>CM040243.1:45245648-45984265 GCA_022545495.1 Chrysanthemum lavandulifolium
GCTTGAGTAATCTTTGTGAACTTTAGTTTATAACCACCTAGCGTAATTGTAGACTAAACATCCAAAGATGACCGTGGAGTTAGTTTATGAATCCTAGAGATTTTGTAGGAAATAACCTTAAGGTAGTCTCAAAGAGTTAGGGATTAAAGCATACCCTACGACCTTAGAAAACACAATGCGTTAAGAATAAGGATGTGACAATTCAACCACCAATAAAAGATAACTAGGGAGTAATAGTATCTAGTTAGACACATTTTAATCATCATACGAGCACACATCAATAGACATAGACTACCCATTAGTTTAGATAATTAGATAGTAGAAGGAAGTAATCGGTGAAGTACCAAACCCCAAATCAAACCCGAGATTTTACCCTTAGCTTTCTAAAAATATAAAAGATGAAAATAATCTTCCTCAACTTCAAACCTTAGCGTAGTACATCTCTCACTAACATTCCTATTCCACTAGAGAACGATATCAATACCCGAGGCTTACCAAATACTATACTACAACGATTAGGTTCCTTTGCCTAAGTTGTTAAAAACTTGCTCGATGAAAAGGAAGTTCCTTTGACCCCGAGCAGCGTTATCGCGCATCAAAACAAATCTTCTATGCTCAAAAAGGTGGATAGCTTTAATGAACAAGTCGCATGCTTCGCTATATCAAAACCAAACCTAATGGAAAACTCATGATACAATCCATTAAGAATGGACCCTTCAAACCATGACAAATCCAAACCACGGAGATCCTAATACAACACCTCCTGTTCAAATACATTTTCGTGATCAATCTTAATCGAATACAATGAAGATGATAAGAAGCAAATCAAGCAGATGACATGGAAATACACATCGTCCAGCTGGGATTACCACGAGAGATCTTTGTTGCGATGAATAGTCGTGAAATTGCTTACGATATGTGGGAGCAGCGTTAGAAGGCTATGTTGTGGAGCGAAATTAGACAACATGACATGTAGAACAAGTTGCTAACTTAATGGGAAAAGTTTAGATCCACTCCGGAGAATCCATTGAATTCTACTATGGAAGGTTTTATACTTTGATGAATGAGTTAATCGAAGCGAGTTGACACCCAACACTATCATGAGTAACATCAAATTCATCGACAATCTTCAAGAAGAATGGGGATTCTATGTGACTATTGTCAACCAAACAAAGGACTTACATCGGTGAATTTTGATCAACTCTAAGATTTTACGAAACAAAACAAATCGAAGATAATGAAGTTAGGAAAAAAGATTGGCAAAGAATCATGATCCCCAGCATTAATTGTAGAGAAACAAAATCCTTATTCGGTGAACACACAACAACAACCTTCATCATCTTCCACTAACAACAACATGCAACAATACATTCCACAACCACAAACTGTTATCATCCTCAACAACAATTCTACCCACGAAAGAACAAGTGGTTCAACAACAACAATATCCACAATACCGGGAACCGGGGATCATTGATATTGAAGTTGAACAAGCAGAGGCTTTGTCTAATGCATTTGCGTATTTGACTAAAGTATTCAAAGGACACTATTTCACACCAACTAACAATAACCAAAGGATTCTTCAAACACTGCACGCAAATTGCGGCCGAGTTTGAATATGGTCAATGAGGACAAATGGTTGGAGTTATTGGAATCAACAAGGATATGCTAATGGATTTCACATGGGTAATCGAATATGCATAATACATGTCAATATGCATGAAATCGGTGGTACCGTATAGTGGTAATCATATGGGTTCGAATGTTGGTGTCGGTTGGGTCGAGAATGTTGGAAATAGAACGATGGGTAATCCAGATGGGAATGTTGCGACTTTAGTTGTTGGGAATTATGAAATGTGAATCGGGCTAAGCAGTTCGTGTTACAACCGTCATGGCACTAGAACAAAAAGTGGATTTGGCCACACGAATATGTGTGACGATATACATATAGTCACATGTTTTTCGACCGTGTGTGACTAAAGGTCGTGTGACCATAGGTACCCTATGGTCACGTGTTTGACTTTTTAGTCTCTATTGCAAAAGAGTAACCAAAACCGTAACATGTGTGACTAATTAGGTACAAATTTTGTTGGATTAATCCGTATTAGTGACCATAAACCTTGTATAGTCACACAAAGCATGTTTGTTTTGGGTATTTAGTCACATACAATTAAGCATAAAGTGGCAAAAAGTGTTAATAAGTGTGACCATATGTTGTTTAAGGTGAAGAAATATGTCTTTTGTGTAACTATTGATAATCTAATGGCCACTTGAATTTTATGTTTGTGTGGCCTTTTCTAACATTTAGTCACACAAAGCATGTTTGTTTTGGGTATTTAGTCACATACAATTACTCATAAAGTGGCTAAAAGTGTTAATAAGTGTGACTATATGGTGTTTCAAGTGAAGAAAGGTGTCTTTTGTGTGACTATTGATCATCCAATGGCCACATGAATTTTATGTTTGTGTGGCCTTTTCTAACATTTAGTCACACAAATCATGTTTGTTTTGGGTATTTAGTCACATACAATTAACCATAAAGTGGCTAAAAGTGTTAATAAGTGTGACCATATGGTGTTTTAAGTGAAGAAATGTGTGTTTTGTGTGACTATTGCTCATCCAATGGCCACATGAATTTTATGTTTGTGTGGCCTTTTCTAACATTTAGTCACGCAAAGCATGTTTCTTTTGGGTATTTAGTCACATGCAATTAACCATAAAGTGGCTAAAAGTGTTAATAAGTGTGACCATATGGTGTTTTAAGTGAAGAAATGTGTGTTTTGTGTGACTATTGATCATCCAATGGCCACATGAATTTTATGTTTGTGTGGCCTTTTCTAACATTTAGTCACATAAAGCATGTTTCTTTTGGGTATTTAGTCACATGCAATTAACCATAAAGTGGCTAAAAGTGTTAATAAGTGTGACCATATGGTGTTTTAAGTGAAGAAATGTGTGTTTTGTGTGACTATTGATCATCCAATGGCCACATAAATTTTCTGTTTGTGTGGCCTTTTCTAACATTTAGTCACGCAAAGCATGTTTCTTTTGGGTATTTAGTCACATGCAATTAACCATAAAGTGGCTAAAAGTGTTAATAAGTGTGACCATATGGTGTTTTAAGTGAAGAAATATGTGTTTTGTGTGACTATTGCTCATCCAATGGCCACATGAATTTTATGTTTGTGTGGCCTTTTCTAATATTTAGTTACGCAAAGCATGTTTCTTTTGGGTATTTAGTCACATGCAATTAACCATAAAGTGGCTAAAAGTGTTAATAAGTATGACCATATGGTGTTTTAAGTGAAGAAATGTGTGTTTTGTGTGACTATTGCTCATCCAATGGCCACATTAATTTTATGTTTGTGTGGCGCTTTCTAACATTTATTCACGCATCGAATTAAGCAAACTGTGACCAAAAAGTGTTAATAATTGTGACTATATGAATCTTTTAGTCACATATAAGAAATAAATATATATCAAAACAAATTCTAATATATAAAATATATTCAAAATATATTCAAATACAATAAAATTGGAATGTATATAAAATTGTAATGTCGTACATAATAAAATTCTCAATAATTTAACGACTTGAGCTCTTGATCTTCTTAGCTTCCTTTTGCATGGTATGACTAGAGGCGTGGCGCTTAGTATGTAATTTAGGTGCGGTTACATTCTCACCAATCGGTTTATGGTACTTGGTGGTGTTACATAGGAAACAAAAGCCGGGTATCAAACCTGAATTAAATATGAAGAATGATATATGTAGGTTTATAAAACACATGCATCTATGTACCTTTTCATCGAAAACCACTTGATCCTTTGGCCATGCATAAAACCACCTCTCGCATCATTAACTGTTTTGAGACCGTTACTTCCTACATCCGGTATGCACGTTGCATCCACTAAAGATTTTCAATAGACACTCTGTAGCAATCCTTTGGGAGTGGTTTGTTATGAAGCATTTGTTTTCCATCGGTTTTGTACACGGTACCCTCCGCAATAATAGTTGATTTCTTTAAGTGCCACGATGCGCACTTAATTACCTAAAAAGATAATTTGTTGCATTTATATATGTATCGATGATTAATTAAACTAAAGAACATATGAAAATGTTTAAATACATACTTGTGGTAATCTTGTTAATGGAGACTCTGTTCTTGTGATCCGAGAAAGTTGGCGTGAAGAATCCTTTCGTTTTGATCTAGTCGATTTCTTAGATCGACCAGTTTTAACAATTTCCTATATGTATAATACACGGTAAATAAATAATGTATGTAGAATTCAAAATCACGGGGGTGATTTATTACTTACACTTATTTGAATTTCCTTTTCAAAGTTGCAAGTCCATTAGACTTCTCAATGCTGCAACTTTCTCACGTCCGACAACACGTGTTCCGGCATCCTCATCAAGACTTTGCTATTTAAAGATTAATGTTCACCGAGACACGAAATATAAATTGTTTAAGAAGACTGCGTGATATTTAAAAGGGTAAAAAAGATGGAAGGTTACTTTCTTATGTCTTACTTCCGTTTACATCAATGGAGTTGAAGTTGGTTGCAAGCGCCCCTTTGTGCGACCAATTGTTTCATCAAATCTGTATTACCGCCTCTTTTCTTGGCGTTGGCGCCTCTCATCATCAAGTTCACTTTTAATTAACACCACTCTTTCATCGGATGCTTGTATGATTGAGGCGATCAAAATACCTCTTGTAGGTTACTCCACCTCCACTCTCTCGCATATCCTCCCTTTTCCTTACCTAATACAAATGTCATGGCATCGGTGCCATGATCAAGCTTCAAGGTTCCTTGTTTGATCTTCTCCTCCGTCTCTTTCTCTGCACACACAATATGGGAAATAGGTTATTTAATTCTACCGTATCAAATTATAAATAACGATATTAACTTATAACTAACGAAATTAATTAATAACTATGAGCTTTAACTAATACACTATCAGTTTTAACTAATACACTATCGGTATTAACTTATAACTAACAATAAACATAATCATAAAATGAGTCAAACTTACGATTTTTTGTCCAACTGCTTACGATATCATCATCGTGAAATTCTCCGTCTTTATTCACCCTTCCTTTCAACCACAGTACCACCACGGTGGTTCTTCATCTGTTCAATTTCTTTATTCTCGATCTTATAAACATCAAATACATACACTTGTAAGATAAACCAATATAAGCGAAAGTATGATGCTATTAACTTGCAAATGTTTAATGTTTAATGTTACCATTTTATCCATCACACTGGCGTAT
This sequence comes from Chrysanthemum lavandulifolium, assembly GCA_022545495.1. Taxonomy (NCBI): domain Eukaryota; kingdom Viridiplantae; phylum Streptophyta; class Magnoliopsida; order Asterales; family Asteraceae; genus Chrysanthemum; species Chrysanthemum lavandulifolium. The sequence continues at coordinate 45,250,925 of CM040243.1, forward strand.
CCACCTCGTCCCATTCTATCTTGATAAACAGGACTTGGAGCAGCGCCACTTTAGATCGGTGATTTCACCTTGCAACACAAAATAAAAAGGTGTTTAGATGTAGTAATCTTGATAGTATACAACTAATATATGGAAACATCAAATGTGATGATATTTGAACTTGATTAAAATGAATAATTAACACCTTGTATTCCTCGGTGGCCGTGTAGTTTACAAAATTTACCCAATCTTGACTTTTATAATTGCACTATACTTGGCGGACTTCATTAAGTTTTGAAAGGGTATTTTGGTTGGGCAATATGTAGTTTTCGGTCAATTTCCTTGAAAATTCCTTAGAAGTTGACCAAGGCGATTCATTATCGAGTTTGGACGGTCAAGCCAACATCAAAATATCACGCAAAGATTAACACAGTGTTGTTAATTAGTTGCACATAATGTATATCGAGAGATAAACTTATTAACACCTTGTACCTCGACGACCAAGCCACTACTAGTTAAACAAAAGTATATGTGTACCGTGATTTAGTCCCACATTTTATCTCTTGCTTCGAATCAACCTTCCTCCGGGATAGAATCACGACACCTATATGCTCACGAACCAAATCACCCAAAAACTCGAAAACAATGCCTGTTTTTCACGATATCCTATTCGATTGCATCGAAGGTTACAACGACCTTTATTCCGTCGGTTTTCCATAATCCTGCGAAACTTAGCTAACCTAGTTATGCCCTCTTAACAACATTCGCATTTGAATGGTTGTTTCGACATCCTCACCCTCATCCAGAATCGCCTCGATTCATATCCAATCGTTATCATTTTCACGATCGAATAAACCAAATCATCCCGACAATTGGTTTGAGTTGCCATGATTAAATCGAAGTAATGTGTTAAAGAAAATTAGTAAACTTAATTGGTAAATAATGGTGTAAAAATTGAAGTTACGGTTGTTTTGCTTGAATCTGATTTATTGGAGTAAAATTAGGGCTCATTATGAGGCGATTTTCAAATAAGGAAACCATAAATTCCTAAGCACTTTTAAAAATTTTGGTGAAATTTGGCTCCAAATTTCATAATTTTAAATGTGGCTCCAAATTGATAATATAAATTTAAATATTTCATTTTTGGCTGCATTTTGAAACCAACACACCCATGATGAAATGGTTCTTACCAGGATCCCAAACACCCATATAACTTCAAACCGGTGTATCAAAGCACATATAATCTGCATTACACTTAAATAAAAATGGAATTAAAGCAACTAATTAAGCAACTATAACTAATAAGCGGTCCCATATAAACAAGTAAGCACAAAAATAATCAAATCCAACCAAGGAATCTTGACACAACAAACACTCGATACCTTACTTTAAGCCTATAAATAACCTATTTATAAGCACTTAAATAAGCTCTAACATCCTCCAACGATAAAAAAATCAAGAAATCATGTAAATGCAATTAACTTAAAGCAAAAACAACAACAAAAACACCCTAAAATTGACAACAACCTAAAAATGAACAACCTAAGCAAAGCACTTATGAACCGCATATCCATGGCTCAACATTGAGCGAGTTTGGATCAACCTCAAACCTACAATAATACATTCTACGGATATGAACTTAAACACCACAACCAATTCCTAAATGCAAAACAACATTAAAAAGATGAAACAAACTAGCGAGGCAACCCATTCCATTCCATTGGATAAACCATCAAAAGATCCATACATGTTTCATCGTTAATATAGCTACAAACCATAATATTAAACCAAGACATTAGACATTATAAGCAGATGACACTATAGCAAAAGAAACCATCCCTTTACATAGCGAGCAACCCTTCAACCATTCATCGACAATTTGTTCTTACTTGGTCTCGATATCCTCCTCGACGAGTAATGAGATCATTCGACCCTATGACTTAGTCCTCGTAGCCTCCATGTCATGACTAAGATCCATCAATGTGTCAAAATATTCATCCCCATCTCCAATAGCTACCATCTCGACAATTAAAGCATTAAAATCGCAATCTCATTCTTCTTGTGGTGGCCTCTTGCGCATCCGGTTTATAAAGCCACGGAGAATGGAAATTTCTTTGAGCCTTGAAGAAACTCATGTAACCATCAGCGGATGTCTCCCGCTAAACTCAATTAGGTCATCAATAACACGCTTACCCAAATGGTTTTGTGGTGATGGTGCGCCATTGATAATGAAATTGGGTAAAATATGATATTATTGAAAGATTGCAAAGAAAGGTTGAAGAAGAGTTGTGGGGATAGTGTGATAAAGAAGATACTTGTAACTCCTTATGAATTCAAACTATAAAGACCTAAACTTTAAAACCGCAAAACAAGTCCTCGTTTTAAACTATCACTATAAATTAATTAGGGTGTTTATCCGTTTGGTTATCGGGTTGTTTGGTTTTGTTAAATCGGTAATCTTTTATTCGGTTCAACACGAAAACCGAACCGAACCGAACTAGAATTAAACCAAGCGAGCGAAAGCGAATATGAATTCACTTCGCTTCTTGGGTTGACCGAAAAGTCTTAAAAACATATGAAAATGGCTAAACGGACAAAAATGAACTAAAGCGGACGACGTATAAGAACGTAATAAAATGTATGTTAATATGTAAAAGCAGATGAAAAGCAGACGCAAAACGTCTAAAATAGATGAAAAGCGGCTAGAAAGCGGACGAAACGGTCAAAAACTTATACAAACGGACTAAAACATGAAAACCGGCGACAAAGTTTAAACACGGATGACGTGTAAACAAAAACAAAAGCGTATAAAACTTATTAAAAGGACAAAGTCGTATAAAAGCGGTGGAAAAAGTATGAAAGCAGATGACGTGTAAACAAAAACACAAGCGTATAAAACTTATTAAAAGGACAAAGTAAATGCAAAACGGTGGAAAAAGTATGAAAGCAGACATAAGCGTGTAAAAGCGTATGAAAATGTGTAAAAGTGTAAAATGTACAAAAGCAGACGAAAACATGTGAAAAGAGATGAAAACGTGTAAAAGCGTACAAAATCGGAAGAAAACATGTACAAAACTAAGAAAAGCGTATGAACACGGACGAAAACATATAGGACGGACTAAAAGCATGCAGCGCAAGGGTTGTGTTCTGGTGCCCAACGATATAACTTGTAACCCTAAACACAGTTTCACACAATGTTTTGAGTAAGACACATGAGTTAATGATTTTATGTCATCACGAAATGTCAAAATTAACGTGCCCATCTTTAATAACTTTAATACAATTCATATAACCTTCACACTATAGTATGGGTCAAAATCATTGGGTTATAGTTGCTTAGAGTTTCATTTTACGACATGATTCAATCAATAGTATATATAAAATTATATCTGAAACCATGTTACTATTTTGGAAATTCAAACATGTTACGGTTTTGGAAATTCGCGTTCGGTTTAGGAAATTCAAACATTCAATCAATAGTATATATAAAATTATAGTCACACATGTTACGGTTTTGGAAATTCGTGTTCGGTTCGTGATCGGGTGATAAATAATAATGAAAGATATTTGGATTTCGTGAATAAATTGATGAAACATACACTAAAAACAAAAAAAGAGCAAGGTTAGATCAAGTGGTTAACACTCTTGCCTCTGGAGAAAGAGGTCAAGGTTCAATCCTTACCCTTGCAAGGCGGAGGTTCTTTTCTACCTTTGGTAGAAAAGAAAGCGACCTCTCGAGGTTCGATCCTCACCCTTGCAAGGCGGGAGGTCCTTTTCAACCTTTGGTAGAATCGGGCGGCCTCTCTACCTTAGGTGGGGGTAAAGGCATCTCGTCTCAACCTCCCACATACACCGTGGAAGGCGGTATTGGGACCCATAACCCGTGGAGAAATCATTAAATCATTAAACTAATTAAATGAAAAAAATCATTAAATCATAAGAGAAAAACATTTTTAAACTAATATGAAAAATTTTCAAAATTTAAGCAAATTTAAAATTCCCCCACAAATTAAATTTATTCCCCAAAGTTTGCATCAAGGCATTTCAAACTAATTGCAAAATTAACTCCTCCACCTCCTCTGTGCATCGCCACACCTCCTCTCATCTCACTACAAATCCCGTCACCACCACAACTCTCCCGTCATAGACCCACTAGTCCCGTCACCTTTGGTAAGTATTGTTATCTTCCTTTTGTACACATCATTCTAACACATAAAATAACCACATTAGCGTATTATAATTGAACATTTGTTTGAGATATCCTCTTGTAAATTATATCGGTTTCTTGTTAAATTTAGATAGTTAATTGGTTAAAAATTTAAGAAACCACATTAAGCTGTTACCACATGAACATGGAACCATAATTTAGCTAGTTAATTTCTTATTTTCCTTGACCCAAACATCCCTTTAGGAGCTGTTTCATTAGACTTTATTCAATTTTAGCATAATTCAATCGACATTCAATCTTTGAGCTATCCTCATTACTTGGAATGTCTTTTTAACTTTAAGATCATCAATTGAAGTTTGATGTTGTCTTGTATAATCTTCAATAACTTGACTGTCTTTTTAACATGCTGCGAGGACTACATTTATAAACATTCTTTGCTTTCGGATAAGTGGGACACATTTATAAACATGGACAAGTCTTGGATAGGAACTAATAGGACCAACAAATCTTATGTTGATGGAGTAGCGGCGTTTATTGATTATGCGATACACAACTTGCGGAAGATGGGAACATCGACCCACGAGTTAAGAAAATGATCTTTCAATGCCATGTCCGTATGCAGTTGTTTAAACCACATAGAGCATCAAGTGGAGAAAGTGCGGTTCCATTTATTGACAATGGGTTTGATCTAAGCTACCTAAACTGGACTAAACATGGAGAAGGATGAGTCATCAATAAGTGCGAAACACTGTTAGCGCTACAGCGAGTTTGTTGACGACATGGATTTTGCTTGGATATTCCAACGGATGCCCCAACAACGGTGAAATGGTTAATGCTACAAAGATAATTTTGATGAGGATGATCTTGTCAAGTTTCAACAATTATTATTAGGCGCAGAGAAGCCTCTTTCACGCAGGATGTCACGACTTCACAAAGATGTCCGCAATAGTTAAACTACTCAACTTGAAGGGTAAATACGGAGGTTACGATAAGTTCTTTCTTGAATTACTAGGATTGTTAAAGAAGATCTTTTCTTTTGGTAACGAAATGGTGGAAAAACTTATCAAGCCAAAAATATTTGAAATTGATGGGATCGGGATACAAAAGATACATGTATGTATCAACAACGCCTTCTTTCTTGGAAGGGTGACAAGGATTTGATTGCGTGTCGAACTTGTGGGATATCAAGATGGAAGGTGGATAATAAGACTAAGAAAGTGTACGAAAACATTCCGTGAAAGGTAATGTGGTACTTTCCAATTATACCAAGGCTGCAGCGACTATTTAAGCTAGAAAGTATTTGAGAGGATTTAAGATGGCACGCGACACGGAGGATAACCGATGGTGTGTTCGTCACCGCAGATTCAAAGGCATGGCGTACCATAGATGAAAAATTCACAAAATTGCTTTGAAGATCCAAGAAATCTCGGCTAGGAATATCGGTGATGGGGTTGGCGTCAACTCGGAAATAGGCATCACGATGTATGGCTGTTTTAGCGGTCATATACAACCTTCCTCCATGGTTGTGTATGAAAAGAAAGTTTATCATGCTTTCGGTATTAATATCGGGATACCCGGAAATGATATCGATGTTTTTAGAACCGTTTGTTGATGATCACAAACCTTATTCGATCTGAGGGGTTGATACATATGATGCATCCACAAAGATAACTTTAATCTATGTGCCGTTGTGTTATGGACAATAAATGATTACCACACTTGGTACATTATGTGGCTGCCCGTCTGATGGATTCAAAGGTTGTGTAGTATGTGGGAAAGATACAAAGCGTGTTAGACTTCTGCCTCATCCAAGCATAGTTATGTTGGTCACAGACGATATCTACCATATGACCATCCGTTCGGAAGGCAAAGGAAGGCATTTAATGGACAACAAGAATTTCTCCGGCTCCAAACCCAATGACCGGGGAGCGAATATACAACGAGGTACAACATATTGAAAATAAGTGGGGAAAAGGAAAGCAGACAAACAATAATGCATCGGAAAACCAATAAGATACGAGAGGTAGAGGTGGGAAGATTCAAAAGCGAGAAAAGAAACGTATGTAGTGAGGGTAGTTCAAGCCAAGTAAGCGGACAAAGCGGTGCGTATTGGAAGAAATTCAACATTTGGTATCGAAAACTTAGGTATTGGAGCATAATTCTATTCCACATTGTATTGATTTTATGCATGTAGAAAAGAATGTTCTTTGAGAGTCTCGTCGAACTTTGCTACATGTTCCGGAAAGGCGAAAGATGGATGAATGCTCGATTGGATCGGCTAAGTTGGGGTAAAACAAGAGTTGTTTGCTATGCAAGAACAAGACAAAACAACACTACCTCCAAGAGTTACACATTAACGAATCTTGAAAAGATATTTTTGTGAAACTTTACACAACATCGAAATACCACAAGGCTATTTTTCAAATTTCTCTTCTTTGGTCACCCTAAAGGATAGGAAGCTCATTGGCCTAAAATTGCATGACTATCACATGCTAATGCAAGAGTTTACGCCAATTGCAATCGTTCAATCATGCACCCACCCACGATATGCTATTATCGGGTTTTGCTTTTCTTTAAATCAATATGTTGCAAAGAAATAATATTGCGAGAACTAGATAATATGCAAGTAGAACTAGTAGTGACACCGTGCCTACTAGAAGTTCTTTCCTCTATCATTCTTTGATATTATGATACATTTGTTGTGCACCTAACTAGGGAGGTAAAATTATGCGGTCCCATATGCTTTGGTGGATGTATCCATTCGAAAGATGTATGAAGGTTATTAAAGGACATGTGCGGAGCGAAATAGACCGGAAGGATGCATTCTTGAGGAGACTATTGCGGAAGAAACAATAGAGTTTTTAGCGAATATCATAAATCCATGAAAACTGTTGGTATCCACGATAAACATGAAACGGATGAAAATGAGGAAGGAAAGCCATTGTCGGCCGACAAATCAAGCTGAAGTTCTGCGAAACTCTTTCGAAACACATTTGTATGTAATAAATAATACAGATGAAATTGTACCGTATATCGAGTAAGTCTTACTAACACATGTCTATTCGTTCTTGAAAATTAAATGATGTATCAAATATAATAATCAAACACGTTGTTTCAGGCGACACAAGCAAGTTTTGAAAGCGAGAAAACCGGGTAAGCGAATAGCATTTCGGAGAATGAGCACGGCAAATCTTTTGCCAATTGGTTACGCAAAAAGTAATTAATCTTATGTTACTCAACATACCCTTTCTAAACCTTATTTCTCGACTCATTTTGATCCGAAAATTGGTGTACTTATTGTTTTGAGCTAATATATACTTCTAATGAAATTCGGGTTGAGAGAGTTACAAATCGACAAAGAAAGTGTATCGAAAGCGTAAGGTGGATATCCTATGGACCACACGCCACCATAGTGAAATCGATTCATATCACATCAATGGGTATTCTTTTAAATACGAAAGATCATGAAGGCAAAGTTTACGAGCAGTGGGGTTAGTGTTGAGGCATTAGATATCCACATATCTAAAGAAGTTGCAACCACAAGAAAAGCATATTATTATGGGGTTTCACAGGAGATATGGGAACTAGATTACCGTTACATGCAAATTCCTCTTTTCAAATGTGATGGGTTAATCACAAAGTGGTGGTGTGAAGCGATACTACTCTTGGGTATACATTGGTTGACTGAATAGTTTAGGCCACAAGGTTGATCCGTTTATATTAGCCGCATAAACACGACAAGTGTTTTATGTGAAAGACCGGTAGATAAAAATTGTCTATTGTGTTTAAGGCGCCTCCCAAGAATTACAAAGATAAGTATGGCCGAAGCCGATGAGGAATTTAGTACCGTCATTCACCAGCACAATGATAACATATTGCCACGTGTGGATCGGCGTGACTTGGGTAACGAATCACGAACCGACTACTATCGAACCGATTGTGGAGGTGTTGTTATCTGAAAGTCAAGTGAACCATGTTATGGTCAAGTTTTCACACTCTACCTTTATCATATTTCACTCTTTTAAAGCATATAGACATTCGATTTTTGTACTTTTTAAGAATTTATGTTTATAATACAAGACTTAATATTAGTTAAATATGTTAGGTATATTTTTTGTTTAAGGATATGTTGAAAAGAAAGAATTCTCAGATTGGAGATGTATGGAAGTTGTGCTAGTTGATGTGCTATAGTACGAGTTAATTACGGTGATGTCATTTTAAGTCTGTTTGACCATTCTTTAGTGCGGTAGTGCAAAAATAAAAAGCGATTTTCTTGTTTAAATAATACCGTTACCTAATTTTAGATGGTCGAAGTATTTATATGGATAATTTTTATTTTAGAAATCATATTTATCCTTTAATTACTTTATCATAATCTTTAAAAGTTTAATTATTTTATTTCGATTAAGTCTCCTCACCAAAGACTAAACCCTAATTGCCTGCACTACCGATGAATTCAATTAACATAAAAGATGGCACAATTAAAGTTTGTAGACAAGCACAATCAAGTGGGATTTCTCAAAAAGCTGCTGAAAGCACGAGCTTGGCGAGATAGTGGACTTTCTAAAGGGTAGTCATAGCGGTATGCCCTTACTCATAATCCAACTATCTATGATTCCCTAGTCAAGCAGTTACGGCGGGGCTACTTGCTAGAACTATTGCGATGGGACACTAGAGTTAAATGCAACTATTGATCGTTAGAGTATTCAATCAGAGGAATCGATCGAAGCAAGCTTCAATTGGGCGATGCCTCGGGATTTCAATGTTGGCAAATCATGACCTCTTTCGGGGATTGGAAAAGATTGGATATCCAACTGATGGAACATTCACTTTTGGAAGAGTCATTTCGCCACAATGGCGTTTCCTTGTGCATCATATTTTACATTGTATGAGCTCTAAAAGTGGTGGATGGGATCAATTTGGAAGCAATATTGTACGCATTGGTCTGTCTCTCCTTTGCGAGACTCTTCAATTTTCAAAAATGATTTTGATGCCATGGTTGCTAATTCCAAGAATAAGAAAAAGTTTTTGATGTACCCAAGATTTTTGCAAATGATCTTAAATGTTGAAACAACAAGCAAACATCCTTACATTGCTCTCCCTTTCACTAAAAAGATATTTGGTAATATGAAAAGGGGTTTTGAAGGGCACACAAGCCACTTTTATGCGCTATGTTGCCTTACTGTTGCTCGACCACGAAGGTACATCTACATCTGTTCCATCTCCTCTTGCTACATCAAAAGCTCGGGCTCAACCTACATCCGAACACGAAAAAGCGAGTTTCAACAGGGACACCAACACCCCACCACCTTCACCTTCAATCCATAAGGAAGAACCACCGTGATTCCTCAACCACAACCTCAACACCACTCTCTGCGGTGAGAACCAGGTTCCTTATCTATGGAAGATCTACTTCAACCTGGTTCCACAACCGATTTCAAGGGTTGATGAGTTGGAGAAAATTTGAAGAAGACCAAGAAGTCACTGGGGACTACTCATAAAGAGTTAAGAAATTGGAGGAAATTCAAGCAGACGGGGATAGACATTACGAGACTCGGAAGGTGAGGAATCCTCGAGGAAACTCAAATTAGTCCTCAAGGATTGGAAGCGGTGAAATCTTGGTTAAGAATTTAAATAACAAGAAATCCTTTAAGAAGAGGCGGATAAAGAAGCGCAAGTTCTAGTGGAGTGGATAAATCGGTGACTTTACTAACGATAAGTCTGGCGGTCTTTGAAATTAAATCACTTTTGATGAAGATTTTAATCTGGATTTGATCTTTGAAGTTAATACAAGTCTTGAACATATTAATCTGGTAGTGATCCGGTAGTAATGGTGAGGAGTTTGTGCATAGGGAAGGCAAAGGAATAGTGCAAGAATCTTTTGAGCCGTTGAAGACCAAAAAGCAACTCATGAGAGGAAGCTAACTTTCTTTGAGATTGCTAGGATTCAAGCGGAGGATGCGGTGAAGAAGCTAAGCGTGCGAGAACAAACAAGGGATGATGGTGATTGCCAAAACTGCGGGAGGAACCACAATTAATCGAAGAACAAATGAAAAGGAAAGGCAAGTTACGGAATCTGCCAAATTCTACATCGATGAAGAATGGGATACTATAAATGCAAGATTATTAGTAAAGAGATATCCTTCACGATATTAACGGAGAAGACTATGCAAGTAAATTGGTTGAGCTATTAATGCGAAGAAGGAGGCTTCTCGAGAGCGAGACAAAGAGAAAGGATGAATGCAGACCCATGACCAAAGTTGAGCAAAGGGATTATATGATCCACTATGTCAAAAGTCAAGGAATCCTACACGGAAGTTGAGCCGTTAAGGAAATTGAAGAATGATGAACTAAAAGCGAATTTGAAAAAGTAATGTACCAAAATAAAAATTTTATTCCAATGGATTCGAGTTGGAAGCTTCAACGTTTAAAGGAAGGTTACAATCTTCAACCAAAGGATGCTAAGAAGCACAAGATTGCGAGAGATGAAAAGGTTCTTTGAAAAAACTTGGTGATAAGCCAAAAGCGTAAAGAAAGAGGCGGAAGATGAGGTTAAGCAACCAGTTTTGAATATGACAAGGAAGAAATCCTTTGGAAAGAAAGGAGTGAAAAGGATAAGACAAATGTTAAGAAGGAAGTGGAAGAGTACATGAAGGATAAGGTTGATGAACCGTCATCGGAAGAGTTTACCATGGGCTCCATTCCTACTGAGTTCGACACTTCTGCTAAGATTGCAAAGGTTCGGATCATCAAAAATGGGAAAAAGGTAGTTTACGATAGTAAGGGAAAATCACACGACACTATATATGTGAACTTTCACGGTTTATTGAGTGATTTGTCCGAGGATGATTTGAAGACCATGTACCGGTGATGATGGAGAAGCATGGTGATGAGAGACACGAAGAGGAATATGAAAGAGTCCTTTGGGGTGACTTGAAGACCATGTTTGAGACACCGGATCTTGATGATGAAATGTGGGCGGCTGTCAAGAAAAAGTGATCGATGGAATATTTCCACACTTGTCGGTGCCTGTTTGGAATTAGAAACAGCAATTCTTTATATGCTTACAGTGGAGTATCCACTTCAAAGCGATATTCTTGGGGCTATGCTTGAGAAGAAGCTTTTGGTGAAAGAAAGGATGATGCATGCTATCGACTTTTGAGGTTAATTGAATCAAAAGCTCAACAACAATATCTTGGCGATATAACAGTTAAGTCCGGTAGTATTCGTAGTTAGTTCTTTTATGAAAAACATAATAGTTTATTTGAGTTTAGGAAGGCATATGTACGGCGTAGAGATATCTTAGGAAGAGATATCTATATCCTTCTACACGTTTTGTATACTAGGTTTTCCTAAGTGTATAAAGGAACCCTAAAGTATAGTGAAATGAACTTGTACTTAGGCGAATAGAAATATTAATAAAATAAGTTTATTAGTGAAATAGTATTTGTGTTCTTCTTGCTTGTTGTTAAGATTCCGCATTAACAATCAAGTACTCGTTGTTAAAGAGTTCTTCATATATATAATTAGTTTGGATTTATCCAAGTTTAGTATATTGTGGTGTTGCACAAGTGTTAATGTGTGTGCATATCAATGTGACTATAAAGCCATCACCTACAAACCCACATTTTCATTATGACACAATAAATGCAACAAACTTGACCATATAGTGTTTAAAGTGAAGAAGCGTGTATTTTATGTGACTATTGATTATCCAATGGCCACATCAAATTTATGTTTGTGTGGCCTTTTCTAACATTTAGTCGCACAAAGAATGTTTGTTTTGGGTATTTAGTCACATACAATTTATCATAAAGTGGCCAAAAGTGTTAATAAGTGTGACCATATGGTGTTTCAAGTGAAGAAATGTGTGTTTTGTGTGACTATTGATCATCCAATGGCCACTTGAATTTTATGTTTGTGTGGCCTTTTGTAACATTTAGTCACACAAAGCATGTTTGTTTTGGGTATTTAGTCACATACAATTACTCATAAAGTGGCTAAAAGTGTTAATAAGTGTGACCATATGGTGTTTCAAGTGAAGAAAGGTGTATTTTACGTGACTATTGATCATCCAATGGCCACATGAATTTTATGTTTGTGTGGCCTTTTCTAACATTTAGTCACACAAAGCATGTTTGTTTTGGGTATTTAGTCACATACAATTAACCATAAAGTGGCTAAAAGTGTTAATAAGTGTGACCATATGGTGTTTAAAGTGAGGAAACGTGTATTTTGAGTGACTATTCATCATCCAATGGCCACATATTAAGTTACGTGACCATATGTCTTGGATTTGGCTACACTTGAATAATATGTGACAAAGCGTTTAGTGTGACCATATATGGCATTTGGTCACGGTGTTAGTAACAAATGTGACTTTATAGATTAGCTTTCGACAAGCTAACACAAACTAAACTTTAAACACACATATTAACTTACGTGAACATATGTCTTTGGATTTTGGCTACACTTAACGAATGTGTGACAAAACATTTAGTGTGACCATGTATGGCTTTTGGTCACAGTGTTCAAGTGTGTGACATATATTTGTCCTTTGTTTATATGTATATCGTGACTAATGCTTCAACCTTACTTTTCATTTGTCACTTGTTCCAATTTCGGATGTGGCTAAAGAGTTGGAAAATATATCGATCACCCTTAAATAATGTGTGACAAAACTTGACTCTATGATTTAGACACACAAAAATTACTTCATGTGACTAACGCATCAAGGTTACTTGTATTTGTCACGCGTTCCAAATTCATATGTGGCTAAATGATGCGAAACAAAATCACGGATACCTTTAGCCACACAACGTTCAATTGTGTGGCGTCTGATTCTAATGGTCACACAATTAAAATTTTCATGTGTGACTAATTAGTACATGTTGTCAATTTTCGTACCTTGACCACACAAATATGCGAATGTGTGGCTGTTCCATTTCGACCATGCGTGACCAAATCCCGTTTTTGTACTAGTGTGGAGTGGGTCATATTTCAAGGAATTGCGCTACTAAGCCGAGAAAGAAGGATTCAACGTATCTTCAGAAAGCATTGTTGTTGGTACAAAAGGAAAAATCATGGATTCAATTGAGTGCTGAGGAACATGACTTTATATCTATTATGGATGAAATGGAAGAACGAGTAGATGTCAATGCGAACTTCATCTTCATGGAAAATCTTCAGGAGGCTAAGTGCGACACTAATTCTGACACACCTCATTTTTAAGACGCCAATGCAGTCTCTGAGGTATCAGTCATTGATCCATGCTATAATAATGTCATATTTGATGTGTCTACTCATGAGGAACATCATTCTGTGACTCCAACACCCACTTATGATACATACCTGGACAATCCGATTAGTAGCAATATTAACTCGTAACTCGGATGTGGATCCTAATGGAGCTCGATTACGTAATCTGAGGCCGATGAGGAAAAGCGCCTTATTCGAATCATTAATTAATAATTGTGGCATTAAGATTGAGAAAGTTAAAATGATCAATCGCGGTTAAGGCGCGATTGAAAATTCTGGTGAGCTTCGAGGTACAAGCAAAATGAAAAGCTTTTGAATTTCACAAAACAAAGAGTCGAATTAGAAATTGGTTATCAAAATTCCATTTTAAGAGAAAACAATTGTAAATCAAGTATGACACACTTAATGTTAATTTGAGCTTGAAAATAAAATCTTTAAGCGAGGAAATTTTTGATCTTAAAACCAATTTTCAAACAAAAACAACTTTACGATCTTGAAAAGAGAAGAAAGCAGTTGAAAGCGATTTTCAAAACTAAAAGATTCACTTCTTGATGAAATTCTTGAGAAAAATGAAAAATGAAAAAATTGGAAAATTTTCTTGTTACAACGGTCATTCAACTCAAACCATCAATATGATAACTAATCAAACATGTTAGATCACCATTCTATCACATCAATATGTATTTCTAGAGAGAAAGTTTTAGTGAGAGAAAATGGAAGGAACTAATGAATGATTAATGAAATGATAATTGCAATTAGAACCAACAACCTCTCCCTTCAGGAGGGGTATTTATAGTGTTTACATAAGTAGGGTGTTTCCCTTGGTTCTATAAGAATCTTCTATCACACTCATGGGCTTACTACATGGTATGAAATCAATACAAACATTTATAAACCATATTTATTAACGACCTATTACAAATGAAATGACCTACACTTTATAATAAAACATGTTCCTTATAATAAGACAAAGTTGACATGAACGGTTTCCATCATTTATAATAAGACAAAGTTGACATGAGCGGTTTCCATCATTTGTCGAGTTCGACAATTCAAATTCTAAATCCTTTCAAATTTTCACAATAACCAATGAACACTCCAATGTCGACTTTGGTGAAGTTTACCAATATCATCACGATCATTTTCGGATAACACGATTGCGAATACATGAAAATATCGATATCTGGTTTGCGGTTGTGAACATTCTCATATGGAGTTTTATTATGGCGCGTATGAATGATGGAGCGGTTTTGAGTAAAACATGCGGTTGAGGCGACTTGACCCATAAGAAATCCGGTAAATGTGACAAAATCAACATGGTTCGAGCGACCTCCACTAACGTTTGGTTTCGTCTTTCAACATCACCATTTTGTTCGGGAGTACGAGCAATCGAGTGCGATGTGTGATTCCAACTTTCTCAAAGTAAGCACGAAGTGTTTGATTCTTGAATTCAGTTCCATTGTCATTCTTACAATTCGAGCGGTGTTTTGAGTTGAACACGAATCTTTGTGAGAAAGGTGATAATAATTGTTGGAGCTTGATCTTTAGTTCGAAGAAAATAGACCCAAGTCCATCGTGAATAATCATCAACAATAACCGAATGTATCGTTTCCATTCACACTTTGTACACGCATGGGGCCACATAAGTCCATATGAAGCAAGTGAAGAACATGTTGAGAACTTGGTTCAGGTTTTGAAGGAAAGTTAGATCTCTTGCTTGCCTTGTTCACAAGCGAACATAAGTAATCTTTGGTGTATCGGAACCTTGGAAGACCATCAACTAACTTATAATGACGAGTTCATCATGGTTTGAAGTTTAAATGAGAAAGCCTTTTGTGCCATAACCAAGATTTTGTCGAAGTTGCTTTTGAGAGAAGACAAATCGGTGAAGATGCAATCGTATCGGACATAGGAATCGAATAAAGATTTGTGCTCCGATTGCGGGTGAGTAAGTCATGTCCTTCCAAATCATGTACGTAACACATTTTGGAGCGAAACGAAACTTCCAAATCATCATCACAAAATTGTCCAACTGAGAAAAGATTGTGTCCAAGACCTTCGACATAATAAACCCTCTTGATCTCGATGTTTCCATTAACATAATCTCCATATCCCATTAATGCAAAAAAATGATCATTCCCGAATCGGCGATCGATGAACTTTGAAACAAAGTTTATTAACGACTTAAGATTGCACATCATATGCCGGTACATCCGCTATCAACAATCCACGAGCAGTTGAATCACACGCAACACGAAGACAACGAAGGTGGTATGATGAAGCGATGGAACCCAAAGAGTTAGTGGGTTCCATTATGTTAGTGTTACACACATTTGCATATTTAGGAATCCATTTAAAGCTTGAGGTAGCTGCAACCATTTTGCCATAACCAATTAGTTTTGCTTTGGTCTTCTGAAGTCACTAGGTGAGTATACTTGCTTAGAAGATGTTTTTGCACAATGGGTGTGTCTCTGAGTTCTCGAAACTACACATGTCACCGTCCCTAAATT
This sequence comes from Chrysanthemum lavandulifolium, assembly GCA_022545495.1. Lineage (NCBI taxonomy): Eukaryota > Viridiplantae > Streptophyta > Magnoliopsida > Asterales > Asteraceae > Chrysanthemum > Chrysanthemum lavandulifolium. The sequence continues at coordinate 45,266,840 of CM040243.1, forward strand.
CGATTTTGCAACTATGGGGACCTAGAGGAGAGCCGTTATAGATTTCTTAGATCGAGTTAACGGAGAATTTGCAACACATTTTCCATGATTACCGGACATCATATTCTTACGACAAAAACACAGGAAGCATTAACGTTTGAAACATTTACAGACTTATCATTAGTTACACGACATTAGAATTACAAGTTTCCAAATTTGAATCTAAAGTAGATGCAACATGAATTTTATTCGATTTCCTAAGATGAATTTCTACTTCTGATGTCGGACGTGTGCTCTTCCTATGTTGCGAGATCCTAGTATTTTCTTGTTGTCTCTTATTCTCAGATCTTCTAACATTAGTAGAAGCAACTATTCCTGTAGAAATGGGAGAAAGCAAATTAGTTCCCTGAGTTTTATCAGTTATATACATGCCAGGAGCAATCACGTTTGTGTTAACCATGTGCCATAAGAGCAATCTGATCAGCAATTGGTGGTGGAGGGAAACCGTGTGTGCCACGAGCTTCTTTATCTTTGAGAACCTCATATTGATGATGTTTCAGATATTCATACAACAACCCATGCTTTACTTCATGAAGATCCTTGACTTGTCGAACAAAAGTAACATACTTATGCCAATCTGGTCCTAATGAGTTCAGAAACTTTGGGTTAATGGCAATGGTTGGAAGATCAATCTTATGTCGGTGCAAATCATTGACCACATTTGTGAAACGATGATAATATGATTCAAGTGATTCCCAGGCTCAATGGTAAACACATCAAAGTTATAATCTGAGTTTAGAATCCATATCGACCTTGTTCAATTCGATTGCCTTCCATCAAGAGGTGAATTTGTTCCCACATAGCTTTTGGGTTATGCGTGCATCAATACTTTTGTAAATCGGGTTAGGAATTCCTAAAGTATTTGTTGCATAGTAATCTCATCGGCTTCAAGATGAAGTAGTTGTTACGGTGTTAAACGACTCGGTGGAACAATTGAGATAGTATCGGGTCTTGGTGGAATAGGCTGTAGGATCTCAGAAACGAGTTTGATTGGCATTTGAAATGGTCCTTCTAGTATCACCTTCTTGGATACTTACCATGAGGTTTCTTGAGTTCCATATACCTTAGAAATCGACTTGCCCATTGCACATAATTGCACAGTGTAAGCATTGGAGGCAGTATCCGAACCGACTTCATGAATTGATTGCTAACTATGTGACTTCACATTTGAAAACCAAGTTTGTAGTTGAGGATTTGTGGAACCATTGATACTAGTTGTTGAACTTGTTGAGGAGGTTGTTGTGGAGTATGTTGTTGATTAAATTGTTGTTGATAAACTGCTTGTTGTTGATTCCATTGTTGATGTTGTGGACTTAGTTGTTGTTGTTGTTGTTGATTATTTGTGTAAGGAAAATAGTTAGAGTATGGTGGTTGAGACATAATTGTTGATTGATGTGGATCGTTAAGGATAATTAAGGTTGAGGTTGTTTAGATTTAGGTAGATTAGTAGGAGAAAGCCAAACTCAGAAATCCAAACTTGCGACAAGAAACTCATGAGACAAGAAACTACGCTAAAAGAAACTACTTGAAAGAAACTCATTTGAAAGAAACTCATGAAAGAAACTTCAGAAAGAAACTATTTGAAAGAAACTACATGAGAAAGAAACTCATGAAAGAAACTCAGAAAGAAACTCATGAGAAAGAAACTCTTAGAAAGAAACTCATGAGCGCAAACTCGCGAAATTCAAACGAAACTCGCCAAACTTGAAGGAGAACCTCGCGAAACTCATGAGAAACTAGCGAAATTCATGGCTAACTCGCCAAACTCGCGAAACTTATGAGAAACTCGTAAAAACTCATGAAAACACGTATTAGGTCAAAAGTCCATAAATTTCAATCTAAAACACGTTTTAAATACGGTTTCTATTAAATCTAATCAATATTAACCTAAACTATCCCTTGGCTCTTGATACCACTTGTTAGATCACCATTCTATCACATCAATATGTATTTCTAGAGAGAAAGTTTTAGTAAGAGAAAGTGAAAGGAACTAATGAATGATTAATGAAATGATAATTGCAATTAGAACCAACAACCTCTCCTTCAGGGAGGGTATTTATAGTGTTTACATAAGTAGGGGTGTTTCCCCTTGGTTCTAGAAGAACCTTCTATCACGACTCATGGGCTTACTACATGAGTGTGAAATCAATACAAACATTTATAAACCATATTTATTAACGACCTATTACAAATGAAATGACCTACACTTTATAATAGAACATGTTCCTAACAAAACAAATTTGTTTTACCAAGCAACAAAAAAAATGGCCATTGGTAACAAAACTCCTTGAGCACTCAAGAAAGCTCAGAAAGAACAGAATGTTTTGTATAATGGAAAGGCTTTGTTAGACAAGCATGAACCTATCAATGTTTGTGATTCTCATGAAACATTAGAACTTATTGTAGAGAGTAGATCAAAAATGAAACAAAAGATTTCAGAAATAAAACCAATTGATTACAACAAACTTTATGTAGTTACTTTTGTCCCTCAAAAAGAAAAATCAAAGTTTTCCTTAACTTCCAGTGTTTCAAACCAGTTTCAAAACCAATAGTTGTCTCAAAATCGTTTTCAAACATAGAACAAATGTCTTCAACAATCCCTTTATCACAAGTGATGAAAGAAGATTTTTAGATGATGTTAAAACTAGAATTGAGAAACTTCATGAGGCTATTAAATCTAAAACAATCTTAGTATTAACAAGCTGGAATTCAAGTTTTCATGTAGAAATGAAATAGGTTTTTGAAGCTGAAATTTCCACTCATTAAATAACATCGGTCTGAGGGTAATTCATTTTAAACAAGCATTTTGAAAAGAAACGGTGACTTTGTCAAGGACTATAAATCCACAGTAAAGAAAGCTAATGAATGTTTTGAAAACATCAAAATTTTGAAAAATTTAAATATTTCTCTCTTATAAGATGTTATGACTACGGATATTACGTCCATTATCCTACAAACATATTATGTTGAAGACCATGAAAGACTCCAGCATGAGACCTCCACAATTGTTTCAAAATATGAAAAATCTCACGAAAAACTTGAAAAGAAAATGTGCCATATTTTAAACAACTTGATCAAAAACCAAGGAATGCAAGTATGGTAAACTGTTTTGACAAAACCGGTTACTCCACATGCCATGCGAAGCAAAAGAAAAGATTGTTGAAAAGAAAAGTGATTATCGAGAAACCAAAAGTTTTAGCACACGGCCTTTATAAGATGACACCACTCTGCGTACGCCTCACATCTAAACCATATGGAACAAATGACATGAGTTTACACAAGAATTCTAAAGTGCCTAGGAAAAGCTGAAACCACTTCTCTTGATAAAAATGTGAATCCTAATCGTGTCCTTACCTTCTCTTGGACTAGAGCCCTCTCAGAAGGAGTAGACTACGGTCTAGGAGCAATACAAGGAATAATAGAGTCTCACCTATCTCTAAGAGTAGTATCTGAATAAAGAGAAAAAGTAGAAGAACACCCTAGGAAATTACCGCTTTGTAATAAGAAAGACATTTCATCAGATGTAATGAATCTATGAAACTTGCTATGTTTAATAAATGGTTAAATCTGTTTGTGTAACTTGAAAGAAATATTTAATTAATGCTATTCATGATGATTGTGTTTCTAAGCACCTCGAAGACCATTCCAAAAAGAACTTATGCTAAACCAATAGGAAGCCTAGTTGCACGATTTAGGTCTCACATTATTGATAAGAAGCATAGTTTTTCCCCTAGGAATGTAATTTAGATTCCAACAGGTAGAATATTCACACTCCAGAATGGTATAATGATTGCTATTCCAGTAGACCCAATAGAAACCTTCTATGAGTATGATCCGGATTTTACCTCTAGCCCGAAGGAACCAAAATCAAAACGGTTTCCAAAAACAACTTCTTCTCTTCTTGGCAGGTTATAATATGTCTTTGCATCATTGACTCGGGTTGCTCCAAGCACAAGACTGGGAATCTGAAGCTGCTGATAAATTTCTTCTGGAAAATCATGGGAACCGTATGCTTTGGAAATGATTATGTAGCAGCTATTCTGGGTTATGGAGATCTTCAATTTGGAAATTATTTGATTCCTCGGGTTTACTATGTTGAAGGGTTGGGACACAATTTTTTTCAGTCGGGCAGTTCTGTGATGCAGATTTAGAGGTTGCATTTAGGAGAAATACATGCTTCCTTAGAAACTTGGAAGGCACTGATCTCTTAAATGGGAATCGTGGCACCAACTTTTATCCTATCGACATCAACCAAATGGCCTCTTCATCACCAATATGTCTTATGACAAGAGTATCTGGAACAAAGTCCTAGTTGTGGCATAGAAGATTATCACATCTCAATTTCAACACAATCAACAAACTTGCCAAAGACAACATCATCAACGGACTTCCCAAATTCAAATACACCAAGGATCACTTATGTCCATCTTGCGAACATGGAAAAATCAAAAAAGCATCAATAAACCTAAATTCGTACCAATTCAAAAGAAAAGTTGCATATGTTGAACATGGACTTATGTGGCCCAATGAGTTGAAAGCATAAATGGGAAATATTCTTGTTATCGTAGATGACTATTCAAGATATACATGGGTTAAGTTTCTAAGGTCAAGGGCGAAGAACGGGCATCATCATCACCTTTACAGGCGTGTTCAAGTACAACTACAAGCTCCAGTGGGATAGTAAAACAGACAATGACACAAAATTTACAAATCGGGAGTTAAGAACTTATTTTGAAGATGTTAGAATCACACATTAGACATCGATCGTTAGAAATCTACATCGAATGTGGTAGTTGAAAAAAGAAATCGCACTCTTGTGAAGCTTTGCATAGTCTTGATTTATTCTAGTGTGCCGTTATTTTTATAGGTGATGTTGTAGCCACTACTTGTTTCACTTAGAACCGATCCCTAATCCATCCAAGATTCAATAAAACCCATATGAACTAGTGAACAATAGAAAACATGATATCTCGTACCTTCACGTGTTTGGCGGTTTGTGCTATCTGACGAATGATAGAGAAAATCTAGAAAAACTGAAAGCTAAAGGTGATATTGGAATCTTCATTAGATACTCAGATTACTTGAGGGCATTCCAAGTGTATAACTAAAGAACTAAGAAGATAATGGAGAAGATGAATGTGAATTTTGACGAGATTTCATAAATGGTTTCTGAGAGACTCGTTTTGAAACCCACGCTTAACCGAATGGCTTTTAATCAAAACAGATTAGGACCCGCACCAAACCCGCAGACTTCTGGACATATTAGTTTAGGATTCATACCTCACAGAGCTCCATAAACTTCTTTTCACAAACCTTCAGAACAAGAATGGGAGAGTTTCTTCAAGTTAATGTTCGATGAATACTATGGTGGACCTTCGACAAATGCATCAAACCATCATTCCATTGCACCGCTCAAAACCAACAACCACCACCACCAACACAAGATGCACCTACCACAATCAAAGTGGCGCACCAACTCTATCAACCTCATCTATATCGACTCCAGCAACTCCAATTCTTAAAATCATTCTACCAACAGTTGATGAGCAAACCCAAAACACAACATTTCAAGAAGAACCAACTCAAAACAAAAATGATGCAATGTTAGAAGAAGAAGCATTCGAAAACCCGTTTGCTACAGAATCTGCTGAATCATCTTCAAGCTTACAAGAACCATCTAACTCGCATACGTCAAACCCATGGTATCCTTCTACACTCAAGTGGACAAAAGACCACCCAATTGAACAAATTATTGGTAAAACTTCAAGGCCAATTCAAACGAGACACCAACTCACCACAGACTCCGAATTGTGCATTTACATTTGCTCAATAAGCAATAAAGAACCAAAGAACATTCGGGAGGCAATGGCAGAAAATGCATGGATAGAAGCGATGCGGGAGGAACTTCTAATACCGTCTACATGACTCTTGGGATCTAGTTCGAAGACCAATTGACAAACAAGTCATTGATCTGAAATGGTTATGAAAGAACAAAAAGGATGAAGAAATGAATGTAATTCACAACAAAGCTCGTCTCATGGCTAAAGGATATAGACTGGAAGAAGGAATAGATTTTGAAGAATCATTCGCGCCGGTAGCAAGACTTGAAGCAGTCAGGATCTTCTTAGCCTATGCAGGTCATAAAAACATCATGGTATATCAGATGGACATCAAGATTGCGTTCTTAAATGGAACTCTTAAAGAAGAAGTGTATGTGAGTCAGCCAAAATGCTTCATAGACATGGAACATTCAGACTACGTCTACAAGCTAAAAAAGGCAATCTATGGTTTAAAGCAAGCTTTGAGAGCGTGGTATGACGAACTGTCTTTTTTTTAATCAAAAACAATTCCACCAAAGGAACTATTGATCCTACCTTGTTTACTCGAAAATACAACAATGACATTTTGATTGTTCAGATTTATGTTTCGACATCATTTTTGGATTCACTAATTCGAATCTTTCAAAACAATTTGAAAATCTCATGAAAAGAAAATTTGAAATATCCATGATGGGGGAACTAAAATTTTTCTTGGTTTACAAATACATCAATCTCCTCGTGGTATTTTCATTAATCAATCTAAATATACAATTGAGATTTTGAAAAAACATGGTATGGACAATTGTGATTCGGTTGGTACACCAATGGTAACATCACCAAAAATTGGAGCCGATATATTTTGGAAACCTATCGATCTGAAGAAATATCAGAGCATGATTGGTTCTCTCATGTACCTTATAGCTAGTTGACCCGATATTGATGCGTGGTACGGGGTCGAAAGACTTCCTTTTCAACGAGCAAGCTTTACAACCCACTAGGCAGTGTACCTAATCGTTGCAGTGTAGTATGGGCAAGCACAGGGGGTTGATCGTTCTCTAGAGGAATAGAGATCTAGTAGAGATGTATGATGAAAAGGTGAGGTGAGGAAGATTCTTTTTATCTTTTGTAATTTTTGAAAGCAAGTAAAATATCGGGGTTTGAAGAATGAGGGTTAGTAGTTCTACCAATTGAACTACTAAACAATATAAATTAAAACTAATTAAACTACTTAAAGTTAAAAGCTATTGATTGATTGAATGTATTTCTTATGATAATTAAAACGTGTTCACTTAGATTTTCTTACTCCCCAATTATCTTTTATTGGTGGGTTGAATTGTCATATCCTCTTTCTAATTGGTGCGTTGTATTCGTGTTTGTCATAGGGGTACCTAATTCCCTAATTCTATGAATCGTAACTCTCCTCTAGAACATCCAGTGTTGCCAAGTACCGAAGTATCTCCCCCCGAATACTCTATTATCCTTAAGCTACAACTCACGCAATAAACACAACGATGGCCTAAGTGCAATTTTAAGATTTTTTCTATTTAGGACGTTCAAGCTCGCAACAATTAAAGAAGAAGCTAGTATTCCTTATTATAGCTTCTACCAATTAAACAAGAAGTATCTAAGAGGTCTTTACAAAGGGTTATAATGTTAGGCTTGGTAGGGACATAAAGGGTTTTATTGGATATAGGAATTTTAGTGGTGGCAAGTCAAAATTTAAGTTACATGCATGTAAAGCGCGGAGTTGCTAAGCCAATACTCGACTCACTAACACTAAATAACAACTTTGAAATAAAACATAAACATAAAACATAAAGATAGATGTAGGATGGTGGCAGTATGTTTTTTTTTTCTCATTATTTTTTTGACTTAACTCTTTTTTCGATTTTTTTCCATACATTTTTACTCTACCATTCTCTAAGATAACATCAAAATAAATGGATTTAGAAGAGCATCCCTACACTTGAGCTTTTATTTCACTAACAATAATTAACCCGAATTGAAAAAATCAAAATACTTGGAGTACTTAATTACGTAGAAAAAGAGAATTTGAATTTTACATCCCTTCCCATTACTCCATAAAATACTACATTAACCCATGAGTCCCAATCGTTCCAAAACTGTGTACAAAAGATATGACTCGAGTTAACAACCATGCAAGTAACTAGATAATTGAACTAAGGGTTTAAAAAATGGTTACAATAATGCACTAAAGATGAGTGCATACAAGGTGGGCTAAGGCAATTTGGGTGTAACATTTGGGGGTGGATTGTAAACAATGCTCTTCATTGATATTCTGGAGACCGGGACATCACGAGAACCGCGAAAAGATAGGCTCTGAGGGGTTAACTTGGGGTATCATGTACTAAATATGAGTAAATCGCAAGGGTGTGGGGAAAATTACTCAATCGTTGTGGTTGACGTAATTAAATTACATGTTTAAAACAAGGGTTATCCTAATGCCTCTTATCATTTAGTTAATCCTAACTACATGAATGTAGTCTCACTAACGATCTCAGAATGTATCACAAAACAAGTTCTAGAATCTATTATACTACCGGTACACTCACTAAGCATTAAAGATGAATGCTTTTATTCCTAAAGATCTAGGGAGAACCTCGCATTTTGGGGTGGATTTTGAGTGGTATCACGGTTTTGTGTTAGTCATATAACTCCTATCCATGAGGCGCTTTATTAAGACTAAAGTTTTACTCGTAAGTGCCATAAAATTTTTTAAATTTAGTGCTAAAATTACCCTAACAAATATTTCTCATAGTTTATTACACAATTTAGCAAGGACAAGGCAAAAATCAAGTGAGTGAATAGTTTCTAAGTTCCCGTTTTATTCTTCCTCCCTACATTTAAACTGAAAATTGTCCCCAATGTTCCCCGAAAGTATCAAAGTCATGAGAGAGAAAGGTAAAATAAAAGAGAGAAACTAATACACCCCTGATTAGCTTTGTAGGATATGCGTAGAATTGCGGTTAAATCCTCCTCCAAGAAGAATGAGCAAGTAATAAGTGTTGCTTCCATCATGTACTTCATCTTCTTGTGTAATATAACCTGCACATTTATAAGAAGAAAAAATGAAATCTCGCATAAAATCGTGATAAAAGCTATGTAAAACAAAGCTACACTAGAAAGCAAGTAAGATATAATGCTTGTGAAATGGATGTTTGCGATTTACGGAAAATTAAAAATCTGTAAATTTCCAAAATTACAAATTAGACGAAAATGAAAAATCTGGATTTTGTGTATACATTGCTGGCCGTCGGGTTTTAATCCCGATGTCGTCAGGTTGTGCTGACAGAAAGAGTCCGATCCTTTTTCAGGAAAAATTACTTCTTTAACGACCTGGAAAAATTCTTGCAAAATATCCATTGTGACTTGATACAAGCATTTGACTCTAACAAACACAAAAATATATACAATTCCAATTATTGTTAATCTCATGTTCATATTAGTTCTAAAAGCATATGTGATCTTCCCTACACTTATCTTTTTTTAAAATACCTTTATATGCAATTAAGACGAAGTTAAAAATAAAATAAAGAATTTTCACAAAGTAATATAAACATGAGAATTAACCAATAATGAAAAAGATATATAAAACACACAAATAAAAATGAAAAACAAACAAGCAAACAAATAAACATGGGTTGCCTCCCAAGAAGTATTTTTCTTTATTTATGAGTATTGTAGCTAGACTCGAAGTCATACCACTACGTTTTCTCATTTTTCCTCATTATGGCATACCCTATCATGTTGACAAAGTCCTCATCGACTCTATACCTAGGCCCTAGGGTCAAGCAATCCTTATAGTAAAGGCTCCTTTTTCTCACATAAAGTCCATGCCTTTTCTATATCCTCCTCCTCTTTTCTTCAAAGGCTTTAAGGTTATCCCATTCAAGGTAAGATAGAGGCCAAATTCAATTACTTTCCAAGGCATCCTATATGTAATTTCATATCACCTTTCCAAAAATCTAACTGTTTCTTGATTTGTTATAGTTTAGCTTAGACTTTTCAATAAACAATTTTCCTAACACGACATGGGACAAGCTATAATTGATGACACATCCTACATCTTCTTGGATCATAAAATCATTAATTAGGTAAAATTACTAATAAATATGTGTACATCCTTGACCCTTCCAATAAAATTTTAAACCCCACCGGGATACTTAGGGTCTCTCCAAGTCTTAAGTTGTGTGTTCATTATGTTGCTATAAACAATCGAGGACATCACGTTGATCGAAGAATCTACATACGTGTAAGCATGCCCGACATATATATATCCAATCATACATTGGATCTTAATGTTCTAAGGACTACCTCTCTAACTTTAGGATTGATTCTAACAAAGGGTGGCGAGGTTGTCAATTATGTAATTGTGGTGTGCGATTTCTTCCTTAGTGGGATAAAGGTTAAAATATTCATCAGTTTCCCCATCCTCACTTTCTTCTATTATTTCAGTGACCTCAATATCACCTTCTCCTAATTCATCATCCGAATCATCGCTAACCATCGAATCGATACCCGATGCGTTAGCCACCTTTTCAAGTGCATTCTCAAGTGTATTCTCAAGTAACTTGTGTAATTTTTTAAGCTCATCGATTTCACTAGTGATTCGGTTGTGAAGTAGGTTAAAATAATGTTGGTCAAGTGGTTGGCTCGGAGTGGGTGGGATGTGTGGTGGTAAATTTGGTGGTAGTAGTGGATATTTTGGTGGATCGCTGTTGATGGGATTATCACCTTCCATGGCGAGAAGTGGCAAGATTACGAAAAAAAACACGAATAAGGAGGATAGACTACAAGAAAGCTAATAAAAAAAGAAAAAAGCTCACTTGATAGGAATCAAGCGAGTGGACCTAATCGAGATAGAAACCTAACTAGCTATTCTATTCCTAGGCAGTGGCGCCAAAAACTTGATGCGTGGTTCGGGGTCGAAAGATTTCCTTTTCGACAAGCAAGTTTTACAACCCACTAGGCAGTGTACCTAATCATTGCAGTGTTGTATGGGCAAGCCAGGGGTTGATCATTCACTACGGGAATAGAGATGCTAGTAGACATGTATGATGAAAAGGTGAGGTGAGAAAGATTCTTTTTTATCTTTTTGTAATTTTTTGAAAGTAAATAAAATCTCGGGGTTTGAAGAGTGGGGTTGGTAAATCAACCAATTGAACTACTAAACAATTTAAATTAAAAACTAATTAAACTACTTAAAGGTAAAAGCTATGGATTGATTGAGTGTGTTTCTTATGATTATTAAAAACGTGTTCATTTAGATTTTCTTACTCCCTAGTTATCTTTTATTGGTCGGTTGAATTGTCACATCCTCATTCTAAGCTGTGCGTTGTATTCGTGTTAGTCATAGGGGTTCCTATTTCCCTAATTCTATGAATCGTAACTCTCCTCTAGAACATCCGGGATTACCAAGTACCAAGTATCTCCCTCGAATACTCTATTATCCTTAAGCTACAACCCACGCAATAAATACAATGATGGCTTAAGTGCACTCTTAAGCTTTTTGCTATTTAGGACGTTCAAGCTCGCAACAATTAAATAAGAAGCTAGTTTTCATTATTCTAGCGTCTTCCAATTAAAACAAGAGACAACCTTACAATAATCAACAACTGGGTTTTATTGGATCTAAGAAAACACTTAATTAATTTAGATAAGCAAGAACACAAACAAACAATTGAACATAGATGAAACATGGTGATAGATTGGATAAACAAACTTATCATTAAATGTACAAGAGGGTTTGGAACCCAAAAATACTGCCCAAGTTGGACCTCAAATGAACTAGGTTTGCTCTCCAAAATAATGCACACAAAATACAGAAAATTCAAAGTCTATATATAGATTTACACTAGTGACGGCGTCGCCTCTTGATGGTGACGCCGTCATCAGCTTCTTACTGGATGTCGTCTTAAAGGATCTTGGTTGTCGGTGATAAAAGTAAGGGTGGCGCCTTGAGATTAAGGCATGACGCCGTCGGTATTTAGACCAAAATATGACATGAGCCATCGCTTGAGAGTTTTAGAAGACCTTGTGAATGACGGCGTCGCCTTAGATTTGGGACGCCGTCGAACTTGTAAAACGACCTTGTTTCTTGACTTTGTCATTTTCTTCATGTTTTCGCTCTTTTTGTCCAAAAATGTTTCATTCACGCTATTTGCTTCTAAAAGACCTAAAATGTGAAAATGAGCGATTTTAAGCCGTAGCGGATATAGAATGTAACGATTTAGTTTGGCGATTTTAAGCCGTAACGGATATAAAATGTGAAATGAATGATCCAAAAGAATGGTTTGTGATTTAGTTCAGCAATTAGAATCTGAAGCCTACCCCCACGAGGAGTAAGAACGTCTTCTCAAATCTTCTTGAAAATGATTTCAAAAAGCTTATTTGTAAATATTTTGAAAACCAAATACAAAATTTGAAAAACCAACAAAAGCAAAATACAAAATATAAAACTTTCAAAAATTCAAAACAATATAAAAACAAAATCAAAAATATTCTTCACGACATCTCTCATGTAATCGATATTATGTAAGTTTCTAGAAATGTCATTTAACGATGATCTGAGACATGTACATATGCTTGAGCGAGAGTTCGCTAAAATATTTTCTAAAACATGTCATTTCTAAAACAAATTCTTCAAAGATGGCTTTAGTATACTTGAAAGTGAAACTTGGACTTAAAATGATGACTTTTGATTATCTCAAATCAAAACTTGTGTTTTTCTAAATAAAATCTCTAGTGTACGTTTCAGTGCACTACACTTAAAACTGGTGAGAAATCATCATCATCTTGAGCACCTTTTCAAGATCTTTCGAAAAGATTTTTCAAAATCTTTCAAAATATTATGTTCTCAAGATAACTCCCTCCAAACCCTTAATCGATTATGTTTCCTTAAAGAGAGAGTATAGAACCAAAATGTTCCAATTACATGCAAAAATCAAATCTGTTTGTCTCTCCAAAAGCTTTGTAAAAACATGTTGTTTAATCCGTTGATATAAAAAATATCACGAATATGCTATTTTTTAGGGGGAGAAGACGTGATTAAAATGTGATAAAAAAATGTTTAAAGATCATCGTTTGAATCTCAAAAGAGCTCGACTCATATATAACCAATGAATTAACGAGAACAGATCGAGAAAACTCTAAAGGAGTATGCACCAATCTCGAGAAGCTCTTTATAGACATGCACTTTGACGGGTCTAGCCTCCTTATTCGAGGAGAGTTAACAACTTCAAGTTAGTTACTAGGGCTAGTTATCACCTAAAAGCTGATAATGGATCCCTTTAACTAAGCAACGTAAACGTGTCTCGTAGGGAATTGTCTATCAAGAACCGATCAATTCAAAAACTGTTGGGAATTATATTTGAGTTGATAATGACAAAACATGAAACGTGAAGGACTTAAGAAGACAAAGAAAGACAAGAGACCTACTTGTTAAAGAAGTATTTATTATCTAGTCCCTAGTAGTCATTTGTAACCCTAGAATCTCAAGTTTATAAAGAGAGGCAGAGAATTAGGTTTTAGTGTGTCAAGATGTGAACACCGTTAATAAAGGTGTGTATGTGTGTGTAACCTAGGCATAGTGTATAAATGCCTAGGGATAGATATTTAGTATTATAGTGTTTAGTATAGGAGATGATGGGGAGGAACCTTTAATAATAGCAATGATATTTCTTATTCCACTGTGCACTCAATTTATCATTGTTATTATTATTCCTTATAGCTCATAAACGATCCTTAACAATTGGTATCAGAGCGAGGAGCTCTTGATATAGGGATCTACAAGGTTTTTCGAAGAAAAGATGCAAAATTCAAAGTTGTTACAAATTTTCATATCTTTCTGCAGGGTTGTTTTCAAATAGCGATAACTTTTTCGTTAACTGTTGGATCGGGACGAAATTTTTGGTGGAGCTTCTCTATACATCGGCTAACTTTTCCTTTGGAGGATCTTCCATTTGAGGTTGGAGTCTTATGTTATTCGATGTTAAAAATGGCTGCGAGAGGTACACAAAGTCAATTTTTTCTTGGATTTTTAGGGTTTCTTCAATATTTTTATTATGATTGGCTTTTGTTGTACTTTGATAACCCCACTTATTGTTATTGGATGCCTTGTTATTGGATTTGTACTCAAGAAACTAAACCCTAGGTTTTCAAGCTAATAGTTATTATGGTTTTTGGAACTTGGTCTCGTATATTCACTATAAGAGTTGCTCTTGTATAAACCCTAATCAGATATGATTCGATGTGATTAGTAATTAGAAAAAGCACATGTAGAAAGGTGTTTACTGATTCGTAGTGTTGTAAACAGGTTGTGGATAAGTAGACATGTGTTTTGGTTGAATGTGCACGATAGGGTTTCTTGCATATTGTGAATATACTTGGTATGCTGCTTGTGATCAAAACGTACTGATCATTGAATTGCTGCGAAGGTATATATGTTGAGTATCATATGTTGGTGAATGGTACTACTAAGGAAAGTGGGACGGTGGTATATATGTTAGCTTGATATATTTGACCTATTTTCTAAAGATGTTTCACATTATTAATTTGCTTTGGTCACATGGGATGGTGGTAATTGTTTTTTTTGGTCTCTAAAGTTACATCTCTTATTTCTATCGTGGCTCTCAATGATGATTGGTGGCTTTCAAGATCATGGAATGATAAGAATAAGACCAAATTTGATGGTACTGGTCGTGGATTTGTAGAGATATATTTCTGCAACTACGCTATTGGTTATGTTTCGTTAATATTGTTGGTCGAAAAGGAGTTAAGTACTGGTCTTGTGTTAATAATGTTCGTATATATATTAGTACTGATCTTGTGGTAATATTGTGTTAATTCTGTTCATTCCATGTTAATATTGTTCGAGAAATCTGGTTAATACTGGTAGTTGATAATTAGTACTGCTCAATTAAAGTTAAGTCTGCTCGTTTGTGTTAGTATTGCCAGCTATAAGAGAGTATGGGAACGTGATATAAGGTGCATGGAAATTTGGAATCTGGTCAAGGGAAATGGTATAATTCATAATGTTTTGTATGGCGAAACGAATTCGGTTTTGAAGTCCAATGGTTTGGTACGTGAGAGTGATTTTGGTTTTTGGTCAGATATCGGGTGATACACAGGTTTTGGATCTCGAATAAAACTAGAATTCTTTCAGTCTATACTTATTGATTTTATGGCTTGTTTTGTAGATTATTTGAAGATGTGATTACGAAGATAATGAATATTGCTTATTTGATGTAGTAGTTGAGTTTCAAAGATGCGTGTTCTTATCATATCTTAAATGGCTTACAACATTTAGAGATAAATTGTTCATACTTTATAAAGATGTGACAAAGACTTGATGAATATAGCAAAGGTGTATGATCTACAAACTGATGGTGCTTAAATTCACATTTGCTATCACTTTAAGGAGTTACGTTATTGTGCTCAGTGTCTCATGATATAGTTGAGGATTTGTCAATAGGTTGCGATCTACTTATACTTTTTGTCCAATGATGAGTGCGAGTCACGTGGATAGTACAAGACATAAGACACAAGTTTGGGAAATTCTACTTCTTCATCATATTCGTTATACTCGGTTTTCTTCATTAGTAATCATTATATAAAGCCTAAAGAGTTCGTGATTCAAGAGATGGTAAACATATTAGTTTTAGGGAAGCATATTGTTAAATATTTAACCATCTACATGCATCATTCGAGGGAAAATTTTACTACTACTTGTTGGTATTTGTACTATTGGTTCAAATTTCTATTGCCTTAATTTCATTTTTGTCTTGAAAACTTCATGGAGGGTATCTTGAGGCATTAGATGGATGGATTGGTCGTATGATATTGGTTCGTGGTTTTGAAGATCAAAGTTTCTTCTACTTAGCTTCTCCTAGTGGATTATGACAAAAAGGGGAAGAAGGCATTACATAGAAGATTTGCAACTTAAAGATCCTTAATATTGCATGTTTAAGGGGAATTCGACATGTTTCATGGCATCTTAACTTCAGGGGAAGTTCATGATTATTTGGTTTAGTCATTATCAACTAGGGGAAGATTGTTGGAAATTATATTTGAGTTGATTATGAAAAAACCGTGAAAGACTTAAGAAGATAAAAAAGACAAGGGACCTACTTGTTAA
Source organism: Chrysanthemum lavandulifolium (assembly GCA_022545495.1). NCBI lineage: Eukaryota > Viridiplantae > Streptophyta > Magnoliopsida > Asterales > Asteraceae > Chrysanthemum > Chrysanthemum lavandulifolium. Next base: position 45,282,854 of record CM040243.1, read on the forward strand.
AGAAGTATTTATTATCTAGTCCCTAGTAGTCATTTGTAACCCTAGACTCTCTAGTTTATAAAGAGAGGCAAGGAATTAGGTTTTAGTGTGTCAAGATGTAAACACCATTAGGAAAGGGGTGTGTGTGTAAATTAGGTGTCGTGTATAAACGCCAAGGGATAGATAGTTAGTATTATAGTGTTTAGTAGAGGAGATGAAGGTGAGGAACCTTTAATAATGTAAAAGATGTTTCTTATTCCCTATAGCTCATAAATGATCCTTAACAAAAACTGCAAACTCTTCCCTCAATGTACAGATTTAAGATAAAACAATATAAGCACATGTGAAGGGGGAGTACTTTTGAAAATGCAAAACTCTTAAGGAGCTAACAAAATATGTTTTATAATCATAAAAACTTTGAGAGATTTTATAGGAAAATGTTTTATGGCAACACAGGATAGTCATGGAGTTATAAGGTGACTAAGGATAGGAAATTCCTCCTATGATCCGCTAGAGCTAGAGAGATCTACCCAAGGACACCACCAATAGTTTAGAGCTAGAAATTCCTTAGGTATGATTGAAAAAAGGAGTAATGTGAGAAAGAAGAAAGAAGGGGTTGAAGAATTAAAAAGAAAAGTAAAGAAAAGGGTGAAAAGAATAGCTCTCCAAATTCAACTTAGGGCAGAAATCGGGTTCAATTCATATGCTCTTGGTTGTCACAAAGATGATGCCGGTATTGAAGACAAGTCGTCATGGACCCAAAGGACGCAATGCATGTAACAATTCGCATTTTCGGGTCACTATTCTTTTTTACTATTCAACGTTACTATTCACTCCCAAAATTTTTATTTCACATTCTCGTAAGATAAATTATTTTAGTAATGACCTGAGAGTTCGACATTCGTTAGATCATTTTCGCAAAAGTTATTAAGAAAACATCGTCTTAAAGTTTCGTTTTCGTCGGAACACCATTTAAACATCCCGCGCATAACAAAATCAAGTCTGTCAATTTTCCTCACATCAGATAAATTTTTAGATCACTCATAATTAATTTGAGCATTTTTAAGATTTCATTTTAAAGTTACCAAATAAACCTGCGCAACAGCATTTAAACTAAACTTACGTTTTAAACAATTCTACATACATCCGGACTTAACGATTCTCGTGACCGTGTTTCTAATTGTTAGATATTACTTTTCACATACATCAAACCATAACACAAGGTGGCGTATAAGATGGAATTCTAGAGAGAAAGTTAGAGGTTTAGGGAACTTAGTGAGAGAAAGTGAAAGATATTATTATGAGCTCCAACTCTCTACCTTGGGAGGTAGAGTATTTATAGTCTTACACAAATCGCCACACTTTGGGTGTGGATCGGGCATCGGTGGGTAAAGACCGTCCGTCCTCCACGGTGTTACTAAACTAAATTACTACTTAACTTAAAAGAACTACGACTACGAGCTTTCTAACGATTACATATACTTGAGGTGACCGACTCTTTAATCTTGGGAATTTCTAATTCCTAACAATCTCCCCAAGGAGGTCACCTCAATCATGTACCAAAATTACATTGAATACAAATAGATAATACATTAAACATAGTTCTTGCATTCTTGATGTAGTCCTTTGTACTTGAGCTCGTAGTCATTGATTCTTCACAATGCATGTTTGGTTATTCCAAGTGGAGGTCTTTCTTGATCCACGTGATGATAATTTTGAGCCATCATTTGAGATCATCGACAATCAACAATCTCGAGACTTCCATTGTGGTGTTGTGACTTTGGGACCGACATGCTCACATTACGGATCATGATATCTTCTCATCGAGTAGCGGAAGCATTTGTTGAATCATGATATTGGCGGCGTGGCGAAGCATGGAGTGAAAATATCGAGTCATTGATGCACTAATCATGATTTCTTTTGAGATGAATGTGTTAAGTGAGCATGCGGCTATGGATTGACCGCTTCATTACGATCATTTGCAAACATCGGGCGTACACGCATACAACGATTAGCAACAAATCGCACGAAAGTGTCTTTGATCACTTCGATGAATTGAGTACCGGCCACGGTTCCCGTTGATCGATACAAATCTTGCTGTGATCGGTATAATTCAAAGAATCTCCTTGACGGGGTTTCGCGGTTGTTCTAGTTGTTCTCAAACCGGAACATCTCAAAGAAGACAACACGGAGTGAGTGAACGGTAATTTTAAGTCCATTGATTGATGAAAAGAGATTTGAAAAACAATCGTGTATTGCTCAATAGAAATTGTTTTGCAATACAACGAAGGTTTTATTGAAAATCAATTATCAATCATAAAAATACCTTTTGGTTTGAAAAATGAGTACACGGTCGATGTGCTAAAGAAAGAGTTTTAAGCACAAAGACCGGTTTTCAAAGGTATCCGTCAATCCATAACTTTGAACCGAGGATTGATTCAAGAAATTGAATCGCCCCATTGTTTCATTCGGTTGTCACATGGTTGATCCATATAATAGATCTCACATGCCACCTACCAGAGCTTGTTTGATGTTGGCTCGAGGCTTTCCATCTTCATTGTGAATATGTAAACACATCACTCGGATGTTACGGCAATACCACAAGGATAATCGTGGGACTCAAGATATAATCTCTCTTTCCACATTGTGTGAAGCAGAGAGTCTTCATTGAAAGTGTCCTAATGAGATTTATTGATGATCTCGTGGCTCTAGACTCAATTTGTGCATATTTGGATCCTATAGCGGAGACTAGGGAGAGGTCTCCTTCTTCATATCAACCATCTCTAAGAGAAAGTCGATAGATAATGTCGGTTCCCGTGAGAATGAAACAAGTCCTTTTAAGAGGAACTTGAGTGGTTTGGAAAGTTGAAGTGCGGTCGTCCTTTGGGTCCATGACGTCTTGTCTTCAATACCGATGTTACCATCGGTAGCATATGAATTGAACCGGTTTACGCCCTAAGGTTGAATAAATGGAGGGCTATTTGTTTTCACCTTTCTCATTCAATTCTTTTAATTCTTCAACCCCTTGATGCTTACCGAGACTTCATAGCTAGAACCTTGTTGGGTTTATTCCAGATACTAGCTCGGTCTTAGTCCGCACTCTTCCCATATCTCATTTTCTCCTTTTATCATCATACCTAAGGACTTCTACACTAACTAGTGGATTGTCCACTGGTAGATCCCTCCGGTTACGGCGGATCATGGGAACCAATACCTAACCTTATCATCCTTATATCACCGTACATAAAGTAAAGTTGGTCGGTCAATTTGGTATTGTTCATACGCCATTGGATCAATTGAAAACCATTTGAAAATCAATTCGAGATACTTGTGATATATTATCAAAGCATTTTGTACACGAATTGTTTTGATATTTTAAACGAGAACTCCCCTCAACATGTGCATCAAGTATTTGAAAATGTTTTGCACACGGAGGCAAGAGAAAGAATTAACTTCTTTGATTACCATTTTCTAAAGATATCAACATCACTTCCTCAACGGATCAAGTAGAAATAGCATTTCCGGAAGGATGAGGTTTCCATAAATTTGCTCCCCTCAATATGTGCCTCGAGGTTTGAAAAGAGTTTTGCACATACTAGAGGAACACGCACATTGGGATAAATGATCACGTTTCAAATCAAAGGTTTTAAGATAGATGCTCCCCTCAACATGTGCATTGAAAATTTGAAATCGTTTGTCACATGTGGGCGGGATAGCATGTACATCCTTTTATAACCATTTACCTAATTATCGGTTTAAATCCAATTTAAATCACACATTCTCCCCGATCACAATTATCAAATCATTTGAGATTTGTGATCTCGTATAATTAAATTGATTTTGAAAGCTTTTAAGGAGAATTGTGACTTGATTGTGAAAGTGTTTGAACCGATAAGGATCGGATTTTAAGACTTTAAACTCCATTTATAAAACATGCATGTATATCTTTTGAAAACAATTTTAATGCCAAATAACTTTTTAATTTAATTGAAATCATTCTCCCCTCAATCAATAGCGTAGGTTGTTGATTGAGAGATAAGATTTTGACAAATAAGTCGATGATTATCAAAAATAGAGATTGAGTTAATTTTTAAAGCATTTAGTTTTCGTGAGATAGGAGTTTATAGAATCGAGCATAGGATTTGAAAACATGGTAAAACATGGCTCTGTTCTTTCTTTAAAACCGGGTTATTGCACGAAGATGACAATAAACCATTTTCTCTTTCTCCCAAAATATTTTTTTTTTTTTTTTTTTTTTTTTTTTTTTTTTTTTTTTTTTTTTGAACAACATCTAAAGTCCCGTGTCATTCTTTGAATGACAGACACAAAGACCGTAGATATTATCGAATCGGAAAAAACATGACAAAATGACAATATTTTTGAAGATTTTTTTTTTTTTTTTTTTTATGGATTTTTGATTTTGGTTTTATATTTTTCTATTTTGTTTTTCGAATAAATATTTACAAGAGATAGATGAAGATAGACCTTTACTCCTCGTCTTCCTCCACGAAGGCGTTTGAGTGTTCTGGTTGAAGGCTTTTCAAGCCAAGGCGTGGAAGAATAAACTCAAACGTTCTCTTGGAAGAGCTTTGGTGAAGATGTCGGCTAATTGATATTCGGACCTCACAAAATATAGTTCCACCACACCTTTTCAACTTGTTCCCGATGAAATGATGTCGAATGTCGATATGCTTTGCTCTTGAGTGTTGAGCGTTGTTGCATGAGAGAGCAATAGCACTTTTATTATCACGATCTGAGAGGGATTTTGTTGAATTCAAAGCCATAGTCGGATAATTGAGATCTCATCCATAAGATTTGAGCACAACAAGATGACATGGCTATGTATTCAACCTCTGTGAGAAATAAAGTACTCATTTGCTTCTTTGAAGACCACTCACAAGCTTATCACCCAAAAAGCGAGCACCTCGGCGTGCTTGACGTGTATCTTGACAACTGCATGATCGGCATCTGCATAGGCCGTTAGTGACATACCGGTGTCCTTGGTACCATAGTCCCATATTGATGGTACCTTGGAGATACCGAAGACCCGTTTAAGCGCTTCAAGGTGCTTTTTAGTAGGCAGCACGGTATCTAGCACACATGCACACGAGAGAACAAAATGTACGGTCTACTAGCGGTGAGATACATCGGGGATCAATCATACTTGATATTTCGTTTGGTCAATCATGATCCACGAGAGGTCCTCATCTAGTTTGGTTCGGTCAATCATGGGGTGTCAGCGGTCACATGAATCAAATCCAAATTTCTTTAAAATCTCATTGCATATTTAGATTGATTTATGAAGATGCCTCGGGACTTTGTGAAATTTGTAATCCCAAGAAAAATGACATTTGTCCCATCATTGACATTTGAAACTTTGAACTCATTTCATTTGAAAAGCGATCACATTCCATTGGGTCGGTCGAGGCAAAAATAATATCATCAACATAAATTTGAACATGAGTTAAATGTTTGCACGACTTCACGGTGAACAATGTAGGATCAAGCTGCTCCTTTCTTTGAATCCGGTTGATAGAAGAAACTTTGACGATGTATCATACCATGCCCTTGGAGCTTGCTTTAACCCGTAAAGAGCCTTCTTCAAGCGATAAGCGTGAGTAGGATGCTCTTGATTCACAAATCCTTGAGGTTGGTGGCGTGAGCGACTTCTTTAAGATCTCCGTTCGAAATGCCGTCTTTACATCCATCGATATACCACCATGTTCTTACTTGCGGCATTAGCCAAAAGATTACGATTGCCTCGATTCGAGCAAGCTGGAGCAAATGATTCTTCAAAGTCTATACCCTCCTCTTGACGATATCCTTTAGCAACCAATCGAGCCTTGTTTTCAACACATCACCATGCTCGTCAAGTTTTACTTTGAAGATCCATTTGAGAGCTATAATCATAGCACGATGCGGGCGGTACTAACTCCCATACATCAAGGCGATCAAACTCATGAATTTCATCTTGCATAGCATTGAACCGACTATCTTCATTCATGGCGGTTTAACGTCTTTTGGTTCGATCTTAGATAGTACGGAGTTGAAGAAGCACCATAAGGCATCGGTTGCGAGTTGCTTCGGGTTGATCTGGGACGAGAGGATTACCAATGATGTTGTCTAATGGATGATCGTGAGTCCATTTTACGAGGTGTTCATGTGGCATTTGTTGAGGCGGGGTAGGCGAGTCGATGTCTCACGAAGAAGATGGTTCTGCGATGATTCGGGAGTAGCAAATATGTTTTCAAATGGAGCATCTTGAGAGTCGCATAGGGATTAACTTCATCATTGATGCGAAACATTTCCATGATGTACATTTGAAGAATGATGATTTGTTGATGAGGCGAAGGATCGTGACGGTGCTTCTTGACTTCGAGATATTGGCGATGGATTGACTTCATTCATGGAATCGAGCATCCTCTGTTGTAGGATCGGCACTTCATTAGTAGTGGACTCATACAGTTCATCAAACATTGGATCAAACAATTTCTTTACATCATCTTGGGATGGAGGTACATATGGTGTTTCTTGAGAGGAGTTTGGAACAAGGATGAGCCAATAGGATTTGTTATGAAGTGCGGGTCTGGTGGGAGTGTCCGGAGCCATTTGACCGGTCGACTCATCAAGCGTAACGTGAATTGTTTCCATGATATTTCGGGTTCTTTTGTTGTAGATTCGGTATCCCTTTTGTTTGGTGCATATCCTACAAATACTCCAATGTCGACTTTAGCTCTAAGTTTGCCCAAGTCTTGACCCTCATTAGTTGGATAGCACAAGGCACCAAACACACGAAGGAAAGATAGATTGGGTTTCTGTTGTGGACAAGTTCATATGGAGTTTTTCCATGAATGGTGTGAATCGAGGAGCGATTTTGTGTGTAACATGCGGTGGCAATTGCTTGACCCGGAGAAACATTGGAACCTTTGAGTAAATCGGCATTGTTCTAGCGACTTCAACAAGAGTACGATTTAGTCTTTCAACTACACCGTTACATTGAGGGTTCGTGGAACACTTCTTTGATGGTGATTCCAAAGCTTTCATAGAATTCACTAAGTTGTTTGTTGACAAACTCGGTTCCATTATACATTACGATAATTACGGCGGTTTTGTTTAGTCTAACACTGCAATTTGTTTGATGAGTTTGATGATGATATCGGAGTTTCATCCTTTGTCCTTAAGAACTTGACCGGGTGAATCTAGAATAATCATCAACCACAACTAACACATATTTCTTCCCAAAGATATTACGCACCCTCATTGGTCCACATAAATCCATATGAATCATATGAAGAACTTTGTGACGAGTTAGAAGGTTTGGGTTTATGGGCATACTTCTTGCTTTTTCCCAATTGGCAAGTGAACAAAGATGATCCTTTTCATACTTTAGTCTAGGTAAACCTACAACTAAGTCCTTTACGGAAAGATGGTTGATGGTGCGAAGTTCAAGTGATTGAGGCGGCGATGCCATAACCATGACTTTGTTTTGAAGCCTTTGATAACAAGCGTTGGTGATGCTCTCATCATGTCATCGATAGAGATAGTGTAAAGGTTTGAGCCACGAGTTCCTTTCAGCAGTTCCTTTCCATTAAGATCTCTAACAAAGCGGTATGTTTTAGAAGGCTACTTCTAGATCCGAATCACGAATTGACCAACGAGAGCAGTTATGACCTAAACCTTCCACATAATACACTCTAGAGATGACACTATCACCAACAACATAATCTCCATAACCCATAATAGCACCGAAATGATCATTACCAAATCTAACGATCCGATGAATTTGCTCACGAAGTTCATGAGCCGTGACGGTCTCGGTCATATGCTTGGAACGACTGAGTCCGGTACCACGAGCGATTTGAGCGATCTGCGGTTGAACACGAGACAAGAATGGATAAGCGGATAATTGGGATCCCCATGCAAGAATGGGTTCCATTTGGTTAGTAGCAACATTTGGACCACCCACATCGAAGCATTCATATCGAGACGGTGTAATTGAATCATTGTGAATAGATGCAATACTAGTGTACGTATTAGCCCTATTTACGATGTGACCACTTCTTAAGGGAATAGTTCTACGGTAGGCATCCATTTTCTAGTGGGCATTATCGATTGGTCTTATGACCAACGGTATCCAATAAAACCTATTCTTTGAATGTTCTTCTGTGGGTTTCCATTGTTTTCTAGCTTTCTTTCGTATTTGCCTTTTAGTCTTTTTAGCATGAATTTTAGCATTAACAATATTAAGCTGGACAATTAACATCATTAGGCAAAACATTGACATCACATCCATGATTAGAAAGCGAATTCAAGCAAACATCGGTACAAGTTTTGCAAATAGTATCGAATTGAATTAATTACGATGCGCTTATAGCTAATACTAGAATCAACACGATTCGTTTTATTCGATTCAAACTTAAGGTTCCTAGATTGTTCTTCTACTTTCTTCCGGTGCACATTCTTAGCTTGAGAGGTCCTATCATTCCTTGTATTGTCTTGAGACTTTGACTGCTCCGCTTAATGTCACGATTACTCTATAGGGAATGGGAACATTAGTTGGCTTAGCTACTCTTTGCATCACTGTTTAGATGTCTTGGGATCTGAACTACATGCAGGTGCACTAAGGTTCATTTTCTTAAAACTAGAGTCTGTGATTTGTGCTCTAGAAGGCACACTTGAGTTCTCTTTCTTAGCATTGTGGATCTGGAATCGAAATTTGTTTACGAGCACACAACTGTTCACTTTCAAAACATTTGGAATCGAATGCGTATCATACTTAGCTTTAGGCATTGAGCATGGAATCAAAGGATTAACTCTCTCACCTAATGACTTAGGGCATATTGTGATCAAGCATTCTAAGATTTCTTGACATCGTTTGGCATATAAGCACGCATGTCCAATTGCATTATCATGAGGTTTCTCTAGCTTATCCTCTTCAACAATCTCACGCAGACATTCTAGGCAATCCTTAAGGGATGAGAAGTATGTTTGAATGGCAAGTTTGTTGTTTCTTAGATGAGGGGACATATGTCACGGATAAAGCATGTTTATTACTAGAGCGAACCTTAGATACAACATTCTCCTCATTGATCATTGGCATTTTCCTTTTACGACTCTTGATTCTCAATTTCCTTTTGCAATGAAGTTATTTGTTCGTTGTTTTTGTTCTGAGTGACTTTAATTGATTCAAACAACTCATTGAAATGACGTTTAACCTTTTCATTTTCTTCAAGAAAACTTTCGTTTTCCTTTTGTAAAGCATTTACTAGGTTTTGAAGATGAAACGTTTGAGAATTCGAGAATCTAAAGGAGGAGGCATTTGGGAACTGTCATATTGTTCGTTTGACCCTTTAAGCGAGAGATCCGGGCTTTCAACTTTACGATCGTGTTGCTTGAGCTTGAATCATTCATCACGTTTGTTAATTTGAAAAGCGCATCAAACTCGGAGCATCGAAGATGTCTTGATATTTGAAGTTTTGACATTTTCTTTGAGATGTTGATATTTTAGTTGTAAATTAAAATACTCAACTTCTAGTTTAGAAAAATGTTTAACCAAAGTGTCGTGATCATCGGTTCAATTTTCTCGTTTAGTTTAGAATTAGTTTTTCAAGCTCAATGACACGATCGTGGGAGACTTTCGAGGCCACAGATAATTCATGAAATTTGGAAGCATTAATAGAGCAATTTGAGCGTTGAAAAACACATCTTGAGCAACACATTCGGTAATAAGATTCTCATTCAATGTATGCGGTTCTTTCTCTCAATCTCATTATATTTTAGTGTACGCTCATAATTACTAACCCGACAACCATTGCATCAAATTCCTTTTCCATACCCTTAATATCGACTTCTACCCCTTTTTAAGACTCTCAAAGTGATCTTTTAGAAGTTTAAAGAAAGGCATGACCTCGGTTAAATAACATTCTTTCATTTGTTCAAAACCTCTTTCACCTTGATTATACGGTGGGAGTGATCCTTTTCTTGCAAGTTTTCTCAAAATCAACAAATAGTTGGAATATAACGTATTGGCTAATTAGTGTCTTGCTTTTAGTGGCAATTGTTCTAGGTACAAGATGCATAGGTGTATTAGGAGGATACACAGTTGCTCTAGGCATTTTCGAAGGGAGGGTTTGTTTCTACAATATTTTCGACTTTACCTTATCTATTTCCTTTTCCGAGAAGACTTGTTCGAGAGTCAACAAAGTCGAGGCTTAAACTTGTTTAAGGCAATCCGATTTTCCTTCTTATAATCATGAGGAGTGATATTTATGTTTTCTCTTTGCATTTGGTCATCAAGTTTTTGTTCATTCTTTCCTAGTGACTTCATCGATTTCTTATCTTCCTCGGTGCATTCAACGCAACTAGGTTTACGCCTAGGCTTAAGAATTTCATTACCATCATAAAGTACCTTATGAGCATTTCTAGCCTTTTAATTACTTGGTTTGGTTCCTCAACAAGGGAATGCTATGCTTATCGCTTAAGACTCTATGCTTAGTGATCATGTGAGCGATCTGAATGGTATTCCTTGTGCGTACAACTTATTTTCAAGCTTGTTTTCAAAGTCTTTAGATTAGAAAAATCATTCAAAGTTTTGACTCCTTAGCATAGAATTCTTGCTTAAGCACTTTAACATTTTCACGAAGTTCTTGTTTTTGCTAGCGGTTTTAGAAAGCTTTTCTTGTAAGGCATTTAACTCTTGTTTTAATACTTCTTCTCTAAACCTACTTTTCTAATAGTTATGCGCATTTGGTCATCCATTTCACTGCTCACGGGTGGTCAACTCAAACTTAGCATTTGTTCATAGATAGCAACACGTTCTTTATAGGCATTTAGTTGAAATTATGGATTCATCGGGAGCACATGCGTGAATTCATCAAAGACATAGTCATTGTTAGCTGCGGAGATGCATCACTAGGTACAACTTCACTTTCACTTTGTTTCATATATTGATCATATGGGACAATGTTGATGTTACCCATGTTTTCAATATTTGATTCAATAGTTTCGATTGATTGTACTTTGTCATGCATCATTGCACATTGGCATCATCGTATAGTTTTAATACCTCGAGATAAGCTTGTCATGGGATGGCCCGGTGGTGGTGAAGAAGTGACCTTGGGAGACACCATGGGAGAGATGCTAGCCATAAATATTGTGTGTGCGATGGGTCCATCATCCACATCAGTCGTAAGCATCGCGATCACCGACTTGAAAGGCATTTTGATGATTGTGACCTATCTCACAATAGGCCGCTCATCTACATACGCATCATAGGTCTTGGCATTGCCTTGACAAAAAGCAATGATTCCTCTTCATTCAAAGTAGCACCATTGTCACGAGCTTGAGCCGGCAACATCTTATCTCTGAAGTATTCGGCATTTTGTGGGCGCTTTGGAGATGTGCGGTTCCTTGCAATGTGTCCTCACCACCACAGTTAAAGCATTTGATTGGCTTAGCTTGACACAGGTTACCATTCCTTCCTCGATTACGGTTTCCAACATAACCTCTCCCGGCTCCACCTCGTCCTGTTCATCTTGTCTTTCTGAGCTGGTTGCACCACGATCCTTCCATCTTTAACGGTGGCTTGATTATGTGGGTTAGATGCGATTACGAGGTTGTTGTTGGTTTGTGGGAGAGTATTCATGTTTTGACTAATGAGAAGTGCAAGTTGATTAATGAAGCTACCCATGTGAGCATCGGCATCGACTTGTTTGTACATAGGATCGGGAATGAGTTTGTGATTACCATTACCCAGGTGTGACTTGTGAAGCTTTGGTTTTGATTCCGATGTTTGAGTAGAAGCGGTTGAATCATTAGGCGAGCTTGTCTCTCACAGGTTAGTTTTGAGCGATTGAGAATCAATTTTCAAACATGGCATGTCTTTCATTACGAAGGAGGAAGGCATAGAGTTGCTCATAGTTTGTGTTCTTCAATCCTTTAGTGAGCTTCACGGTGGTAACAAACTTGTGCCATTCGGGATTCATGTTGTTCACAAATTTTGAGTTCAAGCGAATGTTAGGCATAGTCATCTTGATGTTCCTCATGTCATTCACTAACTTATGAAATCTCACATAGTACTCATAGACACTCTCATCGGTTTCATCTTGAAGTGCTCAAATTCATCATAGAGTTGGGATTCCCATCTTCCATAGTTAATTACGAACACGAGAGAAGCATCTTAACGTTATCCCAAACGACCTTTGCATCGGTGTTATGATTGATCGACTTGTAGATGTCTTTAGGAAGACCTTGAAGAACAATGTTTGAAGCCACGATATCGCATCGAATCTCTTTTCTCCTCATTATCAAGCTCATTGTACATCTTAGGTCCATCCATTCCGTGAGCGAGTACCATCTTCATTAGTATCAAGTATGTCTCTAGTCGTTTCAACCCGATATGGTCCTTCATCAATGGATTTGAGAATGTTTACACCATTTTCCTTTCCAAGGCAATACAATCGATTCGTTGAGCCCAAGAATCGTAGTCGATTCTGTCAAGCATTGGTGGGCAGTATCGAGCCACCGCTTGAACATCCTCGACAGCGATGGAGATGGCGGTGGGAGCGATGGGAATGTTGGTAGACATGTTAGCAGTTATACGGGTTTTATAACTCTATGATTAAGCGGAAATAGATTCTTTCACGGTTTTACTAAATCAAGAGAAAACCGTACACAATCACTCAGTTGCTAGATGATAAAGTGCTAACTCGCTACCAAATAATGCACTAAGTCGCTAGAAATTAGTGCACTAAGTCGTAACCCTTAACTCGCTACACGTCTAAGTCGCTAGAGTCCCAAGTCGCCAGCGAGAAAAGCAAGTCGCTAAGTAGTAACTCGCTCTGGACTAAGTCGCTAGCCAAATTTGTGCGATGATTGCTACACAAGTCGCTAGATATGCAAGTCGCTAAAGAGCAACTCACTGGACTAAGTCGCTACCACAGTCGCTAACCGTAGTGGAGATTCCACTACTTGTGCTTTAACTCGCTAGCTCTAACTCGCTAGCTTTTATAAGCTGTAACTCGCTACAAAACTATGAAGCAAGTCGCTACCAAGAAAACAAGTCCGAGAGCTAAGTCGCTGGCTTGAAACACCAAATAACCTTCACTTTTCAATCCAAAACAACCCAACCAAGATGATTCAAGCTTACCAAATGAAAACCTAAACACTTTTGATGATTCTAAACATAAAAGTACCAACAAAATTCAAACTTTAACACAAGAAATCAACCAAATGATGCAAAACCACTAAACTTTTCAAACTCAAAACCACCTAAAACCACTATAAATCCAAAGATGTGCAAGATATGATCTAACCATGGCTCTTGATACCAATTGTTAGATATTACTTTTCACATACACATCAAACCATAACACAAGGTGGCGTATAAGATGGAATTCTAGAGAGAAAGTTAGAGGTTTAGGGAACTTAGTGAGAGAAAGTGAAAGATATTATTATGAGCTCCAACTCTCTACCTTGGGAGGTAGAGTATTTATAGTCTTACACAAATCGCCACACTTTGGGGCATGGATCGGGCATACAGTGGGTAAAGACCGTCCGTCCTCCACGGTGTTACTAAACTAAATTACTACTTAACTTAAAAGAACTACGACTACGAGCTTTCTAACGATTACATATACTTGAGGTGACCGACTCTTTATCTTGGGAATTTCTAATTCCTAACATTCCAAAAGACGTCGTGATAATCTTCTTTTCTTCTTTGAGTTCTCAAGAAGGCGTTGTTAAAATCTTCTAATAGCCGTTGGTTTTCGAAGATTGCAAATTCTACGTCGAAGCTCCGTTAATATTTTATTTTTCCATAATACTCAAGCATTCTATTTTAAGGTAAGTATATATATAACTCAAACTTATTTAAATACTTATAAACTTTGTCAGTTTATTTATTGTATTTACAAACTCTTAATATATCATATAATCAAGTAATTAAAATACATGTTTTATGTATTAAGCACTACAACACTAGGGAACTTCATGTGAGGGGTTCATTTGGGTAAACGGATCGACGGGTTGCTGGATTTACGAATTAAAGAGTCCTAGCTCCTCGAACATTTACTGTATGACCTCTGAATTGTGATGGCCTGAACGGTAGTACGAGATATCTAAACTAAAACCATTTATATAAACAAACATACATATACTACTTCAAGATAAATATAATGGCATATATAGGCTCGTTCATGTTTTCTTAGGCATTATTCGAACCTAAGAGTTGACATCATATTCTAGGTTATCGTAGAGAATTCGTGCTTATCCATCGATTCCGTTATCGTTGTGATATCATTTTAAGGTGAGTCATAGCCCTACTCTTTTAATACTTGTTTTAAACTCTTTGGGGGAGACACATGCTCAACTACTTGCTTTTACTTGTATAAATACTCAAAACATTATACTTGATTGCATTATACATGATTGCATTATACTTGATTACATTATACTTGATTATGTAATACTTGATTTCGTTATACGTGCTTGGAAATACTTTATTCGCTTAAATACATGAATTGTATTTACAAACGTGCCAATACTCTATGCTGTTGGAGATGTATTAATAGTACTATAAGTCGGGTAGCCCCCGCCCTTGTGTACCCGATTCATGACCTTGGGATTAATATAGTACTATTTGGGAAGATGCCCCCGCCCATGTGTACCCGATTCATGACCTTGGGTGAATATAATCCGGTGTATTGTGCAAACTATATTTTGGCAGTGGGTTATGAACACACAGGTTGCAAGTTTTGTATGGACGGAACTTGGAACTGAGTGGATTTACAATGCCTTTGCTGCGTAAACATTTTTCAAGGATTTACAACTTATTCAAAAAAAACTCTATTAACTCACCAAACATTGTGTTGACACTTTAGCATGTTTATCTCAGGTCAATAAGGCGATAGCTATTGCATGGAACTTAGAGTCGCACGAATTATTTTGAAGACTTACGCTTTTATCATTTACCATTCAAAAAATTTTGTAAACATTTATATATTATACTTTGGGACCTCATTATTTGTAACTCTTATTTCATTAACCGAATGGTAACTTTTCAAAACGTCTCATTTAGAGGTCGTTTTCTATAACTTGTACTTTGTATTATGAGTAGCACCCCAATGATACACTCTACGTCTGTATATTTTGGGGTGTTCTGATTGGTATCGAGCATTGGTTATAGAGAACTAGGTTGCATTTAAGAGCCTAGACTATAACTGCTTTATACGTTAAGACTCTCCACTGTAATTGCCTTACACACACTTCGTGCGCATATGCTTCTTGTTAATTTTTTACTTAGATCCACGTTGTTGGATGATATGACTTTAGTAATAATAAGGAAACCCCAAAATTTAATCGAGTCATTAAAAATATGGAGCTTAGTAATAACTAATTATCTAACTTGATCTTGTGACAGTTCTTGTTTGATGAGACATGAGATTTGAGTTAAATAATATTATTACTTAGCTTTAGGGATTTGATGACTTGGTTATCTTATTATCTACAAGCGAGTTTTGTGTCGGGAAATCTTAAGTAGGATGATTTATAATCTCCTTATTTGAATGGATTGGGACGCCTCTTTATTCAAATAAAGAAGTTATAAACCACCGAACCACAGGTTTATGACCCATTAATTACATATATTTGGACGCTTCTTTATGTAAGTAATGTATTATAAATAAGTGGGCTTATTTGCATCCGATACGATTCCCTAATCACATTATAGGTGTATTACAACGTAACCCATACACTATTTCGGTTGAATAAGAGAGAACCCCACTGTTTTAAAGACCACACTTTTCTTAGACAAACTATAAGTAGTTAACATCAACAGAACTTCGGTACGAAGTTCCCTTAAGGGGTAGAGACTGTAACAATTCGCATTTTTGGGTCACTATTCATTTTTAATATTCACCATTACTATTCACTCCCGAAATTTTTATTTCAGATTCTCGTAAGATAAATTATTTTAGTAATGACCTGAGAGTTCGACAATCGTTAGATCATTTTCGCAAAAGTTATTAAGAAAACATCGCCTTAAAGTTTCGTTTTAGTCGAACACCATTTAAACATCCTCATGACAATCTAAAATCAACTCATCAATTTTCCTCACATCGGATAAACTTTTAGATCACTCATAATTAATTTGAGAATTTTTAATATTTCATTTTAATGTTACCAAATAAACCTCACACTGCATTTAAACTAAACTTACGTTTTAAACAATTCTACTTACATCCGGACTTAACGATTCCTCTGACTTGTGTTTCTAATATGTTTTAACACTATTACATTTTTGGAAAAGTCAAACATATTTCCCTCCTCCTTGACCATAAAGAAATTAACCTTGTAATGCTCTACATTTTTGATTAAATCACAGAACTTTTAGACTTCACGATAATCAAGTTATCCCACGAAGACGAAAACCATATTTTGACATCTCATATCACTTTTAGACTAATTTTAGTCTACTCTAAATAAATTCACGGTCATTTCCCTGAAATCTCATTATTTTCTGATAAATTGCATTTTACACTTTTTTGACCCATGTTTCCAGCTCTAGGCAGCGTTTTTGCACCCAATAACACTTTTCACTCATTTTATATTTTTAAATGGAGTATAAAGATGAGTTTCATCATTCCTACAAGTTTCGTATTTTTACGATACCCGGTTTTACATATTATGGCTTAACAACTTATCGTTAGCAATTTTCGGGACTAAAACTCACTCCGTAAACACAAGATGAAAAACCAAAACTCTTAACCTCCTCATGAGGCTTCTCAGGGAAGCCTCCTAAACTCATGGTTTGATCATGGCCATTCATTCCTAAGATCTTGCCAAGTATATAACTTAACCATGGTTAGTTTTTAACCTAATATGTAGTTAACTATTTTTCTCATCCTATAAATGCCAAGCTAAAACTACATAATTTCTTGCACCCTCCTCTCTTTATCTATCAAAGTCCTAAAACCCTAAGGCATTTCTTATAGATCTTGTAAGAACATTCATGTGTTCTTGAAGGAAACTAGCGTTTGATCTTCGTTCTAGAAAGTTTTCAAGAAAAAGTCGTTATAATCTTCAAATATCTTCAAGTCTCCAAAAAGACGTCGTTATAATCTTCTTTTCTTCTTCGGGTTCTCAAGAAGGCGTTGTTATAATCTTCTAATAGCCGTGGGTTTTCGAAGATTGCAAATTCTACATCGAAGCTCCGTTAATATTTTATTTTTCCATAATACTCAAGCATTCTATTTTAAGGTAAGTATATATATAACTCAAACTTATTAACATACTTATAAACTTTGTTAGTTTATTTATTGTATTTATAAACTCTTAATATATCATATAATCAAGTAATAAAAATACATGTTTTATGTATTAAGCACTACAACACTAGGGAACTTCATGTGAGGGTTCATTTGGGTAAACGGATCGACGAGTTGTCGGATTTACAATTAAAGTGTCCTAGCTCCTAACGCCATCGCATGACCTCTGAATTGTGATGGCCCGAACGGTAGTACGAGATATCCAAACTAAAACCATTTCTATAAACAAACATACAAATACTACTTCATGATCAATATAATGGCATATATAGGCTCGTTCGTGTTTTCTTAGGCATTATTCCGAACCTAAGAGTTGATATCATATTCTAGGTTATACGTAGAGACTTCCAGGCTTATCCATCGATTCCGTTATGCATTGTGATATCATTTTTAAGGTGAGTCATTGCCCCTACTCTTTTAATACTTGTTTTAAACTCTTTGGGGGAGATACATGCTCAACTACTTGCTTTTACTTGTATAAATACTCAAAACATTATACTTGATTTCATTATACATGATTGCATTATTTATTTTTTTCTTAATTAATTGTTTCCGATTCACCGGATCTTAGCTCTTTCGAAAACTTGATTACATTATACTTGATTATGTTATACTTGATTTCGTTATACATGCTTGGAAATACTTAACTCGCTTAAATACATGAATTGTATTTACAAATGTGCCAATACACTATGCTGTCGGAGAGGTATTGATAGTATTATAAGTCGGGTAGCCCCCGCCCTTGTGTACCCGATTCATGACCTTGGGATTAATATAGTACTATTTGGGAAGATGCCCCCCCATGTGTACCCGATTCATGACCTTGGGTGCATATAATCCGGTGTATTGTGCAAACTATATTTTGGCAGTGGGTTGTGAACACACAGGTTGCAAGTTTTGTATGGACGGAACTTGGAACTGAGTGGATTTACAATGCCTTTGTTGCGTAAACATTTTTCAAGGATTTACAACTTATTCAAAAGAAACTCTATGAACTCACCAACCATTGTGTTGACATTTTAGCATGTTTATCTCAGGTCAATAAGGCGATAGCTATTGCATGGAACTTAGAGTCGCACGACATATTTTGAAGACTTACGCTTTTATCATTTACCATTCGAAACATTTTGTAAACATTTATATATTATACTTTGGGACCTCATTATTTGTAACTCTGATTTCATTAATCGAATGGTAACTTTTCAAAACGTCTCATTTAGAGGTTGTTTTCTATAACTTGTACTTTGTATTATGAAGTAGCACCCCAATGACACAATCTTCTGCTGTGGTGTTTTGGGGGTGTTACAATGCACCTAACCTTCTAGCCACTAAATTCCTTTTAAAAGTTTTTGTTTCATTCTCACCGAGAACCCTTCCTAATCCATTAACCTCTCATTCCGAGAAGTGTTGATATTGAAAAAGGAGACACCGCTCCAGTCTCCGACTACTAAAACCAAAATGCACAAATCGAGTATAAAGACACGAGATTCATCAAAAGATCTCTTAGGAATACTGAACATCACTACACTTGATATTCAAAAATAATAACAAAAGTTGTAAAACTTTACGGGTTACGCTTATTGTTCGCGGTGATTTCAAACAGTCTACAGTCATGGAGTGATATTAAGTACGAGGATATGCCAGTGACCATCCGGTCTGTGATTCGTCAAAAAATGCGCTATCGATCTGGGATGTACCTGTACACAATATCTAAATACTTACGTCAGGAACTTTATTGCTAACTGTTTTCATGCAAGTATTCATAAAGGCCCGGAGTTCCAGCAGAGACCACTACCACCACTATTATTATCAACATCTATTTTCGCATGCTCATACCCACACCATAAAGACATTCTCATTAATGATCTACACAAAAGCAAAGTTCAAAAAGATTCTACGCCAGAGTCCAAGAATCTGCAAATTTAAAAGACAAAGATCAATGTTAAAAGTTAAGAACTACACAAGTATAAAGATTCAAAGTTATCAAGAAGTATGAGTATGTCAGAAAGGAAGAAAAGTCATCAGAAACAAATATGTTGATTGAAGGCAAGAAAGATCAAAAGATGATGATTAAAGATCACAAAGCATGAAGGAACAAATGATCAAGACTATTCTATGTCGACACACAAAGTTCAAGCTCAAGAAGACTAAAGACCTAATCAAGTAGAGCATCTTTTCAATGACCACCCCTTAGGAGAAGATTGTTAGCCTTAATAGAAAGTGATGGTCATTCCTGATTAGGAACTTTGTAACGTGTCTTAGATATTGTAATAGAATAGTCAATGAGCTCGTGGATTGGGCTAAGCTAATAGGTTAGTAGTTATGTAAAAGCTAGCCTTATATCATTTGCCATCCAATCCAAGTCCAACAAGCCCATAGCCAAGCCCATCAGGGAAGCTCACTTGTACTATATATACACCTCAAATGACACATTTGAGGTATGTGCTTGAGTGTGTAAGTGTATGTTTTATTAATAAGAATTCTCTAGTTTCTTTATATCTTATACATCTCTTGTCATCACCATCATGCTTCATAGATTAGTGATAAGGTTGTTATAAACAAGGTCCTACAGGTAGTGTATTAGAGGTCGGCCAACCTGTCGTTCACTATGTTACGGGACGCATATTATATATTTTAGGGGCTTTTCCAGCATACATTATTATATACACGGTGCTTATTGACCCCGTGTGCTTGATCATAAAATTTACGACCCTTTACGCAATGGTTTGTGAAAACATAGGTTACAAGTCTTGTATGGGCGGGATTTGCAACTGAATGGTTTGACAGAGCCTTTGCCTTTTGGACTTTTCTCAAAGACTTTGGACTTACTTTTGTGAAATGTTTTCTAGAAAGAATTTTCATATCATATAAAACATGTGTACTCACCAAATATTTTCATAGTTGACCCGTTTTGTCGCATGCATTTTAGATGATCGTCAGTAAGCTTTTCTTCAAGGATTTTGCATAATGAAGTTATCACGTGTCACTACTGGTCATTATGTATTAAAACGCTATATTTTGGGGAACTAAAATTTAAATTTTAATTGCCGTTGTTGGCTAAAACAATATTGTAATGTTGTACTCTTTCCTTTAATTTTAAATGATGGTATGTTCTATTATCTTATGCTTGTGCCCTTTCAAGTTACACCTCGTGTTTTCGCTTTAGCAGGGTGTGATAGATTGGTATCAAAGCCTAAGGTTATAGAGAATTCGATTTTTCAAAAATAAAAATCACAACTATAACCAAAATAACATTTTCTAAAACACCGAACATCATACGAGTCGACTAGTTCTAGCATTGCATCGTTAATCCTAAATTTTACATAGCTTGCACCTATATTTAATTAAGTAAGAATCATGCAATGATAAGAGTAGTAGTATTGGATCATGTTTGGTCGAGTCTTAAGAGTCTGGTCATCTAAAATTGCATTGGTCGAGTGGGTATGCATAGTATGTTCGTATATTCGCATTTATGCATAGTATATTCGTATATGATTTATATTTGCTACCTTATGACTCGTTAGACTAAGCACGTCATTGTTCCTATCATATTACGATCTCTATGTCACGACTATCATTGTACTGTACATCATTCATCCTCTATCGTGTATCGCTTACTCAACTAAATTTTTTGGTCTATTGTAGAACCATGGCTGCACGGAACATACATTCATGAGGCGTCAAAAATGGAGGCTCAGACAACAGTGCCGCTGGATTGGCAGACCTCCTTACCCAAATTGTTGCACACATTGATGCCAGACGACCCAATAATGAAGCTGGTGCCTTGACCAACATCCAGAGATGCAACTATAAGACTTTCATGACATGCAAGTGATAACATCAAATAGTCATGAATATTAAGTGTCAATTTCCCCCGTTAATGCTCGTTATTTATATCATTTATATGGATTTACGCTTGTTTTCCATTGTTTTCCACTTTCAGGTAAATTACGAGCATTGGAGCTAAAGAGATGCGGAAATGGAAACATTACTAAAGATTTATCACAAGATGCTTATTTTGAAGAAGTTATGGGTAACTCATCTCACATTACGCCGTAACTATTGTGTGACCCAAGTCCAACTTATCAAGAGGTTACGCGTAACTCTTCCCAAAGGTTACGACGTAACTCCATTAGGTCAAAAGAGGTTCCACGCCGGCGATACTTACGTCGTAACCACCGCAACAATTACGACGTAACCGAGTTTATTGAAGACTACGGCGTAACCACCTATAAGGTTACGCCGTAACTTGCGATCTAGTGCATTTACGGAGAAATAGAAGGTTACTGGCGTAACTCCTCTATTGGTTACGCCGTAACCCGCACACGGCCTATAAATACCCCACTAATTCCAGATTTCAATCCATCCCATTCCACATACAACACTCCGAGAACGTGGGAAAAGCTCAAGGAGGTCTAGGGAAGCATACGGAGTCGTTTCCAAGGAGAAGTCACACCATTATGATAAGCTTTAGCGTTTATTATTTCTTTACTTTCAATTCATGTATTTTGTACCTTTGAATATTGAATTGATGTGCATGATTAATATGAGCTGCTAAGCACCCTTTGGTGCTAGCCTAGTTATGATTCCTTAATTATTTTGTTTGTGTTTACCTTTACTCCGTACAATTATTTCTAAGTGTATGCATGCATAGTTCTTTGGTAGTCACCCCGGTTCGGTAGTTTTGAATGGCGATAGAGGCCAATTGCCTAGGAGATATGACCAATCAATTCTAGGTGAGCGGATCGAGATGGGAAGGGTAAGATATGACCAACCCATCGACCCTTTCTACTTGTGCGATTGACCAACCGATCACCTATCGCTTGGATGAACTTAAGAATTGGGGGTGTAGTGTCTAAGTTCCTAACGGTCGGGCACTCACTATTTAGAATCTAGCATGTAGCGGTACTTAATGACTCGGCTTAGGGACTAGGAACAACAGACTTATGACGGTGCACCGATTTCTCTTGGGTGGCATCGTTCTTTGATAGGTTAGGCGAAATGACCAAATGTTGTCCTCTTGAATTTGATGAAGTAATTGGAAGTAGGTAGACGCCCACATAACTAGCTAGGAGGATTAACTAGGTTAGCACCACTATTCCTTTATTGATTTCCCTTCACACATTTATTTGCTTTTATTTTATTTTCTGCATTTGTAGTTTAATTAATTAAAACCCTATCAAACCATTAATATTCTGTGACAATTAGACTTAGTAGTAATCCGACACACATAGCTCTTGGGACGACCTCGGCTTTACCATTTACTACACTAAACACGACCGGGTACACTGCCCGTTAGTGCATAGGGTAGACCATTCATTTCATTTTTAAACTTTCTCACGATCATATTTCAAGTTTTCAGGTACCATGGAAGTTGTTAACATCGATGACCTCACTCTTGAGGAATACTTGGCGTTGACTAGAGCAGATCCAGGGCCGGGTCTCGTAAGACCGGCAATCGGAGCAGATGTTCATTTCAAGATTAAAGACCAATTTATGAGGGAGCTTCGCGCTAACCCTTTTTCAGGAAACAGGGACGAAGACGCATATGAGCACGTTGAAAATGTCCTATACATCTCTAGCCTTTTCAACATTCCGGCGATCTCATGATGTTTGTTATGCTCGTGGTATTTCCAATGACTCTCACCGGAGCAACCGGAAGATGGATCGAAGATTACCCGCGGGGCGCTTAACACTGGGCGCTACTAACGAAACACTTTATTCAAAGATATTGCCCGCCATCAAAGATTTCTAATCGCTCTTGGAGATCATTAATTTCAAACAAGAAGACGACGAAACTCAGATCAAGCTTGGGACAGACACAACGATCTTCTTTATAAATGTCCTACCAATGATCTTAATAACCAAAGAAGGTCAATATTTTCTACAAAGGAATAAATGTAACTACAAGACGATGTTGGACTATCAAGGACCTATTCCAAACATGACTCCTACTACGCAATTGAAGCCATTCAAAAATGACGGACCATTCTAAAAATGGCACGACTGTGGAAGTAAAAGAAACCAAGGCGGAAGTTTCGACGGAATTGCAAAGAATCGCTAGTAAAATTGAAAGTCTCACGAGATATGTCAAGGTCATAGAAACCGTTCATGCCATCCAAGTGGGTTGTGAAAGCTGTGGAGGAGGACATCTTACGAAAAATTGTCCTCATATGGACGAAGAAGATACTAAAGAAGTTAAGTATGGAGAAAATCGACCATTTTACGGTGATAATCGAAATAGTAACGGTTATCGTGGAAATTACAACCGAGGGCCTTATGGAGAAAGGAAGCCAAGTCTGGAAGAAACAATTAACATATTCCTGGAGACTGCGGCCTAGAAACAAAAAGAACAAGATATTTGGTTAAAGGGTTTCCAGGAAAGCACTAACAAGAATCTTTCCAAGCACGACGAAACCCTAACAAATCTTGGAGCAATGACCGAAAAACTCAGTGCTGAGATCGATGGAATGGAACTTAATGAAGCCAAGCGCAAGGAGGAATGCAATGCTGTTTTTACCAATGATTCTCAAAAAGTGATTGAGGAATGTATCGACATATTGAATGTGGAGAATACCGATCAACAGGAAGAGTTAGGCCGTAACTACTTAAGTTCCGGCGTAACCATGCTCCGGAAGGGATATCCAGGTTAGGATCCAGTTTATTCTCGGTTAAGGATGTTAGCGCAAGCGGGGTAATCATTCCATGTTCTGATAGTAAAATTGATATTTTGGGGATAGTATACTTTGGGTCCGGTGTAAACATCATGCCTCTATCCATATTCTTAAAACTGAGGATAATCCACCTTTGGGAAACGGATATCGTGATTGATTCAGGTACTGAAACTAAGATTACCCCTTTAGGTATTACAGGTGGTATGTGTGTTAAGGTCGATAAATTTACCTCAGCCCCTGAATTTGTGGTAGTCGATAATATGAACAACAAAAAGGAGCATTTGATTCTTGGTAAACCATTCCTTGACACATTGGCACAATACGGTGGAATCTATGGAGATGTTGTGGAGTTTAAATTGGATAAAACCTTGAGCCTTGAGCCAGAAAAAATCGTTACAAAGGAACCCCCAAAAATAGAATTAGATGACTCCGATAGGTTTCCACCTTCATCTTTTAGCCATTTGCAGGAGTCCGAATTCAGCGACAATGAAGATGATGAGGAAGAGATTCATTTCTGTTCCCGATTCGTTGTAAAAGGAAGAGTTCATCGTTGTGTTCCTTTACCTGAAGGGACCAGAGTAATATTTCCCACATGTTCCCCTTTCCAAAAAGGATGTAATGGAGGAAGGGAGTATCTCATTTGGACGATTAATGAAGCTGCAAAAGTTTGGTGGTGCTGGGAAAAAGAAGATGATATCAGAAAAAAGTGGTTACAAAAGCATAATGTTTTTTGCGAATGGTTCTCCGACATTGACTGGACCATTCATTTCTGCGAACCAGTTATGATGCACGATGAATACACCTTGGTATGGCCTACACGTAACCCCAATCGCAAGATTTGCGATGGAGGAAAATACCCTGAACCTAAATGGCTCAAACGCAAAGAATGGGCATGTTTTGAAAAAGAGGAGCAATGTAGGCTACAGGGGAATCTCATTTGAAAATTGGTTACTAGTAAAGTTTGGGTATTTTCAAATTAATAAGGAAGAAAAGGCTAGGTTTCGTTTCGAATGGGCACGAGCTAATTTTCTACAAAAAGATACTCCATGACTCGTTATGTTTCACCACATGTTTGGGACCAAATTTTATTCAATTAAATACATGGAAGAAGTCGGGATACCCAAAGACCCCATAGAGCCCCAGCTCTCGAGTCTAACTTAAAGACTCGTAAATAAAGAAAAGTGCTCTTCGGAGACAACCCGAATTTTCCCTTTCTTCTGCTTTTTATTTCATTTCTGGGTTTTGTGTTTTCTAACCATTTTGCGGGAGAGCGAAGTAATTATCGCAGCAGCTGTCGATTCGAACAGAGTTACGGCGTAACTCATCTTGGTGATTACGCCGTAACCAACATTTTAGCAAATGTCTTGACGCATTACCAATTACGGCGTAATACCATCTCGTTGGTTACGCCGTAACTATTCGCTTCACACCATACCGCTTTTGCCGATTCACGGCGTATCCTCTCATAGGAGTTACGACGTAACTCTCTCTTGTAATTCTTTCATTTTAAAACACGGTAACCTTGTATTAGTTTTAAATGAACTTTGTGGGTGTGTTCCTTGTAAACCCTCATGAGACTTCACTCGTCCACTTGGGACACCAAGTGGTTTAAAAGGCTTGTTGCATTCGCTAAATGCATCCGTGATTCCTCGAAAGTGAGTTAGGTTTGTTTTTCATTTCATTTTTCTTTTTAGAATTATGCTTGTCGGTATTGTGATTTCGTGGATTGAAGTTTGTTCATGACGCTTAAACGAAGGCACGATCCTTTCTCGTGGGCCTTCTTCTTTTGGAGCAAATTTGGGAAAGTTCTCGCCTAATTCTACCTTTCTTCAACTTATTTTAATCGTAGTACAAAAGGGACTTTGTACAATTCAAGTGGGGGACGGGAGTAGAATTATCTCTTGAACTTTATTTCGCCCTCATTTTTCTAGTTTATTTTTAAAAATTTTCCATTTTAAAATTTTGACATGTTTTTCCGAACCTAACTAGATTAGACCTTAGCCGAGCACATACAACCCTTGATATTACATGGTGAGATTAGCCTTATCCGTTTCTAATATTTTACCCCAAATCCACCAAATTATGTGTGTCTTGGTAGCTTGTAAACTTTAGAACTTGGCCTTTGCATCATTTCGAGACCATAGACGAGGTATGTTGAGTTAGCTCGATTTATTTGGACTTTTCGGTTTTAGAAGGCAATATTATAGGATTATCACCCAAACGACCTACCATTGTGAGTCTATCGATTAGTCACCTTGACTTTTCGACCCCCATGTGAAACCCTTTTGTTGCACTCCCTTTAGTGCAAGATACCCTAGATACACCCTTCCGAGCCATTCCTTTCATTTTGTCACCCAATATATTGTTTCATTACACCCTTACACCTTAGCCTACCCCGTGGTCTTTATTTGTAATTGAAGTCATCATTTTCCTAAGTTCAAGGTTCGAGTGGAAGGTTTAAAAATCATGCTTTCATCGACAACAATTATGAAGATCATTGAAGACCCCCAATTCCCATTGTTCATCTCAAGTGGGGATATTATGTTATTATGTTTTGTTCAAAAAAATGAGTTGATTGATTTATGTAAAGTGCGATGTTATAAGCACTATAGTATGAGCTTTATTGTTTAGTATCGAGGAGGCCACCTCGGTCACATTTGAAGATTGGAGTTGAGTTATACCAATCGAAGAAGAAAAGGTAGTGTGCCCATCACGAAGTCCTCTAATGACACATCTACCTTACATTTCATGATCCGGTCTCTAGACTTCTAAGCTTGAACTTTGGGCGGACGGTGAAGTGGTGATGACTTAGTTATAGATTTAGACTACCGCTTGTTTTCATTTTACACCAATTATATATCCCATGTCTTATCCTACCCTTTAGTCATGAAGCGTGTCTAGGTGATGCAATGAGCAATCTTTGGTGTCTTGGCCATGGATTTGGTCATGTATCATTGATTTTGTCCACTTCCCGTGACATGTTAGTAATGACGAGTCACCCCTTAACCTTTGTCTTGTCTACCCATATTGCCTTCGAGAATTGTTTAGCCCTTAACTCTAGTGGTGGATATTTATGTAACCGCCAAGCTTATGATAGAATACATGCTATGATTGTGCGATCGAGTGATCACCCCAAAATTGACACTTAGAATAGTTGAGAGATTTGAGTGTTCGTTCCCCTTCGTGAGGTGTTACGCTTTGTTTTATTCTAACATAAGGATTTTTAAACTCATATTTTCACGGTTTTGGGAGATATCTTTTAGGAATCAATCTAATAAGGTCTACTTGAGGGCAAGTAGAGTTCAAGTGGTGGGATATTTGATAACATCAAATAGTCCTCGAATATTAAGTGTCAATCTCCCGTTAATGCTCGTTATTTATATCATTTATATGGATTTACGCTTGTTTTCCATTGTTTTCCACTTTCGTGTAAGTTACGAGCATTGGAGCTAAAGAGGCGAAAATGGAAACATTACTAAAGATTTATCACAAGATGCTTATTTTGAAGAAGTTACGGCGTAACTCATCTCTCACATTACGCCGTAACTATTGCGTGACCCAAGTCCAACTTATCAAGAGGTTACGGCGTAACTCTTCCCAAAGGTTACGACGTAACTCCATTAGGTCAAAAGAGGTTCCACGCCATCGATATTTACGCCGTAACTACCGCAACACTTACGACATAACCGAGTTTATTGAAGACTACGGCGTAACCACTTATAAGGTTACGCCGTAACTTGCGATCTAGTACATTTACGAAGAAATAGAAGGTTATGGCGTAACTCCTCTATTGGTTATGCCGTAACCCGACACGGCCTATAAATACCCCACAAATTTCAAAGATTTCAATCCATCCCATTCTACACACACACTCGAGAACGTGGGAAAAAGCTCAAGGAGGTCTAGGGAAGCATACTGAGTCGTTTCCAAAGGAGAAGTCACACCATTACAATAAGCTTTAGCGTTTATTATTTCTTTTACTTTCAATTCATGTATTTCGTGCCTTTGAATATTGAATTGATGTGCAAGATTAATATGAGCGCTAAGCACCCTTTGGTGCTAGCCTAGTTATGATTCCTTCATTGTTTTGTTTGCGTTTACCTTTACTTCCGTACAATTAGTTCTAAGTGTATGCATGCATAGTTCTTTGGTAGTCACCCCGGTTCGGTAGTTTTGAATGGCGATAGAGGCCAATTGCCTAGGAGATATGACCAACCGACCCTAGGTGAGCGGATGAGACGGAAGGGTAAGATATGACCAACTAAAGACCCTTTCTACTTGTGCGATTTGACCAACCGATCACCTATCGTTTGGATGAACTTAAGAATTGGGGTGTAGTGTCTAAGTTCCTAACGGTTGGGCACTCACTATTTAGAATTTAGCATGTAGCGTTACTTAATGACTCGACTTAGGGGACCGTGAACAACAGGACTTTTGACGGTGCTTTGATTTCTCCTGTGGTGGCATCTTTCTTTGATAGGTTAGGCGAATTGACCAAATGTTGTCCTCTCGAATTTGACCCCACCAAGTAATTGGAAGTAGGTAGACGTAAACATAACTAGCTAGGAGGATTAACTAGGTTAGCACCACTATTCCTCTATTGATTTCCTTCATACATTTATTTGCTTTTATTTTATTTTCTCGCATTAGTAGTTTAATTTATTAAAACCCTATCAAACCATTAATATTCTCATGACAATTAGACTTAGTAATTATCCGACACACATAGCTCTTGGGACGACCTCGGCTTTTCATTTACTATACTACACACGACCGGTATATCGCCTGTTAGTGCATAGGGTGAACCACGGTATAGCGAGACACTATAAATATTAAGACACAGTCAAGAACCCGCATCGCAAGCCAATGGAATTTCATGGCACGTAGGGTGTCATTGGCCTACTATCATGGTTTGAGAATGTTGAGTCAAAACGCAGCATCACTAAATGTCTTGAAGGGGATAAGATTGAGTTCTTTGCGTGTCGCTCCAAGGTCGAGCAATGAACTTGTAGAACAACAAGCTACGAGATAAGAGGAAAAGAAGCGCAAATGGATTATCTTAGGAAGCATTCAAGAAATTACTAACCGATCTTGCACCGAAAAGGCGAAGTGCAAATAGATTAGCTTAGAAGTCGAAAAGTGTATGGCCCATTTCCACGAAATGAATAGGATGGTTCCTCACATGGTCTCCATTTTGGAGAAGTTGATTGACCGATATATTTGGGGATTAATCCACGAAATCGGGAGGATGTCACCTCATCAAACCCAACCACTCGCAAACCGTTGTGGGCATGGCGTGCCGCTTGACAAATGATGTGATCGGTATGGTGAACTAACGAAAGGAAACGACGGTGGGACGAAAGAGGCGAGATGATCGAAAGAAGTCGTTACCAAAACCAACAGACAAGAGATAACGAGTAGTTGGAAACTACGAGCAATAACACAGGGCCCGTAGAATATGCGTCCACATCTTATGTGCACTCGATGTAACTATCACCACTCAAGAGATTAATCCCAATGTGCATCAAATGCAAATAGACGAGCCACTTTATTCGGAATTGCTCAAACAGGACTGGGAACTAAGGACAAAGGCTAACATGTTATGAGTATGAAAACTTGGATCAGTTTCAGAATACCTGCCCAAGAAAGGGTAAAGCCTCAAACCAAGAAGGAAATCATCCAAATCCAGTATTGGCTATTGAACCAGCACGTGGTAGAGCTTACTTCCTGGCTATTGAACCACAACAACATGCCAAGTACATCCTTTTGAATAACCACCTTATTTCTGTACTACTTGATTTCGAGTGCATAACTTATTTCTATTTTTTCCAAGTTCACGACATTGATTAATCTTAGACTTAACGTCGTCAACCTTAGTTGCATTTTTTTGTTGATTTGATTGATGTAAGCAATTCCAAAATTGAGAAAATCTTTCAAAAGACCTCCTTCAAAGATGTTGAATTCTTCCTTTTTGACAACTTGTTTCCTAGCTTGATCTAGTCACAGTTCTTGTTTGATGAGATGCGAAAATCAAGTTAAGAGTCAAGTTGTTACTCAAACCGATTTAGTTTAATCTCATGACGGTTATTGTTTGATGAGTTGTGAGATTAAATTAGAATCAACTACCTAAAGGTATTTTGAGGGCTACGTTCAAAATTGAGAAAGTTTGCCTCATCAAATCTAACCACGAGAACGAACGTCTGTAGAACGAACGAGCTGAATTCAGAGATTATTCCTTTAACGGGTGGAGACTCTGACAGCTTATATTTTTAAGTCACTATTTAAAATCAAACTTTTACTATTCATCCCCAAAAAAGTTACTATTCATCCTCGTAGTTTCCACTATTCATTATTTTAGCGTAAATAATATAAATAAACGCTTTTAAACGATTTTTATGCATGAAAAATATACGCGATACTTCCAAAAATAGTTCTAATATATTTTTACACTCATTACAGTGGTATAAAAATTCAAGTATTATTTTACCTTGTATTTTGAATTCATTTATTATATATATTTTTTAAATATACATAATTATGATAGTTTAAGTATATATGAAACAATACTTATTTTAAATACCTGATACTTTCATAAAATACATTTATGAAATTATTTCACCTTATTCTACCATTTAGACACCACCTTTTATACCTCTACACCTTATTGCTACCTAAATTAGCACCAAAACTAAAATAAACAAGGCTTCCCTCAACCCGTGCGATGCATGGTCTAGTGGTTGAGGGGTCATGTTTTTATCCGTAATGTTGATGCATATGATTGTATAGGTATATGATGGTATTTAGATACCTATTAGAGAAGTTGCATTGTATTTATTTTAGTAAACTTGATATTTAGATGGCTAATAATGTTGTCATTACTTTAAATTATATTATTTTAGTGGAATCTAATAACGTTATATTTACTTTTGTATTTATATTAGTTTTTTTTCATTAAAAGTTTTTATTAACATAGTCTTTTCATATGTAGTATTTAATTTGAGTAAGTTACATAAGTATTTTGTTGCTTATTTATTTGTGACTTTTGTTATTTGGAATTATATAACTATTTGTACTCTTCAATGGCAGATTTTGAGTTGTTAGAGAATTTGATGAATATTTCAGGATCATCTAAATTGCATGATTGTATGCGTTTGTGGTTTGTGCAACAGTATGTGAAGATGATGCATTATCAAAGTTGCTTTTGATTGTTGTCATCATTTGAGGCGTAATGGCAAAAACAACACGATGATTTTGAACATGGGCGTTAGGTCATCGTGGTGTAGCTTTAGATTTGATCGATACTTTGAGAAAGACTCAAGAGAGGCATCGTGTATTGCTTGAAAAGTTAGTTAATTTGTTTAAGCAAGCTAAAGACGGTGTTCGTGAGGAGGAATCAAATGCTAAAAAATGAATGAGTTATTAGTAACTTTGATTTAAATATCTTTGTGGGTATTTAAATTTTTAGTGTTTTGCTTGTTTTTATGATTATGAAATTTTTAATAAACGAAGCTTTATAAATTATAAGCATTTCTTAAAAGCTTAGGATGTTAATTGTAATGCATTGTGCATGTAGGGTTTGTTTTATATCAAATGTATAATTGAGGGTGTTATATTGCAATGTTGGACATCTTCCTAAATACTGCATTCCCCATTTATGCATGGAAGCTTCAAAAAGTCTCCAGTAACACCCAAATTAAATGTTCCAATGCCTCTTCAGTGTCTTTGTGTTGTTTTCTTTGCAAATTCTTATTTACGAACCTTAATTATTATGACCACACAATTTTGTGTATATATATACTTATACATTGTTAATCCAAGATCAATTACATTTAACCCTAATTTTAACACACAACTCTATCCACCTTAACCCTAATATCGAATGTCACCACACCAAACCTCGATGAACTCGAAATCTCTTCTTTGGCGGAAAGCTTGTTGATGCTTCAGTCACGATAACTCACGATAAAGCGGAGGAGGAAGGTTTCATTGCTCGTGTCGGGGTGGAGAGCGATCGATTAAGGCGATTGATCATCTTTGAACTAGTCAAGTCTAATCACAAAGCTAGCCACTTGTGAATGGCTAACCGTAAAGCTTTAAACCGCTTAAAACACAAATACAATGAAGTCCGGAGAATATAGTGAATTCCGGTCGTTAAGTCCCACTTGAGACTCAATGGTGTGTCAAAACAAACTCGGAGGATAGAATGATCACTAAGGATAATGATCAATAAGGTTTTGGATGAGAAATTATAATACTGATTGATTGGAATGGAATAGGATACGAACCTGAAAGCACAACAATCGGATGAAACAAACGTAAAACTTACGTTTAAAAACTACGTCTGCGCACAAAATAAAAAGTGAATCTAAGAAATAAAAGACCTAAAAATATAAAATGACATTTTTGAAATCCTAAAAATAAAAGAAAATTATTAGAAAAAGAAAATTATTTTTACAACTATTTATTTAATTATTATTAATTAAAACTATTTTAACTATTTAATAAATACTCTAAAATAGAAAAAAATATGAAAGAAGGCTAGAAAAATAAAATTATGATTCAGAAAAATCTAAAATATTATAAAACTAATTTTAAAATTAAAAATATATTCTTCACACTTTTTATCTAATTATTTATTATTTAAAATACACTTAAATACTAGAAAATATAAAATAAAACTGGAAAAATGAAATTTTAACTTGGAAAAATCTAAAATATGATAAAACTAATTTTAAAACTGAAAAGATATTTTTTATGCTTTTTAATTATTTATTACTAATTATTTAATACTTATTAACTATTTATAATTTTAATAATTACTAAATAAAAAGAGAAAATTATGAAACTTTTTCTAAAAATACTATATGATGACAGAAAACTAACAAAAGTATAAAAACAAGATTTTCTTAATAATAAGCTAGAAAGAAAAATCAAAAAGCTAAAAAATATTAAATAAACGCTATCACTATTTTTAAATTGATGTTTTGCTAGTTTTTCTTTTTGAAAACTACTTAAATACTAATTATATGAAACTTTAATAAAGACAAAAATTTTACAAATTACAACTAAGCTGTTTGACAAGCTTATAAGCTCAACAGTGGGCTTATTAGCTTATTTTGATGAAATAAGCTCAAACAAGCTTGCTAGCTGAAATAGAAGCTTAAAATAGATGCAAACAAGCTAGATGATCTGAAATGAAGTTAAAAGAGAGATAAGCACACTGATAAGCTAGAAACAAGCAATAAGCACTTATGCTAAACACAGAAATGGGACAAGCTTAGAGCTTATTGCAGCCCTACAAAACAAGCTTCAAAATGAAAAACCAAGCTTGAGACTTCAAGATGGCTTGGTTGGCTTCCCAAAGAACCAAAGATCACAAGATTTGAACAACAATTGAGCTCTGTGTGAGCTTATGATTTAGCTTATGAAACTGGTGCACAGGGCACTTATACAGAACAGGTACTCAAAAGAAATGGAAAATAAGCACTAAATAAACTAGACAGAAGTGAACTAATATTTTTATAATTTTGTTTAGCAACTAAACTTTAATACCCTACGAGTTTTTAAGCTAAAACTTACTATTAAACACACAAGGAAATCCTAAAGTTTATTCAAAAACGACCAAATGACAATTTTGACTTTTTATCAAAACCAACAGAGTTGACTAAGATGAAATTTGAACTGATCTTAAGCACTGAATGTGATGTTTTAAGGTATATAAAGACTGATTTGAGCAAGATTAACAACTTATAAACACAAATTCATGATCATATATCATAAAAATCCAACGGTGAGCACATAAGAGATGATTAATCGATATTTTGACTTTTGATGAAACGAGGATAGGTTTTCTTGGTGATATGAGTTATTAGACCAAGTGTGATACAAATCAATAACAAGCAACCATTCAAACAACCTTTTAAGACAGAATAACAAGCTAATCCAAACACCTTTACTTCATCATTATGGTGATTTTTCAAAGCAAATCACAATTTTAAACCATAAACCGATTTCAGACTTTATGTAATCATTAAATAAGACCAAATAAGCTTGAACCAACAGTAATAGCAACATAAAATTAAGAATTGAGACTTAAGTTATTTTAACTATCAAATTGAAATTTTTGCTAACTACTAATTTAAAAGAACAAACCACTGGTTTTAATGATTAATTACACTTATCTAAGACTAAATAACACAAAGAAACAGAATTTTAAGCTAATGAACAACTACAATAGTGAAATGCCAAAATGATCAAAAGTGCTTACAATTGCTTCCAAGCTCAAAACTGAGAACAAGGACCAATTAACACCCCTATTAGCTTACCACTAAGCTTCTAACCCAAGGCCATCCATAATCTACCCTGCTCCAGCTGTGAACACCATTTCCAACTGATTTTTGATTTTTTCACTAATTATTTGGTATTTTTGATGATTTTCTCTTGTTGCTTCTAAACTGGATTTTAAGATATCTAATAGCTTTTATAAGCTATCTAGAGCCTACATGTGCTTATTCACCATGATAACACCTAATATCAACATTCGAATCATAAGAGATTTTGAGCACTTGAAAATTGCATAAACTGAATTTGATATTGAAAACTTGAAATTGATTATTAAAAAGGATTCAAATACACTTGAGAAACTTAAACAAAGTACTTGGAATTGAAAACATACACTGGAAAACTTAGATTAAAGAAAACGACTAAAGAAAATTTAAATTACACTAGATACATTGATACATTCTCTCTTGGCTCCTCTTTATAGAATTTTATGACTCAATCTTGGCCTCTGAATCTTTCCCACTCATTCTGAGCCATTGGATCTCTCAGAAACATCATAACCATCCAAGTGGATTTTTGGCGCCATTTTCTTCTTGAGCAGGTTTGAGTATTAATTGGGTTGGTTTCAATCAATTAAGAGTTTTGGGTGTTAGTGGAGGTGGAGGGGACAAGGTAAGGTGAGTGAGGTTGAAAAAGTGGAAAACTGCTCTGGTTTCTGGTTTTACAGTGTTTAGAGAGGGAGATGAACAGTACTAGCTGTTTTGGGCGGGGTTTGACCTTTTTGACCGGTTTAATATATAAAAGGGGTTGGTTGTTGGGCTTGGGAAGGGATTGGGCCAAGGTGTGGATTTGGATTTGGGCTTTTGATATTAATAACATAAGGTGTCCGTTTGGATTAAGTAGTATACAAGGACCAATTTTGCAAATTCTCCAAACTTGAGGGACTGAACATGACACTTTTCCCATCTTATCACAAGGACCAAACTTGACAAACATTGATAGTACAAGGACCCTTTTTGCATAAAATTCCTTTTTTATAAGTCCAAGGACTAATTTTGACATTTTTCAAAGTTTAAGGACCTTTTCCGCCATTTGACCAAAGAATCATTCAAGGACCATTTTTTAACAACTTAGAATATTTCAGGGACCTTGAATGATAAAATTCCACATTTTGATATTCCAGGGACTAGATTTGACAATTTTTAAAACTTGGGGGACTAAAACTGCCAATTTTGCAAACTTGATACATTTTTCATCTGATTTTGATCTTTTTGCATTTAAAACACATAAAACACGATTTGTGATATTTTCATCATTTTGATGCTTTTTGATTGTTTTAAGATGATTTTGCGCTTTAGATTGTACAAAATGATGAGTATTTAGACACTCATCGCCATGATTAACAAAAAGAAGCAAACAATCAATGAGGCGACTATCAATTATACTTGTTTCAATGTTGTGGCAAAGAATCGGTCATGATGCTATCCTTGAAATACAATTGAAGGATCGCAGAAACTTGATCTGTTGGCTCAACTGCTTGTCTTGGTCGTCAAAGCTTGGAGGAGAAGGAGGAGCTTTTGGAGTGGTTGGATGAAGCTGAAAGTTTTGATGATGAAGATTAGGACCTGTTGGAGATTTTCTTTTGTCTTTTGATGTATGTAGTTGGTTTCATGTATGGTTTATATGAATGGTGGATATGTAACTGGTTTTATAACGTTATCAATGGAAGCAACTGATCAATGATCAGTTATGGTTTATGTTTTAATCATCGATTATGTTTAAGTATTTACTTTATTTTATTTTTTATTATTTTTTATTTTATATATTATAAAGGGTAAAGTATCATCCGTTTGACTTTTTCTCTCACACCTCTCTCACACTTGGTAAAAACACGCAGTGATACCTAAATAACATATTTAGGGTTTTTAATCGAAGGTAAATTGATCAAGATAAATATTAAACAATATAATTTTTTGAGGGTTATGATAAAGGATTTGATTATCTCGTCGATTGATTCCAATATTTCGTATTCGATTTCATTATGATCAAATTAAAGCATGCATGTTTAAATGTTTTAATTTATTGAGTGTTAGTTGCTTTATGATGTTTATTGATTTAGAAATGATATCGGATTATTTTTGTTTCGATTCAATTGAACAAATAAGTATATGTTTTACTTACCAGTCTAAATTTGTAAGAGATTGAAGTTTTTTTTATAAATAGTGTTTAGGATGATGATGGTGTCTTGAAACAAAAACATGAAATTTTTTATGCTTCTATCTAATTAATAATTACACTCCTTGCAGGTTAAATAATTTTGAGCTAAAGTTGGTTTATTGTTGATTTTGGGATTTTGTTGGCATTGTTGATTATTGGTAGAAGAAAGTGCGGATTGTACGTTGAGATGGGCCGTTATGGGTTAAGGCACACTTTGGATTGTTGTTTTTAATGAATCTAATAATGTTCAAAACCATTTACAATTGATATTTTGAAAGGCCGATTATGTGTTAAGAATGAGTCTGACTTTCTCAACCTAAATTTTGGCTGTTTTAAGGTTTATAGTTAAGTTTTGGTTATTAGAATGTTTGTTTAGTTGATTTTATGCTCCTTATGTGACAATTTTAATTGTAATATACAGGAAAAAAATGAAACTTAAAACCGGTATATGTTTCATTGATATTGAGTGGCAAGATAATGGTAATTTGTGTATATGTTTCAGTGATATTGAATGGCAATTTTACTTATCTGGTTATGTCGTTAAATGCTATATCTGTAATCCATTTATATGTGACCGAGTGCATATTGTGGGTTTCTTTTTTACATTATTCTACTTAATTTCAATACTATACGCACCTGGTTAAAGATTTTAGTTATTGGTGGCATCGTTATGCAGGTTACATAGGATGTCTTATCATGTCCTAAAGTAAAACTTTATTTGTATTTTTTTAACTGGTTTGTGCAATTACTAAAAGGAGTTGTAATTTGTAGTGGACCATAAAGTCATTTTATATTAGAAAGTTGTTGTCAAATGCTTGATTTGTTGAGAAAATGAAAAGCATTTGTTACTTGTTGATGAATGTTGATAATACAGATTTATAAGTGTTTAGCTATTCTTTTGAGTTATTATGTCAGTCATTAATCAATACATTAGTCACACAGATAATAAATATATAGCAAATGCTGGAACACTATTATAATATTTATGTTTGTTTGTGGGAAACAATAAAGTAATATTAAATAACCGTGGTGCACTATGAATACATGTTAAGAGTTGGAACAATATCATACACATTATGAGTGTTTGTGGCAAATAACAAAGTAATAGTAAATAACTGTTGCTTGAACATCACATATATGTCCTACGTTAGGTTGCTGAATGTTTCTTTGAAAACAATGTTACGCGTGCAATTCTTAAGCTATGGGTCCTTGTCTTCAACCATTAGTATCTTAAGGCCGTCAGGACTGGTAACTCTAGATAGCGCCACATAAAGCTGACCATGGCTGAATACGGGAGAAGGAAGATAGAGGCCAACGTAATTAAGTGATTGACCCTGCCTTTTGTTAATTGTCATTGCATAACATGGTCTTACAGGGAATTGTCACCGTTTTAGAATAAATGGCCACTTGGACTGTGTTGATGTCAGTATAACCCTGTGTATAATAACGTTATCCCCTATATTTGAAACTATTAGGACCTTAGCGTGAATAACAAACTGGCCTAGATCTGTGATGAGCAACCTTGTTCCATTACACAACCCTTTGCTTGGATTGATGTTCCACAATAGCATAATTGGTAATTCCTTTTTTAAGTGAAGAGCATATGGGGGCATCCCGGGGAAATTGAAGGAATTAAGAAATTCAATCAAATAGTGTTCGTGTTGTTCTAGGCTGTCTGAAGATGCCTTGCAAATCTCATCTGCGCTATTGTATGTAACAGATTCCCCTGATAACTGTTTAAACATGTACTCATTGATGGCATCAGCCTCATCATTCCGAGGAGTTAGTATTGCCCTTTCTTTGAGGTACACATCGTCGGTTTGCCTCGTTGTAAAATCAGGGTATGTCTCTGCGACAATCTGTTTTATTGGACAATCCCACGATTTAATTAGGAATATTTCAGGAATGTCAATCCAACTTGGGTCGTCCTCCTTTTCTTTGCATTTTGCCGGCACGTTTCCATCCCCTACAGCCAAAACCCATATATTGAAATCTTGTTTTCGAGTATCAACCTCCCCATTCTCAGTATACTCGTTGACACGTATGCTACGTGTAAGTCTAAATACCTTACAATGCTTCCATAATTCAGATTGGTTTATGCATGATTGAACAATGTCTGGCTTGCTTCCTATTGGTATATCTGGCAGCACTTGTCGAAAGTCACCTCCAAGCAAGACCGTCACTACTCCAAATATTCGATCCCTACTGTCAGGATCATGATATCCTAAAATATCCTTAGCGTCTTATCCAATGCTTCAAAAGCATATTTTGAGTCATTGAGCTTCATCCCATATAATAAGTTTAACTTCCTGTATGAGTTCAACCATATGTGTATTTTGTTTTATGCCGCATGTACTGTTCTCTAATAATTCAAGCGGTATAACAAAACGGCTATGCGCGGTTCTCCCACCTGGTAGTAACAATGAAGCTATTCCTACCCAAATTGAAAGTGTTAATCAGTCACAAAGTTTTATACATTTTAAAATAGTTGACTGTTTAAAATTTAGTATAAATTTGTACTTGAAGATGCAACAGCGAGCACTATCATGCGTTCTGATCTTAATCTTGAGATGATAGTCTTGTATAAAAACGTCTTTCCAGTTCCGCCTAGACCGTACACGAAGTAAAAGTTCCCTTTTTTACCATGGACAGATTCAATTACCTCTTCATAGATTAAACGTTGTTCGGGATTTAACAATGAATGAAGTTGCTGATGTTCAATCTTACTCTGTTTCATATCATAATTCAACACTTCTCGTATGAGACGATTGTCCATGTTGGTTAGTCACCTTGGGCCAGGCACTGGTAGGTCTTGGAAATCAGATAAAGATCTCCCATTTCTATTTAACAACTCTTGGATCTCTATCAAACAATAGTTCTTTAGTGGCTCGTCCGTCAGCTTCAAGTCAGGATAATCAAACATTTTACTTTTCTTGTGTAGAAGATCTTCTGATAGAAACTTCCAATTTTCTTCCCACAATTTTAAAGGTCTGCTAACATCGCAAAAGATTAAAATTGTTACGAACATGTCATGTAACTGTGGTCCAAACATCCATACACTTGCTTCTGATATAGCATGTGTCCATTCAGTGTCATCATTTAAAAGGCCATATTCAAAACATGCTTCCTTGAAAGTGGAACATAGCTTGTCGTGAACAGTCATGAGTTTTTCCCAAGAATCAGGACCTTTAGCAATGTTCAACAACATTCTAAGATAATATCGGTCTGCAGACGCCGGGTGCGAGTAAACAGTCCGCCCGATGCATTTTTGCAATTTGCGTTTTTTACACAGTTTGTCTTTCTCATGCCACACGTAATGTGTAGGTATTTCAGCATACATATATTGATTCGCTTCTGTATCACGCTTGTTTAATTCAAACCAATCAGTGAACATGGTCATGTCGATACCTTCCCTTTGAATTAGGGTGGGTAAGCTTTCTGAGTCACGTAGTGTGATTGCGTGCTGATTTGGCAAGTGGTAATTCAGCTTCATAACAGATGGATATAAGTAATGGATGTCATATGAAAACAAACGCCACACCGCCTCACATGGAGCTAAGAAACGAAAATTCAAATAGTTCTTTATTTTGTCCACCTCCAAAACCTGTACATTTGCTAAATCACCATCGTTTTTAACATTATCTTGTACAATTGTGGCTCTATCGAGACCTTTATTTAAGTACTTGAATAAGTACTTAAATGCTTTTGATCTGTTGCACCATTCAACGTTAATGTGGGCCTGGTATTTCATGAGGAGATAACGGTTGTGAGGCACCACATATCTGTTATCGTACTTGAATTTCCCTTTTATATGGTAAGCGTTATTATTACTCTGGCGATAAATAGCATAACCATCATTATCAACAATTGTTTCAACCACAAAAGGTTTAGGAAAATGTTTTGAGCACTTACCCTCAATTGTACATGGGGCGTTTTTATCATCTATACCGCAAGGTCCATGTAACATAAACTCAGTTACCACTTTATACACATCCGGATCATTGATTCGACATGGTATCTCAGCTGTAATTATATCATTTATCTGGATGGGGTTTTGCATTTCAACTCTTCTTCTAGCCATAGTAGGATATGAGCATGTGGCAGTCCACGTTTTTGAAATTCTATGACATACACAACTGAAATATAATTGGAAAAAAACATAAGATAATACATAATGTATATATAAAATAGTAAATAGATTAAAATTATGGGTTAATTTTTATTACCTCCTCGTGACTTGCCAAAAATATGATGTTTTGTAAGGTCGTTTATGATTCGAGAAGTTTAATCTTGAACACACGTTGCCACTTCGGATGGTCATGGACTTTTGGCACGGGGCGTGCTTTAGCATTTTGATAAGGTTTTAAAATGTACCTTTTGAGGGTCGTTTAAGCCCTTATTTGATCACTTTTGTATCCGTTATTACTTAATATTGTTCCTTTTACTTTTAGGTATCTTGAAGGCAAAATGTTTGGAATGACACTTATTCGGACGAAAAGGCGCGAATATCTGAAGAAAATGGCAAAGTCAAGAATCGAGACACTCAGTCTTTGGGCGAAGGTGACGTCGAGCACAACTAGTGATGCCGTCAAACAACTTTGTGATTGCTCGGCCAAATTGCTCCTTTACAAGTGACGGCTTCAGGTTTTAAAAGAGTAGGCGTTACAACTCGGGCGGCCTAGATTTGATCCGACGACGTCCGAGATCGAAGGGACGGCGACACAAGCATAAGGTGATGTCGTCGCAAGACTAACGTGGCCAAGTCAAAACCCTAATAACGGCGACCCGACGGCGTCACAAATCAAAAGGTGGCGCGTCGCATGTGTAATCTTATATATAGAATCCGAATTTTTTAGTTTTGATGTGTGGTCTTTGGAGTAAAAGCTAAACCGAACCAAGGTCATCTTGTACAAGATTTTAGGGTTCCATACCCTATCTTACATCAAGATAAGTGTTTTACTTTATTAATTCAATTATGTCTTCCATTAATTGTGTGTATGCTTGCATGTTTTCCATGTACGGCTAATTTACTTGTGTGTTTGCTTAGGGAATATGAAACTTAATTATTGAATATTGATTGGTTGTCTCTTATCTTAATTGTTAATGATCTAGTATTGCGATAGATTATCCGTTGTGTAGTTAATGCTTGATTAATCTTTGTGAACCTTAGCTTATAGTACCTAGAGTCATTGTAGGCTAAACCATCCGAAGAGTACCTTAGTGTTAAGTTTATAAATCCTAGAGATTTTGTAGGCAATAACCTTTGGTAGTTTCAAAGAGTTAGGGATAAACGCATACCCTACGACCTTAGACACACAACACGATTAAGAATAAGGACGTCACAATTCAACCATCAATAGGAGATAATTAAGGAGTAATAAAACCTAAGTAAACACATCTTTAAATCATCATACGAGCACAAAATAATTAGACATAGACTGCATACACCTTATATTAGATAATTAGACGAATAGAGATATCGGTAGAAATACCAACCCCCAAATCCAATACCCTGAGATTCGTACCTTTCCATTTCCTAAAAACATAAAAAGATAAAAAAATAATCTTCCTCAACCCTAACCTTAGCGTAGTAACTTCTCACTAGCATTCCTATTCCCTTAGAGAACGATATCAGTTCCCGTGGCTTACCCTAATACTACACTACAACGATTAGGTTCACTGCCTAGGGTGTTGAAAAACTTGCTCGACGAAAAGGAAGTTCCTTTGACCCCGAACGACGAGTGTAGCATTATCACATTTCTGCAATCTCGGGCCATTTTGGATTAGCTGTGAACGTGATGAACAGGTCTGGATTCCCATACGTCCGGCATATAGCCATTGTATCTTGGTAGTTTTGCATCATATACCTCGGATCACCTATAAAACTTCTTGGTAGAATGATTCGTTTTCCC
Source organism: Chrysanthemum lavandulifolium (assembly GCA_022545495.1). NCBI lineage: Eukaryota > Viridiplantae > Streptophyta > Magnoliopsida > Asterales > Asteraceae > Chrysanthemum > Chrysanthemum lavandulifolium. The sequence goes on from CM040243.1 coordinate 45,325,241, forward strand.
ATCTCCCGCCGACTTGTATCCCCCGCATTACAGTACATAAACATTATGATATAGATCAATGCGTAACGTATCTTGATTTTTCCTGGTCCATTTGAGCCTCTGTTCTTCAACAGCCGTATATGCATCCACCAAGTATTGTTGGAATAATTTCCCACCTCTAAGCGATGTAGTACCTTGGTTATTTATTGTTGTATGATATATGAATAGTATTCTTTCATTGTGACAAAAGCCCTTTTGGTCTTGCGTACATCCATGTTGTTGTAATATGGTATCTTTCATGAAATCCTTCCTCCCATATAGAATAACAATGGATATTGAGTGCCATGTATTACAGATGCAACTCGAAATCGTTTCAAACCTTCATCCTGTTGCTTACAACAATATCTCTTGTAGGAATACCATCACCAAAGTCATTAGTAATTAGAGCTGCTATTTCGGCCACGGTTGGTGCGTTGTATTGCCGAGATGTACTATGTCCACTTATCAGCCGTAGTTTAAAGGTGGCTGAATTGTGGTTCTCACACCAATCTCGAGCCATTCGAAATGCCTTAGTGATTGAATTTGATTGATCAAACATTTTAATCAATCTTGCTACTATACTTGGATCCACCACATCTCCCCCATCTCTGTCTATAAAAGCTCTCATTTGGTTTTTTACTTCATTTCCAGTGTCAAAAAAGTATAGCTGTGCATATTTAGGTTGAATGCCCTGTTTTGGAAGAAGAGAACCTATTCGATGATAGCTTTGGCCATTTAATCTAAATGTATATGGACCCCTGCTCGTGTTAATTGAATGGTCTATTCTTGCTCCAAAAGATGTGTAACAAAACATGCCATTATATACCCTGATCTGGTCTTTGAATCTTAAATTTACAGGATTATTATAGTCCATAAACTCTTTAAGATGTGAAGGTGCTTCATTGAATCTTGGAAAAAGAAGTTTTCCCTCTTGACAGCAAATGGAAAAAGTTGGGTTGGTAGCGCTATTTGATTTATCGCTTTTCTCCTGATACCACATAATCGCTTTGCAATTTTGACACTCAAATGATGGATGGCCAATATTATGGTAAACAACGGGAACACCTTGCCAAAAAAGGTAAATTTTATTGGGAATAACAACATTTTTATCCATCAAATAACATAAGGCATCAATTATAAAATATGAAACTACCTGCAGATGCATGTGCGGCTCCGTGTGGGATTTTTTTAGCTGCACGCTGAGAGAGTGTTCTTGTATGAATAACATTAAGGTATTATTCATTCTTACAGAAACAATTTTCTCGTGAAATATAATTTGTTTAATTAAACACCGATCTTCTTTTTTATACATAAAGGGTTGTTTTGAAGTAGAAGCCATTTGATTCGATGTCATATCGTAAATCGCCCACCGCGTGATGTTTGTCCTAACAAATTACGGTGAACATGCGAATCGGTATCAATTGTTGAAACAATTTTGTACTATAATAATGCAAGTGAATGTTTGAGTGGTGTATACAGTAAATGATTTGACAATTTCATTTAGCCGTAAACCACAATAGCTTTGTGTTATTCCACTTTGGTGATAATTGTTTTCGAATCAATAACCAAATTTTTGTGCAACATATCCGGCGGGGATGGAACACGAGCATGATCATTTGTGACCACAGAACGAAAAGACAAAGATGGATATAATCATATACATAATTGGAAGGTATAGTAACTTGTTAAATTGAGATGTACCGTATTCATTTATTATTTGGAGGATATGTATCAATTTTGCAACACATAACCTTGCAGTGTTTGGAAAGATATAGAAGAAAGATGTATATTAAAGCATCTCTTGGGATTCTCTTGTTGAACTGATGCAATAAGTGTAGTGAACAATGAAAAGGCTTGTATGGTAAGTATCTCCAGGTGTTTTATGATTCTTATTATTGATTTAATAATGAGACGATTTTTCAATAATAACACAAAATTCATTATGGTTCATCTATTAACATATGGAGAAAGCAAAAAACTCTTAATTGTTATAAAGTAAAGTAGGAATTAACGTGTTTTATAAATTGCCTTATAAGATAAGTTTATATCACACTTGTTATGTATAAAATAATAATGTATGTGTAAATTAAACATATGTAGTGGATGGTATAAATACATATAAATAGAAGGAGGGTTGCAAACTCATATAATTTCTAACAAACATAATTTAACAGTCATTATTTAATTTATTAGGTATATAACAAAGTCAATTTTAGCCAATCTTGGTGATTGCATTAAGCAGAATAACCATCTTCAACATCTTTATCATTTGAGCTATTGTTATGCGATGGATTTTGTAACTTTGAATACACATTTTGTGCCAGCGGATTTGTTCACAACAAATGCAAACAATTTGTTTTCCGTATTTTGTATATAGATTTAAAACAACACCGTCTTAACCTTTGGGTACTTTCCGCATGTTTTGAAAAACTTTTTATTAGGTATTCACAATGAATCAATCACATGTATTTATGAATTTAGATGACCCTTTATGTACTTTAAGTTGATCAATTATTTAAAGGGTTATATGAGTGAGCGAAAATAGGGGATACTACGGAGAATTAGAATTATATAGAATACGTTTCATTAATTAGATGTTTGGTTACACGATTATCACATGAAAGGGTTATATGAGTGAATGAAAAAAGGGGATACAACAAGAGAATTAGAAAATTATATAGAAATGAGTTTCATTAATTAGATGTTTGGTTACACGATTATCACATGAAATAGTATACACATATCAACATTTGGTTCATTCATAGATTTATTTTGTTCATGAGACATTACATTTGGTAACCATGTCTGATGGAGAAATCGAAAAAAACAATCCTTGCCGACTTATTACATGAAATAGTATATACATATGAACGTTTGGTTCATTAATAGAACTATCTTGTACATTAAACATTACATTTGGTAACAATGTCTGATGGAGAAATCAAAAGAACCATCTTTGCTTTCATGGTCATCTGGCATTACTAACACACATATCTATTTGATCTCATGTAGCAAGTGTCCAAAGCCACAGTATGTTCATCTTGGAGGTACCTGAAATGGAGTTTAGCACAAAAAGAAACAATATTTCGTTTTATGGCAAACCAAAATATATTGTCAAACAAAAATAAAACCAAATGTAACGGAACGGTTGAGTCTTGTGTCTTCCAAACAACAATTAAAATAAAATTAAAACAAAATCCCAAAAGCGCTTTTTATCAAATGTATTATTATTGTCATAAGCATTTGTTTTATAAAGTCTTGTTGGGGTGCTTCTTGGTTGGGCTCATTCGATTCTTCAACCACAAACACATTTACAAAATATATAGGGAGAAACGTGTTATTATGCGGCAAACGTAAAAGGGTTAGTGACAAAAAGTTACACTTAATATGTGCTCACCGTCTTTGTTTCTTCTTGGCGGTTAGGGTGCTATCATCACCATCCTGCTCAATGTCTATAGTTATCAGTTCAATATCCGCGTCCGAAATCTCAATAGCAACACTGCATACAACGAAACATGATTATTATGTTAAATGTATTGCAGTAGTAAGATACATAGGGTAAAAGATATTATGTTGTCACCCAAATGTTTTTAGGTTGCTAACCTCTTATCTTTATTATCATTTGCAGGGTTGGCCTTTATAAGGCGTTTGAATGATGAGTTGGATGTTGAAGATGTATTATTAGTTGCAATATTAGACTCATCACCTTGTACATCATTCACCGTGATTCATTTTCGTATTGAATCCTCAATAACCACCACAAACAATGGAATTCCATCGATAAGTGCCTTTATACAAATACATGCTGCTTGATGGATTTTTTTGTTTCGATTACCTTTCCTTATCCTATCCTCTGAGCTTGGGCGGTGTAGTGAGGGTTGGCGGCAGGCGGGTGACTTGGATGATGAGCCAGTAATAGCGGTTTCATTATCAACGGCACTTGAGCTTGTGGGTTCAACTGATGGATTATGCGGGTCAACTTTCCAACACGAAAAACTCTCGAATGTTCCATATTCATAATATGTGTGAGATTTGATTTCAAACATGTGTGTTGTCCCTGTTAATACAAATAAGCCGTAAAAACGTTTATTTATATTTTACGATCTTCTAATGTTTTGTCGATGACAAACATAAAATCATGTTAACGAAACAAATAAAATACGTAAATGGTTTGAACTAATAGTTTCTAACATATTCACATTTTCACATAAAACACTAAAACAAGTATAAGTGATTTTATGATTTAGTAATACATATGTACAACAACTAGTGTTTACATATTTGGGTAAAATATACACATAACTAGTATATAGTATATTGGGTATTATAAATGGGAGAAACTTAAGTATCACAACCTATTGGGAAAATACATTGAATGTAGTTGGGTACAACTCAAAGCCCATAACCCATGGATCTTGACCCATAACCCATTGCATGACATCATGCTTATATCATACATGGATGATATCCATAAGACCCATTGATCAACCCATACCCAAGTGACTAAGTGCATTACACTCAAAGATACATTGTATCTAGCCAAAGATCCATGGTTCAACCCATGACCCATGACCAAAATACCCATGGGCAAGAGGGCGTTCCACGGATCCTAGCTTAACGCTGACGGATCCCTCATGGAAGGATCCGTGGGATCCGGGAAACAATGGGATTTTCCTCTATAAATAGTGAGCCATTTCTTCATTATATCTCACCCCTTTCCAATACACTTTCTCCCCGAGTTAAATCTCACTAACCTTAGATCCAAGAGATCTATGTTTGTAGTTTTGTTTTTGTGTGATCTTCTTGGTTCCTCTTAAAGGCAAGATCACCACCTTAGAAGTCGAGCAAGCTCAAGTCCAAGAGTTGCCATGCTTCCTCATCATCAAGGCTATTGAAGTCCTCTTGTTAATGATCTCTTTCTTTCTTCAAAGAAGTGTAGTGTTGAAGACATTAGTGAAAGATGTCTCAAGTGTCAAGATGAAGATATTAGTGAAGGGTATCTATCGTCTATAGGATAAGCACTTGTGGTAGGTGCTTAGATGTCAAGACAAGAAGCATTAGTGAAAGGTGCTTAGAAGTGAAGACACACGACATTAGTGAAAGGTGTCTTGTAGATCTAGTTAAAGGCATTAGTGAAAGGTGCATTAGATGTACATTCGATATGGTGTGTTTCGCTGTACTAGATTGACTAGCATTACATCCAAGGATATTGATGTCCTTGATGATGTTGTAAAGGAGTAGATCTCCTTTGGGATTAGTCGTTGGTGTAGTGGTAGTAGTTCCTCCATTGCAATGGAACTAGGTGCTTAGCTTAGTACCTAATAAAGGGTAGGCGACGTTGTGAATGTGTAGTTCACCTTGGTGTAAAAGAACTAGGTACTTAGCCTAGTACCTTATAAAGGGTAGGCGACGTTGTGTAGGTTTGGTTCACCTTGGAGTGAAAGAACCGGTGGTTAGCCTAGCACCTAAAAAGGGTAGGCGCCATTGTGAAGGCTTCTCCGCCATAAGGAGATTGGTGTAGTGTTTACAAACTCTCGAGTAGGTGACTCGGGGAGTGGAGTAGGGCAAGGAAGGTATCCTTGTAGCCGAACCACTATAAATACTCGCATTGTGGTTTTGTGCTTCTTACTTTTATCTTTTCATTACATATCTTTATATGCTTGTCTATCAACATCCAACACACACAACCAAATAGATTGACATAAGTCGATCTAAATAGTTTAAAAGGAACTTTTAATTGGTAAAACTATTCAACCCCCCCTTCTAGTTTTCCACAATTGGCATCAGAGCTTCGTTACCAAGTTTCTTGAAGTATATTGTACTTTAAAAACTTGATACGATCCATGGTTAATTGAAAACTACAAAGAATTTTTTTTAAAACAAACACCATGTCTTTTAAAAACTGTATGTTTGGATGTTGATTTGATAACAATATTTTTCTTATTTATTTTCATTTAATTTCACTAATCATCTTTGTCATGTTTATTAGTCAAAGCTCATACCCACCAAGCTTTAGGAGTCGCTTGGTAACAATAATACCTTCCTTAAGAAGGTCTCTTAAATGCAAAGGAGCGGGAATAGTCTAAGTGACATTTGCTGAGTCATTTGTAAAGACATTCCTAAATGCGCTAGAGGTGTGTTTTTCTTTTTACTTTGCTTGATAATTAAGTATACCTTTTTAGGTATTTATATGATTATCTTTTGTGCAATTACATGTTTTACATGAAGCTACATTAGGAAGCCTTTTTCTGGCATACGTGTTTTATTTCTCGTCTAAAGTTGTGGTATATAAAACTTATGTTTTGTTTCTTTTAATCCAATAATAAAACAAAACACAATTTCAAAATTTCTCCTTCCTATAAAACTCCCACCGTCGACCATCTCATCAAACCTCACTTTTTCAAATCTTCCAATTTCAAAATTTCCTCTCTTTCAAAAACTTCATCTTCCTCCTCGGTTCATCTCAACCAAACCAAGAAGATCCGTCATCAACATGGTTTACATCGCTTTCGTGCTCATCGCCTCTAACACTCATCGCACTTGTGTTCCCTATGATGAAGTTCACATACGGAGACATTTACTTTGTGTTGTTAATCTATATTGGGTTATATACCCAATCCTTTGTATCATCCTTAGTATTGAAATGCAATATTATTAATCTAGTTTATCTAGGTTACTATTATGTGTTTATCATTTCTTTTGATTTATATGTTTTATATTTTTCGTGAAACATTAGAGGTCATGTATGCATGCTAAAAGAAAATGTAGGATAAAACATACTTCGTGGTATAAAAGCTGTAAAACCTATGCTTTTATCAAATCTGTTTACATTACTACTGGATCCACGGATCCGGAAGATATACTAGCGGATCCTTTTGTAAAGGAACCGTGGGATCCATATTCTGAAAAATAGTTTTCATGCAAGATTAAAAACCACTATCTTTCTAAAAGTAATAATCCACTAGAAAATCAAAACCTTAAGTAGTTGGAGTGTTAAAACCATTGTTAATAAAAATCTAGTAAAAACATTAGATAATCATAGGTTGACCACAAACACCTCTTTTATTAACTTATCATTTCTATAGGTTCAACCATGACGCATGAATATGTGTTTTATTTTTCACTCACAAGCGTCTACACTCCAAACATCTCTTGAACCCAACACACCGGCAATCATGTCCTTGGGTTCAACAATCTCAAACCCGTCACTTCCATGAAGGACGTATTGTGAACACCTCTCTACAATTTGAAGAAGGTATCAATACCTCCTTCCGAGCCATAGGACTAGAATGTCTTCTTGAAATCAACGAGAAGATATGTCCAAGGTTCATAATGGAATTCTTCCGTCAAGTCGAACTCGTTCGTAATGAGGATCGCTCTCTATCTCTTTGGTTTTATATCAAAAACCAAAAGTTCACTCTAACCCTTGGGCATTTTGCTCACATCCTCCGGATTCCAAATCATGGACAATGTGCCTTCACCGAAGATTGGTCTCTTGATTCTCTCTTCAACTTTCGTGAAGAAAATAGTCCATATTGTTCACACATACCCTCTCCGGAAGATTTAAATCGCATAATATGCAAACCTCGACCATATTACTCCGATCCAAACATTATTTTTACAAGGGATATCCGAGAAGAGTACAAGCCTCTTGCACTCATCCTACATGAAAATGTTGGAGTCTTAGGGGAAATCAAGAAATTCTTCCCGCTTGTTGTGCTCACATGTTGTATTGTTTGCTAACACAACAACCATACAATCTCGCCTATTTCTATGCAAGGCGAATTGTAAATCTTCAAAGCTCCAAGAACAAACTCATCCTTTATGGAATGTTCTTAACGCGTCTCTACCATAATGTTATGCACTTCCATCCTCAATTTCAAAGTCCGTTGTACGTACTTGTGAACAAGATGATGGAACCGCTAAACATATCTCTCATGAAGACTTTCTTCATTCTTGACTCCACCAACACTCATCAATCACATAATGATCCTCCTAGCGAAAACACTCAAGAAACATAGTAGTATTCCAAAATAAGATTAATTCTCTTGTATTCTTGCTTTATCAATGTAATCCTATTTCTTTCATGAAATAAAAACATATTACATTTGATATCTTAGTATTAGAACCCCTCTAAACCAACCTTGGAATATAATGCATTGTCAAGATCATTGCATACCTTTAGTAAAGGTTCTGCTGAGTAGATGGACGGATCCCAAAGTTTGTGTTAGACAGATCCCTTCACTTAGGGAACCGTGGGATCCGGCAAACAGAAAATGCAATTGCAAGCATTATATTTCAAAGATATCCTTAGAACACCTCACACTAATCTAAACATAGTATCTTAAGGCAAATTAAGTCCTTATCAAGATAGGTTGATCCTTCCTACTCACACACCTAGATCATACTCTAAAACGCTTGTTGATCTACCATTTCATTTTAATCCATTACTCTTCCGCTCTCAAACTCACACTTCATTTTTTACTTGATCCCTCACATCTAGTCTTAGAAATCTTTCGATTATGACAAAATTGATCATAAATCATCCTCACCTCAAAATTGATCAAAGTTGATCAAAATCTAGTTTTTCCATCTTAAAACCTTTAGGATATTTTCCAAAACACAACCCTAAGTCACAACCTAATCTCTAGGATTATTTAGCCTCAATTGACACTCTAAATCTTTAGTGTCATCCTTGCTCATCCATTGGTACTCTTGAAAGTTCCAAATCCTTCCATAAATAACAATCATTAGCTACATCATTCATTACCTTCAAGTACTCAAGCACCCCTTCATTTAAAACACTTAGGAAGACTGAAACACTCAAGATGTTATAGGTCATAGATCTTAGAAACATCATTTCCACTCTTGCATAACTGCTAAAAGCCGGATCCCTAGGATTAGCCTAGACGGATCCGTCTGAGGAAGGAACCGTGGGATCCGGATGACAGTTTAGGTCAAATCTTGCTAAAACAATCATTTCAACTCATCTTCCTAACTCAAACACTCCATCTCATCTTAAATGAGTTCCTAGATCAGTGCAACCTCTGAAGTTAACTCTTGTGCATGTTAATCATCATATTCCAATGAATCCTAGTGGCTTAAGGCTTAAATGCACTTGCCAATTCTCTTGGTTTATAAACCACTTTGTTAGGACCTCTATAGTCATCACTCTCATCCTAACTTTCAGCTTTTGCAACGTCTTGAATTCAACTCATCATGAGGAAAACCCCAAGTAGTAACTTACCCACCAAAGAACCACCCATGAAAAAGGCTCGTGTTATACACGAAATCTCTTCAACCGAATCATCTCCGGTCAAGCCAAAAAATGATAGAATCCTTCATCATCCAATCAAACCAATTCCTAAAAGGATAGTACCCACAAAACTACCTATGCCAAACACCACCATACCTCCTAGGCCAAACAATATCATCTCCACTAAACCATCACCATTGGTTCCTAGAGCTATTTCATTTACTTCATCACTATCATCACCACACCTCTACAATTTAGAGGACTTGCCTCCTAGGCCGTCTCATCCACTTCCGCCGACAACATTCTCCTCATTAGGAGGAATAATGGTTCAAAATCAAGGTGTTGAGTCAACACTTGCTCCGGGTTCCTTTCGCCGTCTCCATCATATAATCCTATTTGGATTATGAGAAATCATCAAAGTCAACCACCCGACCATATGGAAGTTGACACTTCTTTACCACCACCATCATTCTTGGTCGAGGCATTCTCAAATGCACCTCCACCAATCCCTTCATCTTTTGAAGCTCCACAAGCCGCTTCACTTGATCCTTCGCATCAAGCCATTTCATTTCATCCACCACCACTACCTAGCCATGACAAAGATTGCTATCATTGTCAACATGTTGAAAGTTTGATACATGAAGTACGAGAAGACCAACGTTTCATGTTCTATCATCTCCTCAAACGTTTCGACAAGATCAAACCTAAACAAAACTTGAGCTATAAGAATTTTAGTGGTGTCCTAGCATCAAGCGTTAGTTGGTCTAGAAATTCCTAGTCATGTATTGTCTATTTTCTTATTTTTAGAGTCATGTATATCGTAACTCTTGTTTTATTAAATAAAATTACATGCTACTTGCTATATTTACGAGTATATGAGTATTTGATATAATCCTTATTTTATTTTGGTATTAACATTTCTTGTTATACCACCATTTCTTGATTTTATTCATCGATGAAACGGATCCTCAGATTGCCTGACGGATCCCTACTAGGAGGGAACCGTGGGATTCGTGAAGACGAAAAACTATTTTCCTACTAAGTTGGACCACATTTGCGGGAAATTGTGAATTATACTTGTTTTCTAACCCTTGTTTTGCGCTTATTCAATTAACACATGAAGAATTTGACACCCTAAAGCTAGGGAGCTTGGTGTCAAAATAATACGTGCAAAATTACTTGCAACCTTAGATTTATATTTCATGACTTCCGTTGCAAAATTGCAATCATCTAGGGGAGCACACCGTCACATAGGCGTAATCTTTTGCAAAAGTTAGTAGCAAATGAACTAGATTAGAATTAGTTTCTTGGCGCCTTACTTAGGGATGGACTCGTCAAGGGGAGTAACGACGAGATCCTTTCCGTTACTTGCTCTCTACTTCTTTTTACTCTTAATTCTTTCACATGTTTTCTTTAAAAAAACGATGTGTTGTTTTCTTCAAACACTTTTGTTTCGACAAAAGGGGAGAAAAAGTAAAACTACAAATCAAACGTTACAATTTTAGCTTTTCCTTAAAATAAGTTTATGTTTTGTCATCAACAAAAGCGGGAGATTGTTAATACAAATAAGCCGTAAAACGTTTATTTATATTTTACGATCTTCTAATGTTTTGTCGATAACAAACGTAAAATCATGTTAACAAAACAAATAAAATACGTAAATGGTTTGAACTAATAGTTTCTAACATATTCACATTTTCACATAAAACACTAAAACAAGTATAAGTGATTTTATGATTTAGTAATACATATGTACAACAACTAGTGTTTACATATTTGGGTAAAATATACACATAACTAGTGTGTAGAATATTGGGTATTATAAATGGGTAGAAACTTATATCACATTACATTGGGCAAATACATTGAATGTAGTTGGGTACAACTCAAAGCCCATAACCCATGGATCTTGACCCATAACCCATTGCATGACATCATGCTTATATCATACATGGATGATATCCATAAGACCCATGGATCAACCCATACCCAAGTGACTAAGTGCATTGCACTCAAAGATACATTCAAAGATCCATGGTTCAACCCATGACCCATGACCCATAACCAAAATACCTATGGGCAAGAGGGCGTTCCACGGATCCCTAGCTTAACGCTAGACGGATCCCTTGTGGAAGGGATCCGTGGGATCGAGCAAGCAGTGGGATTTTTCCTCTATAAATAGTGAGCCATTTCTTCATTATATCTCACCCCTTTCCAATACACTTTCTCCCCTGAGTTAAATCTCACTAACCATAGATCCAAGAGATCTATGTTTGTAGTTTTGTTTTTGTGTGATCTTCTAGGTTCCTCTTAAAGGCAAGATCACCACCTTTGAAGTCGAGCAAGCTCAAGTCCATGAGTTGCCATGCTTCCTCATCATCAAGGCTATTGAAGTCCTCTTGTTGATGATCTCTTTCTTTCTTCAAAGAAGTGTAGTGTTGAAGACATTAGTGAAAGATGTCTCAAGTGTCAAGATGAAGATATTAGTGAAGGGTATCTATAGGATAAGCACTTGTGGTAGGTGCTTAGAAGTCAAGACAAGAAGCATTAGTGAAAGGTGCTTAGAAGTGAAGACACAAGACATTAGTGAAAGGTGTCTTGTAGATCTAGTCAAGGTCATTAGTGAAAGGTGCCTTAGATGTACATTCGATATGGTGTGTTTTGATGTACTTGATAGACTAGCATTAGATCCAAGGATATTGATGTCCTTGATGATGTTGTAAAGGAGTAGATCTCCTTTGGGATTAGTCGTTGGTGTAGTGTGGTAGTAGTTCCTCCATTGCAATGGAACTAGGTGCTTAGCCTAGTACCTAATAAAGGGTAGGCGACGTTGTGAAGGTGTAGTTCACCTTTGTGTGAAAGAACTAAGTACTTAGCCTAGTACCTTATAAAGGGTAGGCGACGTTGTGTAGGTTTGGTTCACCTTGGAGTGAAAGAACCCGATGGTTAGCCTAGCACCGGAAAAAAGGTAGGCGACGTTGTGAAGGCTTCTCCGCCATAAGGAGATTGGTGTAGTGTTTACAAACTGTCGAGTAGGTGACTCGGGGAGTGGAGTAGGGCAAGGAAGGTGTCCTTGTAGCCGAACCACTATAAATACTCGCGTTTTGGTTTTGTGCTTCTTATTCTTATCTTTTCATTACATATCTTTATATGCTTGTCTATCAACATCCAACACACACAACAAATAGATTGACATAAGTCGATCTAAATAATTTAAACGGAAGTTTAATTGGAAAAACTATTCAACCCCCCTTCTAGTTTTCCACAGTCCCAATGAGGTCAGCTGTAGGTGATGGCAAGTTTGCATAATTGTCTAAACCCTGTAGAGTAAGCCGTGAGTAATGGGAATGACGTAATAGGGTGTAAGTAGTCGAGGATTTATAAATGTACCTCATCCTCATCGACACTAAGGCGAAGTTGGGAACCCGATCAATTCAACAGTTGCATCATCAAAAGGACCACCACGATGCAAGGTATCATCGAGATACCAAGCTCAAGGCGATATCTGAAGAAAGCATTCATGGATGGTAAATGTCAAGGTGAGCAATTTTATTTAACACATTCAAATGATCAAACTATAAGTTACAAATATGTCATTACCTTATTACCGGTATTCAACCAGTCTGCTTTGCATGACTAGCACCAAAATCGCCCATTCTTTCTAGTAGCCCTTTCCTGCGGTTGTCTCCCACACATGATGGGAAATTCCATCCCTTTCTAGTACGCACATTATCAATCTTGGCCTTAATTATGAAAATGGCAGTCTATGTATAAATAAGATTTATAAATGTTATGCACTATAAAGATAATATAGAGATGGCGGTGCAAAATAATACATACATCATTCCTTTTATTTCGGGCCCATATGAGCGATTCTCGATAGATCCTTCTCTTGGTTCGAGTTGTCTACACGAAGCTCCTTTTGAAGCCTCGGTGATGCTAACAAATAGTTAAATGATTTGTTAAAATTTGTTGGTTTTAGGATATATTCAATAATTAAAATTGGTTTCTTACCAAATGTCTGAATTCAATTCTTTAATTGCAAGAATGTCAACGAAATCTAGGAGTTGGGTGGATGAACTGCTGGATAGATAGAGCTTATCTAGCAGGTAATATTAAAGGTTAAATTTGTAAAAGAAATGTGTTGAACATGCAAAAGGTAAATAGTCCATAAGCCACTTACTGTTATATTGTTTTGCAGAGGTGGAAGTCACCACAACAGCACACATGCCTACATGCGTCGCCTTCTTCTCAATTAACACATCAGCAAGCCCTCCCCATAGGGTCACCCGTATGGACTGGCCCCTGATTACAAAGGGAATAGAAATAAAGCGAACAGTAAGTTTCCTAATACACATTGGCAAAAATATTTTCATTTTTACAACATCCTTTGCAACAAATATAAATTTCAACCTATGATTCGCCAGGTAGAAATCAAGGTTTTTGGCTCGTGTTTTGGTATAGTTCATCCTACCAACATTCGTCACATAACCTACAGCATCTGAAAGGTAAAAACTTTTATAGCAACAATATTTAAAAACAAATAATTTTAAGATACCTAAACAAACAACACATTACCAATGAGATATTTGTTTTACGTAGGTGGATATGATCAAAATCAACCAATTATAACGGATACCTAACAAATCCTTAGATATAACCAAAGATTTCCTTATGCTTGTTGCTCCATTAAACTCAAGCATGAGCGTATTGTCCTTCCCGATCTGAACATCTTCCTTGTTTTGCATGACTACAAAATTTTTAACCGAATATATAGCACCCTCTTTTAACCTCAAGAAATTGTGAGCTACCGTTGCCTTGGCGGTACAATGGATAACATTTCCTTGCATCAAAAGTACGTAAGAAAAAATTGATAAACAACACAACCATTTGATAACTTTTTATTACATATTGGCATTATTCAGGTTTTTCACACATGGATGTCAACATACTTTAGCATCAGACACCAAAAATCTCAAGTATCGGCCAAGGAGCATTTATATCTCACATCCTCTGAGCATCACTACGATTTTCAATTCGCCTCCGATTACATTTGGGCCTCCGATTTCTGACCATAATTTTAGAATTAATGGTCCTTTTTACTTGTCGCCTACCCACAATGTCCGGCGAGAGAATGGGTTGCAAGCCTTATTTATCACGGTTCCATTTATTAGTGTTTTAATTGTAGATTGATCCATATTCTTTGAGGGTGCAAATTCGCAACCATTTTGTGGTTCCAACATTGAATATGTGTTTATTGTGAGCCTGCGAGCATTCAAGCCAGGGATATTTTCATTCAATTCGAGCCTCTTCATAAACCAAATTGAATCTGCATTAAATATGAGGCCCTCCTAAAATGAAATGAGTTGTATTTATTTCGGTATGCATAGACATGTATGTACCGTACTTTTGGTTGTGCACAACCCCCCTTGCACATTAAATTAAGGGGGGTAAGCTTTAAGTATAATAAATACAATAAATCTTAGATATTTATGAAAAATGCATTAATGGAAGCATGGTAATCCTTTCTTTTTCTTTGTTTTTCATCCGTATACATCACCACAAAATCCACAACTTCAAAATTTTGAAGATTTCATATTTAATGCTCATGTACTTATATATTTATTAAATCATAAATCTAAATTATTTTGCTATATAAGGAAGAATACCTATCTCATACATTTGATAACTTAGGAAAAACTCAAAACTCCTTCTCTCATTCTAAGGATCGGCAAGGAGAAAACACAAGAAGAAATATTTGGTTTTGCTTAAAATTGCTTATTTGGATTTATAAACTAGTTACAAAAGGTTTTGAGTTATATTCGGTTCTCGTTCATATCTCAAATACATCATCTTCAAAGTTGCTTGTGAGTATTCACGAACCCCTTTTAAATTGTTTTAATCATTTTGGGGTGGAATGCATGAACTATAGTTTAATTATAATGTTTGCACTTATATGAACTTAAATAAATTTTGTTTCACTATTTATGCTCGTAAGTAAATTATACTTGAACTAAATTGATTACTATTTTACGAACTTATTGAACCCTTTGACATATTTTGAACTCTCTTTACTTGATTTGTACCTTTTGACATATATTGAACTCTTTTAACTTGTATTGAACCCTTTTGACTATTTTGAACTTGTTTGACTTGATTTGAACCATTTGATATGTTTTGATCCCCTTTGACTTATTATGAGCTTATGACATGTTCTGGACCCTTTAGTACGTTTTGAACTATAATGTGCCATACGCGCTAAATTCAAAAGTCTCCCTTGTTCGGAGCGTTCTTGACCCAAAGTCTCCCCATGTTACGGGGCAACACAAAGTCTCCCCATGTTATGGAGCGTTCTTGACTTAATTGTATATAATAGTTGTATGATGTACTATACGTACATTCGCATTGTTAGTCCCAAGTTATACATAATGTTAAATACGGCTTCCTTGTGTGGAGCAATATGTAGTATGGGTAGCGCTATTAGAGATGGGCCAACCTCTCGTTCACTATGTTACAAGACGCATATTATTTATTTTAGGGTCTTTGCCGGCATACATTATTATATAGGCGGTGCTTATTTACCCGTGTGCTTGATCATAAACTGTATGACTCTTTACGCAGTAGTTTTTGAAAACATAGGTTACAAGTATTGTATGGGCGGAATTTGCAATTGATTGGTTTGGAAAAGCCTTTGCCTTTTGGACTTTTCTTAAATACTTTGGACTTACTTTTAAGAATGTTTCATAAAAAGGATTGTCATATCATATAAAACGTGTGTGTACTCACCAACTATTTTCATAGTTGACCCATTTTCTCTCATGCATTTCAGGTGCTCGTCAGTAAGCTTTTCTTCAAGGCTTTTACATAATGAAGTTTTCACGTGTCAGTACTGGTCATTATGTATTAAAATGCTATCTTTTGGGGAACTAAACTTTATATTTTAATTGTCGTTTTCGGCTAAAACAATATTTTAATGTTGTACTCTTTCCTTTAATTTTAAATGATTGTATGTTCTATTATCTTATGCTTGTGCCCTTTCAAGTTACACCTCGTGTTTCGCTTTAGCGGGGTCTGACACTTTGACTTTTAATTTGGAAAAAAAAACATTTTCAAAATCATCGGTTAACGACTTAAATATTTTCTCCACAACCCGTGCATCACTAATCGCCTCTCTATTCAACTTAAGTTAATTAACCACAACTCGTACATGCCTAATATAATCAAACACACACTTTGACTCTATCATTTTCATTCCTTCCAACTCACCCCAAAGAGTTTGAAGGCGGACTTGCTTGACTCGTTTTGCACATTTGAACTCTCTCTCCAGAATGTCCCTTGCCTCTTTAGAAGTTTTGGCACCGGCAATCTTTTCAAAACCTGACTCATACACTGCCTTAAATTGTAAATATAATGATGTCTTATCTTTCTTACGCGTCTCTTTCAAAATCCTCAACTCATTTGCCGCCAAGGTTGAGCGGTGATCGGATCTTTGTAGCCGTTTCGACTAATTCCACACATCTCGTGCACGAGCAACACAAGCATTTGAATACTCTGTTGTCATAATTCGGTTTTGTGAGTTGTGGCATAGGTATTTGCCTAAGTGAAGTACTCCCAAAATTCATTTTGGCTTTGTTACCAATTTGATAAGTAATGAACAGAAGAAAATGATGTTTTAAGAGAAGGAACATAGGAGAATGAAGTTTTAGTAACCAAACTCTTTTTATTTCTTACTTATAATACATACACCTATAACTACTAGTAGGAAGACAACTCTTCAAACAAGAAAAGGTCATGCAATCAAAGCATAGAATAAAATTTGACCTTTCAGAGGAATGAATGGGTATTAACTACATGAAATGCCTCTTTTATTTCTTTTTTCCATCATTTACATTCTAACCAAATTGGTTGCCACTTAATAATTTCCATTACTTCAATTAAGTTGACTCTCAACAATAATAAGATGTAGGATGATCGTAACTAGATCTACTCGCGTACATCAAAAGAAATCATCCACTTGCCTCGCTCTATAGGAAGAAAAAAAAGCTCGTATATAAAATACGTACTAATTAAATACTTTCAAAATGACCAAGATTCAGATGTTGGAGCAACTAGGTACTACCAACATACATCGGCGAAAACAAGAAGAGACTAGCTACAAGTAAATCGTAAAGGGCCAAGTTTGTATAATTTTAAAAATCTTACTCCGTAGTATGTTTTGGATATTATGCAAATCAAGTTCAACTTGTAATTGTAAACTTGTTTTACTTTCTTAATGATAAATGATTACAATAATGTGGATATATAACATGCTAATAGGCCAATAACCTAAACACAAACCAAGACTAACTACTATCGGGCTACATAAATAATGATCTGCTAACAACCCCCCTCAGTTTGAGCAGAAGAGGAGCGACCACGCAAGCTAGTACGAAACTTATCAAATAAGGCAATCAATAATCCTTTGGTGAAGATGTCAGCATATTGATATCGCGACAGAACATGCAGAACTCGAACATGACCCGTAGATACCAAATCTCGGACGAAGTTAATGTCAATCTCAATATGTTTCATCCGTTGATATTGCACAGGATTAGATGATAAATGAACCGAACTCACATTGTCACAATAGACAATCGTAGCAAGCAAAAGCGGTGTATGAAGTTCACGTAAAAGATTACATAACCGACAGGTCTCAGCAACGACATTAGCAATACCACTATTTAGCTTCAGCATTAGAGCGAGAAAGCGTAAATTGACGCTTAGAAGACCAGGATAAAATATTGTTACCTAGAAAAACACAATAACCGAAGGTAGACCTGCGTGTAGTATGGAACCCAACCCAATCAGCATCTAAATAAGCGACAAGAGATGTTGTGGAGGAAGAGTAAAGCTATAAACCATAATCCAAATACGCCAAATATATCATAAAATCCGCTTGCGAGAAGAAAAATGCGGCTTACGAGGGTCATACATAAAAAGGCGAACCTGCTCAACAACATATGAAATATCTGTTCGAGTAAATGTGAGATACTGTAAAGCAAGCAAGGCTACGATATAATGTAGGATCGAAACAAAATCACCATCGGCAAGAAGCTTGAAATCGTGTTGATAGGAGTCCGACACGGGTTACAAGCATATGAGCACACTCATGCACCTCAATAGCATACTTCTTTTGGGAAAGAAACATCCCAAAAGTATTGCAAGTCACAAAAACGCCCAAAAAGTAATTAATTGCACCCAAATCAGTCATGGAAAACTACGCATGAAGAGAAGCAATAACTCGTTGCAAGAAAACTTGTGAAGACGCTCGTCAATACAATATCAT
Organism: Chrysanthemum lavandulifolium; assembly: GCA_022545495.1. NCBI lineage: Eukaryota > Viridiplantae > Streptophyta > Magnoliopsida > Asterales > Asteraceae > Chrysanthemum > Chrysanthemum lavandulifolium. The sequence continues at coordinate 45,343,840 of CM040243.1, forward strand.
CAACATATACTAGTAAGTAAGTTGTATCACCCTTGTCTATAAATAAACAACGATGAGTTACATCATGTGATGAAAACCAAACCGAAAACATAAGAAACAAATCTTTGAAACCAAACCCTAGGGACCTACTTAAGGCCATATAATGATCTCTGAAAGACAAACATAATCGGGATGTTGGGATCCCGAAAAGCAGAAGCTTGACATATAGACATCTCATATAAAGCACCATGTAAAAAGCATTCTTGACATCAAGTTGATGAACAAGCCAATGTCAAGAAAGCAAAAGACTAAGAAAAATACAAATAGTAGCGAGTTATGAAAGTATGCATCAACACTAAGTTCACCCATTTGAAGTACACGTAACTCACCTTTTAAAGCGATAGTTATCGTTTATTGTCAATAAATATTGTTTCAACATGCTCCCGGTGGCTTTAGCGATGGTAGGGTTCACCTTGATAAGCCTCCTTTGAAGAGTTTCAAGCGTTAAGAAGATCCACGACTTTAAAATGGAATATCACGGTTAGCCATTTAGGCGTTGGTGGAGGAGAAGTAGAGGAACTAATGCCATCATCTTCGATGTGCTTTAGAACACTAAAGTTGGCAGAATGAATCTTAGAAAAAATAACACCAAGATGAGTAATTAGACTTGTCTACATCGAGCTTAACGGGAACCACTAAGGGTGAGCATCGGTTCAAAATCGGACCGGACCGACCTAAACCGGACCGAAACCGAATTTGACCAAAACCCTAGACCGAAGACCGGACCGAATCTGGTCCAAGAAGGCATAATGGCGGTTTTTACGTAAGATCGGACCGGACCGAACCGGACCGAGACAGAAATAAGGAAAATGTTGGGACCGAGACCGGACCGATGGTCTTTCGGTTCGGTCGGTTTTCGGTCGGTCCGGTCGGTTTTCTCGGTCTCGGTCTCGGTCGGTTTTGGGTCTGCGATGCTCAGCCCTAGGAACCACATTAGTGATGTTATTAATGGTGTGTAGTTTTTCAACGGCGGATAGAGTAGGAGTTGGTGGAGAACGGGTATCACCATTTGTCATTGTGATGGTGCCTGTGAAAAAAGAACGACAGAAAGAAGCAGAAGGGTGGGGGCGTACAAGGTTAGGGTTAAAGAAATTTTAAGAGAGGATCGTTGTGGACTCTTGATACCATGTACGCTTGCATTACTTCCTTAATGATAATTGAATACAATAATGTGTATATATAACATGCTAATGGGTCAAATAACCCAAATACAAACCAAGACTAACTACTATCGGGCTACATAAATAATGATCCGCCAGTAACATCATTTATGCTGAGGGTACGCGAGATTAGTATGAAGAGTTTTGCATAGATATCTAATGACTTAGTTGGTTGACGTTTGATGACGTTGATGGTAATGGGTCAAACGAACAATATACACAAAGACATAGTTCTATTATGAAGTTCCGATCACGATGCAACTCTTGCTATTTATTCCAAAAGTAGCACGTACTAGAGTGGTACATTTTAAGACCTCCCCTAACACGTTTATATAGTGATAGAACTCAAATTCGTTCTGGTAGATTTATCAATCTTTGAAAATCAGCACGCAAACATTCCCGTAAGTATTTATTTGATATTTATTCCAAAAGTAGCACTTTCTCCTCCCGACAGATTAAGACTAGACACCAGTGTGATAAAGTGAGAGTGCACGGATTCATTCTTGAGTTCAAGTTTCAGTTCCAGGTGTGTTCATTAACACAATAATGCCTATGCATCAAGACAAACAACATCCACAAGATAAGAATGAACAAACATAAAAATCAGATTTGTCCCACTTCTAATTGACAAACATCCCTACCACTTATAACAGGTCAACTCGAATATCGTTTCTTTGATGCTTATATCCAACGACATATCCCCGAAATCCTGATGACTCGTACACGTTCACAGTACTCATTCGACCCACTGATACTAACCATTCATATTTAGTAGGTACATATATGATTTCTTGGCCCACATTTTATTGCTCATTGTTTTTCTTGCGTGATCATATTTAGTCGATAACCATAAAGAATATAACACACGTACATAACTAAAAACGCGGACACTACCACACAGATGATGGAACAATTCAAAAGCTTGATACAATTAACAGTTGGCAAATGCAATCATACATATAAGTCTTTATTACAAACGAACAACACATGAAAAATGTTAAAAACGATGACGTAAATTGGAAGCACTTACTTATGGCTGATTACCACTTCTTTCTTGGCAACGTAATAAAGATATGCTATCACCAAGATTAGTATTGGTAACACAAATGTTAAGATGTTGGTAGATGAACTTCCTTTGGATGATTCAAAGGCTGTGGTTGAATTTGAAGGCGGTGTGTAGCTGTTTTTATTAGGCATACTATTGGTATCGAATTCACCAACATAGTAATCTTTCATCATATCTTTTGCGTTTTGACTGTGGCCTGTATCTTCAAAATCTTCTGTTGCATCTTTCTCTGTAATATCATAATTAATTTGTTACAAGAAATCAATTGTATACTTATTACATGGCTGCAAATTATTGAGTAAGTCTTACCCGTTGCCATTAAAAGGACCTCCTCGCCTCCAGGATGGTCATCCAAAAATTTAGTTACGTCATATACCTATTCACAATGTCATATTAAGAAACAAGTAAGTCATTACGCTAACATGGGAAGAAATTATGGAAATTAATATGAAATGCAAGAGACCACAGAAGGACATCAAAAGTGCTTAAATTGCTTCGTCAACGGTGTTTCTTGGGTAGTCTAATGTTATTTTTAGGTATAGTCTATTTGTAGGTGTCATTTGATGTTCAAATGCATTATGTGGATGTGTTCGGGTGCGCTTGTAGTTTGGTTTGTAGGCGGATTTCTTTCTTGGTTTTGTTTTATCTAGCTTCTTGCTAATCTTTTTATATAAACAATTCCAATAAAAAAAAAAAATCTGAGACACATGACACAAATAAAAGAAGTTTCAATTTGAATTGTTTCATGGAGAGTGGCAGACTGGGCTTATTCAATTTGTTTCATGGACTCATTTGAATTTTTTTTGGGTCTAGTTTCATTGATCGAATAGCACAAGAAGCCCAAATCTGAACCACCAGTACGGTACCATCATACAAATTCCATAAAATTTACGTTTAGTGGGTCAAGCATGTGCTGCACTTGGCTTCCAAGTTGCTCCCCTGATCATGTTTTTGAAAGACTTTGAAACCACGCGCGAGGGAGTGACATTCTTGCTATGCGTCCTACGTTCTAGATTAGGCATACTTACAGTTGGCATACAACTATACAAGACCTAATTTGTTTCGGCAGGTAAACGAGTTTTATATTATGCTTACTGTAGATTTCAAGGAATAAAGTTTGGTTCCAAACCTGACTAGACAGAACCGAAATCAAAGTAGAATGGACAAAACCAGACGACACCAAAAGCCAAATTCTTTCCATGTATCATAAACACAAATTCAACTAGCAAATATTATACAAAAATTCAACTAGCAAGAATACATGATAACATGTATCAATCTATTAACAATCACAAGCTCATTTGTAACAACACGTGACTATAAGATAGCAAATAACGACGTCCCATATATAAACTACCACAAACATGTATATGATTACGCCTAATTAAAAAAAATTGAGCAACATAAAAAAGCTGTAAAAGAATTAACCTTTTCAAAAAGAATAAGCCAGCAATCAGTTTTCTGGTTATGCTTAGAGACCTCTTGAAAAGACAAAATCTTGGCGTCTTGAGTCATTTCTCTTGATCTCCCACTTAAACAAATAAAGCCCAAAAGTTATTCAGTTTAGCATAACCTATTCTTTAAATACAATGAATTGCATTTAGAATATCGAATAAACGTAATAAACGAGGTCAAACTAAACGCATGTTTGAAATACAGTAGGTACTTAGTCAAGATTCATGTGCTCAAGTTCACAAAATTGGACAAAATACTAATAAAAAAGTATTCGGTTCGAAAGAAACATGCAACAATTTTGTCATATTATATGACACCTTCGACTTTAGTTGCGTTTTCGTATTATCTACCAATTTTATATCAACAATACAACTTTTGTTTCATTCACTATACAAAATACTGAAATAACTAAATAAAGTTGCTAAAGCGTGGAACAATTATTAAACCTGATATTGAAAAAATATTACACGTTTAATATGTTAGATTGATTGTTATCTCGCTTCTTAGGCGGTGGGTACTCATTGATTAAACACAGAATGTGTACGAAATTTGAGTTAATATTTTGTTAAACCGATTGTATTTAAGTTGTTACTATGCTACGATCCGATTCGTAAGTAACGAACTGTTAGTTTCGGTTATGATTATTCTGTTTTGGTTGATCTGTGTGATTTAATTTATAATGTATCCAAATCTGGAAGTTTATTTTTTCAAGGATCATTTACGTGCCTTCACGATGCATTCTTTGGTCGTGGAGGTTTTGAGCTGACCACAAATAGCGTGGATATTGTTACAAAACATATATTTTATTAAACTCATATTTCAATTGTATATAAACATTAGATTAAAGCTCGATGAGAGCCTGGTGCCCTGGTACAAGCCATTATAAGCCTGATATTGGTTCATAATATGTTACGAGCTTATTTTCATGCTCAAGTATTGAATGTGTTTTGACGCTTGTTGCATGCTTACTATATACTGGATGCGGTACTTATAGCTGGGGAACTTCAGGAATCAAGCAAGAAGATTGTGGCTCGTTTAGTTGCTGCACAGGTAAGAATCACATAGAGGGTATGTGAGTATGTCTCTCCTGGACTCGCAGCTGGTTGAATTGTTGGTGTTTTTTGTGTTTTGCAGGATTCTTTGGTGGAGGTAGCCAAAGAAGAAGCAAATTCAATGAGCAATATAATTACACGGGCAACCAAGTAAGCTTGTGCTTACTCCTATCATCGTCTAAGTGATATACAAATGCGACCTAATGATTTTTTATTTATACGGTCATGGCAGGCATGTGGCAGAAGGATCTCCGGTTGATACTCATTAATTTGAGTTGTAAGTTTTCCATGGTTTACTTTCTCTCCTAGCGTGCAATGGTACAACTACTTTTTTACTTTAACTTTCGGAAATTTGGTAATAACTTTGCAGGCTCTTAAGTTAATTAAAAATTTTTGGTGGTTATTTCAAGAATTTGGTGGCTATCAACTTTTCATTCGAGAGTATAACATAAGGTAACCATTCATATTATTAATTATATCAGATTCGAGACTACAACATAAGACCCGTTTCAGTAGCTTATTGTAGTTTTACTCCTTGCATTCAAGTTGTCCATTTGTTTGTAATACTTACTAAGAAATAACGTTAGCATTAGTGTGTGAGTTGATTCTTAAGCCATACTGTCAAAACTGAAGTCTGAGATCACTAAGGTCAAAAGGATTATTATGGGTAATATTGAGAAGGTAGTGGTTTCGTTTTCATGATTTTTTATGAATAGGCTAATATTCTCTCGCTCCACTCCAACACCCTTATTGATTTTTTTTTCCTTTGAAACCATTATTGAGAACTTAGTTGTTATTTTGAAGGCACTTTTGTTACTTATTTTAGTCTTTAAGTGTTTGATTTTAATGATTTAAAATAAAACTATTTTCGTATGATGATTTGTGGGTCGATTGTGGAGTAGCTTTTGGCGGGCAAGGACTCGAGAGTGAGATCATTATTTCTCGAAAAATTCAAAAGTGAATTATACATGCAATCATATTTGGGAGTGATAACCAAGATCTAATGCAAACGGTAATAAACATTACCCGTAGCTTTTATTCTTTATCAAGCTTTAATTAGCAAGGAATCCAATTAACCGAAAAAGGGATACAAACACTTGTGCAACTCAACTCCTATTATTCCTTCTTAAGTGGAACCCGGTCGGTTTCAAGCTGTAAAATAGATGTTTTAAAGTTGACGTTTAAGTAACAAGTGAAGAAAAGGCTTCTCAATCCTCCTCCGATCAATGAGTAGAAGAAGAGGTTCGATTATATCGCCTAAGCTAAGAGCGTTGGAGACATGTCGCCGGTGAACTAAAAGGAAAGAAGGTGTTTGCTAGAGCTAATTTGAATGTACCTTTGGATGATGCTTAGAACATCATCGATGATACCGTAATCGAGTCTGCAGCTCTACCATCAAACATCCGATTCAAAACGGTGCTAAAGTCATGCTCTCCAGTCACTTGGTACTAATATTCCATTCACTTATTATTATTGTCTAATTCTTTTATTATCTCTCTTCATTCAAACTCTACATCCACTTGTTGTAACTAGGAGCAAATGCTATCATTTATCTAACTATGTAAGTATATAGATAAAAGACCATAACCTTTTTATTATTCTTTCTATGCGTTATTGATACGCTTACACGTACGTTCGGGTCAAAGGAACTTCCTTTTAGTCGAGCAAGTTTTCAACACCCTAGGCGTTGAACCTAATCGTTGTAGTGTAGTATTATGGTAAGCCACGGAGTTGATATCGTTCTCTAGGGAATAGGAATTCTAGTGAGAAGTTACTACGCTAAGGTTGGGGTTGAGGAAGATTATTTTTATCTTTTATGTTTTTGGAAATGGAAAGGTCACGAATCTCGAGGTTTGGATTTGGGGTTGGTATTTCACCGATTACTTCTACTTATCTAATTATCTAATCTAAGGTGAGTGTAGTCTATGTCTAATTGATGTGTGCTCTTATGATGATTAAAAATGTGTTTACCTAGATGCTACTACTCTATATTTATCTCCTATTGATGGTTGAATTGTCACGTCCTTATTCTTAACGTGTTGTATTTTCTAAGGTCGTAAGGTGTGCATTCCCTAACTCTTTGAAGTCACCTTTAAGTGTAGTAAACGAAATCCACTAAGTCATTCATAAACTAACTTTGAGGTTATCTTTGGGTTTAGTAAACGAAATCCACTAAGTCATTCATAAAGTATCAAAGATTTATCAAGTATTAAACACAACAATAGCAGTCGCACTCCTAAGCCAATTACAATTAAGATAAGAGACAACCTAACAATAATTAACAACTAGGTTTAATATATCTAAGCAAACACACAAGTAATTTAGCGGACATGGTAAACATGCAAGAATACACACAATCAATTGAAGACATTATTGAATTAATGAAGTAAAACACTTATCTTGATGTAAGGTAGGTATAGAACCTAAAATCTTGTACAAGACAGCCTTGGTTCGGTTTAGGTTTTACTCCACAAAACTACACACCGAAAACTAAAAATTTGGTTTCTATATATAAGGTTACAACTGGGACGGCGTCACCCTTTAGTTTGTGACGCCGTCGGGTTGCCGTCATTAGGGTTTCGTCTTGGCCATGTTATCATTGTGACGGCATCACCTTATGTCCGTAACGCCGTCGCCTTGAGTCTCCAACGCCGTCTGGATCAAATCTAGGTCGTCTGAGCTGCGACGCCCTACCCTTTTAAAACCTGATGCCGTCACTTGTAAATAAGCAATAGGAGATAACTAGGGAGTAATAAAGCCTAAGCAACTACATTTTTAATCATCATACGAGCACACAACAATAGACATAGACTACATTCACCATAGCTTAGATAATTAGATAAATAGAGTAATCGGTAGAAATACCAATCCCCAAATCCAATACCTCGAGATTCGTAATTTCCATTTTTCTAAAAAACATAAAAAAGATAAAAAAAAATAATCTTCCTCAACCCCAACCTTAGCGTAGTAACTTCTCACTAGCATTCCTATTCCCTGAGAATCGATATCAATTCCGGCTTACCCTAATACTACACTACAACGATTAGGTTCATCGCTAGGTGTTAAAAACTTGCTCGACGAAAAGGAAGTTCCTTTGACCCCGAACGCTGTGTAAGCGTAACAAGTTTTGGCCACGCTTGGAATAGAATAGCTAGTTAGAGTCCACCTCGTTAGGTTTCTTTGCTTGATTCCTATCAAGTAAACTTTTTTCCCATTTTTAGCTTCCTCATAGGCTATCCCCCTTCTTAGTGACCTTTGTTCGTAATCCCATCACTTTTCATCATGGAAGGTGATAACCAACCACCACTCATCAACTGTACTCTTGGTGAATACTCAAGACCAAGCCACCTAGGCTATAGGAACACCATTAAGTTTCTCGACCAAGCCCAAACTACGGCCCTGCGATCAGACACCATCCGGTTGGTGCAAAACGGATGTGCATTCCATGGACTTCGTTCAAGATCCTAATCATCATCTTAAGGATTCCTTAAAATTGTCGATTCCATCGACCTCGATGCTACTACTCGGGAGACCATGCGTGCTGTCTCTTCCAATTCTCTACGGGACCAAGCTAGTAATTGGCTTGGCGACTTCCCGCCGGCTCCATCTCAAGTTGGGATGATCTCACCTCTCGTTTCCTTGCTCATTTTTTCCCACCAGGGAGAACTACTAAGCTTAGGAATGATATCTTGATGTTCCAACAACGTCAAGGTGAATCTCTCTACAAAGCATGTACTCGATTCAAGGACTTACTCCATAGATTCCCTCATCACGGCATTGATCTTTGGCTTCAAGTCCAAATCTTCTACGATCATGTCAATTTCCCCACTAAGCGATCCATTGACCAAGCGGCCGGTGGAAAACTTAGTGTTGGGAATAATCCGTTACCACGGATAGTTGTGGTTTACACTGCTCGGATTAACACTAGCAGTCGAAACGTATTACCACCGCTGATGCAGATTTAGCAATCGCTATTAGATAATGTTAGATGAGCGCGTCTAGATAAGTATAGAATAGATTTCGTGTATATTCTATAATTTTAGCTTTATACTTATCTTGTAAAGGACCCCTTGTTTTATAAAAGGAGGTCCTAGGTCATTGTCTTAGGTACGTGTCTAATTACATATGTATTACTCACAAAGGCTTCAAGGTGTAACCCTAATGATAATTAAGATCACTCGTATTATTCATTAATAATATTGGAGCTTAAGTTTTGTGTTTAATCTGTGTTTACATACAATACATCATACAATCCATCTTCTAAGTATTACTAAGTAAATTCTGCGTGCTTAATAATATCATAAAAAATATCATTGACACAAGGTGTGTGTACAGATCCATCACTTAGTGATCTAACTGTGGAAGAATCGTGGGGTATAATAGAGGACCTTGCACTCTATGACAACGAAAGTTGGAATGACCCCCGTGAGTTGCCAAAAACCGTAAAGGCAATCTCTTTGCCTCCCCTTGACTCACAACCTTTCGACCGTAGGATGCTCGATCTTGAAGATCAAGTTAAATTCCTAATGAGCTCCTACAAAAATCCTAAGTCTTCACGCCAAGTGAACAAAGTTTCTTCCTTGTGTGAGCAATGTAGTGGCCCTCATAACACTCGCGCTTGCACAAGACTCCCTGAACAAGCTTCCGTTGACTACACATCCTCGCGTACCAATGGAACGGGAGGAAGATTCCCTACAACACCCGGACCTAGGTCTTTTAATGACGCCCGAGAAGCATGGAAGGGCAAGCCCGAATTTTATTGGGGACAAACCAAAGAATTCACATCTAATGATTTCGTGGCCCCATCTCACACCCTAGCCAACAAAACATAGAAGGATGTTGCAACACCTAGTCGCATCCCAAGAAGCTCAAATAGCTAAGCTCTCAGACCGTTTTAACCAACAACAAGCCGAGAAGATAGATAACCTCTTAAAAGCCATGACCAATAGTGACAGGAAGGTTAATGCTATCTCAACTCCCGAAGCTTCCGGTGTAGAGATTAAGTACCCAAGTAAGTTAGCTAAGCACGTTCAATTTGTCAATACCATCACCTATGTGGAAAACTAGAAGGGGGGGGGTTGAATAGTTTTGCCGATTTAAAGTTGATTTCAAAAACTTTAGATTCGATATTATGTGAAATCGTATGGATGTTGAGAACGTGTAGATCTAATGATAATGCAAGCAAATAAATAAAGATAAGGGATAGAAATGACACAACCAATTTATAGTGGTTCGGCTACAAGGTCACCTTCCTTGCCCTACTCCACTCCCGAGTCACCTACTCGAGAGTTCAAGCACTATGTCAACAAACTCCTTCACTTGGCTGAGAAGCCTTCACAACGTTGTTTACACTTTTCCGGTACAAAGTTAGATACCGAGTCCGTAGCACGGTGGACCAAACCAACACAACTATTACACAACAAATATGTGAAATATCAAATACAAGATCTTTGCTACAGAAATCTTGCGGAGTGACAAATCAATCAAGGACCCTTGCTTGGATGACTTGTAGAATGGTCGTGATCTCGCCTTGTAGAAGGACCTATCCGAGGATCACAAATAGAAAGAAAGAAGAACAACTCTAGATCAAGTGATCTATATGTTAGAAGAGAATGAGAGTGTATGAGAGATTTAGTAAGAAGAGGGTGAGTTAGAATGAAGAAATGGCTCTCATTTATAGGCAAATTTCTTCATTGCCCCACGGATCCCACGGATCCCTTCCACGAGGATCCGTCTAGTGTAATCCTAGGGATCCGTGGAACGCTCCTCTTGCCCATGGGTTTTTGGTTATGGGTCATGGGTTGGTCCATGGGTTATATCTAGATTCAATGTATCTAAGTATACATTGTATCAAGTCTCTTTGGTATGGGTTAAGATCCATGGGTTATGGTCCATGGGTTATGATATTTACCCATCCTAATAAACTATTACAACAAATGCTTAATTACTACATTTTGTATTTAAATGGTTATATGTAAATGCTTTACAAAACTAACATGTATCCTTTATAATTGTACTTAAGATAACATTAGATTTGTTATAAACAAAACACAAAGAGATCGCAAAATATTAATAAACGGTTTCTACGGTTTATTTGTATTAACAATCTCCCCTTTTGTTGATGACAAAACATAATGTTATGATGAGTAAAACTTAAGAATAGATGTAAGTTTTGAAAGCCCTAAGTTTTACTTCTTCTCCCTTTTTGTCGAAACAAAATTTAACCTTTGGAAGAAATAAACAAACTTAACTCCCCTCGAGGGTAGCTCCCCTTGTTTGGGCGTCAAGTGAAGAAAATAAAATCCTACAAAAGAAAGGTTAGTAACATGCTTATATAATCTTGTGGTTGCCGAGAATCAAGATTGGGAGCCAAGGTATGTAAACAAGGCCTTGTAATAAAACAACAAATTGTAGTGGTATGTATGCCACTTACAAGCATGTAAAAATAAGAACAAGACTTGTTCTTGAAAATGACTTCAAAATAATACTTAAAAGTAGAAAAGTAGTAGTAGTGATTCCTTCCATGCTTGCATAAGTTTATGGATGGAGGTTTGATGAGTAATGGTATTGATGCGATCAAGGATGAGGTTGAGTATGAAACGCATTTCTTCCCTAACTTCTATTGCAATTTCCCTAGTGGATTGGCAATGTTCACATTGTAAATGATGTGGGTAATGAGTGCGGAAGTTTTCCGGGTTGTTTTGATTTGAGTTATGCGGAAGTTGTGGTGAAAAATAGGAAAATATGGATCAATATCCGAATGTTAGTAAATGGTGGTGGAAAAGAACCTAGATGTTACGGTGATGTGATAGGAGCTAATGGTGGTGATGTTTCAAGATCTTGAAATATAGCATTTGGAGATGTGGGGGTGTTGAAAGACTAATTCTTTTCTTTAGGTTGATTAGATCTTGTTGGAGTCTTAAGGAGTTCCAAAGAGTTATTTTAGGTGGTGATGAAGTTGGTGTACTTGTTGGTGATGAGGGTGGTGCTATAATGGAAGCATCTTGTGGTGAGTTATTTGTTGAGGATGAATCATTTGAGGTTGGTTTTGCTAAACAACAAGATCGGATACTAATCCGTCGGATATCCTAGCGATTGATTGTGGTATTTTGGATGGTGGAAGTACAAAGGTTTGGATATCATTATTGTTTGTACTAGATGATTCTCCTAAAGGGTTTTGGATGACATGATGAAGTGTGTTTGTGAGAAGGAGATGGAGTATGCAAGCATTTTGGGAGTTATATATATAGAAAAACAAAACATTGTAATGAATGTCACCCAAAATGTGGATTAAAATCTAATGATTAGATATGAATTCAAGGCATGTGATCATGAGAACACAAGCATTAAAGAGCATACTCCCAAAAATGAAGCAAATGTGGATTTTTCATCCAAAGTGAAAAAATAGAAGTTGAAAATAGCTTACATTTACGGATCCCACAGATCCTTCCCTTGAGGATCCTTCCGGCATGAAGGTGATCCGTGGTCAGTGATTCGAAAGACAAAATTTTCTTTTGGAAACATTTTTGCCTATTGTGTGCCTATATGCAAACTATTTGGAGTTGCGGTTTTTCGACCTCTAAAAAGAAAAGGAAAATAACTAGAGAAAAATAAATCCTAATTGAGATAACCCGAAAACACAAATTTGGTACATAAGTACGTAATATTGTGTTATCAATGCTCTAATTCATTTTGCTTAAATGAATGTACCCAGAAAACACATATTAGTTATATGTTCCCTTTAGCATTCAAAAGACATGAGATGCAATGAAACGGGTTTTACTTTGTATTAATAATGAAAAGCGATTTGTCCTAGACGCGAGAAATTGCTTTTGTGAAATTGATACGGGAAGGTATCATTCTTTTTAGAAAACATTTTGAAAGGAGATTTTCTTTAAAAATGTGTATGTAGTTATGTGTAAAAGAAATTATAAATGGAATACTTATATTGAGTTTTGAAAATTCCCGTATTGTTTGTGAGTTGTGCGTGAAATAGGAATCCTAGACTCAGAAAGAAGAAGGCTAGTGTTTACATACCTTGTAGAGTCAATTAAGTTAAGACGTTTGTTCCATTAGACCAAGAACAAGACGAAGTAAGTTGAATTGTTCCCGCTTCAACGGTTTGGTGAGGTTGTCGGCTATGTTGTCTTTGGATGCAACCTTCTCAATAAAAATGTTCCCCTTTTGAACATTGTCTCTTAGGAAGTGATGACGAATCTCTATATGCTTTGTGCGAGAATGTAATACCGGATTCTTGCTTAAGTCGATTGCACCTTTGTTGTCATATAGGATGGCTATGTTGCTTAGATGGATGTCGTAGTCTACTAACGCTTGTTTCATCCATAGTGCTTGTTGGCATGCTTTGCGGCGACGTGTCGGCTTCGCTTGTTGATATTGCAAGTGCCGTTTGTTTCTTAGAAAACCATGATGTTAAACAACATCCCATAAAAGTACATACCCACTTGTACTTTTCTATCAACGTAATCACCGCATGGTCGAATCTGCATATACAATTGTTTCTACTCCCGTGCCCTTAGAATACCATAATCCTAATTGTGTTGTACCCTTAATATATCTAAATATTCTTTTACGGCTTCTAGGTGTGATACTTTAGGTCTTCTTGAAACCTAGCACATAAGCAAACACTAAACATGATATCCGACCTACTTGCCGTGAGGTAGAGAAGGCTACCTATCATGCCACGATATTTAGTATTATCAACGGATTCTCCGTCCTCGTCTTTTGTGCGTTTGGTGTCGGATGACATTGGAGTCTAATTGGTTTTGACTCTTCTAGACCGAATTTTTAACATCTCCTTGATGTATTTAGATTGATTAAAGAAGATACCATCTTCTACTTGTTTTATTGTAGACCAAGAAAGAAACTAAGTTCTCCCATCATACTCATCTCGAACTCGTCATGCATGATTTTAGATAAATCATCACACATGTCTTGACATGTGGATCCGAATATAATATCATCTACATATATTTGTACTATGATTATATGTGACTCTCTTTCTTAGTAAAAGTGTGTTGTCAACTAACCCCATGGTGTAGTTGTGTTTAACTAGAAATGACTTGAGTCTATCATACCAAGCTTTTGGAGCTTGTTTAAGATCGTAAAGGGCTTTCTTTAATTTATACACATGTTTGGGTTTTTCAAAATCAATGAAGCCCGGAGGTTGAGCTACATATACTTCTTCATTAATGGCCCCATTTAGAAAAGCGATTTTGACATCCATTTGATAAAGCTTTAGATCATTAGCACAATCATACGCAAGAAGTATTCTTATAGACTCTAATCTAGCCACGGGGGCATAGGTCTCATCAAAGTCTATTCCCTCTTGTTGGTTATACCCTTGAGCAACGAGTCTAGCCTTGTTCCTAGACACTACTCCGTTTGCATCTAATTTGTTTTTATAAACCCATTTGGTTCCTATTATGGTTTGATTACTAGGTGGAGGGACAAGTGTCCAAACATCATTAGAAACAAATTGATTTAGTTCTTCTTGCATAGCCATTACCCAACTTTCATCTTTTATGGCTTCTTGTGTATTATTAGGTTCTAAGGTTGAAACGAAACAAAACAAGCTACTTTGGTTTTGAACTTGAGACCTTAATGTTCGTTTAGTTTTCCTATGACTTTATCTACGGGGTGATCTTTGGACTCTTTAATGTTTACTATTTTATCACTTAGAGGTTCTTCTTCTTCACTTATCTTTTCTTTATTACTATGGCTTCACTTTCTATAATCTCGTCATCGACAAGAGGTGGAGAGGTTTGGGTGGACTTTCATCAAATTTTATATTTAATAACTCTTCTACCTTCATTGTTTCTTTGTTTAATATGACGTAAGCTTTGCTATTTGGCGAATAACCTAAAACGATACCTTTGGTTGATTTAGGATCAAATTTTGTAAGGTAATCTTTAGTGTTAAGAATAAAACATTTACTACCAAAGACTCTAAGGTGATTTAACGTAGGCTTTTTTGCCTCAAAATAACTCATATGGAGTTTTTCCTAAGATTGGTCTAATCAATACTCGATTGAGTATATACGTTGAAGTATCAACGGCATTACACCAAAGTTTTGAGGTATGGATTGTTCATTAAGCATGGTTCGACTCATTTCTTGTAGAGTTCTATTCTTTCTTTCTACTACCCCATTCGATTGTGGAGTCGTGGGCCGAGAAGTTGTGAGTAATACCATTAGCGTCACAAAAGCTCCGAATTGCACTTCATTATCGAATTCCCTACCATGATCCGTCCTAATAGACACTATGGGTCTTCCTAGTTGTCTTTGGATCTTTTTGCTTAATATTTCAAAATAGTTAAAGGTTTCCGTTTTGTTCTTTAAAAATTTTGTCCAAGTATACCTAGAGTAGTCATCAACTATTACCAAATTTTAGTAGTTGCCTCCATAACTTTGTATAGCGGATGGACCAAATAAATCCATATGTAGTAATTCTAGACACTTAGTTGTGGACACCATGTTTTTAGCTTTATGACTCGAATGAGCTTGTTTTCCTATATTACAAGCATCACAAAAATGATGTTCATATTTTAAGTTCGGTAGATCTCTTACTAGATCTTTGGATGATAGCGATTGAAGAAGTCGCATGTTGGCGTGACCCAATCTTCGATGCCATAAGGTCAAGTATCATCCATAGAGGTAAGACATAGTTTGTCTTTAGGTTCATTACCGATTTTAATGACATAGACTCCATGTTTCCTAATTCCTCTTCCTATGGTTATGCCATTTTAAGTATCTTACTACGGTTTCGTAAAAGTACATTGCACTTTTTATCACATATTTGTCCTATACTTAAGAGATTAAAGTTTAGGTTTTCTACATGACACACATCGTTAATGGTTAGAGATTTGTTAGAGATCGTACCTTTACCGATGATTCTACTTTTGCTATTTCCAAACACCACATTACCTCAATTGAAGGATTCGTATGTGGAGAATAGATCCTTATTGCCGGTCATGTGCCTCGTGCACCCGCTATCCTTGACCCATTCATCGGGGTATAGGTCGACCTTTAAGCACACCGAAAACAATAATATACTCAAAAGTTTGGTCCCCATTTGTTCATGGGTCCATTAGTGTTAAACATTCCATTCATGTTAGACTTGTATGGATAAGATGAGTATGCATTCCATGGAGCAAAGTTTTGAAAAGGAAAACCGTTTTGCATGTTTGGATTCCATCCCATTTGATGGTTACTTTTGGGTAAACGTTATTAGGTCTCCTAAATGAATTAGGTTTTGAAAAGATGGAGCTTTGTTTCTTGCAAAAGTAGGATTATATTTTGGAGGTGGTTGTCTAGTGGTGACATGAGTTGGTTTCTTCCTATTAACTATAACAAACTCGGTTCTAGGTGAGGAACTACGTTATTGCTACTGTTTACTACAGCAGATCCACGGATCCCTTTCGTACACTAGCGGTTCCTTTTTGGGATCCGTGGGATCCGTGACAACAAAGGGCTGGTTTTTCTAGTTCCTTAACAAATTTTGTTTCTTTACTTTCACTAGTTGATGGATCAAGTTGTTGACTACCTAGACCCTTTTGATTATTACGGTTTTAACACCTTCGAGTATTGTATCTAAAGTGTTCGTACTCATTCTAGCAATTTTAGATTCTAAGTTATCCACTAGTGTTTGAAGTTGAACATAAAGTTCACATTCACCACTTGCTATTTTACCCTTTTCTAAGCGTTTTAGTTTTGCTTTTAATTCGATGACTTCTTTATCTAAACGTTGATTTTGACTCTTTAAAAGCTTATTTTTGTTAACTAATTTTAAGCTAATATTGCATAGTTTATCATATTCATTATGCAATGAGTCGTCATCAAGTGATGAGCTACTATAGTATTCGTGACATACCTCGTGCTTGCCATGAGACAAATTTCTTCGTCCTCCTCGTCGCTCATTCCCCATGTTCCGCTCACGAACGCCTTTTGATCATCCCGTTTGGGACACTTACTAATAAAGTGGTTTGGGTCCCACATTTAAAGCAAATACGATCATCCTTTGGCTTCGTCCTCTTTGCTTTTCCGAAAGTTTTCTTATCGTCATACGGTTGTTTGACGATCACCCTTTCTTCTAAAGAACTTTTTAAAGTCCTCACCGCCATAGCGCACTCTTCGTCAGTCACTACTCAAGATGAGTTCTCCTCATCGCTCGAAGCCTTTTTGGCTTTAAGGGCAAGAGATTTGTGTTTCTCTTCACCTTTGAGGCTTCGGAATCTTTAGCAGGACAAGTGTCACACCCCAAAATATCGCAATGGACGATAGTGTCATTGGGGTATGACGTCATAGCACAAAGTATGGATACGTAAAACGACCTCTATAATGAGACGTTTTGAAAAGTTTACCATTCGATTACATAAGTTAAAGTTTAGAAGCAAGAAATCCCAAAGTTTGATAATACACAAAGAGTTTACAAAACATGTCGAATGGTAATTGTTAAAAGCACAAGACTCAATGTATGCCATGCACCCAAAAGCTCCATGAAATGCTATCACCTTAAGACCGAGATAAACATGCTAAAAGTGTCAACACAAAGGTTGGTGAGTTCATAAGTTTGTAATAAAATGATTTGAAATACTTTGAGAATGTTCACACAACAAAGGCATTGTAAATCCACTCGCCCAAGTTCCGCCCATACAAAACTTGCAACCTGTGTTCACAACCCATTGCCTAAAATAGAATGAAAATCATGAATATGTGCATTAAGATAGTTAAAAGTATAATCGTCACCACAAGGGTCTTCCAACATATAAATATTGGGATGTTTGTAAATTAATAGCCTTCCAACAACTTAATTTGGAGCCATTAATTCTTGTATGTTTGTAAATTAGTAGCCTTCCAACAACTTAATTTGGAGCCACTAATTCTTGTATGTTTGTAAATTAATAGCCTTCCAACAACTTAATTTGGAGCCACTAATTCTTGTATGTTTGTTCCAAATATGCATATGAAATCAAGTATAACCCAATCAAGTATATAACGCAATCAAGTCTAAAGTACAAGTAGTGTCGCTTGGCAAAAGAGTTTAAATGTTTGGATAAATAAGCATATATCTCGCCCAAATAGTTTATAGGAATTTAAACAAGTAAAAGCGGGTATGAACTCACCGTGTGATTGATATGCTAACAAAATGAAGTGCACGAAAGTGAGGCTCGGAAACTATCCGCGACCTAAAATGAATGTTATGACTTGAGTTATGATATGTTGTCGTGAATGCATGATTTGAAAACGTATCACCCAATATGCTACTTGAAAACTAGTTATATAAAAATATTGTTACTTGAATGTGTGACGGTTCCTTGTAAAAAATAATCACTTTTGAGCTAATGGTGAAAATGTAGTTAAAACTACGTAACGGTTTTAGTAATTGACAAATCGGTTTACATCGGACTTGACGTAATATATACATAGGAAAACTAACTCGTTTTTAAGGTCCGTTTCCCCCGAAACGTCCGTTTAGGCCCTCAAAAACCTTGATTAAAATCCTGACAGCTTACTAACGCTGTGAATAGTGTTTTCAGCACGTTTTTGACTCAAAGTTCGTTAACCCTAACTCACCGCTTTAAGTCCGTTTTTCAAGTTCTTTATATCCACGCCAAGGTAATTAAGTGTACTAATATATTTTTAAACTTTGGAGATTTCACGAAAGTTTAAGGCCACTGTTTGGTCAGTTAAAATCTGGACTGCATGTACATTTTCCGGAAAATGGTAGTTTTAAATCGTAACTTGAAAACCACGTATCTTTTTCGTTATAACTCCGCTTTTAGTCCGCTCAAAAGGCCACGCTCATAACTAAAAATCTATTTTCTAAATCTTTAAGAAAACTTATAAAATGACTAACTTTTGGAAAACTTATAATTTTAAGCTGGCTCAAGCTTATTTTAAACTTTACCATTTTTATCTACTTGTTTAACCACAACTTCACCACAAAAATCCCTTAATCTACTCATCACCAATCCTACTAGTAAAACACTTCATTTGATCATAACCAAAATAAATATTCATTGTGAGGCTAAAAATATATATACAAACTTAAATAAACATATATAAAATTTATGTAACCATTTCCTCCAAAAATCACAACTAGACTTTGATGATCCATTTTTCAAACTTCTCATTTTTATAAACTTTTAACTAGCACATGATTGTTAAAAATATTTATATAGCACATATGGGTGATAATCTTGGATGATAATGAATAAAATCACAACAAATCAAATATGACCATGAGGACTTCAAGAAAATGTATGAAAAATATATATGAAAAGGTAAAAGATAAAGTTTCATGCTTACAAGTTGCTTGATGAGGTTTATGATCAAGGATTAAGCTTAAACACCCTAGGTTTTTATTTCAAAACCTAAAACAAGAGTGTATCTAGGTTGTGTAGAACTTGATTAGAAAATTTTGATGATCACTTCCTTGATTCAACCATGGTGGCGGATTTTGGAGAAGAAAAGGGAGAGAATTTTGATCTTTTCACTTGATTTATTGAGATGAATGTGTTAAATGTGTAAAGTCTTTGGAGTGTAAGACTATATAATTAAAGATCTTGAAAATCTTGGTGAATCTTTCATTTAATAATACATACATATACTTTACATTATATATTATGTTTATAAATGTGTAAGTGTAAGAAATGTAAAGTTATTTGAGGATAAGTAGTAGCTTGTAGTATTGTTAAGTAATATTAGTAAGTTATATACACATTTGAATATTTAAGGTAGCGTTAGATAAAAATAAATTTCACGGGTCAAGATAAAATATATTTAGGTCATAAAATTATAAAAATACTTTTCTTGCAAAATTTGAGTGATATAATAATTATCGTGTAGTTTTAAGAAAACCGTCAGAATAATATAAATTTAACGATTTATATACAAAATACATTTAAAACACTAGGTAAACTCATTATATTATTTTTAAATCTTAATCGAGTATTTAAATATATCGGAATGATTTTGGAAGTGTCGAATCGAATGTTCAAAATAATTAATTACGCGATAACGCTCATTTAATAAGAAAATAACGTAATGTAAAATGCAAAACCATGCACGAACCGTTATGAAATGATGAATATGGAATATGAGAAATGACCGAAATTGAGAATTGTGACATTCTTCCCTCGATAGAAGAATCGCGTCCTCGCGATTCAATCACGATACTTAAAGTTCTACCCTTAGGTTTAGAGAAATCGAATGTATGGTCAAAGTGCTTATGCCAAAACTTACGCTGCCTAGGTTTCTTATCTAAGGAGACTCACCGAATCAATAATACGCGGATCACTTAATGGTCTAGGAAAACGTACGCCACGCATTGCGGGCTTCCTCGGTCCCTATATAGAATGCTCGAGGTCGAGGTGGACCGATATCGGTGCGTGGTTCGGTTGTTTCCTTCATTGCTAAAGCTAGGTGTTGGTTACCTTGTGGTTGCTTCGCTCCATTCAACTTAGGACAATTATTCCGAAGTGGTTCGGCCGTTACATTCAAAGCAAGTCCTTTGGTTATTCTTCATGTTGCCAACTGTGTTTTACATCGCCCTTAAAATGGCCGTACGATTACAATTTGTACACAAGCGTGTGGTTTGGTCTTCGGATGATGATAAGCACATTTAGCACACTTGGGATGTGTACCGATACTCTCTTTGTTCAATCATTGCCACAAAAACTCTTGCCCTTTGTTGTCTCGCTACCACGCCTATCCGCTTATTCGACCCACTTGCTTCCTTCCTCTTATCATCGCTCTTCAAAGTACCATTCCTAACCATCTCGTCCGCCGTGGTTCCCGCCTCAAGATTGCACTTTGTATTGTAGACTGCTCATTTTTTTCACGGTTCCCACGGATTTCGTGACAAGACCATATATGTACCTCGAGATTCTCTTGGACCTGTGGGTAACTAGATGAGGAACTAGTCCGGCTAACTCATGAAATCGGTCTGTAGTCGCGCGATCACCCCTATCATGGAGTGGTGATAAAATTCATCCTCCAGTTTCGATTTCATTGTCCGGCAAGACTTCTTCAATAACTCCTTAAATTGGTCCCATGTCATGCCTATAGTCGCTTCTACCCCTAGCCAGAGTCAGTATTCCACCATGTCAATGCCTTCCCGATAGCAAACAAGCAAGATACTTCACCCTCCGATGTGTGGCACAATTGTCGATGTCGATCATCGACTGCCTTCTACCCATCGAGTATAAGCCAAAGCACCTCCTATACCATCAAACTCCACAGTTTGCATGCCGAAAATTCCTTATATGTGCATCCAATTCGTTGTTGTTGTTGTTGTGTTGTTGTTGTTGCCGCCACCACATTGTTGGTGTCGCCAAGACTGCCCTGCTCCGTGGTTTCCGAGTTATTCATATGATTTCCAACTTGTGTAACAATAGTGGGAAGTAAGATTTGAAGTTGTTGAGCGATGATGGCGGCAAAATCGTGGTTTCCGCCAAGTTGTTGTCATTGTTACCCATGTCGCTACCACCTCCTCTACCTCCACGCCCACCGTCATTCCACCTCTTGGTGCCGCACCACCTCGCCAAGATCGCGTGTTACTCTTTGGTGCCATTATCTCGCAAGGGAAAGAACCGTTGAATTCCCAATGTCTATACTTAACGCCCTCAAACATAATACCACGCCACAAATTGGTTCCTAGGTGTCCACATCGATTCACGATGCGTGGTCGCATATGTCCACGTGAGTTGTGACGCATTTATAATTATGTTGGCCACCATAATTATAATTGCTTCATTTCACACGTACATACCACCAAGCATACATGTCTCGGCGATTGTTGTTACTTAAATAGATAGCCATTCTATCATCCGATTCTAAACGGTGAAGGAGGATTTAGGTAGGTATCTGTGGAGAGTCGCACTTGGTGTGTAGGAAGTTCCGTTAGGTGCTAAAGTCACTACGAGGTTTGTCGCCAGCTAGCTCCCAAAGTATCCTCAAGAGAACTCCCATCCTCTGCAAAATCATCAAATCTATCCAAATTTTATAGTAACACTTATTTAGCTCGATCTCGCATCTCATCAAACAAGAACCGCCACGAGATCAAGTTAGATAAGTGCTCACATCGAGCTCCATATCTTTGATGACCCAACTAGATTTTGGGACTCCCTATTGGTACAAGGAAACTACGCTATCTAATGAGGTGGTTCTAGAAGAAATACTTAAGAAAACATATGCGCATCGAAAAGTGTGTAAGGTGATAGAAAAGAAAGGATCGACGTGAGAGCGGTTATAGTCTAGGAACTAAAATGCAACCTAGTTCTCTATAACCAAGTCTCGATACTAATCACACACCCCAAAATATCGCAATGAACGATAGTGTCATTGGGGTATGACGTCATAGCACAAAGTATGGATACGTAAAACGACCTCTATAATGAGACGCTTTTGAAAAGTTTACCATTCGATTACATAAGTTAAAGTTTACAAGCAAGAAATCCCAAAGTTTGATAATACACAAAGAGTTTACAAAACATGTCGAATGGTAATTGTTAAAAGCACAAGACTCCAATGTATGCCATGCACCCAAAAGCTCCATGAAATGCTATCACCTTAAGACCCGAGATAAACATGCTAAAAGTGTCAACACAAAGGTTGGTGAGTTCATAAGTTTGTAATAAAATGATTTAAAATACTTTGAGAATGTTCACACAAAGAAAGGCATTGTAATCCACCCGCCCAAGTTCCGCCCATACAAAACTTGCAACCCGTGTGTTCACAACCCATTGCCTAAAATAGAATGAAAATCATGAATATGTGCATTAAGATAGTTAAAAGTATAATCGTCACCACAAAGGTCTTCCAACATATAAATATTGGGATGTTTGTAAATTAATAGCCTTCCAACAACTTAATTTGGAGCCATTAATTTTGTATGTTTGTAAATTAGTAGCCTTCCAACAACTTAATTTGGAGCCACTAATTCTTGTATGTTTGTAAATTAATAGCCTTCCAACAACTTAATTTGGAGCCACTAATTCTTGTATGTTTGTTCCAAATATGCATATGAAATCAAGTATAACCCAATCAAGTATATAACGCAATCAAGTCTAAAGTACAAGTAGTGTCGCTTGGCAAAAGAGTTTAAATGTTTGGATAAATAAGCATATATCTCGCCCCAAATAGTTTATAGGAATTTAAACAAGTAAAAGCGGGGTATGAACTCACCGTGTGATTGATATGCTAACAAAATGAAGTGCATCGAAAGTGAGGCTCTAAACTATCCGCGACCTAAAATGAATGTTATGACTGAGTTATGATATGTTGTCGTGAATGCATGATTTGAAAACGATCACCCAATATGCTACTTGAAAACTAGTTATATAAAAATATTGTTACTTGAATGTGTGACGGTTCCTTGTAAAAATAATCACTTTTGAGCTAATGGTGAAAATGTAGTTAAAACTACGTAACGGTTTTAGTAATTGACAAATCGGTTTACATCGGACTTGACGTAATATATACATAGGAAAACTAACTCGCTTTTAAGGTCCGCTTCCGAAACGTCCGCTTAGGCCCTCAAAACCTTGATTAAAATCCCGACAGCTTACTAACGCTGTGAATAGTGTTTTCAAAGACGCTTTTGACTCAAAGTTCGGTTAACCCTAACTCACTCGCTTTAAGTCCGCTTTTCAAGTTCTTTATATCCACGCAAGGTAATTAAGTGTACTAATATATTTTTAAACTTTGGAGATTTCACGAAAGTTTAAGGCCACTGCTTGGTCGCTTAAAAATCTGACTGCATGTACATTTTCCGGAAAATGGTAGTTTTAAATCGTAACTTGAAAACCACGATCTTCTTCGTTATAACTCCGCTTTAGTCCGCTCAAAAGGCCACGCTCATAACTAAAAATCTATTTTCTAAATCTTTAAGAAAACTTATAAAATGACTAACTTTTCGGAAAAATTATAATTTCTGACAGGCTCACGCTTATTTTAAACTTTACCATTTTATCTACTTGTTTAACCACAACTTCACCACAAAAATCCCTTAATCTACTCATCACCAATCCTACTAGTAAAACACTTCATTTGATCATAACCAAAATAAATATTCATTGTGAGGCTAAAAATATATATACAAACTTAAATAAACATATATAAAATTTATGTAACCATTTCCTCCAAAACCACAACTAGACTTTGATGATCCATTTTCAAACTTCTCATTTTTATAAACTTTTAACTAGCACATGATTGTTAAAAATATTTATATAGCACATATGGGTGATAATCTTGGATGATAATGAATAAAATCACAACAAATCAAATATGACCATGAGGACTTCAAGAAAATGTATGAAAATATATATGAAAAGGTAAAAGATAAAGTTTCATGCTTACAAGTTGCTTGATGAGGTTTATGATCAAGGATTGCTTAAACACCCTAGGTTTTTATTTCAAAACCTAAAACAAGAGTGTATCTAGGTTGTGTAGAACTTGATTAGAAAAATTTTGATGATCACTTCCTTGATTCAACCATGGTGGCCGGATTTTTGGAGAAGAAAAGAGGGAGAGAATTTTGATCTTTTCACTTGATTTATTGAGATGAATGTGTTAAATGTGTAAAGTCTTTGGAGTGTAAGACTATATAATTAAAGATCTTGAAAATCTTGGTGAATCTTTCATTTAATAATACATACATATACTTTACATTATATATTATGTTTATAAATGTGTAAGTGTAAGAAATGTAAAGTTATTTGAGGATAAGTAGTAGCTTGTAGTATTGTTAAGTAATATTAGTAAGTTGTATACACATTTGAATATTTAAGGTAGCGTTAGATAAAAATAAATTTCACGGGTCAAGATAAAATATATTTAGGTCATAAAATTATAAAATACATTTCTTGCAAAATTTGAGTGATATAATAATTATCGTGTAGTTTTTAAGAAAACCGTCGTAATAATATAAATTTAACGATTTATATACAAAATAAATTTAAAACACTGTAAACTCATTATATTATTTTTATAAACTTAATGTGAGTATTTAAATATATCGGAATGATTTTTGGAAGTGTTGAATCGATTGTTCAAAATAATTAATTACGCGATAACGTTCATTTAATAAGAAAATAACGTGTAATGTAAAATGCAAAACCATGCACGAACCGTTATGAAATGATGAATATGGAATATGAGAAATGACCGAAATTGAGAATTGTGACAACAAGCTCAGACTCTTAGGTTGCCTATGAGTTCATCGTGGGTGAGGATTGTCAAATCTTTTGACTCTTTGATTGTCATTACCTTGGATCTCCACTTCGATGGAAGTGCCCTTAGATATCTCCTAACATGGTTACGCTAGAAAAGGATTCATCAAGTGCTTGTAAAGATGTAATAATAGTATTAAAGTTAGTAAATGAATGATCTATAGTTTCCTCATCCGATATTGAAAATTGTTCATATTGTTGAACAAATAAATCAATTTTATTATTTTTAACTTGTTGGTTGCCTTGATGAGTTACAACTAAAGAATTTCAAATTTCTTTAGAGGTTTTAAGCATAGAAATTCTTTCGAATTCCTTTTGGTAAAGCATTATATAAAACCATTTTTGCTTCACTATTTTTAGAAAGCTTTTTCTTCATTTCATCATTTAGTTTATCATGAGGTATGTGAACTAAATTTCCTTTATCATCATTCGAGGTAGCCTCAAAATCACCTTCAACAATAATGTACCAAAGATCAATATCTTTAGACTTCACATATGTTTCAAATCTATTTTCCAATATATAAAACCATTAGTTTCAAGTAGTGGTGGTCGCTGCATAGATTGCCCTTCCTTATAATTTTCGTAACCCATAGTGATCGAAAAGTTTTTAAAATACAATTTTATTTTAAAACTTTTATAAACTTAGCTCTTGATGCCAATTGTGGACAACTAGAAGGGGTTGAATAGTTTTGCCAATTTAAAGTTGATTTCAAATACTTTTGATTCGATATTATGTGAAATCGTATGGATGTTGAGAACGTAGATCTAATGACAATGCAAGCAAATAAATAAAGATAAGGGATAGAAATGACACAACCGATTTATAGTGGTTCGCCACAAGGTCACCTTCCTTGCCCTACTCCACTCCCGAGTCACCTACTCGAGAGTTCAAGCACTATGTCAACAAACTCCTTCACTTGGCGGAGAAGCCTCACAACGTTGTTTACACTTTTTCCCAGACAAAGCTAGATACCAAGTCCGTAGCACGGTGGACCAAACCAACACAACTATTACACAACAAATATGTGAAATATCAAATACAAGATCTTCGCCACGTAAATCTTATGGAATGACAAATCAATCAAGGACCCCTTGCTTGGATGACTTGTAGAATGCTCGTGATCTCGCCTTGAGAAGGACCTATATGAGGATCACAAATAGAAAGAAAGAAGAACAACTCTAGATCAAGTGATCTATATGTTAGAAGAGAATGAGAGTGTATGAGATTTAGTAAGAAGAGGGTGAGTTAGAATGAAGAAATGGCTCTCTATTTATAGGCAAATTTCTTCATCTGCTCCCACGGATCCCACGGATCCCTTCCACAAGGATCCGCTCTAGTGTAATCCTAGGGATCCGTGGAACGCCTCTTGCCTACGGGTTTTTTGGTTATGTGTCACACCTCGCCAGAGGCGAAACGCGAGGTGTAACGGAAGGGAACATAAGCACAAGATAATAGAACATACCAACATTAATATTTAAAAGGAAGAGAACACCATTACAATACTAGTTTAGCCGACATCGGCGAATGTATTACAAAGTTTGGATTTCCAAAATATTGAGTTTTATTACATACGACTTGTAGCGACAAGTGAAAACTTCTTTATGCAAGACTTGATAGAAAAGCTTAGTAACGATCACCTGAAATGCATGAGAGAAAACGGTCAACTATGAAATAGTTGGTGAGTACGCACGCATTAGCGTAAATAAGAAAACTCGTAAGAAATATCCAAAGCTTTCGGTCAACGAAAATAGTTCTCAAAGCAAAGGCATTGTGTATCCACTCGCCCAAATTCCCATACAAAACTTGCAACTGTGTGTACACAACCCATTGCACAAAAAATATAGTGCGCCAAGTAGTCAAGTGTAAGTGGTCATAATAGTTCACAATATAGTACCAAGTATATAATAATTTAGAAATGTTCAACATGGGAGACTTTGCACTGCTCCAACAAGTGGAGACTCCTTTGTCACTCGACCACCTAGACGAGATTTATTGAGACCGCCCACCAATAAGGCGAGACTTTATAGTGATGCTCGAACATGGGAGACTTTGCACCGCCCAACAAGTGGAGACTCCTTTGTCACTCGACCACCTAGACGAGATTTATTGAGACCGCCCACCAATAAGGCGAGACTTTATAGTGATGCTCCGAACATGGGAGACTTTGGGACAAGGTCATAACATGTATGGTTCAATAAATCCAAATAAGTAATAGGTTCGTAATTAAGTTCAAGGATTTGATTCGAGTTCACAAGTTCTAGTCAAACTAGTTACTAAAAGTAGTAAACAATTTAGCTCAAGAAAGTTCATGCATTTCGCCCAAAATATAGTAAAACGAAAAGGGGTTTGTGATTACTCACTTGGTAAACAGGAATAATGGCAAAAGAGAGTACACCGAGGTATAATGTAATGCGTCAACCGACAAGTACTATGATGAGGTGCAAAGAACTGGTTTAGCCTAAATACTCTAGATTTTTATTTCAAAATCTTAATAAGAGTATTAACTAGATTGTTATATAACTTGAGCTTGATCAAAAAAATGGTGATCCCTTTGAACCTTGATGTGGTCGGTTTTGGAGGAAGGCAAAGAGAGAAGAAAAGGTTTTTATGAACTTGTCAATTATTTGAGTGAAGAAGTGAATGAATGTGATTGAAATAATTGGAGTATAAATCTAGTTTTCAAAGAAAAAGGAGACCAACCCATTTAATGCATACACTCCCCCTTAGGACCGGTTTTGGGGGAGTTATGTCCATCAAATTTCTTTTTTTTTTTTTTTTTTATAAGCTAGTGTATATACTTGTATAAATTTTAAGAAAGTGTAAGTAAATAGGTGATTAAATGCAACTTGTAAGGTAAATGGTAATTTTGATACAAGTAAATTTTAATAGATCAAAATAGAGTATAATGATTTTATAAAATTGTAAAATACATTCCTTGTGAAATTTGAGTGATATAAAATTATCGATAGTTTTTAAGAAAACGTCAGAATAATATAACTTTAACGATTTATATACCAAATAAATTCAAAACACTAGTTAAACTCAAAATATAGTTTTTATAAACTAATGTAAGTATAAAAATATGTAGGGATCATTTTGAAAGTAACGATTAAATATTTAAAATAATAACTCACGCGATAACGCTTATTAAATATAAAAATTCACGCGTTAAATGTGAAATGAAATGTCATGAATGAATTAATATGATGCATATATAATTTAAGAAATGACCGAATTTGAGAATTGTGACATTCTTCCCATGTCGCCGAATCACGTCCCCGTGATTCGATTAACGATACTATGGTCCGAACCTGACAAGAGTTCTAAAAGTTCATGCTCGTACAAACAGCCTAAATGATCATATCAATGCCCATGCGCATGTGTTCCCCATTCAACTAAGTACGTGCCCGTGATTAGATTTGATAGTGTAACTCACCCAATATCGAACGTAGTCTCAAAAGACCTTTAGGTAGTCGATTCTAATTTAATCCCACAACTCATCAAACAAGAACCGCTATGAGATTAAACTAAACCGACTTGAGTAAACTTGTCTCTTAGCTTGATTTTCGCAACTCATCAAACAAGAACTGCCACTAGATCAAGCTAGGAAACAAGTTGTTAGAAAGATAGGAATCAACATCCTTGAATGAAGTCTTTGAAAGATTCGCTGATATTGGATTTGCTTACACAAATCAAATCAAATCAACAAAATATATAACAACTAAGGTCGATATCAATAGGTCTCAAATTAATCAATGACGTGAACGTGGTAAGAATCGGAAGGAAATTATGCACTCAAAATCATGTTGCATGTAAATAAAGTGGTTGATCAAAGGAATGTACCCGTTAAGCGCTATGGGCTTCCTGCACCCGTGACAGAATGCTCGACCACGCATGGAGGAATTTCAATGTTCGATCTTGTGGGCCTTCTATTGCCAATGCCAAGTTTGGACGATTTCCTCTGATCGGGAGTTCTTTTCGCCTTTGGACAGTGTATTGCGGGTGATCTAGACTTCCACACTGTAACATGCTTTTCTCCCTTGATTTCCAGCCTGCTTGAGCAATTTCGCGCTGGTGGCCCGTCTCATCCACATTTGTCGCACTCTGCGCCTCCTAAGTGATGGTAATTACATCGAGTGCACAAAGGATGTGGACTCGCATATCCTTTGCGCCTCCGGTGGTCGCTCCATAGTTCCGAGTTATTCACGCTTGTTTTGCCGATTCGTCTCGCTTCTCTGGCGATCCTCCCCCGTCGCTTGGTCATTGTCATTTGCTTTTGTTAGTTCTCCGACCGATCACATCATTTGTCAAGCGATACGCCATACTCACAATGGCTTGCGTAGTGGTTGGTTTCACGGGTTACATCCCTCCTAATTTCGTATCAATCCCCATATATATCGGTCAATCAACTTCTCCACAAATGGAAACCATGTGAGGAACCATCCTAGTTAACTCATGGAACCGGATCGTGTACTTGTCGATCTCTACTCCTACCATCAAGTGGTTCCAAAATTCTTCTTCCGTCAGACTTCATCTTTTCTACAAGATCATCGCTAGTAGTTTCTTGAATGCTTCCCAAGATAATGCATTTGACCTCTTCCTCCGATCCGTAGTTGGTTGTTCCACCGTGTCAATGCTCGACCGTAGTAGACCAACAGAGAACTCAACCTTGTTTCCTTCAAAGACATTTCGTGATACTAAGCTTCGACTCAACATTCTCGAACCGGGTTAGCAATTCAATGGCACCCTCACACCATGAAATTCCATTGGCTTGCATGTCATGAAAGTTTTGTAGTGCATCCTTGACCGCCGTCAAGTACCTTCTCCGTTGTTGGTTCGCCTAGCATCGAGACGGGTTATAATTTGAGTGAGTAGATCCGCTATTCCAGCAGCGTTGTTGTTTGGATTGTCATTGTTGTTTGGGTTGCCGTTGTTGCTTCTTCGAGCGTGTGTTTCTTGCAGCCATGATCCTGCTGAGGACCAAAACATCGGGTTGAGTAAACGACATTCGAACGAAGTCGATGAGGTGCAGAACGGTGGTAATGTGTTATAATGTTCGAAATGACAGAACGGAATCATGATATGTCTAACAAGTCGAAAGATGGAAAAGAGAAAATAGGAACAAGGTACGGTAATGTAGACGTGAACGTAAAACATGCCATGCATACCCACCACCAATGCAACTTCAGTGACTGCACTCAAAAGACTCGACTAAACATGATTTAAAACTATTACTTTATCATTGCATGGTTCTTCATAAATTAGACATAGTTGATCGTGCTATGTATAATTTATGAGTAACGATGCAACGATAGGACTAGTTGACTCGAATGGTGTTCAATGTTTAATAAAATAATATACAAAAAAAATTTATTCCAAGTTATAATGTGATTTTATTTTTGAAAATCGGCATTCTCTATAACCTTGTCTCGATATCAATCTGTCACACCGCCAGAGGCGAAACGCGAGGTGTAACGGAAGGAACATAAGCACAAGATAATAGAACATACCAACATTAATATTTAAAAGGAAGAGAACACCATTACAATACTAGTTTAGCCGACATCGAATGTATTACAAAGTTCGATTTCCAAAATATTGAGTTTTATTACATACGACTTGTAGCGACAAGTGAAAACTTCTTTATGCAAGACTTGATAGAAAAGCTTAGTAACGATCACTGAAATGCATGAGAGAAAACGGGTCAACTATGAAATAGTTGGTGAGTACGCACGGTTAGCTTAAATAAGAAAACTCGTAAGAAATATCCAAAGCTTTCGGTCAACGAAAATAGTTCTCAAAGCAAAGGCATTGTATCCACTCGGCCCAAATTCGCCATACAAAACTTGCAACCTGTGTACACAACCCATTGCACAAAAAAATATAGCGTCAAGTAGTCAAGTGTAAGTGGTCATAATAGTTCACAATATAGTACCAAGTATATAATAATTTAGAAATGCTCCAACATGGGAGACTTTGCACCGCTCCAACAAGGGAGACCTTTGTCACCGACCACCTAGACGAGATTTATTGAGACCGCCCACCAATAAGGCGAGACTTATAGTGATGTTCGAACATGGGAGACTTTGCACCGCTCCAACAAGGGAGACTCCTTTGTCACCGACCACCTAGACGAGATTTATCGAGACCGCCCACCAATAAGGCGAGACTTTATAGTGATGTTCGAACATGGGAGACTTTGGGACAAGGTCATAACATGTATGGTTCAATAAATCCAAATAAGTAATAGGTTCGTAATTGTTCAAGGATTTGATTCGAGTTCACAAGTTCTAGTCAAACTAGTTACTAAAAGTAGTAAACAATTTAGCTCAAGAAAGTTCATGCATTTCGCCCCAAAATATAGTAAAAACGGAAAAGGGGTTTGTGATTACTCACTTGTAAACAGGAATAATGGCAAAAGAGAGTACACCGAGGTATAATGTAATGCGTCAACCGACAAGTACTATGATGAGGTAAAGAACTAAGGTTTAGCCTAAATACTCTAGATTTTTATTTCAAAATCTTAATAAGAGTATTAACTAGATTGTTATATAACTTGAGCTTGATCAAAAAATGGTGATCCTTTGAACCTTGATGTGGTCGGTTTTGGAGGAAGGCAAAGAGAGAAGAAAAGGTTTTATGAACTTGTCAATTATTTGAGTGAAGAAGTGAATGAATGTGATTGAAATAATTGAGTATAAATCTAGTTTTCAAAGAAAAAGGAGACCAACCCATTTAATGCATACACTCCCCTTAGGACCGGTTTTGGGGAGTTATGTCCATCAAATTTCTTTTTTTTTTTTTTTTATAAGCTAGTGTATACTTGTATAAATTTTAAGAAAGTGTAAGTAAATAGGTGATTAAATGCAACTTGTAAGGTAAATGGTAATTTTTGATACAAGTAAATTTTTAATAGATCAAAATAGTAGTATAATGATTTTATAAAAATTGTAAAATACATTCCTTGTGAAATTTGAGTGATATAAAATTATCGATAGTTTTTAAGAAAACGCCGTAATAATATAACTTTAACGATTTATATACCAAATAAATTCAAAACACTAGTTAAACTCAAAATATAGTTTTATAAACTAATGTAAGTATAAAATATGTAGGATCATTTTTGAAAGTAACGGATTAAATATTTAAAATAATAACTCACGCGATAACGCTTTATTAAATATAAAATTCATGCTAAATGTGAAATGAAATGTCATGAATGAATTAATATGATGCATATATAATTTAAGAAATGACCGAATTTGAGAATTGTGACATTATGGGTCATGGGTTGGTCCATGGGTTATATCTAGATTCAATATATCTAAGTATACATTGTATCAAGTCTCTTTGGGTTTGGGTTAAGATCCATGGGTTATGGTCCATGGGTTATGATATTAACCCATCCTAATAAACTATTACAACAAATGCTTAATTACTACATTTTTGTATTTAAATGGTTATATGTAAATGCTTTACAAAACTAACATGTATCCTTTATAATTGTACTTAAGATAACATTATATTTGTTATCAACAAAACACAAAGAGATCGCAAAATATTAATAAACGGTTTTACGGTTTATTTGTATTAACAACCTTAGTGAGACCTAATAGAACAAATGATGAAGCGAACCATGAAACGATACTTGAGGTTAGTGAAACACCTAGGAATGAAACAACCGAAGAAGTATATGAAGTAGACATTGACTATTTCAATAAGTTTCCTACGGAAGAAGAACTATCTCGCCACCCACACTTAGTATGTGACCTCCGTCACATGTATGTTACGAGAAGCCATAGGATCAAGTTTGGGAACCCTTTGAATCTTAACATACCATGTTGCATAGGACACCTTTTCGTGGCAAAGGCCTACATTGACCGCAAGTCCCCAATAAACATAATGACTAGCACCTACTATAATTGGGTAATGAAGAAGCCTATCCCAACTAGGCAAGATCCCGATAATCCTAGGGTTAGTTGCAATTTTCTTGGTAGAATTAAGGGATTGCCCGTGTATGTAGGTAGTTTCACATTTCCTATGGATTTCATAATTGTGAACGACATTAGTACGGCCATAGATCCTAGCTTGTCCCACGTTATTCTAGGAAAGCCTTTCATAGAAAACACCGGATGACTTATGTTCCGTCGTGGGAATAGTTAGATTCAAGGATGAGACCGATGATGTAGCCTACCAAATGCCCTTTAAGATTGAAAATTTTCATCACTATCCAATGATGAAAAGAACTTATGCTATCGGTTTACTATAGGAATGAGGATGATAAGGAGAAGGAGTTGATTATGTGATGAATAAAATTTTGGATTCTATAAGGATTGCTTGAACTTAGGACCGAATATAGAACCGAGTGGGAGAGGACGACCTCTTAGAAAGGTGCATCATAGGGCACTTTTACAAAGATGGAATCCCCAATAGAGACCGTCATGAGGAAGAAGGTGACGGTAACTAGATCACGCAAGGCATGACTTCAGTCTAGCTACAAGACTCATAAATAAAGAAAAGCGCCGTGGGAGGCAACCTATGCTTAATTGTTTGCTTGTGTATGTGTCGTGTATCTTTTATTTATTGTTTATTCTCATGTTTGAATTTGTGAAAATGCTTTATTTTGTCTTTAACCTCGTCTTAATTACATTTAAAGGTATTTTACATAAGGGATAAGTGTAGGAGGATTACACACGTTTTCAAAAGAAACGTGAACATGAGAATTACAATTAATTAAAAGATATACATGTTTGTTTGTTTGAGTCAAATGCTTGTATCGAGTTATAAGGATGTTTTGCGTAAAATTTTTCGATTCTAAAGACGAAATGTTCCGCATTTTTTTCCGTAAAATCGCACCGCCATCGCCGTGATAACCCGATGGCGCCAGATCGCAACCGACGGCCGAGGAGGTAAATAGCTTATGACTTTTTCTCGCTTTTCGAGCTACTTACAAATTTTTGGAATTTTCTGTGTCTTAATTTTCCGTAAAATCAGAAACATCCATTCCACAAGCATTATATCCTAGTTTAGTAGAGTTATATATATATATATATATATATATATATATATATATATATATATATATATATATATATATATATATATATATATATATATATATATATATATATATATATATATATATATATATATTGTTACCGCCGATTTTACGCCAAGGTTTCGTGGAAAACTAGAAGGGGGTTGAATAGTTTTACCAATTTAAAACTTCCTTTAAATATTTAGATCGACTTATGTCAATCTATTTGATTGTTTATGTTGGACGTTGATAGATAGATATATAAACGTAATGAAAGATAAAGAGTAAGAAGCACATCACCACGACACAAGTATTTATAGTGGTTCGCCACAAGGACACCTTCCTTGCCCTACTCCACTCCCCGAGTCACCTACTCGAGTTCGTAACACTACACCAACTCCTTATGGCGTAGAAGCCTTCACAACGCCGCTTAACCTTTTCCCAGACAAAGCTAAATACCGAGTTGTTTCACACCAAGGCGAACCACACCTAACACAACGTCGTTTACCCTTTATACGGTGCTAGGCTAACCACCGAGTTCTTTCACACCTTAGGAGAACTAATCCTATCACAACGCCGCTTACCCTTTATTAGGTACTAGGCTAAGTACCTAGTTCTTTCACACCTTAGGTGAACTACACCTTCACGACACAACACCTATTCTCAAGGAGATCTACCTTGTTACAACACCATCAAGATATCACCATCCTTGTAAATAAACAATACTTATATGTATAACGATGCACCTCATCGATTATACGACCCAGCATTCTTCCCAAATGCTACTTGATTTGATTCTTTGGCATCCTTCACTAATGCCTTTGACACAACGCTTGGCATCCTTTACTAATGCCTTTAACACAACGCTTGGCATTCTTCACTAATGCCTTCGCCTTGAAACCTTTAGCATTCTTCACTAATGCCTTGACACGAATGATGAGCATCTTTCACTAATGCTTGCATCTTTACTTTTCGCATTCTTTACTAATGCCTTCAACCCAACGCCTATGGAGAAAGGTAGATCTATCAACAAGAGAACCTTCGTTGTCTTGATGATGACGGCATGGCAACTCATGGACTCGAGCTTGCACGCCTTCAAGAAGTGGTGATCTTTCCTTTAAGAGAACCTAGAAGATCATACAAAACAAAAGACAAACTACATAGATCACTTAGATCCGAGGTTAGAGGGTTAGAGTACTTTGGGAAGTTTATATGAAAAGCACACCTAGAGAGGAAGAAATGGCTCTCATTTATAGAGAAAATTCTCTCTGCTTCCCTCGATCCCACTTGATCCCTACCACAAGGGATCCGCCAGCACAAAGCTAGGGATCCGTGGTCCTCTCCTCTTTGTCCATGGGTATTTTTGGTTAAGGGTCATGGGTCATGGGTTATGGGTTGATCTACGGTTTTCTTTCTAGATACAATGTACTTGGTTAAGTGGTATATATAAAACCATGGGTTATGGGTCAAAACCATTTGCTAGTATTTACCCTTTTGTATATACTTGTATTTACCCAATTTAGCATACACTTAGTTTTTACCCATTTTAGTATACTTAGTTTAAGTATATGTTTAACCCAATATGTAAACACTAGTTGTTGTACATATGTATCTAAATCATAAAATCACTTATACTTGTTTTAGTGTTTTATGTGAAAGCGTAAGTGTGTTTAGAAAACTATTAACTCAAACTATTTACGATTACTTTATTTGTTTCGTTAAAATGATTTTATATTTGTTATCGATAAAACATTAGAAGATCGTAAAATATAAATAAACGCTTTCACGGCTTATTTGTATTAACAATCTCCCTTTTGTTGATGACAAAACATAAAATTATTTTAAGGAAAAATCTAAAATTGTAAAAGTTTGAATTTAGAGTTTTACTTTTTCTCCCCTTTGTCGAAACAAAAGTGTTAAAGAACTAACACAATTTTTAAAAAATTGTAAAATGTAAAGAGAGCAAGTGACGGAATGGTACTCGTCTTAACTCCCTTGACGAGGAAAGGCGCAAGGACATAACGTAAAATAAATTAATTGTGTTTGCAATCAAGTTTGCAAATGGTTCGTCTATGACGAGAACGTGCCCTTAGATATTGCAATGTTTGCAATGGGCGCCATGAAGTGTAACCCAAAAGTTGGATTAAGTTTGCAAATGATTTTGCAATGTCGCTTGACACAAAGCTCCCCTAGCTTTATGGTATCAATATTTTCATGTATTTTGAATAACTACAAAACAAAGGTTAGAAAACAAGAGTATAGTGCATAATTTCCTCAAAAGAGACTCAAGTTAGTAGAAATTTGTGCTCCCGCATCACGGATCCCACGGTTCCCTTCAAGGAGGATCCGCCTAGTTATCTCGGAAGTGGATCCGCTATTCATATGCTTTCTTCAAAGAAGGAAGAAATGTCAAGGAGTGCTACTTGAGGTAATGAGATAAAAGTACAATATAACAAGCACAACACACATAATAATCATGGCTTAAAAGTATTCATTCAATAAAACAAGAGATACACAACCAAATCTCTAAAACTAAGAGAATGAACTAGCCAAATAGATGCTATTAATGCTAATAAGTTAACCCAAACTTAAGATTCACTAAAAGCTTATTGAAGATTAAGGATGAGAGGTTTCTAACTATTCTCGGTTTGAGCTTGTAGGTCATGTATTAATACATCTAGTTCATGTTTCATTCTTTCAACATGTTTGCAATGATCGCACTCTTTGTCATGGTTTTGAGTTTCTTGAAGGAGGTTCAAGTGAAGTGGGTTGAGGATTTTCAAATGATTGTGTGGTGGGTTTTGTATAATTATGTGATGAAGTCCTAGTGGAAGCACTCTTCTTATGAATTAGTTTGTTTGGTTTTCTTAGTGGGAGAGATCCTAGTTTTGGTGGGCTTACCCGAAGAAGATCCGTTGAGGAAACTTCATGTGTGATTCTAGCAATTTTCTTGGGTGGTATTTGAGTGGATGAGTTAGCACTAGAGCCTTAGTCATGATGATGATACAAGCAAGAACTTTAGTTGTCGATTTTAGGCATGTGATCGAGAGTGATGATTTTAACCCAAGGTTGTTTGGTTTATAAAGGATGATTAAATTAATGACTACTTAGAGGAATAGGCATGTTCTTGGGTTTTGATCATCTCTAGGAAGATAATAAATGAATTCTAAGAGTGGTTTAGAAAACCAAAAGGTGATTCGAATATGAAGTTGACTTATGCTTTCAGTAGCTACGGATCCCTGGATCCCTCTCAAGAGGATCCACCGTTAAAGACCGTGGATCCGGCTATCGATGTAGTTTTAGTGAGATCATTATTATTATTAATGGGTTTCGAGGTTTTGACTCAATTTTGAAGTCTCTAGTCGTTGGAAATCTCAACCATAAGCAATGATGTTTAGTGTTTGATGACTAAGGTGTTCTATGGCTTATAAGGGAAGAGCTTGGTAGTTGCCTTTAAGACTTAATCCATTAATGTTATTGGAAATGTGATGATTAACATGCACAAATTTTATGTTCGTAGTTTCACTAATCTAGGGACTCATGAGATGGAGGAAGATGAGTTGAAATGATTGTTAAAGCAATGATTTTATATAAATTGTCACCCGGATCCCACTTGTTCCTCTTGGAAGGGATCCGCTAGGCTAATCCTAGGATCCGGCTCTCAAATAGCTATGACAGTTTGTAAATGAGGTTTCGGGAGCTAAGGCTTATCTCATTTTGAATCTTTCGCCTCCTAAGGGTTTAGGATGGAGGGTACTTGAATGATTAGAGGTAATAAGTGTTATAGCAAATGATTGCTTTTTATGGAAGAGGATGGGACAAGAAGACTACCAAGGATGTCCAGGTGTTAATACAAATAAGCCGTAAAACGCTTATTTATATTTTACGATCTTCTAATGTTTTGTCGACAACAAACGAAATCATATTAACGAAACAAATAAAATACGTAAATGGTTTGAACTAATAGTTTCTAACATATTCATTTTCACATAAAACACTAAAACAAGTATAAGTGATTTTATGATTTAGTATTACATATGTACAACAACTAGTGTTTACATATTTGGGTAAATATACACATAACTAGTATGTAGTATATTGGGTAATGTAAATGGGTAGAAACTTAAGTATTTGACCCATTAACCAAATACATTAAATGTAGTTGGGTAAAACAAGTATACACTAAATGGGTAAAACTAGCAAATGGTATTGACCCATAATCCATGGTTTTATATATACCACTGACTAAGTTCATTGTACTCTTAATACTAGCAAATGGTATTGACCCATAACCCATGGTTTTATATATACCACTTGACTAAGTTCATTGTACCCTTAATACTAGCAAATGGTATTGACCCATAACCCATGGTTTTTATTATACCACTTGACCAAGTTCATTGTATCCTTAAGATACATTGTATCTAGAAAGAAAACCATGGATTAACCCATACCAAAAATACCCATGGGCAAAGAGGAGCGGACCACGGATCCCTAGCGTTAAGCTAGCCGGATCCCTGTGGTAGGGATCCGTGGATCTGTGGAAACAGAGAAATTTTCTATAAATAGAGAGCCATTTCTTCCTTTCTATTCATCCCTACACACATACTTCCCCAAGTATTCTAACCTCTAACCTCGGATCCAAGAGATCTATGTAGTCTTTGTCTTTGTTTTGTGTGATCTTCTAGGTTCCTCTTAAAGGAAAGATCACCACTTGAAGACGCAAGCTCAAGTCCATGAGTTGCCATATCGTCATCTTCAAGACAACGAAGGTTCTCTTGTTGATAGATCTACCTTCTCCATAGATGTTGGGTTGAAGGCATTAGTGAAGAATGCCGAAGTGTCAAGATGCAAGCATTAGTGAAGAAAGCTAAAGGTGTCAAGACGAAGGCATTAGTGAAGGTGCCAAGCTGCTTGTGTCAAAGGCATTAGTGAAGGATGTCAAGAATCAAATCAAGTAGCATTTGGGAAGAATTTTAGGTCGATAATCGATTCGGTGCATCGTTATACATATAAGTATTTGTTTATTTACAAGGATGGTGATATCCTTGATGGTGTTGTAACAAGGAGTAGATCTCCTGATAATAGGTGTTGTGTCGTGAAGGGTAGTAGTTTCTCCATAGTAATGGAACTAGGTGCTTAGCCTAGTACCCAATAATGGGTAGGCGATGTTGTGATAGGATTAGTTCTCCCAAAGTGAAAGAACTCGTGGTTAGCCTAGCACCATATAAAGGGTAGGCGACGTTGTGTTAGGTGTGGTTCGCTTGGTGAAGGAACCCAGTATTTAGCTTAGTACCAAAAAGGTTAAGCAACGCTGAAGGCTTCTCCGCCATAAAGAGTTGGTGTAGTGTTTAAGAACTCGAGTAGGTGACTCGGGAGTGGAGTAGGCAAGGAAGGTGTCCTTGTAGCGAACCACTATAAATACTTGTGTCGTGGTGATGTGCTTCTTACTCTATCTTTCATTACACATTTATATATCTATCTATCAACGTCCAACATAAATAATCAAATAGATTGACATAAGTCAATCTAAATATTTAAAAGGAAGTTTTAATTGGTAAACTATTCAACCCCCTTCTAGTTTTCCACAATTGGCATCGAGCTTCGTTACCAAGTTTTTTAGTATATTGTACTTGGAAAACTTGATACGATCCGTATGTTTGAAAACTACAAAGAAGGAAATTTCTTAAAACAAAAGTCATGTTTTTAGAAATCATCATATGTTGGATAGTGATAGATCATTCTAACATTTTACTTTGAGAAGTCTTCATACTAGGATTTAGGTATCTTAGAAGATCATGAAGTATTTCACGCCTATGGTTTCTAAAACCATAAAAGGGAATATAGCAAAGGATCGGGGTATCTTAGAAGATCATGAAGTATTTCACGCCTATGGTTTCTAAAACCATAAAAGGGGATATAGCAAAGGTATGTTTTCTTAGTTACAATTTTTGTCAAAACGTGTTAAATTGCTTGTAGACTAAATGGTGATATATGCTTCTATCTTATAATAAGCATAATATGAAAAGTGTTTTAGTGATTTTTTTTCTTTGAAGTCTTGTTGTTAGATATCTTGTTTATCAAGCTTGAATAAAGGTAAAAATGGATAAATTAACTTCACTAAAAAGTCTACAAAGACTAAACCTTTTCGTTGGGTCAAAATGTACATTTTTGTAATTCTGTGTCAGATCCGCGGATCCCTCAGGTTACACTGGACGGATCCCTCAAGCAAGGGATCCGTAAGATCCGTGAGGCATGTAAGACAATATTTGTCTCAATTTCAAAAATTCATAACTTTTAACCGTAAGTCGTTAGAAGTCGTACACCTATTGTTTTAAAGGTATTTGAGTCTACTTTCATTTAAAATGATTTCATAAACCGATTCAAAACAATAATTTACGAATCATTAATTAATAATAGAAAATCATTTTTCGATCATAACTTTGCACAAACCTTTGATCTAATCGAGATGGATGTTTTCGCTTTTGAATAACAATGTGTCCTCTATTGAAATTAAGGTTTTGATCATATTTATAAATATAAAATAAACTAATCAAGCTTGGTATACATGATTATATTTAACACAAAGCGATGAAAAGAACTTTCGATGCTATGCTAAATAAATTGTCTTCTTTGTATTACTTGATTATTTGCTTACCTCAAATAGCTTTTATGTTGTTTGATTGAATAGCATATGTGGTTTCCTTACCTTGCTATTCATTCTCTTGTTTGTCGATTTAGTAATATTCTACTAATCAATGTGCTATTTGAAGGAGTGTTTGGGATAACATCTAGTTGTGTCGAAAATGTTAGTTTAGATACTTAAATAAGTCATATAGGTTGAAAAATGTTTAAAACATATAACACACTAAATGGATTTTTATTGAGTTTGTCATGTGTGCAACATAAATGTTTTATGTGCTTATATGATTTCTTTTGTTCTTGTATCGCTTTCTAAAACAACAAGAATGTACATCGGATCATAACCTACACTTGTGTTGATGATGTACTTCCATTTTCCTTTTCATGATCGCTTCCAAGCTTCATAGTAGGATTGACAATCGGATTATTTCATCCGATATACTCAAGTAAATTATTTTGCAACGCAAATATAATTGTTCATATCCGAAAGTCCAAACTCAAAGTTTTCCAACAACATATGTTGAACTAGCTCATACAACCATTTTTGTTGTTCACCATATGGACAACTTTTAAACTTATTTTTAACATGACGCCTTCACACACCTTAGTTGTCTCAAGTATAATATTAAACGAAGCAAAGTATCATCATTGTTACTCTTCGATAGGCCATTGTAGGAATATAAATTTTCCTAACTTGAGAATGAATACTGTAGAACTTGTTGCACTAGAAACTCAATTTGACCTAACGGTTGAATTACTTCCTTGATAGAAGTTGGGTATGTGGAATCGCCCGTAAAAATGGTCGTGTTTAGCCGTAATTGAGCACCACTAGTAATAGTCTCATATTCATTCTCTCACTTGGGAAATTTATACTCCTATGTTTTCCTAAAGTAAGTTTACAATGGAAATACTTTGCATTGTCTTAGGATTACTAATCAAACAAGTTGTAAAATTAATTTTCCTTTAGTTAATCACAACCACTTGCCTCATCAAGCGATTATCTTGCTTTGATTGAGAAGAGCTACATGACTTCATGGACGAAGTTCATTGTATGCTAATCACCATCCGTAATGACTATACATAGTTCATTGCTTCACACAAAACAACCCTATTGTCTTGAACACCATCATCTACTCTACATGCCATTGTTAATACAAATGATTTACTAATCTAGATCAAATCTATTTTGAGCTTCTTGAATAACGTTGTTAAGTTTGATAAACCTATGTGTTACTTATGAGTAGATCTCATTTAATTGCTTATGTGATATTTCTACATGCTCTTAGTATGGTTTACTTGTATACATGTATGCTTATCAGAGATCATTAGCCTCTAAGTTCGATACTTAGAACCAACTCTCACCGTTAAGTAAATCGTCCTGCATTCCGGATCCCTAGTTTGTAACTAGCCGGATCCTCAAGTGAAGGATCCGTGGATCCGAGCAAATAGAAATGGAGTCTCAACTTTACACCTCAAACTATGTTTCTAGACTACTTCACACTAGCCGAACTTAATACCTTAGGAACTCTTAAGTCCTTCTCAAGCTTAGTAACTTTCACACTCACTCATAGCTCATTAAGGATCACACTCAAAGTGATTTTCGATCTATCTTCACCGAAACTCATTACTCTTCCGCTCTAGGTCACCATTATTTCTCACATGATCCTCACATCTAGACTTAGAAATCTTTCAATTATGGCAAAATTGATCATAATCATCCTTACCTCAAAATTGGTCGAAATGGATCAAATTCTAGTTCTTCCACCTTAAAACCTTTAGGATCTTCTCCAAGACATTATCCTAAGTCACTATTTGATCACTAGGATCATTTAGCTCCATTTGACACTCTCAAGATTTTAGTTTCATCTTTGTTCATTCATTGGTACTCACAAAAGTTCCAATTTCTTCCATATAAGACAATCATTAGCTACATCACTCATTGCCCTTGAACATTTAAGTACCCTTCCATTTAAAGACACTTAGGAGAACCGAAAAGGTATAGGCTTTAGACCTTTCAAACATCACTTATCATTTCCTAGTCCGAGAGCCGGATCCCTAGGATTAGCCTAGACGGATCCTCATTGGTGGGAACCGAGATCCGGTGATGATTTATGTCAACTCTTGCTAGAACAATCATTTCAAGCTCATCTTGCTAACTTGAACACCCACCTCATCCTAATTAAATCCCTAGATTAGTAAAACTCTAAAGTTGACTCTTGTGCATGCTAATCATCACATTCCAAAGGATATTAGAGACTTAAGTCTTGAATGCACTTACAAATCCTTCCCTTATAAGTCATCTTGCTAGAATCCTTAGTC
Organism: Chrysanthemum lavandulifolium; assembly: GCA_022545495.1. Lineage (NCBI taxonomy): Eukaryota > Viridiplantae > Streptophyta > Magnoliopsida > Asterales > Asteraceae > Chrysanthemum > Chrysanthemum lavandulifolium. Next base: position 45,386,864 of record CM040243.1, read on the forward strand.
ATCGAACACAACATAACTCTTAGCATTTAGAAACCTTTCCTTAGTCATTTCATCATGAGGAAAGCTCCTAGTGCTAACTCACCCAACCAAGAACCACCCTAGAAACTTTCTCGTGTTGTACACGAAATTTCCTCAACCGAATCATCTCCGTTAAACCCACAAATGGTAGGATTTCCCATCCACCGAATCATCATCCGTAAGAGATAATAGTGCTAGAATCTCACCTCAACAAACCTAATCAACAATTGCCTATAGAACGGCAATAATTAGCATTAAACCTTTAGGTTAGAAAAGGATCATCGATCTCAAACCAAACGTACCTAGTTCTAGCAAAACGCCTAAACTTTCATTCCTAGAGCATGGACTACACTCCTTCACCGAGCCTCTCTCTCACCCAAATCTCTTTTCATTAGAGCATTCACCACCGAGAACTTCCCAATCACCAACTAGTTCATCGTTGGAAACAAGGAACCACCAAGGACTTGATCATATTAAGGAATTTCCATTACCACCACTCTGATTCCTAGTAGAACCTCATCCTAAATTACTCAATGTACCTCCATCATCATTTGTAGAACCTCCTCAAAACATCATGTTCCTAATCAAGACAATAATTGCTCTAATTGTCTAATCACCCAAGGACTTGTTCAAGTACGAAATGAGTCAGATTTCATGTTTAATCATCTTCTTGAAAGATTGGACCAAATCAACAAGTTTACTCATCCCTAGACTCAAGCACATTGTTGCCTCTTATGTCAGAACACCCTAGGCAAATCCCACATCGGCCGCGGGCCTCGGAGAGATTCTCGCTCATAAGATAGCATTCGCTTTATAATGACACAACGCTGCTGGGTTCATCGCGGTGGAGTTCTTAGAACCGCGCTAAGCGTGCTCATGTGAGAGTAGTACCGATTGGGTGACCCGCGGAAGTCTTTATATGAGGCCACAAAACAAAGCCGCGAGCTCGCGCAAAGCGGACAATATTGTGGTCTCGATTAGCGGATGTTACAAGTGGTACGAGCCACCCCGAGCCGTCGTGATGGCGGGCAAACCTCATCGAGGACGATGAGTCCTGCGGGGGTGATTGTAACACCTAGGCAATCCCACATCGGCCGGGCTCGAGAGATTCTCGCTCATAAGATAGCATTCGCTTTATAATGACACAACGCGCTTTGTGGTTCATCGCGGTGGAGTTCTTAGAACCGCGCTAAGCGTGCTCATGCGAGAGTAGTACCGATTGGGTGACCGCCGAAGTCTTTATATGAGGCCATTAAAACAAAGCCGTGAGCTCAAGGCACAGCTGGACAATATTGTGGTCCGATTAGGCGGATGTTACATATGCTTTGTCACTTATTAGTAGAATATGGCTAAATCATTCTCTTAGTTTTAGAGATTTGTTGATCATCTCTTATGTTTTATTGAATGATAGTTTACTTGCCATATTGCATTGAGTATATGTTTGTTGGTCAATACATATCTCACTTTGATGTTAACATTACTTGTTACATCACCATTGCTGAATTTAATCATCGCCTATACGGATCCCTCGTATTTCTAGACGGATCCCTACTAGAGGGAACCGTGGATCCGTGAGACGTAAAACTATTTTTCTACTAACTTGGATCACATATGCAGAAATTGTGCATTATACTTGTTTTCTAACATTTGTTTTGTAGTTATTCAATCTACACTTGAAGCATTTGACACCCTAAAGCTAGGGGAGCTTGTCGATATGAAAGTGTCAAGATATGAAAGTACCGTAAAGTCGCAGCACCGAAGAAGTCAAAGAGTTAAAGCATCATAAATACAATGTCAAAGCACCGCATTATGAAGTCAAAGTACCGCAAGAACAAAAGAACTGTTATATTCGCTTATGGAAAGAATTGTATTCTATGTTTAGATTACTTGTCGATAAGGTTACAAATTGTAAACCGACTAGGATATCCTCGAGCCTATAAAAGGACTCCTAGATTGGCATTAGAGGTACGATTTCGTAAAAAGAGTTTTAGAGTTTACGAATTAGTGTTTTAGAGAAAAGTTTGATTATTTTAGAGTTATTAAAGTATCTCGCATAATAAGCGATTTAGAGTTTATAATAAAAGTTATTCTTCTTAGCTTTGTTAAGTAAATTCAGATACTTAATAAAGATTGCTCAAGGTTTCTTTGTTAATAACTTAGGATTTATCCGAGGTTATTAAACCTAACAAGCTAGTTAAGTTAGTTTGATTAAAGTATATCGATCCAACAAGTGGTATCGAGCTTGTGGAAACTCCGACTAGGAAGAAACCCGCCTTCAAAAATATTCAAGATGTCGATCAAGTCGCATCAACTTCTATCACAGAGGTATGTTCTAAGTGTCATGATTTTTATCAAAATTACTTAATGCTTATGTTTACGAAAGAGATAATTGTGTTAAGGCTAGATCTCGGTGGTCATTATCAAATTACTTTAGTCTATGGAAGCTAAAATTATAACACATGAAAATAATGAAATGGTCAATGAAAAGTATGAACACCGTGATTATCGCTAAAACTTAGTGAATGGAAACTAAACTATAAAATTGTCAAATAGAGAAATTAACTAAGGAAAGAGATGATTTGTTAGCTAAGTTTGTCATTGGGGAGAGTCCGCTTGTCCCATGTTGCTTATGTTGAAAAACAGTAGGCGGCTTACATTAGAACAGCTTAGGATTTGGAATGGACTTTAGTAACCTAGATGAAAACCAACCTAGTGATCGTGATGATGGTGTTTTTGAGGACATAACCACTAGTGATGATGAACTCATTAATTATGTAGATACATCTAGTAATGAGGGCTCAATAAGTGAACCACCTCCGAATATAAGAAAGACAATGGTTATCATGTCGTTCCTCATCCCACTAGCATTCATCAACCCTCTAGGCCTGATGTTTATCGCTTTGGAGTAGACACCTAGAGTTTAGGAAGAAGCTTGTAGCTCAATCTAGGTCCGAGAAACCCAAAGAAGTCGTTGAAAATATCGTTTAAAATCAAGCAAGACTTTAAAACAAAGTATCGCTCAACAAGCAAGACTTTCGCAAAACCTTCTCAAAACAAGATCGCTAAACCTTTTGGGATAATTTTGGTCAAAACATATTTTATCATGCACAAAGAAGGCAAAATAATTTTGGGCATAGACATAGAAGAAATCACTTTGGACATATGGGTCAAAAATCATGTTTTGTGTGTTAGCCCTCATCACTTAATCAAAGATTGTGACAAACACTGTAATATCTAAGCAAGTTTCAAGGAATAAGTCTACCAACCGTAAACCTAGAGAGCATAAACCGCTTTGAATAATTCAAATAGGGTTAATCACGTAAACTTCACACCGCATCATAGATAGCCACATCGAGAAGACCTTCAAGATCTCACAATACTTTCCAAAGCATCGCTTCGTAAACAAGGTAATCGATCACACTACTTGAATAGGAATCTTAGGAAATCTCACTATCAACCTAGAAGGTATTCCAATACACATAGGATCTAGATCACAGAACCAATTGTTAAAACCGAATGGGTTAAAGGGAAAGTACCATGAGGGACAAACAAAGACGCTCAACAAAAAGTGAATCGATGTTTTGTGATACAAGAAAATGCTAATAATCCGTGAAAGAAATTTATGTTGAAAACCGTAAAGTTTTGAAAATCCACATGCTAAAAATCAAGATAATTCGATCTTGCTTTAAAAAATAGTGGAGATTATGTACTCAAAGCATGTGAGTATGTCACCTATGCGGGAACACAAGTCAAGAATGGCTTGGGTTCCTCAAAGAAACTAATGTTTTCATCTTATTAGACAAAGTCAACCCGTAAGAGGAGCTTAAAGGTTATTTTATTAGTGGTTATTCTCATGAGCATGACAGAGACTAAAAGATTCTCGCGATGGGTATTATTAGTTAGTGAGCTATATTTAAGGGAGGACTATAAGGTGTTAGTATAGTCCCGTATTGCTCGAGGGAGGATACTTGTTAATACTTAGTTTCTATGAAGGAATTTGGCAAAGTAATCGCTTTTCCGAAAGTATTGCTTGGAAAGTACCGCTGGGAAAGCATCGCTATGTGGAAAGTACCGTTGTCGACAGCATCGCTCCAACGGTAATATTGATGGGTAATTGATAGTAACAGTAACTTTGTTATTATAGGTTGTGATTTTCAAATCCCACCTATAAATAACTACTTCCCGATTTTCCTCTCATATTATTACTTTGCATCTTTTCCATACTTATCTCCCAATCACCATCTCTTTATCATTCGATAAAATCTTTATTGTGCTCACTTATTCAACAATGGCAAATCGATTAACTGCTTTCAAAGCACAATATGGTGGCTAATTTGGACAAGACCGAGGCGAATGTGGCTTTTTATGATATCATTGATTATCTTATCGGTCACCTATTAGTTATGCTCTTTAGTTGAGCCGGATATCATTGAACCTTGGATTCAAGAATTTTGGGCTAATGCTAGAGATAATATGGAGGACGATGAATATTATATTCGATCAACAGTTGCTGGGCGGACTATCAAGATTACAGAGGCCTCTATTCAAGCTAATTTATTATTTGATGATGAAGATGGGGCTATTCGATTTGACAAGCAACCGATTTGGGATACTTTTAGAGATCTTGGTTATGAATGGTCTTCGATGTAACAAACATTCAAGAAAGCATTATTCGTCCTCAATGGAAGTTCTGATTCATGTACCGCCCATTGCATAAGTTCTAAAAGTACTTTGGGAGCAATTTTGATAAAATATAGCATCTGCAGTGGTTGGATTAGCTACCAACAGTAGTGTTTAATTTTTCAAGGCTTATTTTGGATGGATGCTTTCGATATATCATCCGGGTCAAAATGGTTGATGTACCCGAGGTTTGTCCAAGTTTTCTTAAACAAGCAATTGGTCGATGTTCCAAAACCGCCGCTTTGTTACCTCGTCATTGTGCAACAAGCCAAAATATTTACATTTATGGCTAGCTAAGTGATTTGTTCAGAGTGGAGATACTCCATTGACTACTACAATGCCGGAAGTTGTTCAAGCCGTACGTGATGAAGTCGGAGAGGATGAGGAAAGTAAAGGTATCGCCTGACATGGTACCGCTCACAAAGTGTCGCCTCGAGTGCCGCTTCTCAAAGATCTCGCATCACCGGTGCCGACACACAAGGTAATCGCTTCAAAGAAAGTACCGATGCTTCGTAACATGTTGTCATACACCTCCAATATCTCCACGATCTCAACACAAAGTTCACTCACAATCTCAAGGAGATGAAGTTCTCAACAATTATGCTTTAACTAGAGAATTAACAAGATTGAAGAAATCTTTTGGAGAGCAAGCTAAAGCGCTAGAAGTTGAAGCGTAAGTATATGTGGTTAAGAAATTTTATTAAACCATATATTCAAGGTTACAACTTATGGGTTAAAGAGGAAAATAAACGCCAGAAGCAACTTCGAAAGAAATTAAAACGTAAGGTGTTCATAAAACATCTTCCGTCCATTTGGGAGGAAATTCAAAGAATGTAAATTGAAAGAAGATGATAAGGAGAAAGGTATGACAAAGAGAATGGATCTCAGCATCAAGAATTGGTTAATATTGAAAGTATCAAGAAAGGACCAACCTCAAAGCATCAAGAACCGATTATTGAAGATCAAGGTACCGAACATCAAAGTACCGCTTTCATGGAACTTTCGACAAGAGGTAATAACACCAAGAGTATTGAATTTCAAGAAGAAACTGTCCTTCTACAAATCGTTATACAAGAAGAGGAGGAAGCTACATTCAAACCTATTCATTCGCAAGTGATGATGAATTAATTGCTACAATTTTAGATTTGTCACAACCAAGAGGAGGAGTTACTATTAGAGATGTACAAGAAGAAGAACAACAAAGAACTTCTCAACCCGAAATTGATCCAAAAGATAAAGGGAAAGGTGTTCTCGTTGAAACTAAGAAAATAAATTAACTTTAGCGTAACTTAGAGCAATTGAAGTTGCTAGGAATGAAGTCGCACTAGAAAAGTTCAAGAAGAGTTAAATGCTAAAGATAGAGAAGAAATGAAGCTCACGGAGCTCGTAATAGAGAAGCAAATCAAAAGGTACAAGATGAATTAGATGCTTAAGTCACGAACCATTACAAACCAATTGCTCCAGCTAGATTTATGCCAAGACTTAATAAAGCTAAAGACGTAAATGCTATGATGGCTTATCCGAAAAGTCAAGGGTATAAAGGATTGCGTAAGTTTAACTATTTTGAGATGAAAAGATTATATGATGATGCTAGGGAGGATTATAAGAAAGATGTTGCAGAATTAAAGACTTTAGAGAAGAAGCTACTTGGACAAGTCGAAAGAAAGAAGAGTTTGAAAGAAAAAGGAAAACTAAAGTTACAGATGTTCGCCAAAGAAAGTGGAATTAAGATCCGAGACTAGTGATGATTTAAAGAATTATCTCAGAGTGGTAGATTTTGATTATACAAAGGAAGATGATGACATGAAGATGAACAGATCAAAGATTAGTGTTTTAAAGTTGTGAAATCCAAGGATGAAGATTACATGATTTTCATAAAGAAGATGAAAGCTTCAAAGTTTTCAAAAGGCTATGGATTTATCGCACATTATAGATAGAGTAGATCTATTCTACTTATATCATGTTGCGAAGGCCTACTTGAAGATAATCCATTAGAAGGGATTGGTTTGGTTTTACATGGTGATCTCATAACTATATGGGAAACTAAAAGAGAGCATCGATGATATCCGAAGAATCAAGAAAGCCGGGAAATTGTTTGTTGAGATTCTTTGAAGAGTCCTGAGTTCATGTTTTAGAGTCGAAAATGGAACAATGATACACATGTTTGCGTAGAAGATACCTCTCACAGCTTGAGCTCATGAGAAGAATGCTAGACCATGGATTGAAGTAGAAGAGGATAATGAAACCGCTTGCATACCATTGTCAAGATGATCAATAACTGTATGAATTTTATTTGAATAAATACTTTTGATATATCGGTATTTTTATTCAAAGTATCACCGATCGACAAGATTTCATCAAAGTACCGTTGGTCAAATAAACCAATTAAATGAGTTTTAGAAGAAACCTTTGCTAAGTAATAAATATTTTGGAATAAAAGGTTGAATAAATGGTTTTGTGATGATAACATCAATAGGTTATCAATCCACAATGGTTACAAAAGGATTGACTAATCCATGAGCAAACGGCTCGTAAAGATATATCAAACCGCTTTAGTTGACAACTTGCTAATAAGTTGATGGTAATCAACTCACCATATCAAGAATGTGAAGAGTTGGCTAGCCCACAAGAAAATGGCTTGTGGTAAAGGTCAGGAAAACCATTATTGGTAATTAGTTCACCATTAGATAGAAGAACTAACTAGTCCGTATGGTACAAATTTTGGTAAAGACAAAACAAATCTGTTGATAGTGGTGGTTTGCTAAAATCATATGGTTATCAATGTACCATGGTTTTACACACCAAAACATTTGGCTACTCCGTAGATAATGGCTTTGGTAAAGAGATCTAAATCCATTAAATTTTCAATGATTCACTTGAAGTGATGAGAATAGTATGCAACTTAAACCGAATTAATGTACAATTTGTCATATGTTGATGTGTTGTCAAAAGATGGAGATTGTTGGATGTCATGGAAACGAAAAATTCTAAGAGATACTTTGACAAGCACGATATTACAGAGATAAAATCTAAAGACTATGAAACAATCCGCTTTTAAAGATGAAGTCATAAAGATATATTCACAAAGGAACTTGAAGTCAAGCAAGTAGAATTCAAGTTAGGGAGGATTGTTGGATATGAAAGTGTCAAGATATGAAAGTACCGAAAGTCGCAGCACCGGAAGAAGTCAAAGAGTTAAAGTAATCGCTAAATACAATGTCTAAGTATCGCATTATGAAGTCAAAGTACCGCAAGAACAAAAGAACTGTTATATTCGCTTATGGAAAGAATTGTATTCTATGTTTAGATTACTTGTCGCACAAGGTTACAAATTGTAAACCGACTAGGATATCCTCGAGCCTATAAAAGGACTCCTAGATTGGCATTAGAGGTACGATTTCGTAAAAGAGTTTTAGAGTTTATGAATTAGTGTTTTAGAGAAAAGTTCGATTATTTTAGAGTTAGATTAAAGTATCTCGATAATAAGCGATTTAGAGTTTATAATAAAAGTTATTCTTCTTAGCTTTGTTAAGTAAATTCACAGACTTAATAAAGATTGCTCGGTTTCTTTGTTAATAACTTAGGATTTATCCGAGGTTATTAAACCTTAACAAGCTAGTTAAGTTAGTTTGATTAAAGTATATCGATCCAACAAGTAGGCCTTTACAACATGATATTATAAATAGAGATCAAAGACTTGATCTAACACTAACTAACTAAACCACTAAACCCTAGGCGCTTTCAATCCCTACGCCTAGGTTCCCACACACACACACCTTTAGACGCCTACATCTTGTACGTGACGTTAAAATTAATGACCCTATGTCTCTTTATATACTAGAGACATCTAGGTTTACAAAAGGAATCATAATATAATTAGGAAACAATACAATTAGGAAACTAAATATTCTTTTAAGCATATCTTCTAGAATCTTCCAAATCCTCCATCTTTTGTAGTTTCCTTCCGTCACTTTTAGTCCTTCATGTTTCATTCTTCTTGTTTTGTATCATTAAATCTATAATAGACCCAACAATCTTCCCTATTTGATGATGACAAACAAACACGATTCTTGTACTAACTTCCCTAGATGAAGTAGCGTTCGATAATTGAATCTCACCATGAATGAAACAATCTTGTTTTCCATGCTTCCCATGCTTCCCTTGACTTGAACATGTCACTCAAAATCTCTTCCCTTTTGTTATCAACAACAGAGAACGATGCAAATAATGATCCGAACCACCACGAACCAATATCACACTTCCAATCTAAGACTTCCAATGCTTCAAATCGCCCACCATTACGCATCATAAGAAAATGGATCCAAAACAAGAGAAAACTTCAACTAGAGTAGTAATAATGATCAACAATAGTAAAATCAAACACTTCCCTCGAGCGATGCATGTAGATGGTTAAACTTTAACAATAAGCTTCCCTAAAACCATATGTTAACCATCTTCTTGATTCTTCAAAATCAGAAGCTCCTTGTAATGATCACTTTGTGAAGAAACCAAATATAACGAACTTGATGAAGAAGTAGAATTTCCCAAACTTGTGTCTTAAATCTTGTACTATCCACGGAACTCCATACTTATACGAACCAAATATAAGTAGACCGCAATCCTCGAAAAGAATCCTCAACTAGTATGAGTCAATCGAGCACTACAATGTAACTCCTTAAGTGATAGCCAATGTGTGATAGAGCATCATAAGAAAAATCACACATTGCTAGATTCATCAAGCTATATGATAAGAACACAAACCAAGTAATTCCACTTCACCTTCAAATAAGTGATAAATAATCCTCTTCAGAATCAATTATTCAATGAATCAAATACAGCCTTTTGAATCTTTTAAGAACAAATCACCAACCCTCGTGTGTGAACCAACTCTTTGTGTGTGTAAATCATCTAAAATCCATAACAATTATTATGCTCGACTTCCTCTTAACTCCAAAACCATACGAAACCAAAACGCACTTTGTACTATTCATTACTAATACGCACCTCCAAATTTGTCTTCTTAAGATGCCATGCATACTTCACCCACGCATAATCCCTTCAAAACTTGTCAACAATGTCATGCTAAAACAAATCTTGTAATTTACCATGCCTTTACCACCCATGTGCACCATCCATTCATATCAAACCAAAGTGAATTTACCACCCACCATATTAAATGCAAGACGAGGTTTGATAAATAGCAACCAATCAATTATCCACAAAATCATGCACATGTATAATATATTGCTCCAAAAAGAAGATTTTGAAATCAAGCAACACCCAAGCAAGATTTTGAAAAACGAAAGCAAGATTGAGATCATAAACAAAGACTTTGACAACGACCTTGGAGCAACAATATAAGAACGGTTGAGTTATTAGAACTAAGGCTCTTTTTTATTAAGACCTCTAGTTTTTTTGTTTTTTTTATTTTTTTATTATTTTTTTATAATTTTGTTTATATCAAAAAGCTATAAATCAAAATGCGGAATCAGAATATATAGTTTAATAAGCCAAACACTTAAAACCGCTGTAAATACGAATGAAATCGACAAAAACTCACAGCAGCCGAAAAATAAGGGACAAGGAATATTCCCTATGGATGCGACTCCATGGAGGGTTCCAATAGTAGGACCCTATAAGAATCACATCCCTTATTACTTACTCAATAACCTATGGTTGTACAAAGTTGACCAACAAGACAAACCGAATAGTACCATGTACGAGCATACTATGTATCATACGGACAAGACCATGTAATCTTGTTTGAGGTAAAACAATTGAATATTATTCGACCCATAAAATAGGTACTAGATTGAAGAATATTGTTGTACCACTTTAATATCCTTCCTTGCACACTGCCGAGAAAGCAACAATATAATCAATATCCGAATGTAGTCTTCGAATATAAGACAATCAATCATTAACAATGTAGAAAATTGTTGGATATGAAAGTGTCAAGATACCAAAGCATCAAGATATGAAAGTACTGTAAGTCGCAGCATCGAAGAAGTCAAAGAGTCAAAGTATCGCTAAAGATAAAGTCAGCACCGCATGGTGAAGTCAAAGCATCGCTAGAATAAGAACTTATATTCGCTTATGGAAAGTATTGTATTCCATGTTTAGATTACTTGTCGTACAAGGTTATCAATTGTAAACCGACTAGGATATCCTCGAGCCTATAAAAGGACTCCTAGATTGGCATTAGAGGTACGATTTAGAAAAGAGTTTTAGAGTTTACGAATTAAGAGTTTAGAGAAAAGTTCGAATATCTTAGAGTTAGATAGAGTATCCGCATAATAAGCGATTTAGAGTTTGTTAATAAAGTTTTCTTAGCTTTGTTAAGTAAATTCGCAGACTTGATAAAGATTGCTCGGTGTTTCTTTGTTAATAACTTAGGATTTATCCGAGGTTATTAAACCCAACAAGCTAGTTTAGTTTAGTTTGATTAAAGTATATCGATCCAACAAGTGGTATCGAGCTTGTGTGGAAACTCGACTAGGAAGAAACCCTACAATTTTCAAGATGTCGATCAAGTCGCTCCACAACCCTCAATCACCTCACCGTAATTCCAATTATCGCTAAGGGAGAATATGATCTCCGTGCATGAAGATGAGGCAAGATATTGCCATTACGCATCATGCTCGTGGAATGTAATTGTGAATGGAATGAAGTTCCTCAAGAACCCATTCAAGTTGTTGGACAACCTATAGCACCAAAGGCGCTTACCAAAGAAGAACCCTAAGGAATCAAGAGAAGGCTCTTAACATTCTCTTATCTCGCCATTCCGTATGGTCATCTTCTCAAATTTCATGATGCTAAAGATGCTAAGGACCTGGGTCAGCCTCAAGACCAGATTGAGGAATGAAGCCTCTAAGAAGATGCATGTAAACTTGTCAAACAACACTTTGAAACTTTTACATTGAGAAAGAGAAAGTCTGATGTCGATATGATAGGTTTCAAAATCTCCTCAATATGTTGGAATTATACAAGGCACAAGTATCCGCTGAGGATGCTAATTTGAAGTTTCTATGAGTTTGCCATCTACATGGCATGTGATTGCTACTATGATCGTGAGGACAACAAGGATTGATGTTATGGACTTTGATGATCTCTATCATCAATCAAGGTGTATGAACATGAGATGAGTGGTCAACCCAGCCAAAATCTCACAAGATTGCTTTTCTATCATCTCGAAAAGAAGAGCGTGATTTCAAAAGCACCGCTTCTCCTCAAAGTATCGCTTCTCAAAGTACTGCCTACAATCCCCCATCATATGCTCAAGAGTCCCACCATCTACCACTTTGAACTCAGATGAAGTCACAGTGTTTCACCGTCACTTATGAAGAGGATCTAGCATGATGAAGAAGATGCACTTGAAGAAATTGATATCGTGGCAAGTTGCTTTGATCACCGCAAGAATCAAAAAGTACATGAAAAGACAGCAAAAACATTGATTTCAAACCAAAACAAGGAATAACTTTGACAAATCTAAAATTGAATGCTTCAATTGTCAAAGATCGTCACTTTGCAGGAGTGCAGTTTGCTAAGTATCAAGCAAACAGAGTATCCGAGAAGCCTAAACTTGAGCTCAAGGAAATATCAATAATCAAACAAAGGCTTTGGTTGCTCAAGAGAAGTTATCGGCGGACCGGAGTGAAGAGTTTGATGATGAACCAAAGGACTTCATCAGATGGTAGCAAAGGGAAGATGCGCTGAAGACACCGTGAAAGCATTGGACCGAGCACCGCTTTGATGAAGAATCGAACATGCCGCTTTGGAATCTGATGATGGCTTTGGAGGATTTGATTGGAGCAAAGAAAGTGAAGAAGATCCGTTCTTCTTGCTATGGTGGCTACTTCACCAACTCGCCTCCTATCTCGAGGTATGCTCAAACCGCTATGAGTTTTATCAAAAATTACTTAACAGCTTATGTGATTGAAAGAGATAATTGTATGAGGGCTAGGTCTGAGGTAGCAAAGTTACCAAATCACTTTAGAGTCCGTAGAAGCTAAACTCATAACACATGAAAATAATGAAATGGTTAATGAAAAGTATGAACAACAGGATTACCGCTAAAACTCAAATGAATGGAAACTAAATTGTAAAATTGCTGAAATTGAGAAATTAACTAAGGAAAGAGATGATTTGTTAGCTAAGTTTGTCATTGGGAGAGTCCGGTTTGTCCCATGTTGCTTATGTTGAAACACGAGAAGGCTTACATTAGAATGTGCTTAGGATTTGGAATGGACTTTAGCAGCAGTAGATGAAAACCAACCTAGTAATCGTGATGATGGTGTTTTTGAGGACATAACCACTAGTGATGATGAGCTCATTAACTATGTAGATTCATCTAGTAATGATGGCTCGCAGTGAACCACCTCCGAATATAATAAAGACAATGGTTATCATGTCGTTCTCATCCCATTAGTCATCACCCTCTAGGCCTCGATGTTTCTCATTATGGTGTAGATAGTCTAGAGTTTAGGAAGAAGCTTATTGCTAAATCTAGATCCGAGAAACCCAAAGAAACCGTTGAAAACAATGTTCAAAATCCAAAGAAGATTTTAAATCAGCATCGTCCAAGAAGCAAGACTTCTCGCGAAAACCTTTTCAAAACAAGATCGCTAAACCTTTTGGGATAATTTTGTCAAAACAAATTTTATCACCTCAAGAAGGCAAAATAATTTTGGGCATATACATAGAAGAAATCACTTTGGTCATATGGGTCAAAACTGTTTTTGTGTTATAGTCCTACTCACTTAATCAAAGATTGTGATGACACTCGTAATATCTAAGCAAGTTTCCAAGGAATAAGTCTAACAATCAGAGACCTAGAGAGCAAAAACCAAAGGTGGACAAATTCAAATAGGGTTAATCACGTAAACTTCACACGGATCATAGATACCCACATCGAGAAGACCTTCAGATCTCACAAGATTTCAAAAGCATCGCCCGAGACAAGGTAACCGAAACCATAGTTGGGATAGAAATTTAGAGACCTCACTATCAACCTAGAAGTTATCACAGCTCATATAGGGCTCTAGATCACAGAACCACCGTTAAACCGAATGGGTTAAAAGGGAAAGTATCACTGAGACATACAAGACGCTCAACAAAAATGAATCGATGTTTTGTGTCAAAAGAAAATACCATAATCTGTGAAAGAAATTTATGTTGAAAACCGAGAGTTTTGAAAATCCACATGCTAAACATCAAAAGATAATTTTGGATCATCACTGAGAGATAGTGAGAATTACATACTCAAAGAATTTGAGTTTGTAATCTCTCAAGGAACACAAGTCAAGAATGGCTTGGGTTCCAAAAGTTTCTAACTCTTTTCTTTGTGCGTGGCAACCTGTAAGAGGAGCTTAAAGATCATCTTATTGTGATAGTGGTTGCTCGAAGTATGACAGTGATAAAGAGATCCCGTCCGATTTTAGAAGTATTAGTGGAGGAAAAGTTGCATTTGGGAATGATCCCAATGGAGGAAGGATTACAGGAAAGGAACAATTAAAGTCGAGAATTGATTTTGAGAATGTCGATATGTGAAGGAGCTAAAGTTCAACTTGTTGTCGGGCCTCTCAAATTTAGACAAAAGCATCCGTGTTATTCACCGACACGTAATGTCTTATGCTTTCTTCCGACTTCAAACTCGTTGATGATGACTTGGTAGTACTAAGGGTACCAAGGACAAATGATGTGTATAGTTTAGACATGAAGAGTCTACATTCTATGGTAGAGCCACATGTTTGGTGGCTAAAGCAACATCCAAGAGGCACATCAATGGCATAGAAGATTAGGCCATGTGAATTTCAAGAACATCAACAAACCGGTCAAAGGCAATTTAGTGAGAGGTTTACCTTCAAAGACTTACAGAATGATCAATCATGTTTGGCATGCAAAAGGGTAACAACACAAAGCTTCCTCAAGAAGTTTGATGAAAGGAATATTAGAGAACCATTGAGCTATTACACATGGATTTATTTGGACCCGCTCTGGCAAGTTTAAATAAAAGAAGTACTGCTTGGTTGTTACCGATGATTGTAGTAGATTCATGGGTTTTCTTTTGGGCTTTAAGGATGATACCTTTGATGCTATTCAAACTCTTATAATAGCACTTGAAAATCAATTAAGACTCAAGGTTAGAGGTATTAGATGTGACAATGGAACCGAATTCAAGAACAAGCCTATGGATGATTTATGTGCTAATAAAGGCATAAAAAGGAGTTTAGTATTGCTAGAACACCACAAAGAAATGGTGTTGCAGAGGAAAAATAGAACCTTGATTGAAGTCGCAAGGACCATGTTAATGATTCTCATCTCCCTATTCAATTTTGGGCGTGTCGAAGCACTGCATGTTATGTACTCAATGTTTCGTTTCACAAAACCACGTATGAAGACACCCTATGAATTGGCGATGGGCAATAAACCCAACATTCGCTTTATGAAGCCTTTGATGCCCTCTACTATTTTGAACACCATTGATAATCTAGGAAGTTTGATGGCAAGTCCAAGAAGGTTACTTATTGGGATATTGTACTAACAAGAAGGATTTAGAGTCTACAAACAAAGTTACTAGAAGATTCAAGATTGTCTTCATGTTGAGTTCTTAGAAGATCAAGGCAATGAGAAAGGGAAGGGTCCCGATTGGATGTTTGATCTTGAGATTTTATCTCCTTCAATAAATTATGTACCGTTAGAGAAGAAAATCAACCTTGCATAATGAAGAAGATATTCAATATGTTGTTCATGATATTCATCTTAGACCCGATGTCGCTCTCGATAAAGATCCTATGAGTCCAAAACAAAGCATCGATGTTCCAAGCAAAGTAATCGATTCTCCAAAACAGTAATCGCTGTTCCACAATTATCTCACGAGGATCAATCTATTCAAGAGGAACTTAATCGATGCTTCTTCAAGATGTATTAGCACATTCTTACAATCGATGAACAAAGGAGAGCTATGAAGAGGCAAAGAAGAAGAACAAGATCGCAGAGTTCTCTTACAAGATTTTGACAAGATTTTCAACCAAAGTACCACTGCACCTATTGACAAGATTTTAGATGATGTGGATGATCCTACCATGCCCGAACTAGAAGAAACCGATGATGAGCTTGAAGATGAAGGTATTTTCACAAATTCCAATGAAGGTGCCGATTATACTAATTTAGATGATACATATGAAGTTCCATGCCTTCAATCTTACGAATTCATAAGAATCATCCAACTCGATCAAATCATTGGTCCTTCTACATCCGGAGTTATGACAAGACACAAAGCTAAGGGTTTCACAAAACCTCATAATGCTTTAGTTAGCTTTGTGTATAAACAAAACAAAGTAAATCATAAGGACCATCAAACCCGCTTATTCACTTGTTTCATCTCTCAAGAAGAACCCAAGAATATTGCTCAAGCTTTGACTAAAGAAAGTCGGGTTGAAGCTATGCAGAAGAACTTCTTCAATTTAAACTTCAAGAGGTTTGGTTTTATGTGATCTTCCAGATGGAAAGAGAGTTATTGGAACCGATGGGTTTTAGAGTCAAAAGAGATGAAAGAGGCAATGTTATCAAAACAAGGCAAGATTAGTTGCTCAAGGTTATAGACATGAGGAAGGGGTAGATTATGATGAGGTATTTGCTCTCGTGGCAAGGATGGAAGCAATTAGAATCTTTCTTGCTTTTGCTTCTTATATGGGTTTTCAAGTCTATCGATGGATGTCAAGAGTGCCTTTCTTTATGGCACTATTACGTAAGAGGTATATGTGAAACAACCTCCGTGTTTTGAAGATCCTAAGCATCCCAACAAAGTCTATAAGGTGGTTAAGGCTCTATATGGTCTTCATCAGCACCTAGAGCTTGGTATGAGAGGCTCTCACGCTCTTATTACAACATGGATACAGGAGGGAGCCATAGACAAGACTTTGTTTATCAAGAGAGACAAGAAAGATATCATGTTAGTGCAAGTGTATGTTGATGATATTATCTTTGGGGCTACCAAACAATTCATGGTTAAGGAGTTTGAGCAATTGATGCGTAAGGAATTTCAAATGAGTTCAATGGGAGAGTTAATATTCTTTTAGGACTTCAGTTAAGTACCAAGGAAGGAATTTTATTAGCCAAGACAAGTATGTTATGTATATACTTAAGAAGTTTAATTTTGATGATATGAAGGTCACATTACACCTATTAAATCTATCAATTCATTGGGAAAAGATGAAGATGGATGTACGTGTGAAGTCAAGTTATATAGATCTATGATTGGCTCTTATGTATCTTATCGCATCAAGGCCCGATATCATGTTTGCGCTTTGTTTATGTGCCGATATCAAGTTTCACCAAAGATCTCTCACCAATGTCACAAGAGAATATTCTCGTTATTTGAAACAACAACCTAAATTGGGGTTGTGGTATCCTAAAGAGTCACCTTTTCACTTAGAAGCTTTTTCAGATAGTGACTATGCAGTGATAACTATGATAGAAGATCCACAACTGTGGATGCCAATATCTTGGAAGAAGGTTAGTCTCATGGCAATGCAAGAAGCAGATAATTGCAAAGAACATCATCTATCGGTCAATATGTAGCCGTAAGTTGTTGTGGTCAAGTTTTATGATGCGTAATCAACTCGGATTATGGGTTCAATTTAAGAATACTCCTATCAATATTGATAATGAGAGTACCATTTGTATTGTGAAGAATCATGTATCATTCCAAGACAAAGCATATCCGTATTAGGCATCACTTTATCGAGATTGTTATGAGCATAGGCTCATAAATGTGGTTAAAGTTCACACGGATGATAATGTAGTCCGATTTACTCACCAAAGGTTTTGATGTGTCACGATTCAATCACTTGGTCGTGAGCATTGGAATGATTAACTACTGCTATGTTTAAGGGAGGACTATAAGATGTTAGGTATAGTCCTGTATTGCTCGAGGGAGGATGTTAGTTTATACTTAGATTATATGAAGGTTTTGGCAAAGCATCAGATTTCAAAGTACCGCTGGGAAAGTACCGCTTGGAAAGCATCGCTTATGTGGAAAGTACCGCTTGTCGATTAAAGCACTGCTCCAACGTAATATTGAAGGGTAATTGGTAGTAACGGTAACTTTGTTATTTAGGTTGTGATTTTCAAATCTCACCTATAAATAACTTCTTCCGATTTTCCTCTCATATTATTACTTCATATCTTTTCCATACTTATCTTCCAATTACCATCTCTTTATTATTCGACACATCTTTCTATTGTGCTCACTCTTTCAACAATATGGTGAATCGCTTAACTGCTTCAAGCACAATATGGTGGCTAATTTGGACAAAACTGATGCGAATGTGGCTTTCTATGATATCATTGATTATCTAGTTGGGTCGCTTATTAGCTATGCTCTTCTAGTTGAGCTTGATATTATTGAACCATGGATTCAAGAATTTTGGGCTAATGCTAGAGAGAATATGGAAGAGGATGAATATTATATTAGATCCTTAGTCGTTGGAAAGACTATCAAGATTACGTAAGCCCATTCGTGATGATTTATTATTTGGTGATGAAGATGGGGCTATTAGATTTGATAAGCAACTAATTTGGGATACTTTTAGTAATTGGGTTATGAAGGTTCTTTGATCGAACAAACTTTTAAGAAGGCCTTATTCGTCCTCAATGGAAGTTTTGATTCATGTTTTGCCCATTGCATAAGTTCTAAAAGCACTTCGGGAGCAAATTGGGTCAAATATAGCGTCATGGGTTGGCTTAGCTACGCATGTAGTATTTAACTTTCACGGCTTATTTTGGATGGAATGCTCTCATATATCATCCGGGGCAAAATGGTTGATGTACCCAAGATTTATACAGTTTTCTTAAACAAGCAATTGGTCGATGTTCCAAAACCCACCGCTTTGTTACCGTTATTGTACAACAAGCCAAGATTTATACTTTCATGGCTAGGCGAGTGATTTGTTCTGAGGTGAGATATTCCCTTAACAACAACAATGATGGAAGTTGTTCAAGCCGTCGTGATGCACCTGAGAGGATGAAGCACCCGGTACCGATTCTAATCAAGGTATCGCCACAGCACGCATCCGCAGCACGCCTGTGCATCAGATCCGCAAGCACCGCCTCACAAGGTATTGCATCCGCAGCACCGCTCGTGAAGGTGCCGATCATTACAAGGTGATGATTCTTCAGTCCCGAGGTTCTGTTGAGATTGAGCGCACACCTACCCTCTCCACAACGCTCGCTTCAGAGGTTCAAGGTGTCGCTACTACAATTCCTCAGAAGGTTTAACTATGGATAACTATGCTTTGACAAAGGCGCTGCTAGGTTGAACAAGACCGTTGAGCGCCATGCTAAAACTATTCGAAGTTGAAGCGTAACTACTCGTTGCGAATTTTGTTAAACCTTATATTCAAGGTTTCAACTTATGGGTTAAGGAGGAGAATAAACGTCGAAAAGCACTTCGTAAGGAATTGAAAAGAAAGAAGGTTCCAAGTCATCTTCACAACTTGGGAGGAATTTAGAAAAGAAAATTTGAAAGAAGATGTTATGAAGACAAAAGAATCAAGAAGATGTTTTGAAGAAGAAAGAAGGTTTTTCCGAGGAACAAGAAGTAGAAGTACAAGTTCAAGGTATCGATGTTCAAGGTAATCGTTGATCAAAGCATCGAACATCAAAGCACCGAGTTTCATGATACATCTAGGCCAGAGGTTATAACACCAATAACTCCAAGGGTTTTGAATTTGAAGAAGTCGGTCCTTCTACAATTGTTATAGAGGAAGAGAGGAACCTAGATTTAAACCTATTCATTCACCAAGTGATGATGAATTAGTTGCTACAATTTTGATCCGTCACAACCAAGAGGAGGTGTTACTATTAGAAGCACAAGATGAAGAACAACCAAGAATTGATCAACCCGCAATTGATCCAAAAGACAAGGGAAAAGGTATTTTGGTTGAAGTTAAGAAGAAGAAACTTACTTAAGCGTAACTTAGAGTATTTGAAGTTGTAAGGAATGAAGTGCATATAGAAAAGTTCAAGAAGAGATAAATGCTAAAGATAGAGAAGAACGAGAAGCTCAAGAAGCCTTAGATAGAGAAGTACCAAAAGGTGCAAGATGAATTGATGTCAAATCACGAACCTTTACAGCCTCCAATACCGTTAGATTCATGTCAAGAAGACCTAATTTGCTAAAGAAAGGAATGCAATGATGGCATACTTAAAAGGCAGAGGATTTAAAGGATTGCAAAGCTAAATTATGTGGATATGAAAAGATTATATGATGTCGAGAGAGAAGCTTATAAGAAAGATGTTGCGTGTATTAAAGATTTTAGAGAAGAATCTTATTGGACCTAAGTCGAAAGGAAGAAAACTTAAAGAGGAGAAGAAAACCTAAGCTACGATGTTCGGCCAAAGAAAGAGAAGGTTGAATTAAGATCCGAGACTAGTGATGAATTGAAGAATTATCTCGTAATAGTAGATTTTGATTATACTAAGGAAGATAATGACATGAAGATGAATGGATCAAAGATCGTTGTTTTCAAAGTTGAGAAATCTAAGAATGGAGATTACATGGTTTTTCACAAAGAAGATAAAAGTTTCAAAGTTTTTAAAAGGCTATGGATTTGCGATATAATAGATAGAGTAGATCTATTCTACTTATATCATGCCGTGAAGACTTATTTTGAAGATAATCCGTTAGAAGGGATTGATTGGTTTTACATGGGGATCTCATAACCATGGGAAATCAATGAAGAAAGTAATCATGATATTTGGAAGGATCAAGAAAACTGGAAATAGTTTGTCGGAGATTCTTTGAAGAACTGAGTTCATGTCTTGGAGCTAGAAAATGGAACAATGATTCACATGTTTGCAGTAAAGAAGATATCCTCTTACTGCTTGATCTAATGAGAAGAATGCTAGAGCATGGATTGGAAGTAGAAGAGGTCGATGAAATTGCTTGCATGGTGATCAATTTGTTTATAGACCGGACTACCATTGCCGAAAATGATCTATAACTCGTATGATTTTGAATAAATACTTTTGAGATATCAAGATTTTATTCAAAGTATCGATATCGACAAGATTTCATCAAAGTACTGCTTTGTCAGACAACCAGCTTAAATGACTTTAGAAGAAACCTTTGCTAACTAATAAATATTTTTGAAATAAAGGTTGAATAAATGGTTTTTGTGATGATAACATCAATAGGTTATCAATCCACCATGGTTACAAAAGGATTGGCTAATCCATGAGCAAACGGCTCGTAAAGATATATCAAACTGCTTTTAGTTGACAACTTGCTAATAAGTTGATGGTCATCAACTCACCATATCAAGAATGTGAAGAGTTGGCTAGCCCACAAGAAATGGCTTGTGGTAAAGGCAAAGGAAAACCATTATTGGTAATTAGTTCACCATTAGATAAAAGAACTAACTAGTCCGTATGGTACAAATTTTGTAAAGACAAAACAAATGTTGATAGTGATGGTTTGCTAAAAATCATATGGTTATCAATGTACCATGGTCTTACACACCAAAACATTTGGCTACTCCAAAGATAATGGCTTTGGTAAAGAGTTCTAAATCCATTGAATTTTCAATGATTCACTTAGATGTGATGAGAATAGTATGCAACTTAAACCCAATTAAATGTACAAATTGTCATATGTTGTCGTGTTGTCGAAAAGATGGAGATTGTCGGATGTCATTGAAGAAAATAATTCTAAAGAGATACTTTGACAAAGCACGATTCTATAGAGATATAATCTAAAGACTAAAGAACAATCCATTTTAAAGATGAAGTTGTTAAAGATATATTCATAAAGGAACTTGAAGTCAAGCAAGAATTCAAGTTGGGGAGGATTGTTGGATATGAAAGTGTCAAGATACCAAAGCATCAAGATATGAAAGCATCAGTAAGTCGCAGTACGGAAGAAGTCAAAGAGTCAAAGCATCCGCTAAAGATAAAGTCAAAGCACCGTATGGTGAAGTTAAAGTACCGCTAGAATAAGAATCATATATTCGCTTATGGAAAGTATTGTATTCCATGTTTAGATTACTTGTCGATAAGGTTATCAATTGTAAACCGACTAGGATATCCTTGAGCCTATAAAAGGACTCCTAGATTGGCATTAGAGGTACGATTTAAAAGAGTTTTAGAGTTTACTAATTAAGAGTTTAGAGAAAAGTTCAATATCTTAGAGTTGATTAGAGTATCTCGCATAATAAGCAGATTTAGAGTTTGTTAATAAAGTTTTCTTCTTAGCTTTGTTAAGTAAATTCCAGACTTGATAAAGATTGCTCAAAGTTTCTTTGTTAATAACTTAGGATTTATCCGAGGTTATTAAACCTTAACAAGCTAGTTTAGTTTAGTTTGATTAAAGTATATCGATCCAACAAAAATCTATAGTATCATATTAGACCAACCAATCAGCTAATCATTAATTTGAGACACCTTCAATCTCACGACAAAAACTATGAAGAAAAAGCCCCAAAAATTCCAAAATTATACCTTCTTCAGCATCCATATTCGACACCTTATAACTTTTTACTGGAAGTTCAGATCGAAGATCCCTTCGGTGAAAAGTTAGATTAATATATAGAGAACGCCCACCTAAAATTTCATTCCGATCCAACGGTTAATCTAAAAAGTTATCGCTGCTTCAAAACAAAGGTCAGAGTAAAAAATACGAAAATTTTGAGTCTGAATTTTTGTCTTTTCATCATTCTTCAACGATAAACCTTGTAGATCCTAGATATCACGATCCCCAAGCTCGATACCAAATGTGAAGATCGCTTGTAAGCTCTTAGACGAGGTCTAATATTATATCTAGAACACATAATAATGAAAGCGAATATTCAAACATAGAATCAACATTATTATGAACAAGGTTTTCATTATCATAAACCAACTAACTAACTATAATAAATAGAGATCAAAGACTTGATCTAACACTAACTAACTAAACCACTCAAACCCTAGGCGCTTCTCAATCCCTCGCCTAGGTTCCCACACACACACACCTTTAGATGTCTACATCTTGTACGCACGTTAAAACTAATGACCCTATGTCTCTTTATATACTAGAGACATCTAGGGTTTACAAGAGGAATCATAATATAATTAGGAAACAATACAATTAGGAAACTAAATATTCTTTTAAGCATATCTTCTAGAATCTTCCAAATCCTCCATCTTTTGTAGTTTCCTCTTGTCACTTTGAGTCCTTCATGTTTCATTCTTCTTGTTTTGTATCATTAAATCTATAATAGACCCAATGAGCTTTGTGTAAAACAATACATTGCAAATTACTTGCAATATTAGGATTACATTTCTCGACATCCCTTTGCAAAATTGCAATCATCAAGGGGAGCAAATTCACTTAGACGAAATCTTTGTAAACTTAGTTGCAAACAAACCAGATTAGTATTACTTTCTTGACGCCTTACCTAGGGATGGACTCGCCAAGTGGGAGTAAAGATTTAGATCCTTTCCCGCACTTGCTCTCTACCTCTTTTATTTCTTTCACATGTTTTTCTTAAAAACAATGTGTTGCTTTCTTTCAAGGCTCTTTTGTTTCGACAAAATGGGGAGAAGAAAGTAAAACTACAAATTCAAACTTTTATTTAATTTTAGCTTTTCCTTAAAATAATTTTATGTTTTGTCATCAACAAAAGTGGGGAGATTGTTAATACAAATAAGTCAGAAAACGCTTATTTATATTTTACGATCTTCTAATGTTTTGTCGATAACAAACGTGAAATCATATTAACGAAACAAATAAAATACGTAAATGGTTTGAACTAATAGTTTCTAACATATTCATATTTTCACATAAAACACTAAAACAAGTATAAGTGATTTTATGATTTATTACATATGTACAACAACTAGTGTTTACGATTTGGGTAAATATACACATAACTAGTATGTAGTATATCGGGTAATGTAAATGGGTAGAAACTTAAGTATTTGACCAATTAACCAAATACATTAAATGCAAATGGGTAAAACAAGTATACACTAAATGGGTAAAACTAGCAAATGGTATTGACCCATAACCCATGGTTTTATATATACCACTGACTAAGCTCATTGTACTCTTAATACTAGCAAATGGTATTGACCCATAACCCATGGTCTTATATATACCACTTGACTAAGTTCATTGTACCCTTTAATACTAGCAAATGGTATTGACCCATAACCCATGGTTTTTATTATACCACTGACCAAGTTCATTGTATCCTTAAGATACA
Organism: Chrysanthemum lavandulifolium; assembly: GCA_022545495.1. Taxonomy (NCBI): domain Eukaryota; kingdom Viridiplantae; phylum Streptophyta; class Magnoliopsida; order Asterales; family Asteraceae; genus Chrysanthemum; species Chrysanthemum lavandulifolium. The sequence continues at coordinate 45,410,812 of CM040243.1, forward strand.
TTGTATCTAGAAAGAAACCATGGATCAACCCATAACCCATGGCCCATAACCAAAAATACCCATGGGCAAAGAGGAGCGGACCACGGATCCTAGTTAGTTAGCTGGATCCCTTGTGGTAGGATCCGGGATCGGGAAAAAGTAGAGAATTTTCTATAAATAGAGAGCCATTTCTTCCTTTCTATTCATCCCTTTACACACATACTTCCCAAGTATTCTAACCTCTAACCTCGATCCAAGAGATCTATGTAGTCTTTGTCTTTTGTTTTGTGTGATCTTCTAGGTTCCTCTTAAAGGAAAGATCACCACTTTGAAGACGCGCAAGCTCAAGTCCATGAGTTGCCATGTCATTATCTTCAAGACAACGAAGGTTATCTTGTTGATAGATCTACCTTTCTCAATAGATGTTGGGTTGAAGGCATTAGTGAAGAATGCCGAAAGTGTCAAGATGCAAGCATTAGTGAAGAATGCTAAAGGTGTCAAGACGAAGGCATTAGTGAAGGGTGCCAAGCGCTATGTCAAAGGCATTAGTGAAGGATGCCAAAGAATCAAATCAAGTAGCATTTGGGAAGAATGTTAGGTCGATAATCGATGAGGTGCATCGCTATACATATAAGTATTTGTTTATTTACAAGGATGGTGATATCCTGATGGTGTTGTAATAAGGAGTAGATCTCCTGATAATAGGTGTCAGGTCGCAAGGGTAGTAGTTCCTCCATAGTAATGGAACCAGGTGCTTAGCCTAGTACCCAATAAAGGGTAGGCGACGCCAGGATAGGATTAGTTCTCCTAAGTGTGAAAGAACTCGTGGTTAGCCTAGCACCGTATAAAGGGTAGGCGACGCTGTGTTAGGTGTGGTTCGCTTTGTGTGAAGGAACTCGTATTTAGCTTAGTACCGAAAAAGGTTGCGACGCTGTGAAGGCTTCTCCGCCATAAGGAGTTGGTGTAGTGTTTACTCTTGAGTAGGTGACTGGGAGGGAGTAGGGCAAGGAAGGTGTCCTTGTAGCGAACCACTATAAATACTTGTGTCGTGGTGATGTGCTTCTTACTCTTTATCTTTCATTACACATTTATATATCTATCTATCAACGCCCAACATAAACAACCAAATAGATTGACATAAGTCGATCTAAATATTTAAAAGGAAGTTTTAATTGGTAAACTATTCAACCCCCTTCTAGTTTTCCACACAAGGATAACACTAAGAGTTATGAGGGTGACAAGTCATAATAAATGATCTTAGTGATCGTGTTTTAGCTTGAGGTGATATTAAAATTTCAAGAATTGAAAAACTAATTTTTTCTTACCTTGAGATATAAAAGACTAGAAGCAATTTCCTAAAATTGTTTAGCTTGCTTTCTCAAAGTGTTTTGAGAGGTGAGAAGTAGTTTGAGTAGTTGAAGTAAAATATGATGAGTTTTAGATGTGTTGATAAAATTAGACTAAGATATTAAGTAAGCCTTTAGTGAATCTAAGCCTTTCTCATCCTTGAAGTGGACTTAGTCGGGTTCTAAAACATATACCAAGCTAATGTGATGTTATCTAGAAAGCGCTTTGATGAGTTGAATGTTGCATTGTTGATCCGATGTCACGGATCCCACTTGCCTTCAAGGAAGGATCCGCTAGTCTAATCCTAGGATCCCATCTCGTGATCGTAACCAACACGTAACCTACATAGAGATGGTGTGATTTTGTACACTATTAAATCTATAAAGCAAGCAATAAGAACAAGCAAGTCATCATAAAACATCACTTACAAGGTAAGGTAACAATATCCAAAGTACCATGTCGAAAATACTAAAGAGAAATCATTCAAACATAAAATAAATGAAACTAAGCACATTCCTATTGTCTCTTTCGCCAATTCTTCCTTTTCCTTTTGACGGCTTAGTGAGGTTGTGTTTAGGTTTTGAATCATGCCTCTTATTTGTTTAAATTCATGGTCTCGCTTGGAATGATTGGAAGTTGTTCGTGGTATTCAAGGATTTCCAATTTGATGTTGATACGGGTCGATGTCTTCCTCACCTTCTTCTTCTTCTTCTCCGCCGAGGAGTCCGAGAGAGCTTGTGTTTCTCCATTGACCATGAACCGCTTAGAGGGTTGTTTGGTAAGAGGTACCATGACGTGATCGGAAAGGTAATGATCATCGTTGATAGGATGGTTGCAATGTGCTAACATACTTACAAAGTCGTGTTAGGAGTATACCATATGGGAGTACCATGTTGAAGCTTTGAATACCCCACCATTCTCCTTACCATGCAATAGGCAAGATTAAATGGCCTTTGGTGGTAAGACAATAGATCATTTGCACAAGGCATGCGTTTGATGATCTTTGTTTCAACTAGGCTAATGATGTTTTCCTAAGGATTTCTTCCCATTTTCTAAACATGGGATGCATTTTGAAAAGTTCCATTTTAAAGGGATCACGGTGAATGAGCTTTTGTTACGATCGAACGGATTGGTCGGTCCTAATTTTAAAGATAGTATCACGAATGGTTTCAGGATCATCGAGAGGAGTGTGATAGAGGCTTGGGATCAAGTGCACGCTTTGAGAGTTAATTGCCCAATCTCGAGAGTACATACAAATTCCTCACAAGGAATGCTAAGGATTTGAGCAAATGTGTTGAGAGGAAGAGTAAAGTTTTGTGTGTTGATGATAAAGGCGATTGAGATGCTATTATCGGTGTTCCTAATGATCCTAAAACTTTTGTAGAATTCGTAAATAAAACCGACAAATTTGTTCATCAATGTCAAGAAGGCAATCAAAGTTGATTGTTGAGAAAACTTGACGAATGCTCAGATCTTCAAGGAAACATTCCTCGACTACACGCCCTTCGTGAATAAGTCGCTTTGTGAGGCTTTTGAAAATTTTACTGTTAGTTTTGGTCGATAGTAATGAGTAAGGTAATGGACTGTGTCATGATGATCTTGTTGAGTGGTTTTGGCATGGTTGGTCCTAAAATACAAGTTTTTCAGCTTAGGTTAAATTGGTTGATACGGGTTTATGGTTTTGATTTGTATTAACAATGTTGTGAACACAATGTGATTTAAAACACCTTTTCATGATTAATTTGAAAAAAAACTAATTAATTGATTAGATATTAAGAACCCATAAACCCTTGAATTAAGATGATGAAAATTAGGACAAGTTAATGTAATTACTTACAATGGTGTTCTAGGAAGGAATACTTGAAATTATGAAAGCCAATGAGGATTAATTCAAGAGCTTGGTCATTTTGTTTTGTGTGAATAGAGGAAAGTAATCTGGTGAAATTTAAAAGCAGATAGCGAGTTCTCGCTCACGTTCCCCTGATCCTTTGAATTGGGATCCGCTAGTACAACTAGAGGGATTCGCCACTCGTGAATGTAAAAGGGTTGTTTGGCAATATTTTTGTAATAGGCTTATAAATTAGCTTACAAAAATAGTTTGGCGGTATTTAGATGAAGATTGTTTTTGATGACGACTTTTGATGAATCACATATCGAGGGTTCATATGCGATTTATGCATGTTAGTTTGATTTAATCAAAAGGAATACTATTCCGATGATGAAAAAGACGTAAGAAGTGACGAAAGAGACTTCTAACGATGCTAGTGATTATTAAACTAAGAAATAAATTGAACTCATGTAACCTATCTAATGAAAGGTAAAACATACCTCTATGCTTCTTGGTTTGGCTTAATACCAACAAATACTTATGAGCTTTTAAAGTAATCATTTGTACTTTGTACGTAAGTAGTGATTACTTTATAGATCCTTCCTTGAATGTTGTCTTTATTCTTTGAATGAAGATTATGGAGAGATTCTAGTATGAAGATTTCTTGAAAACAAAAGTTGTTAGAGTGATCTATCAATGTCCAACAAAATGATTTAAACAAAAGTATGATCTAAAAATCCTTCTTTGTAGTTTTCAAACATACACGGATCGTGATCAAGTCTTTAAAGTACAACATACTTTAAGAAACTTGTAACGAAGCCTTATGCCAATTGTGGAAAACTAGAAGGGGGTTGAATAGTTTTACCAATTTAAACTTCCTTTTAAATATTTAGATCGACTTATGTCAATCTATTTGATTGTTTATGTTGGACGCTGATAGATAGATATATAAACGCGTAATGAAAGATAAAGAGTAAGAAGCACATCACCACGACACAAGTATTTATAGTGGTTCGCCACAAGGATACCTTCCTTGCCCTACTTCACCCCGAGTCACCTACTCGAGAGTTCGTACACTACACCAACTCCTTATGGCGGAGAAGCCTTCACAACGTCAGATAACCTTTTTCCGTACAAAGCTAAATACCGAGTTCTTTCACACCAAGCTAACCACACCTAGCACAACGTCAGCTACCTTTATACGGTGCTAGGCTAACCACCGAGTTCTTTCACCCTTAGAGAACTAATCCTATCACAACATCGCCACCCTTTATTAGGTACTAGGCTAAGTACCTAGTTCTTCACACCTTAGGTGAACTACACCTTCACGACACAACACCTATTCTCAAGGAGATCTACCTTGTTACAACACCATCAAGGATATCACCGTTGGAATCACTCCTAAACCATATTTCAAGTATTTATATTTCATATGTAATAGGTAGCTTTGTTATGGCCTTTATGTTTGTTTAAGGTCAAGCTTATGTAGAAGGCCCATAAGCTTGATCCAAGCTCAATAAGTAATAGGGAAGGAGAGGGAGTGTTGCCAGCCCTGCCTATAAATACATTGTAATAACTCTTCATTTGAAGGTTGGTTGTTCAAGTTTTCTTTTCACATACCTCTTTGCCTTAACCGTGTTTAGTATTACGTGTGTGTGTGTGATAACTTGTTCATCCGCCTTCATCTATTCTCTTATAAGCTTGTGTTGTAAAACTAGTGACCCAACAGTGGTATCAATCGCCAAATAGTTGGGTGTACACTTTGTTTTTGAAGTTTTGGTTTTGTGTCTTACGCAAAGATAACGCAATCTTGGTTCGCTTAAAACTGATTTTACACTTTTGAATCCAAGATTCTTGTACTTTCAACGTTATTAGGTGTTAAACTATTGGTTTTGGCAAAAGTTTGGAACTTTACGTGTTTTTCCTTGTTTTTAAGCTTGTTTTGTACGCAAGTGTTATCCTACGCGTGAATCGCTTTTAAGAGCTTTGGATCATCAAGTTTCACACTTTTGTGTTATTTTGGTGTTATTGAAGTTGTTTCATCACACAAAACCGGTTTAGAAACATCTTTGGACAAAATCATTCTTACGAGTAGGATTACGCGATCAAAACCCTAGTTTTACGAGTAGTTCTACGTAACTTTGTTCTTGGCTTGATCTTCATTTTCCCGGTTTATTCCGTGTTTTCTTACTTGGATAAGTCCGAAAATACGTCGACTTTGGATATCTTTTAACCGTGAAGTGTAAAGATCACTTGGGATAAAACCTAATTTTACGCTAAGACAAAGCTTACGCCGTAGAAAAATTAGTGTTTTAGAGAAAAGTTTGATTATTTTAGAGTTGTATTAAAGTGTCCGCATAATAAGCGATTTAGAGTTTATAATAAAAAGTTATTCTTCTTAGCTTTGTTAAGTAAATTCCGATACTTAATAAAGATTGCTCATTTTCTTTGTTAATAACTTAGGATTTATCCGAGGTTATTAAACCTTAACAAGCTAGTTAAGTTAGTTTGATTAAAGTATATCGATCCAACAAGTGGTATCGAGCTTGTGTGGAAACTCGACTAGGAAGAAACCCGTCTTGAAAATATTCAAGATGTCATTGAAGTTGCATCAACTTCTATCACGGGGTATGTTCTAAGTGTCATGATTTTTATCAAAATTACTTAATGCTTATGTTTACTGAAAGAGATAATTGTGTTAAGGCTAGATCTGAAGTGGTGGTTATCAAATTACTTTAGAGTCTATGGAAGCTAAAATTATAACACATGAAAATAATGAAATGGCTTGAAATGAAAAGTATGAACACCGAGATTATCGAGTTAAAACTTAGTGAATGGAAACTAAACTATAAAATTCTCAAATAGAGAAATTAACTAAGGAAAGAGATGATTTGTTAGCTAAGTTTGCTTGCTTGGGGGAGAGTCCAGCTTGTCCCATGTTGCTTATGTTGAAAAAAGGAGAAGGCTTACATTAGAACAGGGCTTAGGATTTGGAATGGACTTTAGTAACCTAGATGAAAACCAACCTAGTGATCGTGATGATGGTGTTTTGAGGACATAACCACTAGTGATGATGAACTCATTAATTATGTAGATACATCTAGTAATGAGGGCTCGATAAGTGAACCACTCCGAATATAAGAAAGACAATGGTTATCATGTCGTTCCTCATCCCACTAGCATTCATCAACCCTCTAGGCCTGATGTTTATCGTTTTGGAGTAGGCGGTCTAGGTTTAGGAAGAAGCTTGTAGCTCAATCTAGGTGCGAGAAACCCAAAGAATACATTGAAAATCTGTTCAAAATCAAGCGAGACTTTAAAACAAAGTCTTGTCAACAAGCATACTTCACGCAAAACCTTCTCAAAGCAGTCTTGCTAAACCTTTTGGGGATAATTTGGTCAAAACATATTTTATCATGCACAAAGAAGGCAAAATAATTTTGGGCATAGACATAGAAGAAATCACTTTGGACATATGGGTCAAAAGCATGTTTTGTGTGTTCTGATCCTCATCACTTAATCAAAGATTGTGACAAACACTCGAATATCTAAGCAAGTTTCAAGGAATAAGTCTACCAACCGAAACCTAGAGAGCATAAACCCGGTTTGAATAATTCAAATAGGGTTAATCACGAAACTTCACACGGATCATAGATAGCCACATCGGAGAAGACCTTCAAGATCTCACAATACTTTCCAATCTTTCGCTCGTAAACAAGGTCTTGATCACACTACTTGGAATAGGAATCTTAGGAAATCTCACTATCAACCTAGAAGGTATTCCAATACACATAGGGGATCTAGATCACAGAACCACATTGTTAAAGCCGAATGGGTTAAAGGGAAAGTGCTTGAGGGACAAACAAGACGTTCAACAAAAAGTGAATCGAGATGTTTTGTGATACAAGAAAATGCTAATAATCGGTGAAAGAAATTTATGTTGAAAAACGTAAAGTTTTGAAAATCCACATGCTAAAAATCGGAAGATAATTACGGATCTTGCTTTAAAAAATAGTGGAGATTATGTACTCAAAGCATGTGAGTATGTCACTCCACGCGGGAACACAAGTCAAGAATGGCTTGGGTTCCTCAAAAAACTAATGTTTTCATCTTATTAGACAAAGTCAACCTGAAGAGGAGCTTAAAGGTTATTTTATTAGTGGTTATTCGTGAGCATGACGAGAGACTAAAAGATTACATCGCGGATGGGTATTATTAGTTAGTGAGCTACATTTAAGGGGAGGACTATAAGGTGTTAGTATAGTCCGTGTATTGCTTGAGGGGAGGATACTTGTTAATACTTAGTTTCTATGAAGGAATTTGGCAAAAATCTTGTTTTTCACGAAAGTATTGCTTGGAAAGTCTTGCTTGGAAAATCTTGCTTATGTGAAAGAAATCATTGTCGTATTAAAATCTTGTTCCAACGGTAATATTGATGGGTAATTGATAGTAGCAGTAACTTTGTTATTATAGGTTGTGATTTTCAAATCCCACCTATAAATAACTACTTCCCGATTTTCCTCTCATATTATTACTTTGCATCTTTTCCATACTTATCTCCCAATCACCATCTCTTTATCATTCGATAAAATCTTTATTGTGCTCACTTATTCAACAATGGCAAATCGATTAACTGTTTCAAAGCACAATATGGTGGCTAATTTGGACAAGACCGAGGCGAATGTGGCTTTTATGATATCATTGATTATCTTCTTGGTCACTATTAGTTATGCTCTTTTAGTTGAGCCGGATATCATTGAACCTTGGATTCAGAATTTTGGGCTAATGCTAGAGATAATATGGAGGGCGATGAATATTATATTCGATCAACGATTCTTTGGCGGACTATCAAGATTACTGAGGCCTCTATTCAAGCTAATTTATTATTTGATGATGAAGATGGGGCTATTCGATTTGACAAGCAAGCGATTTGGGATACTTTTAGAGATCTTGGTTATGAAGGGTCTTTGTGTAACAAACATTCAAGAAAGCATTATTCATCCTCAATGGAAGTTCTTGATTCATGTCTGCTCCCATTGCATAAGTTCTAAAAGTACTTCTGGGAGCAGTTTGGATAAAATATAGCATCTGCAGTGGTTGGATTAGCTACCAGCAGTAGTGTTTAATTTTCAAGGCTTATTTTGGATGGGATGCTTTCGCATATATCATCTGGGTCAAAATGGTTGATGTGCCGAGGTTTGTCCAAGTTTTCTTAAACAAGCAATTGGTCGATGTTCCAAAAGCTTCGCTGCTTTGTTACTCGTTGTTGTGCAACAAGCCAAAATATTTACATTTATGGCTAGCGAAGTGATTTGTTCGAGAGTGGAGATACTCCATTGACTACTACAATGTTGGAAGTTGTTCAAGCCGTACGTGATGAAGTTGGAGAGGATGAGGAAAGTAAAGTCCGCTTGGTACATGGTCTTCTCACAAGTCTTGCCTCTCGAGTCTTGCTTCTCAAAGATCATCATCACAGGTGCGACACATGAGTCTCGCTTCTCGAAGAAATCTTGATGCTTGAACATGTTGTCATTACACCTCAATATCTCTCCACGAATCTCAACACAAAGTTCACTCACAATCTCAAGGAGATGAAGTTCTCAACAATTATGCTTTAACTAGAGAATTAACAAGATTGAAGAAATCTTTTGGAGAGCAAGCTAAAGCGCTTAGGAAGTTGAAGCGTAAGTATATGTGGTTAAGAAATTTTATTAAACCATATATTCAAGGTTACAACTTATGGGTTAAAGAGGAAAATAAACGCCTAAGCAACTTGAAAGAAATTAAAAGCGTAAGCGTGTTCATAAAACATCTTACGTCCATTTGGGGAGGAAATTCAAAGAATAGAAATTGAAAGAAGATGATAAGGAGAAAGCAGATGACAAGGAGAATGGATCTCAAAGTACTGAAGAATTGGTTAATATTGAAAGTACTGAAGAAAGGACTGAACCTCAAAGTACTGAAGAACTGATTATTGAAGATCAAGGTACTGAACATCAAAGTACTGCTTTTCATGGAACTTTCAGACAAGAGGTAATAACACCAAGAGTATTGAATTTTGAAGAAGAAACGGTCCTTCTACAAATCATTATACAAGAAGAGGAGGAAGCTACATTCAAACCTATTCATTCGCAAGTGATGATGAATTAATTGCTACAATTTTAGATTTGTCACAACCAAGAGGAGGAGTTACTATTAGAGATGTACAAGAAGAAGAACAACAAAGAACTTCTCAACCTGAAATTGATCCAAAAGATAAAGGGAAAGGTGTTCTGGTTGAAACTAAGAAAAATAAATTAACTTTAGCAGAACTTAGAGCAATTGAAGTTGCTAGGAATGAAGCTGCAGCTAGAAAAGTTCAAGAAGAGTTAAATGCTAAAGATAGAGAAGAACAGGAAGCTCACGGAGCTCGAATAGAGAAGCGACTCAAAAGGTACAAGATGAATTAGATGCTTAAGTCACGAACCATTACAGATCAATTGTTCGATTAGATTTATGCCAAGACTTAATAAAGCTAAAGACGTAAATGCTATGATGGCTTATCCGAAAAGTCAAGGGTATAAAGGATTGCGTAAGTTTAACTATTTTGAGATGAAAAGATTATATGATGATGCTAGGGAGGATTATAAGAAAGATGTTGCAGAATTAAAGACTTTAGAGAAGAAGCTACTTGGTGAAAGTCGAAAGAAAGAAGAGTTTGAAAAGAAAAGGAAAACTAAAGTTCTGATGTTCGCCAAAGAAAGTGGAATTAAGATACGAGACTAGTGATGATTTAAAGAATTATCTCGAGTGGTAGATTTTGATTATACAAAGGAAGATGATGACATGAAGATGAACAGATCAAAGATTAGTGTTTTAAAGTTGTGAAATCCAAGGATGAAGATTACATGATTTTTCATAAAGAAGATGAAAGCTTCAAAGTTTTCAAAAGGCTATGGATTTATCGCACATTATAGATAGAGTAGATCTATTCTACTTATATCATGTTGTGAAGGCCTACTTTGAAGATAATCCATTAGAAGGGATTGGTTTGGTTTACATGGTGATCTCATAACTATATGGGAAGCGAAAAGAGAGCGCGATGATATCCGGAAGAATCAAGAAAGCCGGGAAATTGTTTGTTGGAGATTCTTTGAAGAGTCCGAGTTCATGTTTTAGAGTGGAAAATGGAACAATGATACACATGTTTGCGTAAAGAAGATACCTCTCTCAGATTGAGCTCATGAGAAGAATGCTAGACCATGGATTGGAAGTAGAAGAGATAATGAAACGCTTGCATACCATTCTCAAGATGATCAATAACGGTATGAATTTTATTTGAATAAATACTTTTGATATATCGGTGCTTTTATTCAAAGTATTGACGATCGACAAGATTTCATCAAAGTAATGTTCTTTGAAATAAACCGTTAAATGAGTTTTAGAAGAAACCTTTGCTAAGTAATAAATATTTTGGAATAAAAGGTTGAATAAATGGTTTTGTGATGATAACATCAATAGGTTATCAATCCACAATGGTTACAAAAGGATTGACTAATCCATGAGCAAAGCGGCTCGTAAAGATATATCAAATCCGTTTTAGTTGACAACTTGCTAATAAGTTGGATGGTAATCAACTCACCATATCGAATGTGAAGAGTTGGCTAGCCCACAAGAAAATGGCTTGTGGTAAAGGTCGGGAAAACCATTATTGGTAATTAGTTCACCATTAGATGAAGAACTAACTAGTCCGTAAAGTACAGCTTTTGGTAAAGACAAAACAAATCATTGATAGGCGGTGGTTTGCTAAAATCATATGGTTATCAATGTACCATGGTTTTACACACCAAAACATTTGGCTACTCCGGAGATAATGGCTTTGGTAAAGAGATCTAAATCCATTAAATTTTCAATGATTCACTTGAAGTGATGAGAATAGTATGCAACTTAAATCGAATTAATGTACAATTTGTCATATGTTGATGTGTTCTCGAAAAGATGGAGATTCTCGGATCTCATTGTGAACGAAAATTCTAAGAGATACTTTGACAAGCACGGATATTACAGAGATAAAATCTAAAGACTATGAAACAATCCGTTTTAAAGATGAAGTCATAAAGATATATTCACAAAGGAACTTGAAGTCAAGCAAGTAGAATTCAAGTTAGGGAGGATTGTTGGGATATGAAAGTCTTGAAGATATGAAAGTCTTTGTAAAAGTCGCAGCACCGAAGAAGTCAAAGAGTTAAAGTATTGCTAAATACAATGTCTAAGCTTGCATTATGAAGTCAAAATCTTAAGAACAAAAGAAGCTGTTATATTCGTTTATGGAAAGAATTGTATTCTATGTTTAGATTACTTGTCGACAAGGTTACAAATTGTAAACCGACTAGGATATCCTTGAGCCTATAAAAGGACTCCTAGATTGGCATTAGAGGCGATTTCGTAAAAAGAGTTTTAGAGTTTATGAATTAGTGTTTTAGAGAAAAGTTCGATTATTTTAGAGTTGTGATAAAGTATCCGCATAATAAGCGATTTAGAGTTTATAATAAAAGTTATTCTTCTTAGCTTTGTTAAGTAAATTCTGTGCTTAATAAAGATTGCTCGATGTTTCTTTGTTAATAACTTAGGATTTATCCGAGGTTATTAAACCTTAACAAGCTAGTTAAGTTAGTTTGATTAAAGTATATCGATCCAACAAGTAGGCCTTTACAACATGATATTATAAATAGAGATCAAAGACTTGATCTAACACTAACTAACTAAACCACTAAACCCTAGGCGTTCTCAATCCCTACGCCTAGGTTCCCACACACACACACCTTTAGACGCCTACATCTTGTAATGCGTTAAAACTAATGACCCTATGTCTCTTTATATACTAGAGACATCTAGGGTTTACAAAGGAATCATAATATAATTAGGAAACAATACAATTAGGAAACTAAATATTCTTTTAAGCATATCTTCTAGAATCTTCCAAATCCTCCATCTTTTGTAGTTTCCTTCTCACACTTTTAGTCCTTCATGTTTCATTCTTCTTGTTTTGTATCATTAAATCTATAATAGACCCAACAATCTTCCCCTATTTGATGATGACAAAACAAACACGATTCTTGTACGAACTTCCCTAGATGAAGTAGCAGAAGTTCAGATAATTGAATCTCACCATGAATGAAACAATCTTGTTTTCCATGCTTCCCATGCTTCCCCTTGACTTGAACATGTCACTCAAAAATCTCTTCCCCTTTTTGTTATCAACAAATAGAGAACGTATGCAAATAATGATCTGAACCACCACGAACCAATATCACACTTCCAATCTAAGACTTCCAATGCTTCAAATCGCCCACCATTACGCATCATAAGAAAAATGGATCCAAAACAGTAGAAAACTTCAACTAGGAGTAGTAATAATGATCAACAATAGTAAAAATCAAACACTTCCCTTGAGTGATGCATGTAGATGGTTAAACTTTAACAATAAGCTTCCCTAAAACCATATGTTAACCATCTTCTTGATTCTTCAAAATCAGAAGCTCCTTGTAATGATCACTTTGTGAAGAAACCAAATATAACGAACTTGATGAAGAAGTAGAATTTCCCAAACTTGTGTCTTAAATCTTGTACTATCCACGAACTCCATACTTATACGAACCAAATATAAGTAGACCGAATCCTTGAAAAGAATCCTCAACTAGTATGAGTCATGAGCACTACAATGTAACTCCTTTAAGTGATAGCCAATGTGTGCATAGAGCATCATAAGAAAAATCACACATTGCTAGATTCATCAAGCTATATGATAAGAACACAAACCAAGTAATTCCACTTCACCTTCAAATAAGTGATAAATAATCCTCTTCGTAATCAATTATTCAATGAATCAAATACGAGCCTTTTTGAATCTTTTTAAGAACAAATCACCAACTCCTTGTGTGTGTGAACCAACTCTTTTGTGTGTGTAAATCATCTAAAAATCCATAACAATTATTATGCTCGACTTCCTCTTAACTCCAAAACCATACGAAAACCAAAAACGTACCTTGTACTATTCATTACTAATACGCACCTCCAAATTTGTCTTCTTAAGATGCCATGCATACTTCACCTACGTACATAATCCCTTCAAAAACTTGTCAACAATGTCATGCTAAAACAAATCTTGTAATTTACCATGCCTTTACCGACCCATGTGCACCATCCATTCATATCAAACCAAAGTGAATTTACCACCCACCATATTAAATGCGGACGAGGTTTGATAAATAGCAACAATCAATTATCCACAAAATCATGCACATGTATAATATATTGCTCGAGCAGATGATTTTGAAATCGGGCAATGACCCAAGCAAGATTTTGAAAAACGTAAGCAAGATTGAGATCATAAACAAGACTTTGACAACGACCTTGGAGCAACAATATAAGAACGGTTGAGTTATTAGAACTGTGCCTACTTTTTTATTAAGACCCCTAGTTTTTTTGTTTTTTTTATTTTTTATTATTTTTTTTTATAATTTTGTTTATATCAAAAAGCTATAAATCGAAAATGCGGGCTCAGAATATATAGTTTAATAAGCCAAACACTTAAAACTCGTAAATACGGATGAAATGACAAAACTCAAGCTAGTTGTCTTGAAAAATAAGGGACAAAGGAATATTCCCTATGGATGTGACTCCATAGGAGGGTTCCAATAGTAGGACCTATAAGAATCACATCCCTTTATTTGTTGGATATGAAAGTGTCAAGATACCAAAGCATCAAGATATGAAAGTACCGTAAGTCGCAGCACGGAAGAAGTCAAAGAGTCAAAGTATCGCTAAAGATAAAGTCAAAGCATCGCATGGAGAAGTCAAAGTATCGCTAGAACAAACAAACTGTTATATTCGTTTATGGAAAGTATTGTATTCCATGTTTAGATTACTTGTCGTACAAGGTTATCAATTGTAAACCGACTAGGATATCCTTGAGCCTATAAAAGGACTCCTAGATTGGCATTAGAGGTACGATTTCGTAAAAAGAGTTTTAGAGTTTACGAATTAAGAGTTTAGAGAAAAGTTCGAATATCTTAGAGTTGTATTAGAGTATCCGTGATAATAAGCGATTTAGAGTTTGTTAATAAAGTTTTCTTCTTAGCTTTGTTAAGTAAATTCGCGACTTGATAAAGATTGCTCGTTGTTTCTTTGTTAATAACTTAGGATTTATCCGAGGTTATTAAACCTTAACAAGCTAGTTTAGTTTGATTAAAGTATATCGATCCAACAAGTGGTATCGAGCTTGTGTGGAAACTCGACTAGGAAGAAACCCTACAATTTTCAAGATGTCGATCAAGTCGCTCCACAACCCTCAATCACCTCACTCGTAATTCCAATTATCAAGAAGGAGAATATGATCTCGGTGCATGAAGATGAGGCAAGATATTGCCATTACGCACCATGCTCGTGGAATGTAATTGTGAATGGGAATGAAGTTCCTCAAGAACCCATTCAAGTTCCCGGACAACCAATAGCACCAAAGGCGCTTTTACCAAGAAGAACCTTAAGGAATCAAGAGAAGGCTCTAAACATTCTCTTGTCTCGCCATTCCGTATGGTCATCTTCTCAAGTTTCATGATGCTAAAGATGCTAAGCACTGGGTCGCTCTCAAGACCAGATTGAGGAATGAAGCCTCTAAGAAGATGCACGTAAACTTGTCAAACAACAGCTTGAAACTTTCACAGAGGAGAAAGAGAGTCTTGATGTCGCATATGATAGGTTTCAAAATCTCCTCAACATGTTGGAATTATACAAGGCACAAGTATCGCTGAGGATGCTAATTTGAAGTTTCTATGAGTTTGCCATCTACATGGCATGTGATTGCTACTATGATCGAGGACAACAAGGATTGATGTTATGGACTTTGATGATCTCTATCATCAATCAAGGTGTATGAGCATGAGATGAGTGGTCAACCCGCCCAAATCTCACAAGATTGCTTTTCTATCATCTCGAAAGAAGAGCAAGATTTCAAAAGTACCGCTTCTCCTCAAAGCACTGCTTCTCAAAGCACCATTGCACAATCCCCATCATATACTCAAGCAGCCCCACCATCTACCACTTTGAACTCGATGAAGTTGTGTGCTCTTTCTTTGCACAACAAGCAAGCTTACCCGCCACTTATGAAGAGGATCTAGCATGATCAAGAAGATGCACTTGAAGAAATTGATATCGTGGCAAGTTGCTTTGATCAACGCAAGAATCAAAAAGTACATGAAAAGACAGCAAAAACATTGATTTCAAACCAAAACAAGGAATAACTTTGACAAATCTAAAATTGAATGCTTCAATTGTCAAAAGACCGGTCACTTTGCAGTGGAGTGCAGTTTGCTAAGTATCAAGCAAACAGAGCATCCGAGAAGCCTAAACTTGAGCTCAAGGAAATTCCAATAATCAAACAAAGGCTTTGGTTGCTCAAGAGAAGTTATCGGGTGGACCGGAGTGAAGAGTTTGATGATGAACCGTGACTTCATCAGATGGTAGCAAGGGAAGATGCGCTTGAAGACACCGTGGAAGCATTGGACCGAGCACCGCTTTTGATGAAGAATCAAACATGCCGCTTTGGAATCGATGATGGCTTTGGAGGATTTGATTGGAGCAAAGAAAGTGAAGATGATCCTGTTCTTCTTGCTATGGTGGCTACTTCACCAACTCGCCTCCTATCTCGAGGTATGCTCAAACTGTTATGAGTTTTATCAAAATTACTTAACAGCTTATGTGATTGAAAGAGATAATTGTATTAGGGCTAGGTCCGAGGTAGCAAGTTACCAAATCACTTTAGAGTCTATAGAAGCTAAAATCATAACACATGAAAATAATGAAATGGCTTCAATGAAAAGTATGAACAACAGATTACCGCTAAAACTCGTTGAATGGAAACTAAATTGTAAAATTGTCAAATTGAGAAATTAACTAAGGAAAGAGATGATTTGTTAGCTAAGTTTGTCGCTTGGGAGAGTCCGTTTGTCCCATGTTGCTTATGTTGAAAAACGCAGGGGCTTACATTAGAACAAAGCTTAGGATTTGGAATGGACTTTAGCAAAGGTAGATGAAAACCAACCTAGTAATCGTGATGATGGTGTTTTTGAGGACATAACCACTAGTGATGATGAGCTCATTAACTATGTAGATTCATCTAGTAATGATGGCTCGAAGAAGTGAACCACCTCGAATATAAGAAAGACAATGGTTATCATGTCGCTCCTCATCCCATTAGTCATCACCCTCTAGGCCCGATGTTTCTCATTATGGAGTAGATAGTCTAGAGTTTAGGAAGAAGCTTATTGCTAAATCTAGATCCGAGAAACCCAAAGAAACTGTTGAAAACAATGTTCAAAATCCAAGAAGACCTTTAAATCAAAGTATCAGCCAACAAGCAAGACTTCTCGCAAAACCTTTACAAAACAAGATCGCTAAACCTTTTGGGATAATTTTGGTCAAAACAAATTTTATCACCATCAAGAAGGCAAAATAATTTTGGGCATAGACATAGAAGAAATCACTTTGGTCATATGGGTCAAAACTGTGTTTTGTGTGTTATAGTCCTACTCACTTAATCAAAGATTGTGACAGACACTCGTAATATCTAAGCAAGTTTCCAAGGAATAAGTCTAACAATCGAGACCTAGAGAGCACAAACCAAAGTGGACTAATTCAAATAGGGTTAATCACGTAAACTTCACACCGCATCATAGATACCCACATCGAGAAGACCTTCAAGATCTCACAAGATTTTCCAAAGTACCGCCCCGAGACAAGGTACCGAAAACCATACTGGGATAGAAATTCTAGGAGATCTCACTATCAACCTAGAAGTTATCACAGCTCATATAGGGCTCTAGATCACAGTGAACCACCGTTAAAACCGAATGGGTTAAAAGGGAAAGTATCACGGAGACATACAAGACGCTCAACAAAAAGTGAATCGATGTTTTGTGTCAAAAGAAAATGTTGATAATCCGTGAAAGAAATTTATGTTGAAAACCGAGAGTTTTGAAAATCCACATGCTAAACATCAAAAGATAATTTTGGATCATCATTGAGAGATAGTGAGAATTACATACTCAAAGAATTTGAGTTTGTAATCTTCGGGGAACACAAGTCAAGAATGGCTTGGGTTCCTAAAAGTTTCTAACTCTTTTCTTTGTGTGCAGGCAATCCGTAAGAGGAGCTTAAAGATCATCTTATTGTGGATAGTGGTTGCTCGAAGTATGACAGCGATAAAGAGATCCCGTCTGATTTTAGAAGTATTAGTGGAGGAAAAGTTGCATTTGGGAATGATCCCAATGGAGGAAGGATTACAGGAAAGGAACAATTAAAGTCGGAGAATTGATTTTGAGAATGTCGATATGTGAAGGAGCTTAAGTTCAACTTGTTGTCGGCCTCTCAAATTTGTGACAAAAGCATCCCGTGTTATTCACCGACACGTAATGTCTTATCCTTTCTTCCGACTTCAAACCTGTTGATGATGACTTGGTAGTACTAAGGGTACCAAGGACAAATGATGTGTATAGTTTAGACATGAAGAGTCTACATTCTTATGGTAGAGCCACATGTTTGGTGGCTAAGGCAACATCTCAAGAGGCACATCAATGGCATAGAAGATTGGGCCATGTGAATTTCAAGAACATCAACAAACCGGTCAAAGGCAATTTAGTGAGAGGTTTACCTTCAAAGACTTACAGAATGATCAATCATGTTTGGCATGCAAAAGGGTAACAACACAAAGCTTCCTCGCAAGAAGCTTGATGAAAGGAATATTAGAGAACCATTGAGCTATTACACATGGATTTATTTGGACCTGCTCGTGGCAAGTTTAAATAAGAAGAAGTACTGCTTGGTTGTTACCGATGATTGTAGTAGATTCATTGGGTTTTCTTTTGGGCTTTAAAGATGATACCTTTGATGCTATTCAAACTCTTATAATAGCACTTGAAACCAATTAAGACTCAAGGTTAGAGGTATTAGATGTGATAATGGAACCGAATTCAAGAACAAGCCTATGGATGATTTTTGTGCAAATAAAGGCATAAAAGGGAGTTTAGTATTGCTAGAACACCACAAAGAAATGGTGTTGCAGAGAGGAAAATAGAACCTTGATTGAAGTCGCAAGGACCATGTTAGCCGATTCTCATCTCCTATTCAATTTTGGGCGTGTCGTAGCATCGCATGCTATGTACTCAACAGGTTTTCACACAAAACCACGTATGAAGACACCCTATGAATTGTCGATGGGCAATAAACCCAACATTCGCTTTATGAAGCCTTTGGATGCCCTCTTACTATTTTGAACACCATTGATAATCTAGGGAAGTTTGATGGCAAGTCCAAGAAGGTTACTTATTGGGATATTGCACTAACAGTAAAGGATTTAGAGTCTACAACAGAGTTACTAAGAAGATTCAAGATTGTCTTCATGTTGAGTTCTTAGAGGATCAAGACAATGAGAAAGGGAAGGGTCCTGATTGGATGTTTGATCTTGAGATTTTATCTCCTTCAATGAATTATGTACCTGTTAGAGAAGAAAATCAACCTTTGCATAATGAAGAAGATATTCAATATGTTGTTCATGATATTCATCTTAGACCTAATGTTGTTCCTGATAAAGATCCTATGAGTCCAAAACAAAGTACCGATGTTCCTAAGCAAAGTATCGATTCTCCAAAACAAAGCATCATTGTTCCACAATCCTCATTATCTCACGAGGATCAATCTATTCAAGAGGAACTTAATCGATGCTTCTTCAAGATGTATTAGCACATTCTTACACCGATGAACAAAGGAGAGCTTATGAAGAGGCAAAGAAGAAGAACAAGATCGCAGAGTTCTCTTACAAGATTTTGACAAGATTTTCAACCAAAGTATCACGCACATCTTGACAAGATTTTAGATGATTTGGATGATCCTACCATGCCCGGGCTAGAAGAAACCGATGATGAGCTTGAAGATGAAGGTATTTTCACAAATTCCAATGAAGGTGCCGATTATACTAACTTAGATGATACATATGAAGTTCCACAGCTCCAATCTTACGAATTCATAAGAATCATCCAACCGATCAAATCATTGGTCCTTCTACATCCGAGTTATGACAAGACACAAAGCTAAGGGTTTCACAAAACCTCATAATGCTTTACTTAGCTTTGTGTATATAAACAAAACAAAGCAAATCATAAGGACCATCAAACCCGCTTATTCACTTGTTTCATCTCTCAAGAGGAACCCAAGAATATTGCTCAAGCTTTGACTAAAGAAAGTCGGGTTGAAGCTATGCAGAAGAACTTCTTCAATTTAAACTTCAAGAGGTTTGGTTTTATGTGATCTTCCGATGGGAAGAGAGTTATTGGAACCGATGGGTTTTAGAGTCAAAAGAGATGAAAGAGGCAATGTTATCAAAACAAGGCAAGATTAGTTGCTCAAGGTTATAGATGTGAGGAAGGGGTAGATTATGATGAGGTATTTGCTCCTCGTGGCAAGGATTGAAGCAATTAGAATCTTTCTTGCTTTTGCTTCTTATATGGGCTTTCAAGTCTATCGATGGATGTAAAGAGTGCCTTTCTTTATGGCACTATTACCAAGAGGTATATGTGAAACAACCTCCGTGTTTTGAAGATCCTAAGCATCCAAACAAAGTCTATAAGGTGGTTAAGGCTCTTATGGTCTTCATCAGCACCTAGAGCTTGGTATGAGAGGCTCTCTACATTCTTATTACAACATGGATACGTGAGGGAGCCATAGACAAGACTTTGTTTATCAAGAGAGACAAGAAGGATATCATGTTAGTGCAAGTGTATGTTGATGATATTATCTTTGGGGCTACCAAACAAATCATGGTTAAGGAGTTTGAGCAATTGATGCGTATGAATTTCAAATGAGTTCAATGGGAGAGTTAACATTCTTTTAGGACTTCGTGTTAAGCACCCAAGGAAGGGATTTTATTAGCCAAGACAAGTATGTTACGATATACTTAAGAAGTTTAATTTTGATGATATGAAGGTCATTACTACACCTATTAAATCTATCAATTCATTGGGAAAAGATGAAGATGGTCACCGTTGAAGTCAAGTTATACAGATCTATGATTGGCTCTCTTATGTATCTTATCGCATCAAGGCCCGATATCATGTTTGCGCTTGTTTATGTGCCGATATCAAGTTTCACCAAAGATCTCTCACCGAATGTCACAAAAGAATATTCTCGTTATTTGAAACAACAACCTAAGTTGGGGTTGTGGTATCCTAAAGAGTCACCTTTTCACTTAGAAGCTTTTTCGATAGTGACTATGCAGTGATAACTATGATAGAAGATCCACAACCGGTGGATGCCAATATCTTGGAAGAAGGTTAGTCTCATGGCAATGCAAGAAGCAGACAATTGCAAAGAACATCATCTATCGAGTCGAATATGTAGTCACGCAAGTTGTTGTGGTCAAGTTTTGTGGATGCGTAATCAACTCTTGGACTATGGGTTCAATTTTAAGAATACTCCTATCAATATTGATAATGAGAGTACTATTTGTATTGTGAAGAATCTCGTATCATTCCAAGACAAAGCATATTCGATTAGGCATCACTTTATCGAGATTGTTATGAGCATAGGCTCATTAATGTGGTTAAAGTTCACACGGATGATAATGTAGTGATTTACTCACCAAAGGTTTTGATGTGTCACGATTCAATCACTTGGTCGTGAGCATTGGAATGATTAACTACTAAGCTATGTTTAAGGGAGGACTATAAGATGTTAGGTATAGTCCCGTGTATTGCTTGAGGGAGGATGTTCGTTTATACTTAGCTTATATGAAGGTTTTGGCAAAGCATCGATTTCGAAAGTACCGCTGGGAAAGTACCGCTGGGAAAGTATCGCTTATGTGGAAAGTACCGTTTGTCGATTAAAGCAATCGCTCCAACGGTAATATTGAAGGGTAATTGGTAGTAACGGTAACTTTGTTATTTAGGTCCGTGATTTTCAAATCTCACCTATAAATAACTTCTTCCGATTTTCCTCTCATATTATCAATTCACATCTTTTCCATACTTATCTCCCAATTACCATCTCTTTATTATTCGATACAATCTTTCTATTGTGCTCACTCTTTCAACAATATGGTGAAACGTTTAACTGCTTCGAAGCACAATATGGTGGCTAATTTGGACAAGACTGAGGCGAACGTGGCTTTCTATGATATCATTGATTATCTAGTTGGGTCGCCTATTAGCTATGCTCTTTTAGTTGAGCCGGATATTATTGAACCATGGATTCAAGAATTTTGGGCTAATGCTAGAGAGAATATGGAGGAGGATGAATATTATATTAGATCCTTAGTTGCTGGAAAGACTATCAAGATTACAGAGGCCTCCATTCGTGATGATTTATTATTTGGTGATGAAGATGGGGCTATTAGATTTGACAAGCAACTAATTTGGGATACTTTTAGTAATTGGGTTATGAAGGTTCTTTGAACGAACAAACTTTTAAGAAGGCCTTATTCTTGTCCTCAATGGAAGTTTTTGATTCATGTTTTGCTCCATTGCATAAGTTCTAAAAGCACTTCGGGAGCAGCTTGGTCAAATATAGCGCCCGCAGTGGTTGGCTTAGCTACGCATGTAGTGTTTAACTTTTCACGGCTTATTTTGGATGGAATGCTCTCTCATATATCATCCGGGGCAAAATGGTTGATGTACCCAAGATTTATACAGTTTTCTTAAACAAGCAATTGGTCGATGTTCCAAAACCCACCGCTTTGTTACCGTTATTGTGCAACAAGCCAAGATTTATACATTCATGGCTAGGCGAGTGATTTGTTCCGAGGTGGAGATATTCCTTTAACAACAACAATGATGGAAGTTGTTCAAGCCGCTCGTGATGCACCGGAGAGGATGAAGAACTCAAGGTACCGATTCGACCAAGGTATCGCTTCACAGCATCGATCCGCAAGCATCGCTTCACAAGGTATCGCATCCGCAAGCACCGCTCGTGAAGGTGCCGCATCATTACAAGGTGATGATTCTTCGTGTCCCGAGGTTCAAGTTGAGATTGAGCGCACACCTACTCCATCTCCACAACGCTCGCTTCGAGGTTCAAGGTGCTGCTACTACAATTCCTCGTGAAGGTTTAACTATGGATAACTATGCTTTGACAAAGGCGCTAGCTAGGTTGAACAAGACCGTTGAGCGTCAAGCTAAAACTATTCGAAGTTGAAGCGTAACTACTCGGTTGAGAAATTTTGTTAAACCCTATATTCAAGGTTTCAACTTATGGGTTAAGGAGGAAAACAAACGACGAAAAGCACTTCGTAAGGAATTGAAAAGAAAGACGGTTCCTAAATCATCTTCATCAACTTGGGAGGAATTTAGAAAAGAAAATTTGAAAGAAGATGTTATGAAGACAAAAGAATCAAGAAGATGTTTTGAAGAAGAAAGAAGGTTTTTCCGAGGAACAAGAAGTAGAAGTACAAGTTCAAGGTATCGATAATCAAGGTATCGATGTTCAAGGTATCGTTGATCAAAGTATCGAACATCAAAGTACCGAGTTTCATGATACATCTAGGCCGAGGTTATAACACCAATAACTCCAAGGGTTTTGAATTTTGAAGAAGAAGTCGGTCCTTCTACAGCTTGTTATAGAGGAAGAGGAGGAACCTAGATTTAAACCTATTCATTCACCTAGTGATGATGAATTAGTTGCTACAATTCTTGATCCGTCACAACCAAGAGGAGGTGTTACTATTAGAGAAGCACAAGATGAAGAACAACCAAGAACCGATCAACCCGCAATTGATCCAAAAGATAAAGGAAAAGGTGTTTTGGTTGAAGTTAAGAAAAGAAGCTCACTTTGGCGTAACTTAGAGCATTTGAAGTTGCAAGGAATGAAGTCAGTAGCTAGAAAGGTTCAAGAAGAATTAAATGCTAAATATAGAGAAGAACAAGAAGCTCAAGAAGCTCGTAATAGAGAAGCAAATCGAAAGGTTACATGAGGAATTAAATCATCAAGTCACGAACCTTTACAGCCTCCAACACCGTTAGATTCATGTCAAGAAGACCTAATTTGGCTAAAGAAAGGAATGCAATGATGGCATACTTAAAAGGCAGAGGATTTAAAGGATTGCAAAAGCTAAATTATGTGATATGAAAAGATTATATGATGTCGAGAGAGAAGCTTATAAGAAAGATGTTGCAGCATTAAAGATTTTAGAGAAGAATCTTATTGGACCTAAGTCGAAAGGAAGAAAAGCTTAAAGAGGAAAAGAAAACCAAGCTACGATGTTCGCTTTTCAAAGAAAGAGAAGGTTGAATTAAGATCCGAGACTAGTGATGAATTGAAGAATTATCTCGTAGTAGTAGATTTTGATTATACCAAGGAAGATAATGACATGAAGATGAACAGATCAAAGATCGTTGTTTTCAAAGTTGAGAAATCTAAGAATGGAGATTACATGGTTTTTCACAAAGAAGATAAAAGTTTCAAAGTTTTTAAACGGCTATGGGATTTGCTGCATATCATAGATAGAGTAGATCTATTCTACTTATATCATGTCAGTGAAGACTTATTTTGAAGATAATCCATTAGAAGGATTGGATTGGTTTTACATGGGATCTCATAACCATGTGGGAAACCGATGAAGAAAGTAATCGATGATATTTGGAAGGATCAAGAAAACTGGAAATAGTTTGTCGGAGATTCTTTGAAGAACTGGAGTTCATGTCTTGAGCTAGAAAATGGAACAATGATTCACATGTTTGCAGTAAAGAAGATATCCTCTTACAGCTGATCTAATGAGAAGAATGCTAGAGCATGGATTGGAAGTAGAAGAGGATGATGAAACCGCTTGCATGGTGATCAATTTGTTTATAGACCGGACTACCATTGCCGAGAATGATCTATAATCGGTATGATTTTGAATAAATACTTTTTGATATATCGATTTTTATTCAAAGTATCGCTAGTCGACAAGATTTCATCAAAGTACTGCTTTGTCAATTAAACCGCTTAAATGACTTTTAGAAGAAACCTTTGCTAAATAATAAATATTTTTGAAATAAAGGTTGAATAAATGGTTTTGTGATGATAACATCAATAGGTTATCAATCCACCATGGTTACAAAAGGATTGACTAATCCATGAGCAAACGGCTCGTAAAGATATATCAAACCGCTTTTAGTTGACAACTTGCTAATAAGTTGGATGGTCATCAACTCACCATATCAAGAATGTGAAGAGTTGGCTAGCCCACAAGAAATGGCTTGTGGTAAAGGCAAGGGAAAACCATTATTGGTAATTAGTTCACCATTAGATAAAAGAACTAACTAGTCCGTATGGGTACAACTTTTGGTAAAGACAAAACAAATCTGTTGATAGTCGGTGGTTTGCTAAAATCATATGGTTATCAATGTACCATGGTCTTACACACCAAAACATTTGGCTACTCCAAAGATAATGGCTTTGGTAAAGAGTTCTAAATCCATTGAATTTTCAATGATTCACTTGAAAGTGATGAGAATAGTATGCAACTTAAACCGAATTAAATGTACAAATTGTCATATGTTGTCGTGTTGTCAAAAGATGGAGATTGTCGGATGTCACGTGAAGAAAACAATTCTAAAGAGATACTTTGACAAAGCACGATTCTACAGAGATATAATTTAAAGACTAAAGAACAATCCATTTTAAAGATGAAGTCATTAAAGATATATTCACAAAGGAACTTGAAGTCAAGCAAGTAGAATTCAAGTTGGGGAGGATTGTTGGGATATGAAAGTGTCAAGATACCAAAGCATCAAGATATGAAAGTATCAGAAGTCGCAGCACCGAAGAAGTCAAAGAGTCAAAGTATCGCTAAAGATAAAGTCAAAGCACCGCATGGAGAAGTCAAAGTATCGCTAGAACAAAAGAACTGTTATATTCGTTTATGGAAAGTATTGTATTCCATGTTTAGATTACTTGTCGACAAGGTTATCAATTGTAAACCGACTAGGATATCCTTGAGCCTATAAAAGGACTCCTAGATTGGCATTAGAGGTACGATTTCGTAAAAAGAGTTTTAGAGTTTACGAATTAAGAGTTTAGAGAAAAGTTCAATATCTTAGAGTTGTATTAGAGTATCCGCATAATAAGCGATTTAGAGTTTGTTAATAAAGTTTTCTTCTTAGCTTTGTTAAGTAAATTCCGCACTTGATAAAGATTGCTCGTTGTTTCTTTGTTAATAACTTAGGATTTATCCGAGGTTATTAAACCTTAACAAGCTAGTTTAGTTTGATTAAAGTATATCGATCCAACAATATACTAGAGACATCTAGGTTTACAAGAGGAATCATAATATAATTAGGAAACAATACAATTAGGAAACTAAATATTCTTTTAAGCATATCTTCTAGAATCTTCCAAATCCTCCATCTTTTTGTAGTTTCCCTTCTTGTCACTTTGAGTCCTTCATGTTTCATTCTTCTTGTTTTGTATCATTAAATCTATAATAGACCCAACAGAGCTTTGTGTCAAAACAATACATTGCAAATTACTTGCAATATTAGGATTACATTTCTCGACATCCCTTTGCAAAATTGCAATCATCAAAGGGGAGCAAATTCGTCACTTAGACGAAATCTTTGTAAACTTAGTTGCAAACAAACTAGATTAGTATTACTTTCTTGGCGCCTTACCTAGGGATGGACTCGTCAAGGGGAGTAAAACGAGATCCTTTCCCGTACTTGCTCTCTACCTCTTTTTATTTCTTTCACATGTTTTTCTTAAAAACAATGTGTTGCTTTCTTTCAAGGCTCTTTTGTTTCGACAAAATGGGAGAAGAAAGTAAAACTACAAATTCAAACTTTTTTAATTTTAGCTTTTCCTTAAAATAATTTTATGTTTTGTCATCAACAAAAGGGGGAGATTGTTAATACAAATAAGTCAGAAAACGTTTATTTATATTTCTGATCTTCAATGTTTTGTCGATAACAAACGTAAAATCATATTAACGAAACAAATAAAATACGTAAATGGTTTGAACTAATAGTTTCTAACATATTCATATTTTCACATAAAACACTAAAACAAGTATAAGTGATTTTATGATTTATTACATATGTACAACAACTAGTGTTTACGTATTTGGGTAAATATACACATAACTAGTATGTAGTATATTGGGTAATGTAAATGGGTAGAAACTTAAGTATTTGACCAATTAACCAAATACATTAAATGGGTTGGGTAAAACAAGTATACACTAAATGGGTAAAACTAGCAAATGGTATTGACCCATAACCCATGGTTTTATATATACCACTGACTAAGCTCATTGTACTCTTAATACTAGCAAATGGTATTGACCCATAACCCATGGTCTTATATATACCACTTGACTAAGTTCATTGTACCCTTAATACTAGCAAATGGTATTGACCCATAACCCATGGTTTTTATTATACCACTTGACCAAGTTCATTGTATCCTTAAGATACATTGTATCTAGAAAGAAAACCATGGATCAACCCATAACCCATGGCCCATAACCAAAAATACCCATGGGCAAAGAGGAGCGGACCACGGATCCCTAGCGTTGTGCTAGCCGGATCCCTTGTGGTAGGGATCCGTGGGATTCGGGAAAAAGTAGAATTTTTCTATAAATGAGAGCCATTTCTTCCTTTCTATTCATCCCTTTACACATACTTCCCCAAGTATTCTAACCCTCTAACCTCGGATCCAAGAGATCTATGTAGTCTTTGTCTTTTGTTTTGTGTGATCTTCTAGGTTCCTCTTAAAGGAAAGATCACCACTTCTTGAAGACGTGCAAGCTCAAGTCCATGAGTTGCCATGTCATCATCTTCAAGACAACGAAGGTTATCTTGTTGATAGATCTACCTTTCTCAATAGATGTTGGGTTGAAGGCATTAGTGAAGAATGCCGAAAGTGTCAAGATGCAAGCATTAGTGAAGAATGCTAAAGGTGTCAAGACGAAGGCATTAGTGAAGGGTGCCAAGCGTTGTGTCAAAGGCATTAGTGAAGGATGCCAAAGAATCAAATCAAGTAGCATTTGGGAAGAATGCTTAGGTCGTATAATCGATGAGGTGCATCGTTATACATATAAGTATTTGTTTATTTACAAGGATGGTGATATCCTTGATGGTGTTGTAATAAGGAGTAGATCTCCTGATAATAGGTGTTGTGTCGTGAAGGGTAGTAGTTCCTCCATAGTAATGGAACTAGGTGCTTAGCCTAGTACCTAATAAAGGGTAGGCGACGTTGTGATAGGATTAGTTCTCCTAAGGTGTGAAAGAACTCGGTGGTTAGCCTAGCACCGTATAAAGGGTAGGCGACGTTGTGTTAGGTGTGGTTCGCCTTGGTGTGAAGGAACTCGGTATTTAGCTTAGTACCGGAAAAAGGTTAAGCGACGTTGTGAAGGCTTCTCCGCCATAAGGAGTTGGTGTAGTGTTTACTCTTGAGTAGGTGACTCGGGGAGTGGAGTAGGGCAAGGAAGGTGTCCTTGTAGCCGAACCACTATAAATACTTGTGTCGTGGTGATGTGCTTCTTACTCTTTATCTTTCATTACACATTTATATATCTATCTATCAACGTCCAACATAAACAACCAAATAGATTGACATAAGTCGATCTAAATATTTAAAAGGAAGTTTTAATTGGTAAAACTATTCAACCCCCCCCCTTCTAGTTTTCCACACAAGGATAACACTAAGAGTTATGAGGGTGACAAGTCATAATAAATGATCTTAGTGATCAGGTTTTAGCTTGAGGTGATATTAAAAATTTCAAGAATTGAAAAACTAATTTTTTTCTTACCTTGAGATATAAAAGACTAGAAGCAATTTCCTAAAATTGTTTAGCTTGCTTTCTCAAAGTGTTTTGAGAGGTGAGAAGTAGTTTGTGAGTAGTTGAAGCGAAAATATGATGAGTTTTAGATGTGTTGATAAAATTAGACTAAGATATTAAGTAAGCCTTTAGTGAATCTAAGCCTTTCTCATCCTTGAAGTGGACTTAGTTGGGTTCTAAAAACATATACCAAGCTAATGTGATGTTATCTAAGCGCTTTGATGAGTTGAATGTTGCATTGTTGATCCGATGTCACGGATCCCGGTTCCTTCAAGGAAGGATCCGGCTAGTCTAATCCTAGGGATCCGGCATCTTCGGATCGTAACCAACACGAACCTACATAGAGATGGTGTGCGATTTTGTACACTATTAAATCTATAAAGCAAGCAATAAGAACAAGCAAGTCATCATAAAACATCACTTACAAGGTAAGGTAACAATATCCAAAGTACCATGTTTGAAAATACTAAAGAGAAATCATTCAAACATAAAATAAATGAAACTAAGCACATTCCTATTGTCTCTTTCGTCAATTCTTCCTTTTCCTTTTGACGGCTTAGTGAGGTTGTGTTTAGCGAGGTTTGAATCATGCCTCTTATTTGTTTAAATTCCATGGTCTCGTTTGGAATGATTGGAAGTTGTTCGTGGTATTCAAGGATTTCCAATTTGATGTTGGATACTGGGTCGATGTCTTCCTCACCTTCTTCTTCTTCTTCTCGGCCGAGGAGTCCGAGAGAGCTTGGTGTTCTCTCATTGACCATGAACCGTTTAGAGGGTTGTTTGGTAAGAGGTACCATGGCGTGATCGGAAAGGTAATGATCATCGTTGATAGGGGATGGTTGCAATGTGCTAACATACTTACAAAGTCGTGTTAGGGTATACCATATGGGAGTACCATGTTGGAGCTTTGAATACCCAGCCATTCTCCTTACCATGCAATAGGCAAGATTAAATGGCCTTTGGTGGGTAAGACAATAGATCATTTGCACAAGGCATGCGTTTGGATGATCTTTGTTTCCAACTAGGCTAATGATGTTTTCCTAAGGATTTCTTCCCATTTTCTAAACATGGGATGCATTTTGAAAAGTTCCATTTAAAGGGATCACGGTGAATGAGCTTTTTATTCACGATCGTAACGGGATTGGTCGGTCCTAATTTTAAAGATAGTATCACGAATGGTTTCGGGATCATCGAGAGGAGTGTGATAGAGGCTTGGGATCAAGTGCACGTTTTGAGAGTTAATTGCCCAATCTTGAGTACATACAAATTCCCTCACAAGGAATGCGAAGGATTTGAGCAAATGTGTTGAGAGGAAGAGTAAAGTTTGTGTGTTGATGATAAAGGCGATTGAGATGCTATTATCGGTGTTCCTAATGATCCTAAAACTTTTGTAGAATTCGAAATAAAACCGGACAAATTTGTTCATCAATGTCAAGAAGGCAATCAAAGTTGATTGTTGAGAAAACTTGACGAATGCTCGGTATCTTCAAGGAAACATTCCTTGACTACACGTCCTTCGTGAATAAGTCGCTTTGTGAGGCTTTTGAAAATTTTACTGTTAGTTTTGGTCGAGATAGTAATGAGTAAGGTAATGGGCGGTGTCATGATGATCTTGTTGAGTGGCTTTGGGCATGGTTGGTCCTAAAAATACAAGTTTTTCAGTTAGGTTAAATTGGTTGATACGGGTTTATGGTTTTGATTTGTATTAACAATGTTGTGAACACAATGTGATTTAAAACACCTTTTCATGATTAATTTGAAAAAAAAAACTAATTAATTGATTAGATATTAAGAACCCATAAACCCTTGAATTAAGATGATGAAAATTAGGACAAGTTAATGTAATTACTTACAATGGTGTTCTAGGAAGGAATACTTGAAATTATGAAAGCCAATGAGGATTAATTCAAGTAGCTTGGTCATTTTGTTTTGTGTGAATAGAGGGAAAGTAATCGGTGGTGAAATTTTAAAAGCGTATAGGCGAGTTACATTCCACGGTTCCCCGGATCCTTTGAATTTGGGATCCGGCTAGTACAACTAGAGGATTGACTCATGTGAGCAGAAAAGGGTTGTTTGGCAATATTTTGTAATAGGCTTATAAATTAGCTTACAAAAATAGTTTGGCGGTATTTAGATGAAGATTGTTTTGGATGACGACTTTTGATGAATCACATATCGAGGGTTCATATGCGACGGCGGCGTTAGTTTGATTTAATCAAAAGGAATACTATTCCCGATGATGAAAAAGGCGAAGAAGTGACGAAAGAGACTTCTAACGATGCTAGTGATTATTAAACTAAGAAATAAATTGAACTCATGTAACCTATCTAATGAAAGGTAAAACATACCTCTATGCTTCTTGGTTTGGCTTAATACCAACAAATACTTCATGAGCTTTTAAAGTAATCATTTGTACTTGGTGTACGTAAGTAGTGATTACTTTATAGATCCTTCCTTGAATGTTGTCTTCTTTATTCTTTGAATGAAGATTATGGAGAGATTCTAGTATGAAGATTTCTTGAAAACAAAAGTTGTTAGGTGATCTATCAATGTCCAACAAAATGATTTAAACAAAAGTATGATCTAAAAAATCCTTCTTTGTAGTTTTCAAACATACGGATCGTATCAAGTCTTTAAAGTACAACATACTTTAAAACTTGTTGTGAAGCTCTTATGCCAATTGTGGAAAACTAGAAGGGGTTGAATAGTTTTACCAATTTAAAACTTCCTTTTAAATATTTAGATCGACTTATGTCAATCTATTTGATTGTTTATGTTGGACGTTGATAGATAGATATATAAACGTGTAATGAAAGATAAAGAGTAAGAAGCACATCACCACGACACAAGTATTTATAGTGGTTCGGCTACAAGGATACCTTCCTTGCCCTACTTCACTCCCCGAGTCACCTACTCGAGAGTTCGTAAACACTACACCAACTCCTTATGGCGGAGAAGCCTTCACAACGTCGCATAACCTTTTTCCGTACAAAGCTAAATACCGAGTTCTTTCACACCAAGGAACCACACCTAGCACAACGTCAGCCTACCTTTTATCTGATGCTAGGCTAACCACCGAGTTCTTTCACCCTTAGGAGAACTAATCCTATCACAACATCGCCTACCCTTTATTAGGTACTAGGCTAAGTACCTAGTTCTTTCACACCTTAGGTGAACTACACCTTCACGACACAACACCTATTCTCAAGGAGATCTACTCCTTGTTACAACACCATCAAGGATATCACCTGTTGGAATCACTCCTAAACCATATTTCAAGTATTTATATTTCATATGTAATAGGTAGCTTTGTTATGGCCTTTATGTTTGTTTAAGGTCAAGCTTATGTAGAAGGCCCATAAGCTTGATCCAAGCCCAATAAGTAATAGGGAAGGAGAGGGAGTGTTGCCCTAGCTCCTTGCCTATAAATACATTGTAATAACCTTCATTTGAAGGTTGGTTGTTCAAGTTTTCTTTTCACATACTCTCTTTGCCTTAACCGTGTTTAGTATTACGTGTGTGTGTGATAACTTGTTCATCCGCTTCATCTATTCTCTTATAAGCTTGTGTTGTAAAACTAGTGACCTAACGGTGGTATCAATCGCCAAATAGTTGGGTGTACACTTTGTTTTGAAGTTTTGGTTTGTGTCTTCGCGTAAAGATAACGATCTTTGGTTCGCTTAAAACTGATTTTTACACTTTTGAATCCAAGATTCTTGTACTTTCAACGTTATTAGGTGTTAAACTATTGGTTTTGGCAAAAGTTTGGAACTTTACGTGTTTTTCCTTGTTTTTAAGCTTGTTTTTTGTGCACGAGTGTTATCCTACAGCGTAATCGTTTTAAGAGCTTTGGATCATCAAGTTTCACACTTTTGTGTTATTTTGGTGTTATTGAAGTTGTTTCATCACACAAAACCGGTTTAGAAACATCTTTGGACAAAATCATTCTTACGAGTAGGATTACGGCGTATCAAAACCCTAGTTTTACGAGTAGTTCTCTGGCGTAACTTTGTTCTTAACTTGATCTTCATTTTCCTCGGTTTATTCCGTGTTTCTTACTTGGATAAGTCCGAAAATACGTCGACTTTGGATATCTTTTGCCTTTGTGAAGTGTAAAAGATCACTGAGATAAAACCACAATTTTACGCTAAGCATAAAGCTTACGCGTGAAAATCTTACGCTTAAGATTCATCTTACGCGTAGACCTGAATCCCACGCATAAGGTAATCCTCGCCTAACTTTCTCGCCTAACTTATTGTTTACGCATAACATTAGTCTTTTTTCACCTTCGCAGTAAGCTAAATCCTACAGCGTAACTATTCTTGTTACGCGTGACTTTTGGTGTTTTTACGCATAAGTGCTACTTGGTTCTTGTCTTTTCTACACCTAAGGATACTTCATCAACAAAGGTTCATTCGACTACAAAGATCCATTCTTACTACACAAGTTTATCATCATGTCTCAACCACCATACTCTAACTATTTCCTCACACTTATAATCATCAACAACAACAACAATTAACTCCACAACATCAACAATGGAATCAACAACAAGCCATTTATCAACAACAATTTATCAAGAACATACTCCACAACTTGGTGCAATTCCGGAACCACAAATGGTTCACCACCACCAAACCTTCAAGCTCTACCCTACACAAACGATTTCAATCAACATCCATCACGAAGCACTATGAAGGAACCCACTTGGTTTGCAAAGATGTGTGAAGCTTTAAGCGACCAACAATCAATTCATGAAGTCGATCACTGATAGACCTCCAATGCTCACTCCAGAAACTACGATCAATGGGTGATAAGGTTCTTTAGGTTACGTGATCGAAGAAGCCACATGGAAAGTTCTTAAAGAAGGTTATCTTGGAAGGTCCATTTGAGATGCCTACCGTCATTGTGCAGGAGATCCAGCTCTTTGTTCCACCAAGAGATGAACAAACCAACATTGCTACATTGCTGATTTAAATCCTCTGAACTTCTACACTATGAAGTGATGAACTTGCAATGGAATACATCCTCTTAGGATTACCAAACCCAATTCTTCGTAGTGTTGATACTCAAAAGCACAAAAAATGTGGGATCATATTAGTCTTCTTATGGAAGGATCGGTTTTCAATCGGGAGGATTTGGAATCCAAAATTTACTTGCTTACGAACACTTCATGATTGAACACGGAGAGACACTTGAGTCATATCATCATCGATTTTCGAGACATCATCAATGATTTGGATAAACACAACATCATCATGCCAAGAATTGCGGTGAATACTAAGTTCTGAGTAGTCTTGGTTACAGATGGCGAAGTATGTCATTTTCTCCGTCAAGCGAAGAATATGCATCATTCTACTTATGGATTGTTATATGATTACTTGAAGCCTCATGAAAAGGAAGTTGATCGGGAAAGGATTCTCCGTGCTCAAATTGCCAAACAGTCACAACCGGACAATCAACAACTTGCCTTGTATGCTCAATGAATTATCCTCTCAACCAAAGAACTCAACCAACGCTTCCAACACACCTTCACGGCAACAACCTCAACCTCAACAAAATCAATTGGTTCCATACGACAACAATGCTCAAGCATATGTCGATGAAGCTCTTGAGGAAGCAGATCCGTTGAAGCATTGCAACAAGGATTTGTGATGATTGCTAATGCTTTTGGCGTTACACCAACAAATCCAACAATCGTATTCATTCCTCATCTAACACACGGACTCAAGTGTTGTGAACAATGGACGTGTTGAAGTTTAGAATCGTGATTATGGTCGTCGGATGGGCGGTGGTCAAGGGTTTAATCTTTGTGGGTAGGAATAACAATGAGCTTAAGTGGTGGAGCAGGAAATGCTCGAATCGGTTAAATGGTCTTAGATGCTACAACCGCAATGAGAAGGACACACTGGCTAATGCATGCCCAAAGCCAAGGACTCGGGGCGGTGCTTATTTCAAAGAGGCCTTACTTTTGGCTCTTAAGGATGAAGTCGGTGGATCTCTCACAAACAAAGAACGAGCTTTATGGCGCATTGACTCGGATGATGATATGGAGGACTTGCGAGGCTAATGCATTTATTATGTTGATGGCTAATATGCATGAGTCGCACATGAGTGATTCAGGCCAGTGTATGACAGATGGCTTGTCTCAGTGCCGAACAAACCATCATCATAATCGAACTAATATCTCCGCCAATATCGAATCCGTAGACGGATCGGATGCTCAAATGAGTCTTCTACATCTTCTTGATGATTTTCAAGTTAACCACCGTAGTTACATTTGACGATCAAGATGACCTTATGGTCCCTTTGATAACCAAATTGACTCGTGGTCGTACTTGAGGATCTAAAGAATGATCATGTTGAGACTCACGTTGAACAAGATGATCTGTTGCCTCATCCGGATTTTGCTCGGTTAATTCAAGACCATAAAATCAAAATGGAGGAATGCTATGCATTAAATCAATCCTTAAAAGTAAAATGCAATTGTTAACCAAGGATTTTGAATGTTTACAAATGCAACTCAACTTTTCAAAACTCAAGAAAATCGTGAAAAAGGTTTTGAAGCCGCTTTACAAAATCTCATCAAAGCGAAAAATATTTAGAGAGCGGATCGTGATCTAGCCGCCTCGAAGAATGCTTTGTTGTCCAAATTAGAACAATGAAACATGAACATAAAAAGCAAATTAACGCTCTCACCTTGGAAAATCAAAAACTAAGGTGAGTTGTTAAATTGTCAAAACAGTTCTTCGCATACAAAAAGCATTCGACGAATCGGGTAGATGACCTTCTGAAGAAATCATCGGCTTGCAAAACAAACTTAAAGAGTTTAAAAGCTGTTGTTTACAAACATGGTGAATCTATGACTATTGAAAAGTTTACCTTAAAACCCAATCCAAAAGGATATGGCAAAAATCTAGGCGATTACAAACCAAAGCTTTCACTAAAACATTCAAACCAACTCACGAAGTTTCGGTCGATACAAAATTGATAATCTTGTCATGAGTGTTGTTGAATATCATCGTCAAGAGGAATTCGATGCGGAAAGGCGAGTCGATCAAAATTAAAAATGTTGTTTACAACAAACCTTTTAATTATAAAAGCGCGTCACTTTCGTCACACCAACCGAATCTACTAACACACCAGGGTTATCATCAAAACACCCGAGTCTTCTCTTTGTTAATCCCAAAGCAGACTTTGCACAAACTTATGGTCCTTTACCTTCCATTAGTGAAGTAAACTCAAAACACGAAAATCAAAAATCCTTCGATATTTTGACATTTTCATGGTCGACCTCAAAATTTTACAACATGAGATAGAATATCGATCCGAAATCAAAGTTGAACATTTTCAATCGCCTCGGCGAGAGAACAAAGAGACATCTTCGGAAAAATCTTTTACCTAATGTTAAAAACTTGAAAAGTTGTGCAATTGCACAGGAAAAGGATTTTCATAAGGAACTTGGGGTAATGAAAAGCGTTTTAGAAATGAAACATCTATTTTGAACACAAAACACAAAAAGAAACTATTGAGAAAAGATGTTGATCGACTCTTAGAAGATGTTATCTGTCTTTGATATCCATAATGTTGTGTTACTTCATGCCTTGCCATTTGCATCGATTATATCTCTCACGATATTGTTGAAACTGTTATGTAATCATTGAGAAAACCGATAATGTGCTTCGGATCGAGTCTTTAAAAGTGAAAATAAACGATTACACACGGAAATTAACAATGCAAACGTCGTCTTCATTGGTGTGAAAAGATATTCACAACCATCAACTTAGTTTTCAAAGAAAATCGCTCAATTGAGTGCAAAATCTTACGATCCTAAAATTGAGCAACTGGATAATCATAACGTGTCTTTGAAAAGTCAAATCTCAAAATATGAACAAGAACTTTTAAAAGTTAAGCAGAATATGGTGTCATATTTGATTTACTCAAAAGACTCAAGATGAAGCATCAAATGAACTTGATCACTATCTTACTCACACTAGAGAAGTCATGAATTTTCTTTGGTAATATTCGTTACGAAAATCAAGATCGATTCACACCATCTCTAAGTTACGGAAATGTTAGGAAAGTATAAACAACTCCCGCCTCTTGTGATTAAGAGATTAGCACCAGTCACACTGAGTAATCGTGAACCTAGAATTCCAGCTGCCAAATCACAAGTTGCTAATGTGTTTCCCTCTCTGAAAGCAGAATAGTTTCATCTTTTCCAAACGTCCGCACTTCACGACCTAGAGCACTCGATCGAAGAATAGGAAGTTGCGACCTAAGAAAAGATCAATAAGGAATGCTAAAGTGAAGAACACCCTAGGACTACGAATAAAAATCATGTTGCTTCCACTATAGATGTTACGTCGG
Source organism: Chrysanthemum lavandulifolium (assembly GCA_022545495.1). Lineage (NCBI taxonomy): Eukaryota > Viridiplantae > Streptophyta > Magnoliopsida > Asterales > Asteraceae > Chrysanthemum > Chrysanthemum lavandulifolium. The sequence goes on from CM040243.1 coordinate 45,447,177, forward strand.
CAAATGTAATAGACATAGTGATGTAACGAATGCTAAACCGTTAAGCACTTTTGATATTCATCGATGCACCTTGTGTTATTTTTGAAAGAGTATGAATTCGATTGTCATGACAAATGTGTTGCTAAAGCTATAATCTCTAGATTTGGAATCCTAAGAATCGGAATACCTCTAGGCTCACTAATCATTCTAAGTCCGTGCTTGGTAAACCACCTTCTTTAGATTCTAAGACAACCATTGCTATCACAAGTAGCTACCGCCTCACCTCCTAAGAATGTAGTACCACCTAGTGCTTTCACTAAGACTAAAGCAAAGAGTAGTTCTGAGATGGCAAAAATGGATATATAACACACTAGGATTTAAGTGGATGCCTAAAACTCTCAATGTGTATGTCTAACATATACCTTGAACCCTCTAACATTTGGGTTCCACATCTACTTCTATTCCATCCGTGTAAATGCATGTGTAATCACGGTGTCTGATCATTCTCGGATTGTTGATAGCGGATGTTCCCGACACATGACAGAGCAACCTTAAGCTGTTATCAAACTTTATTGCAAAGTTCATTGCCTTTGTCGGTTTGGGAGCGATCACCGCAGCCCATCATGGGCTACGGAGATTATGTTAATGGGAACATCGAAATCGGCGGGGTTTACTATGTGGAAGGCCTCGGTCACAACTGCTTTCGATGGGTCAATTTTGTGATGGAGATTTGGAGGTTGCTTTGGGAGAAAACTTGTTTCATTCGTGATCTACAAGGAAGCGATCTTATGTCCGCTCGCGTAATTCCGATCTACACTATCTCTATGCAAGACATGGTTGCTTCCTCTCCCATTTGCTTACTTTCAAAGGCAACATCTACAAAATCCACGCTATGGCACCGTCGTCTCTCACATCTAAACTTTCAAACCATCACCAACCTTGCTCGACACAAACTAGTTGAAGGACTCCCACGATTCCGGTATTCAAAATATCACCTTTGCTCACCGTGAACAAGGGAAAAGCATTTTCCTTCAAAGGTGGAACACGACTCTCGACATGTGCTTCATCTTCTTCACATGGATTTGTGTGGCCCGATCGCGCGTGCAAGCGATCAATGGCAAACTCTACATCTTAGTAATCGTTGATGACTACTCTCGATGGACTTGGGTCTACTTTCTTCGTAGCAAAGACCAAGCTCCACAAATGATCATCACCTTTCTCACAAAGATATGAGTTCGACTCCATGACAAGTCGCCGAATCATCGAAACAGGACAAAGGAACTAAATTTGTTAACAAAACCCTTCGTGAATTTTATGAGAAAGTGGAATTCACATCAAACATCTATTGCACGGACACACGAACAAAGCGGAGTTGTTGAAAGACGAAACCGAGCGTTAGTGGAAGCGTAAGAACAATGTTAATCAATGCTAAACTTCAGTTACTTATGGGCGTAAGTCAGTATCTCTGCATGCTATACTCAAAACCGTTCCATAATCACAAAGCGCCACAACAAAACACCTTTTGAGCTTGTCCACAACTATAAACCGAACCTCAAACACTTTCATGTATTTGGATCCTTTGCTATCAGAATAACGATCGTGATGATTTTGGAAAGCTCAAAGCAAAAGGCGATAATGGAGTCTTTATTGGATCTTGTGACAATTCTAAAGGTTTCCGAATCGGAATCGTCGAACTAAGGAGGTAATGGAAACGATTCATGCTCATTTCGATGAACTCACGGAAATGGCTTGCGTATATGACTTAGAACCGGTCACAACCGTTTAAACTTCCTCAACCCCATCATCACCAAGAAAGCCCTCATTAACTCGTCAACAAATGGAAAGGTTATTTGCTCCTGCGATTACGTGACGATATTGATGAGCGTACTCTGGTGTATCCATTGTCTCCATTGCACAACCCGATAATATTCTTATACGATACACCGCAACAACAACTATCGTTGAAGATGCACCTACACAATTGACTCCAACACAACAGTTGAACACACCGCTTCCAACAATGATGAACGGTGATGATATTACGAATGAAGTACCCCACTGCAGATTTTGATCCAAATCGTTCTTCACCCGTTTGCTAATGAGGCTGCGCACGGATGTCGCGGAATCTTCAACAAACCATTTGAATCCTCGAATCGCACAATGTATATCAACATCAACCTCTACACATAGATGGACAAAAGACCATCCTCGGCTAATATTATTGGCAACCCGAATCAACCGATCGTTCACGAGACAACGTCTTCACTCGGATGGTGAACACGCATTTATGCACTCACCGTCCGCCAATCGAACCTAAAACATTAAGGATGCAATGACAAAAGACAAGCGGATTGAATCCATGCGGGAAGAACTCAACCAATTCAAACGTCTTGAAGTATGGGAGGCTGGTTGAAAGACCAACAGGGGTCTACGTCATTGGTTTAAAATGGATTTGGAAAAACAAATTGGATCTTTGAAGGAAATGTTATCCGAAACAAGTCACGTCTAGTTGCTAAGGGTTATCGTCGGGAAGAAGAATAGACTTTGAAGAATCTTTTGCTCCGGTTGCTCGTCTTGAGGTCGTTCGGATATTTCGCGTTCGCGGCTCATATGAACATGATGGTCTATCGGATGGATGTCAAAAGCGTTTCTCAATGGGCAACTTAAAAAGCGGTCTATGTCGACCAACGGATGGATTCGTTGATCACGAGTTCCCGAACCATGTCTACAAACCGAACAAAGCTCTTTATGGTCTCAAACAAGCCCCTCGGGCATGATGCGACAAGCTATCATCTTTCCTCATTGCCAATAATTTCACCAAAGGCTCGGTTGACCCAACTCTCTTTATACAATATCACGGGGCACACATCTTAATTGTTCAAATTTACGTGGATGACATCATTTTGGATCAACACATAAAAAGTTTTCAATCGCTTTTGCAAAACTCATGAAGAAAAATTTTGAAATGTCCATGATGGGTGAACTTCGTTCTTTCTAGGACCGCAAGTTCATCAATCACCCGTGGTATTTTTAAAGTCGGTCCAAATATGCCCTTGAGCTGTTAAACAAATTTGGAATGAATACACGTGATACTTATGCCACACCAATGGCTCATACCAAGAAATTAGATCTTTGATTTACATGGGAAATTGGTTGACCCTACCAAATACCGAAGTATTATTGGGTCTCTCATGTATCTAACAACTAGCGACTGATATTGTCTTTCTTTGTTTATCTATGCTCCCGTTATCGATCGCGACCAATGAAACCCACTCTCGAGGCTAAAAGAATCCTCCGATACATCAAGGGAACCATTAACTTGGGGATCCGGTATCAGAAGGATTACGGTTTTGAACTAATAGCTTTTTCGAGACGATCACGCGGGATGCCTAGACTCGAGAAAAGTACTTGAGAGCACTACAATTTCTCGGTGATAAAGCGGTGTCTTGGCAATCAAAGCGAGGATTGTACATCATTGTCATCAGCTGGCGGGGATATGTAGCCATGTCCGCGTGTTGTGCTCAAGTCATCTGGATGAGAACACAACTCAAAGACTATGGTTACGTGTTTGACGAATCCCGATGTCTTGCGACAATCGAGTGCCATTGCAATCTCGTGCAACTCGATTCGACTTTTCGAAATCAAAGCACATCGATCTACGATATCATTTCATCAAGGACCACGTGGAGCAGTGCCGTTGAACTATACTTTGTGGTCTTGAATACCAATTGGCGGTTGCTCACCAAAGCCTTGCCTCCCGCTAGGTTTAATGAGTGGTCCACCGAATTGGTATGAGGTGTTTGACTCAAGAGGAATTGGATGACCTCTTAAAACAGATCTTAAAACACATCAAACACCAAAACATCTTTTGTAAATAAATTTTCAAAACAAAATACAAAAATAAAATCGAGATAAAACAACAAAATATTCTCCCAATCTTTATTTCTTTCAACATGGCAAGTACATTTCTTCCGTCAACACTTTTATCTTTCAAAATTCAAGATTTTCCGATCAAGTGTTGAGGGAGAAAATAATCTTTAAGCTTTCAAAACATCGTGTACTTGCATGTTATCACATCTCGGTTGATTCTTTTACAAATGGTGGTAAATTTCACGGTTCATTGACACTCCTCGGACTTTAATTAATAACCTTTCATTATTTTCTCAAGTCGAGGGGAGTGTCGTCAAGTCTTCTAAAATCTTCATTTGGTAACCAAAATTGGAAGTTAAGCGGCTTTGGATGAAAATGGAAAGGTGGAGGGACCAAAGCTGTCAAAAACTTAGAGTTATTTTAAATAAAACCTCCACCTAACTTAACTCTTCTCATTTATTACTATCAACCAAACATATCCTACGCATAAGAATCAATCTTCAAATATGTGTTTTGGATCATCATCTTGTAAGTTGTTTCATAATCTTAACATGTTTTCAAACACCGGTTTTGATTTTTACGTGAATCAACGGTCAAAAGATGTATAATCTTGGTTTTGTGTTCTACGATAGCGTATGAACACATAATCAGGTGTGTGTTTAATGGTTAAAAGATTGTTTCAAAATGTGTTTTAGCATCAATGATAATATCTTTATCCTCAAATCTTACCGAAACAATTGATTGATTTTGAAACTTAGGGTTTATCGTGGTTGGGTTCTTCAAATGTAAAGTGTTTTGGTCTAAATATTCTTTGGGTTATGTTCATATGATGTTGAATTAATCATATCCTTGCTCTATAACTACCGAAACACTTGATTAATTGATTTTGAATTTAGGGTTTAAGGTTCATAAGTTTGGGTATTTTTGATTCACCATGAGTTAGATGTTAATACTTGGTATATAAGCTCATACAACTCTCTTGAACTACGAGAATAAGTTTGGTGCAAATCCTATGGTTAGAAAACTTACGCGTAATTCATAACCCTTAGGGTTTTGACTTACAGCGTATGACTTCACGCTTAGCACATATGAATGATTCATACCATGTTTTGATGATAAAATGAATGATATGTGTTTAACTTTGATGATATGATGTTTTATTTCGAGCTTGCTACTCTTAATATTCGAGAATCAAGGTTGATGTTAATCTCGCATAAGGATCACCTTACGCGCTTAGCTGTTATCGTAAGATTAGTCTTCGGCGTGGCGTCCACGCATAAGGTTCTACATATGGGACTACGGCGTATCACGTGAAGGATATGCGTAGCGATGACCTCTGCGGATAAGGTCAACTCTTCACGAGTAGCCTTCACGCGTAAGGTTAATATATGCCTCACGCATAAGCTCTACGCATAAGGTCTCCTTTTCCTCACGCGTAACATTTCTTACGTGTAAGTTAGGATTCTCTGGCGTAAGCCTACGCTAAGCATATATCATACACATCTCGCGTATCTTTGCCAAAACTAGGCAACCTAGATTGACCTTCATGATGAATTGTTACTTGTACAAACTTGCAAATAAACTAATCATATCATCACGAATCCAAAATGTCACTAATAAACTTAAATAAATCGATATGTTGTGAAGCAATAAGTGATAAAATAAACTTTAAAACTTAAAGTTAACTAACTCACGAAACATTTCACGACATCATTGAATTATTGAACATACAAGTGACTTAGGACTCGTAACAATCATTGACATTTGTACATTCAATAACTAGACAATAAGACCTTACATTGACTAACATTATGTCTTCGATATGTTGGTTCTTTTGGCTAATGTTATTTCGAGATCACGACATGGTGAACAAATGAATGTGGATGCACGAAGTTCTCTCCATTGGCGATATCTATCCTCATGGCTATCCAGTGAAGATAGGAAAGAATAACCTCCGTGTTGACTTTGACACCCTCACTTGCTACGAATCTTCATGTCTTATTGCTATCGATATTAGAGGACTCATCCATATCGAGAACATGCTTACTCGCTCTGCAACCATTCGAGAGATCTACATCCAGCAGTTACGGAATACTATGGAAAGGATCAAGGAAGGATTGTGACGGTGACTCTAAACCACAAACAAGTCACCATTACACTGCGAGACTTAAGAATGCTCTCCTTATTCACGAAGTCAATCCAACCAAACTTTATGCCACACTGTTGAAGAGTTAACTCTCCAATTCTTAATCAATATCGGTTATGATGAGGCTACGGGAGTAATCACCAAGCACTCTCATGTAGAGCTTAAGAGTATTCCTCGACCATGGAGAACACTCTACATGATCATCACCAAGTCATTTACGGTCGTGATAGCGGCTATGAGCATCCTAAGCTCATAGAGCGCAAATATTTTGGGCATTCGTCAACATGAAACACATCGCTATTGAAGCTCGATTTGGGATGACATGATGTCATTTCTCAACAAACTTGGCTCAAGATTCCTACATCGGATATACCAAATTGTTGATCGAGAGCACTTGGACTTCACCACGACATTCCCAGAGGCTCAATGACCCGAGACAATCACGATATGTTGGCGGAACCCATTATCCTTTATAGAATCAAGGAAGCGTCTACAAAGAAACAAGGTCTTGTATTGCGATTTCCTTCTAATCAAGATGTCGAGCTCGAAGCGTACAAAAGATATCGGGCGCGTTAGACAAGGCAAAGTTGGTCATCTTGGCGAAAAATCTTACGGAACACTGTCGGAGAACCGAGAAGAGGAAGTGCGAGAAGCACAACAAGTTCTGAGTCAAAGGAAGGTTCCTAAAGGAAGCTCCTTCATATAAGTTGTTCCGTAAAGGAAGCCGAACCTATTCCAGCTTAAACCTCAAAGACAACTTAGGGATGAGAGCTCGAAGATCTTGAGACGGATGAAGAGGTTCATTACTGCTGGCTGCAACGAAACACACCTCGGTGACACTACCTCCAAGTCCTCCAATTTGTCCAAGAAAGGGAAGACTCCGACTATTGTACCTTATGATGAGAGCTACGAAGAAGAAGATGAAGAGCAATTAGATAAATCATACAGAAAAAGTTTCACAGCGTCCGACACATTAAAAGGCCCTTTGAATTTGCTAAAGAACAAATGGGTGGCCCCGGAGGATCAAGTGGTCTTGCCTCACTCTCTCCGATCCCGATGCGGTTAATCAACCCGATAAGGGATCCGGTGCCACCACTCTTCCGCAACAACAACCTTTGTTGAAGAAACTATTGTGTATGATTTTGAAAGCAGGCGAGAAAGAAAAGTCTAAAGATGGCGAGGATGATTATACCAAGTTTCTTCTAGGCAGTCCAACACCCTCAAAGGAAAACCTCATAAACTCCTAAGGACATGAAGTCTCCTCATGTCTCCTCATTATCGGACTCTTAAGTCTCACTCATCACAACCACCATCAACAAAATCAACGGATCATCATCCAAATCGGTGAAGAAACCACCTAAATCTTGGATTTCTCAAACACATGCAAGAATTGTGAAAATTTGTCAAACAAGTTAGAAAGAAGGACATGCTCCACGAAAACTTAATTGGTATCTTTGAACAAATGCGATACTTACATGATGAGAATGACAAGATGCGGAAAGATAGGAAAGCTATTCGAGGATTTCATGAGAAGTCATCGTCGGGAAGAAGCTGAATGAAATGATTGAAGGTTACACTCAAAAGTATCTTGGGATATCATTCCTAAAGTCCAAAAGGAACGGAGAGCGTCGACAAGAGATCAAACCACAAGTTTCTTCTCGAAACCTTGTCCCGAGTGTGACAAAAGAAGTATTTTCGGACAACTCACTTTAACATCGTAGCATTGGTTAAACATACAATGGGCAAAGAAGGCGATATCTACGAATGCGAGTTAATAGCTAAACTTGTGATGCAAATGTCAAAGAGATGCAGAGCGTTTACGCCGGATGAAGCTAAATTTTTCAAAATCCTACTTGACTATCAACTCGGATCATCATGCAAGGAGTCGACCATTCAATCCAAGCGACCAAGAGATGGCGATGATAAGGATAAGGACTCTGCACCTAAGCGTCGAAGCGATCGGTCAATCTACATCTATGCCACCTCCTCCATCGGACTTCTTCTCAACATAAGTCTCCATCACCTCGGTCTTCTCTTGATAAACCTCGGGACGATTCCGAGTTACCACCCCCACTCATAAAGCGGTGACTACTTTGAGTACGGGTGGTGGCGATGAAGAGGTCCTTGAGCCCGACAACAACCCACCTCACCCAAACAAGTGCAAAACCAGTATCATCATCAAGGCCTTCTAAAAAGAAGAAGAAGGCGACTCGGCTGAAGTTGTATCATGGCTTGATGACGATAAAAGCGCATAATTTGATTGGTTTGCTACTCTTGTTAACGACACTCCCTACCACGAAGAAGGTCAAGAATTGGTGAGCGGTAGTACCTTGGAGCATGCAAAATCTTGCAAGAAAGATTCCGTGTGAAGAAGATGACAAAATCCGAGTTGAGCGCATCAAGAATGGCGCATTCCTTCGTTGAAAAACAAATCGAAAAGTGCAATCGAGGTTGAATATCACCTTGAAAACATTGCTCGAGCCATGTCTAACAACATGGATTGGCTCGACCCGAAGCAAACATCGACTTCACTAAGCGGAACAACCCTCCATATTACCTTGTTGGACCAAACCTCTACCAACAATCGGCCAACCGGATGAACCAAGGATTCCTTGCGATATTTCTTCAACAAAGACACGGAATTTCTTCTCCATGGTGGCGATGGTTCACGAAAATCGCTACATCATTGACTCTTCCATTCCCGGACTATTTACTCAAACGCATAGCTATCGAGGCGTGCAACTCACTTGTTTTCGACAACGTGCAAGCATATGACCAAGATGCATTGTATGGGATTCATCATTGGCACGAGCGAAGAATCTACTCTGAGCTGCTGGTTCAAGTCTCAACATGAAGTGTCTTGCTCAAAGGACATCGTGGCCATCAAACACATTGATCTCAAGTCTAAGTGGGACTACATTCTTGAAGAATATCATAGTCAAACGACAAGATGAGCAGGACTATGAATTCTCGGTGACTTTGAGAACTTGTCCCTCAACGACATCGAAGACTTGTGCACGGCTAAAGTGCAGTTCGTATCGACAATTCTCGTGAAGTTCAACGTGAATTTATCAAGTCGGTTCTCATCTTCATTAGGCGCATTGTGATCAAAGAGCGTGTCAAAGATATCCGGATGGTCATTGAATCATATCGAAACGTGTAAACTTCACTCCACCACGCTAGATCTTCGACATCAACCACTTCACACAACTCACGCTCATCGGCAAACCTTTGGCATTGTTTATCGCGGTGAACTTCAGAACGCTTAATGGCGTGTAGTGAGCTCCACAAATCGGGGATCATACCTTGAAGATGGTTAGGGGTGGATTGGCGTCTGATTGAAGGATATCGCTGAAGGTTGGGAATCTAGCGGCGGAACTCTCGGGAAAGGAGGGATGTCGAAGGATCATCACCATGATTGATGAGCGGTTGTTCGAAGGATCGATTCGGGCGCTTGGAGAGTTATGTTGGTGGTCAACCGGAGAAACATCACCGGCTTTCAGCGCCTGTCGCACTCCTGGGAACATCACCGCACTTCACGGTACCCTTGAATAGTTTCCCTCGTATGATTTTGGATGCATGATTCTATATGTGAATGGCTTGTGCACACATAATAGTGTACAACCCGTAATGGTCAAGAAAGGACCTTGTGGTACACCTCGGTGCCACAATCCTTATAAAAGGAGCCAGCTTCTTAATTTTGAGTAAAACCTATCAAACCTTTCATTATTCAAGGTTTTGCTCAAAAGACAAGTACTTCCCATATGATTTTCAAAACCTCAACCGTTTATATTACTAGTTGAGGGGTATTTGATTTAAAACTTTGTTCACAAATTGTTCACAAGATGGTCACTCTTCCCAAAAACTCAAAATGGTCATATTTATTCTCAAACGTTCAAAAACAACATTTTATATGCCATTTTGAGGGAGAAAATTGTGTGATAAGAAATATGTTGTACAAAATGCAAATGAATACATGTATCTCGAGACTTAACCTCACGAATTGGCGGTACTAAACTGTTAGTAACTCGAAAAGACTTGTCACGGACGGGTAATAATTTCAAGCTAGTTCGCTAGTGATGTAAACGTGTCTCGAAAGGACTTGTCCAAGTAGAATGTACCATTAGAAACTTTTGATAGACATGAACTACGTGGGTTTGACAACCTTCCAAGGTTTGTCTACACCTTCAAGATAGTTGTTAGAGCTAGTTGTCACCTAAAAGCGACAATGTATCTCTTTAACTATTCAACGTAACCGTGTCTCGCGGAGATTGTCTATCTTGATGAATCAATTCAAAAGTGCGCGCTCTTTCCTCACTGTACATTTAACCATTAAAACTATTAAGCACATGTGGAGGGGAGTATTTATGCAAAACTTCATCTCTCACATGGTTCAAACATGTTTTTCATTAACAAACCCTTTGAGAGAGATTTTAAATACGGTGGTGTTAATGGCAAACATAGGTTAGTCATGGAGTTATAAGGTGACTAAGGTTAGGAATAACCGTCCTATGATCCGCCAGAGCGGAGGGATCTACCCAAGGACACTACCATTAGTTAGTGTTAGAAGTCCTTGGGAATGATTGAAAAAAAGGAGAAAATGAGAATCGGAGAAAGAAGGGTTGAAGAATCAAAAAGAAATGTAAAGAAAAGGGTGAAAAGAAATAGCCCTCAGTTATTCAACTTAGATGACGGACACGGGTTCAATTCATATGCTACGGTTGTCACATAGTGACACCGGTATTGAAGATTAAAAGTCGTCATGGACCCGATGACGCATGCACTAAACCTTCTTAGCCACTCAAGTTTCTCTCAGCGAAGCTTGTTTCATTCTCACAGGGAACCCTACATAAACTATTGGCTTTCTCTTAGAGATCGGTGGTATTGAAAAAGGAGACCCTCCTAGTCTCCGCTCGGAAAACCAAAAGCACTATTGAGTCTAGAGCCACGAGATTCATCAAAAGATCTCTTAGGAACACTTGACATTTACTCACTTGATGATCAACAATAAGATCATCGGTGGTTCATATCGAGTCCTTCACGGATCTTAGCAATCTGTCGAGAACATTTATGAGAGGTTCATATGTGATCCTCGGTGATTGAATGGAAACTCTGCGGGGTCAACATCAAACAGCCACGACGGTCATCGCCAGTAACTCCCGTGGATTCACGCGGTGTGTCTCAAGCAGTCTGATCGTGAGGTGATGCTTGGTGTACCTCGGCGACTCATCTGAACTGTAGATGTGCCGGTACATCACGTTATCTCACTTGTGGGACTCCGGTTCGAGGACGGCCTTTGTAAAATTAGAGTTGTGTCTTCACACTATCTTTGTTGACACTCTCGAAGTTCAAACTTGTAAGTCTGGAAACCGCTTATTACTAACTGTTTGAAATGTTTTCTTCTTATGGAAGCTCCAGGCGGGATGATCGTCTTGATTCTTCTCATGCTCACGCCAACATCATCACTAATGAAAGTTCTATTCAATGCAACACAACATCAGAATGATTCTTCATCTACTCAAAGAATCTACAAAGTCAAAGACTTAAAGAACTTCATCGATCTGAATTCCAACGTCATAGGCGTGTGAGCATGTTGAAGAATGACACGGAACCTTTGGAGCGTGAAGCGGAACTGAGGCGGGGCCCGCGAACAACAACATACTATCACTTTCGCCACAAAGAACAAATGATCAAAGAACAAAGTTAAAGATGGCGTCGAGCATAAGCGTTCAAAGATAACGATCTCTCTACCTTTGGGAGATTGTTCGAATCAAGACAATTCCTCTCACAAGAAGAAGAATGTCGGAAGGCGTCACCGCTACTATTACATCAACGCCTTCACCGTTTACATTCATATATACTTGAGGGAGATTGTTGGAATCACTCTAAACCATATTTCAAGTATTTATATTTCATATGTAATAGGTAGCTTTGTTATGGCCTTTATGTTTGTTTAAGGTCAAGCTTATGTAGAAGGCCCATAAGCTTGATCCAAGCCCAATAAGTAATAGGGAAGGAGAGGTGTTGCCTAGCTCCTTGCCTATAAATACATTGTAATAACCTTCATTTGAAGGTTGGTTGTTCAAGTTTTCTTTTCACATACTCTCTTTGCCTTAACCGTGTTTAGTATTACGTGTGTGTGTGTGATAACTTGTTCATCCGCCTTCATCTATTCTCTTATAAGCTTGTGTTGTAAAACTAGTGACCTAACATCACCATCCTTGTAAATAAACAAATACTTATATGTATAACGATGCACCTCATCGATTATACGACCTAAGCATTCTTCCCAAATGCTACTTGATTTGATTCTTTGGCATCCTTCAATAATGCCTTTGACATAACGCTTGGCATCCTTTACTAATGCCTTTAACACAACGCTTGGCATTCTTCACTAATGTCTTCGTCTTGACACCTTTAGAATTCTTCACTAATGCCTTGACACGAATGATGAGCATCTTTCACTAATGCTTGCATCTTTACTTTTTCGGCATTCTTCACTAATGCCTTCACCCAACGTCTATGGAGAAGGTAGATCTATCAACAAGAGAACCTTCGTTGTCTTGATGATGATGAAACATGGCAACTCATGGACTTGCGCTTGCGCGTCTTGAAGTGGTGATCTTTCCTTTAAGAGGAACCTAGAAGATCACACAAAACAAAAGACATACTACATAGATCACTTAGATATGAGGTTGAGAGGTTAGAATACTTTGGGGAAGTTTATATGAAAAGCACACCTAGAGAGGAAGAAATGGCTCTCTATTTATAGAAAATTCTCTTGTTTCCCGGATCCCACGGATCCCTACCACAAGGATCCGGCTAGCACAAAGCTAGGGATCCGTGGTCCGCTCCTCTTTGCCCATGGGTATTTTTGGTTAAGGGTCATGGGTCATGGGTTATGGGTTGATCCATGGTTTTCTTTCTAGATACAATGTACTTGGTTAAGTGGTATATATAAAACCATGGGTTATGGGTCAAAACCATTTGCTAGTATTTACCCTTTTTGTATATACTTGTATTTACCCAATTTAGCATACACTTAGTTTTTACCCATTTTAGTATACTTAGTTTAAGTATATATTTAACCCAATATGTAAACACTAGTTGTTGTACATATGTATCTAAATCATAAAATCACTTATACTTGTTTTAGTGTTTTATGTGAAAGCGTAAGTGTGTTTAGAAAACTATTAACTCAAACTATTTATGTACTTTATTTGTTTCGTTAAAATGATTTTATATTTGTTATCGACAAAACATTAGAAGATCGTAAAATATAAATAAACGTTTTCACGACTTATTTGTATTAACGGTTTCGTTGGTTTTCTTCAAGTGTCGAGGTTTAATTTACCAAGAAGAAGATACATAAGATGAGAAGGAGCTTTTAGCATAAGCGTTCTTCTTGAAGAAAGATGTAACCACCACTTTACACGGATCCTACCGACCTAATCGGGGAGTATTAGTTTCTTCGTCTTTAATTACCTTCCATTATCATTACTTTGATACTTTCGGGAACATTGGGGACAATGTTGGGTTTAAATCTAGGAGGAAAATAAAACGGGAACTTTGAAACTATGTTTATCCTTGACTATTTGCTTTGTCCAATTTTATTTGTGTTATAAACCATGAGAAATATCGGTTAGGGTAATTTTGGCACCAAATTTAAAATTTTTCATGACATGTAGGAGTGGGCCATTAGTCTTAATAAAGCGTCTCATGGATAGAAAATTATATAACTAGCACAAAAACCCTTTACCACTTAAATTCTACCCAAAATTTGAGGATCGCCCTTAGATTTGTAGGAATTAAAGCATTCATCTTTGATGCTTAGAGTGTGAACCGGTAGTATAATAGATTCTAGAACTTGTTTTGTGATGCATTCTGAGATCACTAGTAAGACTACACTTGTGTAGTTAGGAATAACTAAATGATAAGAGGCATTAGGATAACCCTTGTTTGATACCTGTAATATAATTACTTCTTCCACATCGGTCGAGTAATTCCTCCACACCTTTGCGTTGTACTTATCTTTAGTATCGATACCCTAGTTAACCCCTCGAGCCTATCCATTTCGCAGTTCTCGTGATGTTTCGGTTTCCGGAATATCAATGAAAACATTGTTTACAATCCACCCCAAATGTACACAAAATCGCCTTAGCCTACCGTGTATGCACTCACTTTTAGTGCATTATTGTTATCACACTAACCCCTTAGTTCAATTATCTTGTTGCTTGCATAAGTTGCTAAGTCGAGTCATATCCTTTGTACACGCTTTGGGACGATTGTGACTCATAGGAAAAGTTAAATTTTATGAAATGACGGAAGGGCGTTAAATTCAAATTCCCTTTATTTGCATAATAATGTACTCAAGTGTTTTGATCTTTTCAATTCGGTCAAATTAGTGTTAGAGTAATAAAACTCAAGTGTAGGGATGTGCCTATAAATCCCTATCATTTTGATGTTATCGTAGAGGATGGTAGAGTAAAGTGTATGAAAAAATAAAAAAAATAGAAAAAGAAAAAGAAAAAATAGAGTGTAAAAAAAAGGACTATGATGAGTGTGTAAATACTCATCATTTTGAATAAATCTGAGCGCAAAACATTTAAAAGCAGCTCGAAATGCATCAAAATCTTGAAAATATCTCAAAATTGCATTTTATATGTTTTAGATGCAAAATGTTTAAAATCGGATGAAAAATGAGCTAAGTTTGCATAATTGGCGTTTAGTCCCCAGTTTAAAAATTGTCAAAAGAGTTGAAAGCAGTTTGATTCTCACGATGATAGCGGTTTCTGTTGAGTTATAATCTTGTTGATGGTTTCTGCTTTGAAGGCATACGTTTCACAGATACTTCCACTAAATAATATCTACCCTAAATAATATCGGTCAAGCGATGAAGTCAAACACACCTTCTCCTTTTCCACCAACTCACCTCTAGCTCCATGCCTCTTGCAGGTTTGTCCCTCCACCTCTACAAACACCAAAATTCTTTAATTGCTCGAACTGCTCTAATCCACTATCAAGACTTTTGGCGCCAAAGTGGATTTGAAGGTGAGATTGCTTTGACTCATCAAAGTTCAAGATTATTGATGGGAAATATTCGAAAGCAAGTGGGAAAGTCGGGGAAAGTTGCTTGGACTTCAAAAGTCACTACAAATAGAAAGAAGGAGAAGAATACTACATCAGGTTTTAGACCATTTTCGTAGTGTAAATTTAAATTACGCTTTAAGTTTCATGTAAAAAATGCAGGTTTCTTCATTACATATTGTACTAGTTAAGTTAATCACAATTAAAGGATTTTTATCCGGCAATTTCATGTTTCGGTCTAACAAGATTTCCGCCAAAAGTGTTGTTGCTTGATTTTAATGTTATAATCTGAAATTGTTGTTGAAATAAGCTCTTATGAGTTTATTGAAGTTAATTAAAGAAGTATTAAGAGGTTCTTAAGGTTCTAATTTCATTTTGAAGAAAAAGTCAATAAAACTCAACCTATGGTCCAATAAGCGATTACGGGGAGAAGAAGCTTTATCTGGATAGCTTTTACGGTTTCTAGCTTGTTGACAACAAGTTAGGAGTGGTTTTGATCCTTGGTTCTCATTTTAGCCTTGATCACTTGTAGGCTTCATTTTACCATTTTTGCAATGTACTTTTTAGGTCCTTTTCATGCTTTGATTCTTATGTTCTCATGTTTATTTGCTTTTAGTGGGTCTTATTAGAGCTTAATGTTAGGTTGTTATGCTTTGGATTGAATTGTGGTTTGATTTGGCATTTGAATTTGTCATTATGCTAGTTTTGAGAATCTAGGTTTAGACTTGAGTGACTACTTGTTTAAGCTTAAAGGGTCCATTTGACACTTTGGTACCTCTGGATTTGATAGAATTGGTCTACGTAGTCTTTTGTTTTGAAAACCTCAAAGCAGTCCATTTAAGGTTTGTTTGGATTTCTTTGTCTACTCTGTGTTTACGTTTGTGTGTGTTGTTGTTCTTGTCTGATATACACCACTATATGGTCATATAACTCAGTTTAGTAATCATATCCAGGTTTTATTAAGTAGATAGTCAAAATTGCTTTTAATCTTTTCTAATTTCTTGTCTGTTCAAGTTTTTCAAGTCCATTTTCATAATATTAGCTTAAAAGTTGTTAAGTTTGCTTAATTTAGTTTCATTATAGTTTAATATAACATATTAAATCGATGGTTTAAGTTTTAAATTCGGTTTAGTCAACTTTTTGGTTTTTAGTTAAAAGTTAAATTTTCCTTTTATCATTTTGAATAAACTAGATAATTTTCTCTAGGCTTTAATATTGAATTTCGTAATCATGCTTTTAGGGTGTTAATTTTATGATTCTTGTCTTCATTAGTATATTTTTGTTAATTTTTAGTTTCCATGTTTAAGTGCTTTTTAATCTGCTTATTTTGATTCTGCTGAAGTGCAGATTTAAGATTCTGCTGATTTAATCTGATTCTAGCGATTAAGATTTAGTAATTCTGCTGAAGTGCTTATTTAGGATTCTATTGTTTTGCTTATTGTAGTTTATTAGTATGTTTTGTACATGTTTTAGCTTATTTCAGTTTGCTTAAGTTGTTTATAGCTTAATTTGTCCTCGATAATCATTCTACAAACCTTTTACTCGTCCAAATCACCCGATCACAAACCCGTATTAAAATACCATCACGACCTCGTTGGGAAGAGCGACCGGTTTTGCGATCTGTACGCAATACTTTGGAACACACTATACTACATTTGATTAGGCGCCCCTCAAAAGTCGGTTTGTCAAATTAGGCGCCCCGCCGGGAGGTTGTGTGCGTGTTGAAGCGGTTTCTGATTAGTGATCACGGATATACATCCATTGTATATTTACCATCCTTGTTAATATTCCCTACATCCATTTGATTCTAACTTCTATTCTCATGGAATCTCTCGACTCTGACAGTTACGGAGCGAAGTTGAAAAACTTCATACTTTATCACAAATGTCAAGAATTCGTGTTGTTCGTGATGATCCATTAATTAACGTAGGGAAATGGAGCGAGAAATCGGGGGACAAAGGACCGGTACTTCCTCCGATAATGGAAGTGCTAAATCGTCCAACCTACGGTTATCCAAAGATCTAACCCCTCAATTGCTCTAAGCCATCTCAAATTGATCCTAAACTTTCACAATTTACGATTAAAAGCAATCATGCAAATTTAGACGGTCACTAGCAAGAATGACTTGCCTAATCTTCACGTTTCTCAAGAATCGAGCAGGAGACCATGACGGAAGTGGTGGAAATTGCTAGCTCTCGAGCATACCACTTGTCCCTCCGGATTTTTCAAAATGTTCTTGAGACTTGATAGTCATTCGGATCACCATGTTGGTTTTGTTGATTCTTTGAATGAACCGTTTCTTCTCATAACTCTCAAATGGAATCGTTTATTCCTTGCGTCGGTTGTGGTGAGCCTCTTTTGGTTCACCACATCATTTGTATGTGTGTGTGATGTGGTAATGATATTAAGTAGCAGGGGTTGTTTGTTTTGTGGTTCGAGGAATTCATTTGATTATGATCCTAATCCGAACTCATTTAACGACCCTCAAACCTTTCCAATTACCCACCACAGCCGACTTATCTTCATATAATCAACATAAGCTTCTTTGTGAATTTTGTGGAGGTCCTCACCAAGGATTTGAGTGTCAATCCGGAAACCGTTTTCTATGAGCAGTTTCCGGTGATGCTCGAAACTTTGGTTATGACCAATATCCATATAATTCGCCGATCGAGACTCAATAGTTTACTATTGTGAGAATTGTGGAGGTCCTCACGATAATCTTCAATGTCAACCGTGGAATCAATTACTATACTTCGGTTTGACAATTTCCAACCTCCACGACACCATCGGTTCAAACTCCACACGAGCCGTTGTTTCAAGAAATTTCCCAAGATTTTGAAACCGCATGAAAACACTTGATGATATGATTCAAAACTTTAAGAATCAAGTGAGTAATGAAAAACCATGGGAGAATTGCTAGCGAGAACGAGAGGCTCGTAATTCTAGGGAAGAATTATTGGTCTTAGAGCATGCGGCTCTAAGGCATTCCCATTTTCTTAAAGCGACTATGTATGATGATGACGAGGAGAGTTTTTATCCTTTTAAAGATAATATTTCTCAACTCCCTCGGTCATTTGTTATCACACCGAGATTCACACTCACTCTCTTATTATGGGGATGAGCATCTTGACCTTTGTTCTGAAAAAGAGCCGGACGAATTCATAAAGTCTAGTGTTGAGAACCTTGTCCCAATCCCAAGAGAGTCACGAGAGAATTCTCGAGCATTTGTGTGATATCCTACCCTCTTGTCTTCCCAAAAGATCATGTTGAGATGTTCTCCGATTCTAATGATGATGATTCGTTATCTTGTGGAGACATCATTTATGTGAAGATTTACCTTACGAGCTTGTTAGCTTAGAAGAGAGAATGATGAAGTTCGTCTTGAAATCAAAGATGAAGCACCGTGCAACATTCTTGAATGTCGGTCTTCTCATTTCTAAAATCGAGGCTTTCAAAGAGAAACCTATTTCATCTCTATCCCATTAAGGGTAGTGACATTCTTTCCGATGATTCTATTCCGTAAATGAAAGCCTTGTTTTGATAATATGGGAGAGAAGATTAGTGGCGATACCACTTCTCATTCTCATAATTCTCTCCCGATCATGAATCATTTACTTTTGAGGAGTTCGCGGTGAACTCACTCATATCATATCTCCGCGGGGTATGATAATTTCTACTTTGATCTAGACACACCCATAATATGTCTTGATCAAGCGAGCTTAACTTGATGAGATTCATGAAACTATGAATTCTCCTATTGAGGATGAAGAGTTAGTCATGATTTTTATCATGATTTTCTTTCTTTTCTTCATATATTCATCACTTCTCCCTGTTCTTCACTCCTTGGGAATGAAGACATTATCTTTGATCCGGCATTTCCATGTACCATTATCTTGAGCGGGAATATATCTCATCGGTGTGGAACTTTCACGTGCTTCAAATGTTTGTCCAAACATCTTGAATGAAAGTCCGATGGAGATTGTTTCTTCCACTTTGCTTCCCATGAACCAATGAATGCGGGGTCGAGTCAAGCTAGCGACTCGAGGAATCAAAAACAAGAGCACACTATATGGGTTTTCACCCATATTTACGATTTCTTTCTACTTTCTACCACCCTAGTGTGGGGAGTTGCCCCATTGTTGTATATAAAGTTTTGAAAAAAAAAAAAAAAAAATCTTTCAAAATAATGGCGTAGTATTTCCTTTTCGTTCTTTGTTTCGGCATAACAGCCGGTACTTTGAATATTGAGGCAATATTCATTTCTAGTGTGGGGAATTCTCACGAATTTTATCATATGTATTACCATCTTATTCCCCATTTTGGCCAAAATTTTTTTTGGAGTAAGTGTTTTGCACTTACTCGACTTCTGATTATCGATCCGCCATGTCTAATAAACAAAAGGATTGGCTAATCTAGAGCAAACGGCTCTTGGTAAAGATATCTCAAATCCGTTGACGACTTGCAATTTTCCCAAAATTGTATGGTGTTCAACTCACCATATCTTTAATTAGTGAAGAGTTGGCTAGCCCGCAAGTTTATGGCTTGTGGTAAAGGCGGTTGGAAAACCATAATTGGTAATCGACTCACCAAAGATATTTTATCTAAGAGTTGGCTAGTCCGAGCAAGCGGCTTACGGTAAAGACAAATCAACCGTTGACGTTGGTGATTTGCTCAAAATCATTTGGTTATCGATGTACCATAGTTCTTACTTGAACTGAAACATTTGGCTACTCGAGTAATGGCTTTTGGTAAAGAGATAAAATCCATTAAGTTTTCTCAAAAGATTGCTAGGGACTAGCAATAGTTTAGTGTGGGGGATTGATGAGTGTGTAAATACTCATCATTTTTGAATTAAATCGAGCGCAAAACATTTAAAAGCAGCCGAAATGCATCAAAATCTGAAAATATCTCAAAATTGCATTTTATATGTTTTAGATGCAAAATGTTTAAAATCGGATGAAAAATGAGCTAAGTTTGCATAATTGGCGAGTTCAGTCCCCAAGTTTAAAAATTGTCAAAAGAGTTGAAACAGTTTGATTCTACTTGATGATAGCGGTTTCTATTGAAGTTATAATCTGTTGATGGTTTCTGCTGAAGGCATACGTTTATGAGATACTTCCACTAAATAATATCTACCCTAAATAATATCTGGTCAAGCGATGAAGTCAAACACACCTTCTCCTTTTCCACCAACTCACCTCTAGCTCCATGCCTCTTGCAGGTTTGTCCCTCCACTCCACAAACACCAAAATTCTTTAATTTCTCTAAACTGCTCTAATCCACTATCAAGACTTTTGGCGCCAAAAGTGGATTTGAAGGTGAGATTGCTTTGACACATCAAAAGGTCAAGATTATTGATGGGAAATATTCGAAGCAGTGGGAAAGTCGGGAAAGTTGCTTGGACTTCCAAAAGTCACTACAAATAGAGAAAGAAGGAGAAGAATACTGTCACGGTTTTAGACCATTTTCATAGTGTAAATTTAAATTACGCTTTAAGTTTCATGTAAAAGAATTCGGGTTTCTTCAATTACATGTTGTACTAGTTAAGTTAATCACAATCAAAGAATTTTATCCGGCAATTTCATGTTTCGATCTAATAAGATTTCCCTTAAAAGTGTTCTTGCTTGATTTTAATTTTATAATACGAAATAGTTGTTGAAATAAGCTCTTATGAGTTTATTGAAGTTAATTAAAGAAGTATTAAGAGGTTCTTAAGGTTCTAATTTCATTTTGAAGAAAAAGTCAATGAAAGTCAACCTATGGTCCAATAAGCGATTACGGGGAGAAAAGCTTTATCTCGATAGCTTTTACGGTTTCTAGCTTGTTGACAACAAGTTAGGAGTGGTTTTGATCCTTGGTTCTCATTTTTAGCCTTGATCACTTGTAGGCTTCATTTTACCATTTTTGCAATGTCTTTGTTTGATCCTTTTCATGCTTTGATTCTTATGTTCTCATGTTAATTTGCTTTTAGTGGGTCTTATTAGAGCTTAATGTTAGGTTGTTATGCTTTGGATTGAATCGTGGTTTGATTTGGCATTTGAATTTGTCATTATGCTAGTTTTGAGAATCCTAGGTTTAGACTTGAGTGACAACTTGTTTAAGCTTAAAAGGGTCCATTTGACACTTTGGTACCTCTGGTTTGATAGAATTGGTCTCGTAGTCTTTTGTTTTGAAAACCTCAAAGCAGTCCATTTTAAGGTTTGTTTGGTTCTTGTCTACTCGTGTTTACGTTTGTGTGTGTTGTTGTTCTTATCGATACACACCACTATATGGTCATATAACTCGGTTTAGTAATCATATCCGGGTTTTATTAAGTAGATAGTCAAAATTGCTTTTACTCTTTTCTAATTTCTTGTCTGTTCAAGTTTTTCAAGTCCATTTTCATAATATTAGCTTAAAAGTTGTTAAGTTTGCTTAATTTAGTTTCATTATAGTTTAATATAACATATTAAATCGATAGTTTAAGTTTTAAATTCAGTTTAGTCAACTTTTGGTTTTAGTTAAAGTTAAATTTTCCTTTTAGCATTTTGAATAAACTAGATAATTTTCTCTAGGCTTTAATATTGAATTTCGTAATCGTGCTTTTAGGGTGTTAATTTTATGATGCTTGTCTTCATTAGTATATTTTGTTAATTTTAGTTTCCATGTTTAAGTGCTTTTTAATCCTTATTTTGATTCTGTGAAGTCTGATTTAAGATTCTTTGATTTAATCGATTCTGCGATTAAGATTTAGTAATTCTATTGAAGTGCTTATTTAGGATTCTATTGTTTTGCTTATTGTAGTTTATTAGTATGTTTACGTACATGTTTTAGCTTATTTCGGTTTGCTTAAGTTGTTTATAGCTTAATTTGTCCTCGATAATCATTCTACAAACCTTTTACATCCAAATCACCCGATCACAAACCCGTATTAAAATACCATCACGGCCTCGTTGGGAAGAACGACCCGGTTTGCGTCTCTTACGCAATACTTTGGAACACACTATACTACATTTGATTAGGCGCCCCTCAAAAAGTCGGTGTCGAGGCTACCATCCTACATCTATCTTTAAATTTATGTTTATTTATTTCGGTTATATAGAGTTTAGAGTGTCGAGTCTTGGCTTAGCGCCATTCTTAGCATGCTTGTAACATAAAGATTTTTGACTTGCCACCACTAAATAGCCTATCCCACCAAACCCTTTGTTTCCTACCATAAGCCTTACGTTACAACCCTTTAAAAGACCTCTTGGATAGTCTCTCCTAGGTGCTTCGCCAAAGCGATGGTGGTTTGATCTAGTCTCAAGCCTATGGTAATCTATGTACTAGGACCGATTAATGAGTGTTTATCTTCCATTTCCAACTTGTTATATTTCATATACACCCGAGAGATGTGAGTATCAAACACCCCATGTGAGGTGCTAGTATGTAATTTTCATGCTTTTTATGACTTTTGAGGGCTTATATATGTTGTGGATCATTCTAAACTAATGCTTCATGACCCCAACTTATAAATCAATTGGCTAAAGTACATTTGCTTGAGGACAAGCAAATACCAAGTGTAGGGATATTTGATAAGGTTTTAAAATGTACCTTTTGAGGGTCGTTTATGCCCTATTTGATCACTTTTGTATCCGTTATTACTTAATATCGTTCCTTTTCACTTTTAGGTCTCTTGAAGGCAAATTCTGGAATGACACTTATTCGGACGAAAAGGCGAATATACAAAGAAAAGGCCAAAGTCAAAATTTAGAAACTCAAGTTGCTTTGAATTGAAAGGGGCGGCGTGGGTTATACTTGTGGCCGTCGAACAAGATTTGTGATGATCTGATGGCAAATTGCTTATTTTCATGTGACGACATCGGGTTTTAAAGAGTAGGGTGTCGCACTCAGACGGCCTAGATTTGATCCGACGGCGTCGAGACTCAAGGCGACGGCGTCACGGACATAAGGTGATGCCGTCACAATGATAACGTGGCCAAGGCGAAACCCTAATGGCGGCGACCGGCGTCACAAATTAAAGAGTGGCCGTCATAGTTTTAACCTTATATATAGAATCCAAATTTTTAGTTTTGAGTGTATTTTTTGGATTAAAAACCTAAACCGAACCAAGGCTATCTTGTACATTATTTTAGGGTTCCATACCTATCTTACATCAAGATAAGTATTTTACTTTATTAATTTAATTATGTCTTCAATTGATTGTGTGTATGCTTGCATGTTCCCATGTCCGCTAATTTACTTGTGTGTTTGCTTAGGTAATATGAAACTTAGTTATTGAATATTTGATTGGTTGTCTCTTGTCTTAGTTGTGATTGACCTAGTATTGCGATAGGTCATTCGTTGTGTTGTTAATGCTTGATTAATTTTTGTTGAACCTTAGTTTATAATCACCTAGAGTAATTGTAGGCTATACATCCAAAGGATACCTTAGTGTTAAGTCTATAAAACCTAGAGATTTTGTAGTCGTTAACCTTTGGTAGTTTCAAAGAGTTAGGGATAAACGCATACCCTACGACCTTAGAGACACAACGCAATTAAGAATAAGGACGTGACAATTCAACCATCAATATGAGATAACTAGGGAGTAATAAAGCCTAAGAAAATACATTTTTAATCATCATACGAGCATGCAACAATAGACATAGACTACATTCACCTTAGCTTAGATAATTAGATAAATAGAGTAATCGGTAGAAATACCAACCCCCAAATCCATACCCCGAGATTCGTAATTTCCATTTTTCTAAAAAACACAAAAAAGATAAAAAAATATAATCTTCCTCAACCCCAACCTTAGCGTAGTAACTTCTCACTAGCATTCCTATTCCCCAGAGAACGATATCAATTCCGTGGCTTACCTAATACTACACTACAATGATTAGGTTCACTTGCCTGGGGTGTTGAAAAACTTGCTTTCGACGAAAGGAAGTTCCTTTCATCGAGCGCGTTGTGTAAGAGTATCACTCGCTCCCAAAACTAATTACTTGGAGCATTTAAATATTAAATTCACATATCTTTCTTTCAAGCTCTACTCATTTTAAATCTCATTTCGGTTACTTCACCTTATAAGCGCTTAAAAAGTTCAACCTCTTATAAGTACAAATAAACTTGTTGCCAAATACACCCTACCCTTTCTTACTTGCATTACGTAAATACTACATTACTCTTTAGCATGATTGTTATCGTTTCAACAAACTCGTCTCTCAATCAATGCGTGTCCGTTTATTCTATGTCTCAAAATGATATAGTAACATTTTCATATCTTTATTTATCCTTTATTAATGTTTGTATCTTAAATTTCACGGGTAGACCAAAGGTGTCACTCCCAAGTACATTCTCGCTCCTCTTGTTCCCGAAGCTAACCGAGCTCATTGGCGTTCGGTATTCATTCTTCCATTCCACTATCAATACATCATCTTAAAAACTACTAGTATTATTATTATATACCTAAATGTAACCTCATAAAACATCTACGACGGAGTTACAATTGCATTATTTATTTTGAAAATAAATAACTCATCTATCGTATGTCATTTGATCAAGTTATAATGTTATATATTCAAAGAAAACCATTCGACTAGCTAAAGTGAAAACTATGAGAAACCGTTTTACTTACGTGTCATCATTGATATTTATGCGGTTGTTAAGGCCGATGTACGTATTGGTCGGAGGTTGAGAAATTGGTGGTTGCGCTTCCCGATGGTGGTGTTCTTCTCCTTGAGAATGTCGGGTTTACAAGGAAGAAGAAGAACGATCCGAGCTTTGCGGAAAAGATTGCATCACTTGCGATCTCTATGTCAACGATGCTTTTGGAACCGCACAGAGCCCATGCCTCCACCGAGGGAGTCACGAAGTTCTTGAAGCCATATGTTCTTGGTTTCCTTTTGCAAAGGTTTCATGTCCCATCTTCCACCGCAAACTTTATAAGTATCTTCGTTATGACACTAGGTATATTTAACGATTTGTTTATGTAATGCGGAATTGGACTATCTCGATGGAGCGGTTTCAAACCCAAAGAGGCCATTCTTTGCTATTGTTGGTGGTTCAAAGGTCTCATCAAGATTGGAGTTATCGAATACCTTTTGGAAAATTGTGACATTTTTGGGTGGAGGTATGATCTTCACATTTACAAGGCTCGTGGCTTATCGGTCATAATTAACAAGTTTTAAAGTTGGCGTTTAAGTAACAAGTGAAAAAATTGAGGCTCGAGTTCCTTTTAGGTTTGTGGTCATTTGCCTAAGCCTTAGCTCGATCGGTTTACATCGACTCCTAAAAGCTTGTATAAGCTTGAGCGTTTGGTTGCTTCATATTAATTTTGGTATTAACTTAAGTCTTGGATAAATTCGGGGGACCTATATAAAGAATGTCGGGTTTTACAAGGAAGAAGAAGAACGATCCGAGCTTTGCGGAAAATATTGCATCACTTGCGATCTCTATGTCAACGATGCTTTTGGAACCGCGACAGAGCCCATGCCTCCACCGAGGAGTCACGAAGTTCTTGAAGCCATATGTTCTTTGGTTTCCTTTTGCAAAGGTTTCATGTCCCATCTTCCACCGCAAACTTTATAAGTATCTTCGTTATGACACTAGGTATATTTAACGATTTGTTTATGGCGATGCGAGAATTGGACTATCTCGATGGGCAGTTTCAAACCCAAAGAGGCCATTCTTTGCTATTGTTGGTGGTTCAAAGGTCTCATCAAGATTGGAGTTATCGAATACCTTTTGGAAAATTGTGACATTTTTTTGGGTGGAGGTATGATCTTCACATTTACAAGGCTCGGGGCTTATCACCATAATTAACAAGTTTTAAAGTTGGCGTTTAAGTAACAAGTGAAAAAATTGAGGCTCGTGTTCCTTTTAGGTTTGTGGTCATTTTGCCTAAGCCTTAGCTCGATCAGGTTTACATCGGCTCCTAAAAGCTTGTATAAGCTTGAGCGTTTGGTTGCTTCATATTAATTTTGGTATTAACTTAAGTCTTGGATAAATTACAGGGGACCTATATAAAGAATGATGAAAAGACGGTTTAGATACCGGGATCATGAGAACGTCTTTATTGCAATTGAGATGGTCGGGGTCAAAAGAATGTTGAAAAAGACCGGTTTAGATACGAGGATCGGATGTCAAGTGATGATGGTAGCGAGCATCTGAAGGGTTTTCTGATTTGTATATTTCATGCCGTTATATGTCTAGTGATAATACATTGTTACAATAGTATCGTGCTTGTATTGATTGCATAAGCGAAATTTACATTGTACTAATGGAAGTAATATTTTAGACCGGTTGTTACAAATCTTATTCTATTTTGTTGTAATAAATTATAATATGGATCGATGGCGCATTTTATTGCACACATTCGCAGACGGAAACAACGGTTAGTGATGATGTATTTCGTCACTATTGGACGTTAAGGTTCGTTATTTTCACCTAAAATATGGCGCTTTCTTTCGTCACTAATTCCAGCAACTAGTGACGACTTTAGCAACTTTAGTGATGAAATTAAGTGACGAAATGGGTTGTCACACACCCATAAGTGACGACTTTAGCTTGTCACTAAGTTTAGTGTCAAATTCTAGTTTCGTCACTATTGTCTTAGTGACGGAGCTATAGTGACGACAAGTGACAACCTTGGTTTTCGTGACTAAGTTGGCTTAGTGATTAACTTTCCACTATTAGTGATGATTTTCCACTCGTTGTAGTGTCTTTTTCTTTTATATCTTTTGGGCAAAAAGGCTATATTTTTTTTATAGAGGAGCATGGATAATGAGGTAAACTATTATTTCTTAGATTATTCATAAGAAGTAACTTTAGAAGGTTATAAAGTTTGACATCGATAAAACTTTTATGAACACTATGCAGTCAGTGTTGAACTTAAAGAAAAGTAACGGGTTGGCACTAAGCTATACAGGAGTTTCATGGTTTACTTTGTGGTCCAAAACATTGGTGTCTAGTTCGTTTTCATTGATGGCTAATTAAGTTCAGGTTAATAATAAGAAGAGTGAATTGGCATAATAAGAGCTATGGAGTTTTAGTTTATTATCTATACTACTTATAATAGAGGAATGAATTTCTCTCCTGGTTTTAAAATTAAGACTTATAACATATAAAGCCTATTGTACAATACACAATGCACTATTAATAATCTTTCTCATCAATATTAATTTTAAAACTTACAAGTCTTAAAGCTTAATGTACAAAATAAAAAGCAATATTAATGTGGTCAAATATTTAACATAGTCAATTAATTAACTCGTCTATAAATATAATTAATGCAGTTATTAAAACACCCCTTACACAAGAAATACAAATTATCAAGCATATTGTATAATCAACTTAAACAAAATTCCTGCATCAAATGTCACTAATACAAATAATAAAGCATATTTTACAAATATTCAAGCCCGAACACCCAACGGCCAAATAAGCCGGCTTGAACGGCACGGTCCAACGGGTCGAGCCCGACAGACATCGGCCAAGCGGGCTCGAGCCCAAACGGGCATGGGCCAAGCAGGGCTCGAGCACGAGCAGCACGGTTAAACAAAATTCTTGATATCCGTAAATTTATTGTCATAAAAACATAATAAACAAAAATACATGATTCACGGAACTTTTACTTGAGTGCCGCTTGCAGAACGCTGGTACCTCTAATCTAAATAAATATTACTATTAGAGTTGAGATCCATGACAAGCGGATGGTATCTAAAACCAAACCACAAGATCACAACCATCCATTCTTCTTTCATCCAACGGCAAAGATGAAAATCGAAAATAACAAACATAGTTAAATGAGTGTTTCCACTCTCTCCATAAAAGCAAAAATATCTTAAGTCCTCCCGGTTATTCAATCGATTTTCTCGCTCATAAAAACACACGATTCACTTTCTCTCATCACAATACAACCGCAAGATCTTTCTCTATCATCACAATAATAACGCCGAAAATCAACGTCGTTCACACCAATAACACTAATCATCGTTGCTCGTTCACACACAATCACGGAAAAAGCCGCCGTCGTTCACGATTTACTTTCTCTCTCATCATAATCACCAGAAAAATCGTAGGAAAATCACCGTCGTCGTTTAAAAATGATTAAAAATCGGCGATTAATCGATGTTATAGATGAAAATCGACTTATCGAGTTCCATTAGATGTTGTAGATACATGAGATGTTGTAGATGATTTACGGTTTAGTAAATTATTTTCCGGATCTAGTAGATGATTTACGAAGTTGCGATAAAGGTAATGTTGTAAAAATTAAAGGTAAATCACATGTGATTTGATCTTTGTTGTTTGTTATATAAATTTTTTGTATGTAGTGAATCATAAGTGATTTTGCTGTTTAGTGTTTTGGTTTTTAGAAAGGTAAATCACATGTGATTTGCACTTTGTTATTGTGAACATACAAACAAGTAAACAACATGTTATTAACTTGTAAATAACATGTGACTGATGGAAAAATCACATGTGTAAATAACAAGGAAAGCATTAAACAACATGTTATTAATTTGTAAATCACATGTGATTTTTACATAAATCACATGTAATTTGATCTATAAAAGAATAATTCACATGTGATTCAGTTCTCTTGAAATCACATGTGATCCTGTTTTTAATATGCAGATTCTATGAGATCACCAAGACCAACTTTATATGAACATACTAAAACACCGAATGGATCGATATATTGGGAGCCTCATGTAGTAGAAGGAATTTGTATACCATTTAGGGAAAATACTATGATACTTTAGAGAAGCTATAGAGATGTATAGTACTTATCTTTGAGCGGAGGTTTCAAATTAAAAATCGAGCAACGATTAACAAAATGCGGAATGGTACAACACAAATACATCATGTGTAACAAAGAAGGTCTTCCGAGGGCGTATTAATTTCAAACTTTGGATCCCGAGCTGTGACAAACAAAAGAGAAATGCAACTATGCATATAACAGGTTGTAAAGATCGTATCTGATTAGAATTGGATACGATTTTGGAAAATACAAGTTAGTTCAGCTTTGTTGCTAAACACACCCATATGCTTATACCAAAAGAGTACAAATATTTTACAAAAAAACAAAGAATAATGACTCAAGCAGACAAAATGTTTGTTGTCAAAGCGACGACAAACAAGATTGATGCAACACAGGCTCACAACTTGTTAACCAGTATGAAAGTTGGGTATAAATATGTTTATGGGGCATTTGATGATTTTAAAAAGGGAAAATGACAAAAAAATGCATCGAACTTGACACTTGTTGTCATTGTGTGTAACTATTATTTTTTCATTGTAACACAAACCTTTTGAATTTTTGTCATTGTATGTAGCCGTTAGGTGAATTTGTGTTATTGTATGTACCAGTCAGCTTAGCGTTACATCGTTAGTCCTTTTATATTAACGATCGTTAGTAAATAACTTAAAATTTCGTTCTCTTACGTTTTATTCGTTTTCATCCGTTATAATACGTTTTGTCCGTTTTATACTTTTTCGTCCGTTGCTTTTCCCGTTTTTATGTTTCGTACATTTTCTTACATTCTCGTCCGTTTCTTACGTTTTAGTCCGCTTTTATCGTTTTCATTCGCTTTTATCGTTTTAGTCCGTTTTATAAGTTTTCATCCGTTTTTATATGTTTTCGTCCGTTTTCATCTGTTTTTATACATTTTCAATCGTTTTCGTCCGTTTTATTTTTTCGTCCGTTTTATACGTTTTAATGGTTTTAAATGTCTTCGTCGATTTTCTAACGTTTTCGTCCGTTTTATATGTTTTCATCGCTTTTATCTGCTTTTATACGTATTCGTCTTTTTTAAGTTTTCATCTGCTTTCTTACACCTTCATCCATTTTGTGCGTTTTGTCCGTATTCTTATGTTTTATACATTTCGTCAGAAAAAGTAAGAAAATGAGCGAAAAAGTAAGAAAACCAGCGAGCGTATAAAAAGATGAAAATGTTAGAAAAGCAGGAAAACTTTAAAAATAGGCGAAATGTATAAAACGATTGAAAACGTGAAAACGGATGAAAACGATCATCGAATGAAACGTAAAAAGCGGACAAAACGCATAAAACGGATGGCGTAAGAAAACGAGCAACGTATAAATCTGTTGTAAAATCGGTCCAGCGGCGATTAATCCCATAATCGCCGATCGTTCACTAAGCGCCTTGATTTATCATAATCGGCCTATTTAATCGGTTTGGTCAAAATCGCTTAAAAATCGGTCAACAAACCGATTAATCGAGACAAAATCAAACAAAATCGGTCTAATCGCATTAATCGAACAAAATCGCTTATAATCGGTCAACAATATCGCTTAAAATTGGACAAAATCGCTTAAAATCGATCAACAAACCGATTAATCGGTCAAAGATCGCAAAATGGTTAACAAACCGACTAATATCTATGTTTAACTTTGAACTTTGAAGAATTATGTATTATTTTTATATTTGAACACATGAAATATTTGAACTTTGATGCACTATACTTATCTAATACATATAATATAGTATAATATCTAAAATTACAATTTTGTGCTTAAATATTCCAATCCGATTAATCCCCGCCTAACCGATTAATCGCTAGGCCCTACCCAACCGCCTCACTAGCGCTAGCGATTTTACAACCTGGTATAAATATGGATGAAAGCGAGCAAAAACGTGTAAAGCGGATGACGTATAAAACGGACTAAAACATAAGAAAAGCGTCTGGCGTAAGTAAAAACGAAAATGTAAAAAGCGGATGAAAGCATTGGACCAAAATGTATAAAGCGGACGAAAAAGTATAAAAGCGGACGAAACGATAATAACGGACTAAAGCGTGAAAACATAGGAAAGCGTAAGTAAACAAGCGAAAATGTAAAAAGCGGATGAAAGCATTAGACCAAAATGTATAAAGCGGACGAAAAAGTATAAAAGCGGACGAAAATGTATAATAACGGACTAAAACGTGAAAAGCGTCACGAAAACATAAGTAAACAAGCGAAAATGTAAAAAGCGGATGAAAGCATTGGACCAAAATGTATAAAGCGGACGAAAAAGTATAAAAGCGGACGAAAACATATAATAACGGATGAAAGCGAATAAAAGCGTAAGAGAGCGAAATTTTAAGTTATTTACTAACGATCGTTAATATAAAAGGACTAACAATGTAACGCTAAGCTGTTGGGTACATACAATAACACAAATTCACCTAGCGGCTACATACAATGACAAAAATTCAAAGGTTTGTGTTACAATGAAAAAAATAGTTGACTACACACATGACAACAAGTGTCAAGTTCGATGCATTTTTTTGTCATTTTCCCTTTTAAAAATCATTAGAGGGATATAAATGTCTTCATAGGGAACAGTGACGCACATATGCTTATAAACAAAACGGAAAACAGAAATATGTATGTGCCGAACTTTACAATTCAATATAAGATAGAAGACAGCGAGTTAGTGGCAATGTTTTGGGCTCATGAAGTTGCCAAATGCAACTACAAAGAGTTTGGAGACATAGTATCTTTTGATGTAACCTTCAGGAGTAACAAGTAAGTGTTTATTCTTATTTGTTTTCCCTTTTAACACAAAATCTCATGTGATTTATGTTAACAATCACATGCGACTCATACTGGGAATCACATGTGATTTAATTATGCATCATATTATATTTATGTATATGTGTTAATGAGCTTATAATGAAAAAAATGTTCTTAGGTACAACATGGTGTTTGTATCATCACTGGCGTTCATAATCACAGGAAGTGTGTCACCCTTGGTTCGAGAATGCTTTTAAGAGAAGACACTGAATCGTACACGTGGCTACTAAAGGCATTTATGACTGACTTCAAGAAAGAACCAACCATGGTGGTAACAGATCAAGATGGAGCAATGAAGAGAGCTATTGAAGTTGTTTTCACTCAACCGAAACACAGACTTTGCATGTAGCGTATTCACCAAAAGATTCCAGCAAAGGTAATGTCATTCACTTAACAATATGTTTTTTATACGAATCAAATGTGATTCATCTATACATCATTTGTGATTCATATGTATATATCATGTGAGTTATAATGAAAATAAACCACTAAAACTCAATTTATCAAAAAGCAGATTTGTAAAGCAATATACAAAGAAACTGATTTCAAAAAGCGTTTAAACAAGATCATTTGGAATATGTTGACGGAACCCTTGGAATTTGAAGAGAAATGAGCTAAGTTGATTGAAGATTTTGGTTTGCGAAAACACAAATGGATGACAAAGATGTTTAAACTTAGAGAAATGTGGATTCCAGCTTATTTTATAACCTCACCATTATTTGGATTAATGAGAACCACATCCAGGTCTGAGAGTGAAAACTCGTTCTTCAAAAGTTTCACAAGCTCAGGATCAACAATAGGTTAGTTTCATGACGTCTTATGAAGCAACAATGGAAATACAACGTTATAGGAAAGAACAATTAGACTTTAAAACACTAGGACAATATTTCTACTTGTTCAAAAGGAAATAAATGAAGCATGTTGGTCTTGTACAATACAAGATTTAAGAATAGATGAAGGTTGTGAGATTTTCATGGTTAGAGGCAAGAATGCGGCTGCTTATAGAATCGTTAATAAAGAAGAAGCGGAGGAAAGCGAAACAGTGTCAGAAACAGTGGTTGACGAAAGGTATGTGCCTTGCAACTATAAACTACTAATTAGCTGACATATTCTTTTACCAGAATCACATGTGATTTTGAGTTAGATCACATATGATTAATGATAATCACATGTGATATGTTTCTCAAAATCACATGCCCCTGCACAGAATCACATATGATTCTAGAATCTAATTCTTTATTTCTTGTGTTTTGAAAAGGTATTGTGTACTATAGAAGATTGGTCAGCGGAATGTTCATGTAGACATTTTGTTAGATATGGTTTTCTATGCCGACACATATTCTGTATCTTCAAGAATCGTGATATTGATGTCATTAGGAAAGAATATATTTTGAGGCACTGGACAACGGATATAATACCACCTGAATTGAAAAGAAAAACAAATAGACATGGGGAAAAAATGTAGAAGTTGAAATACTTACAAATGAATAAACTTTTCTGGTGGACGACTGTTTATTTCGGCTGAGCAAAAAAGTAGTGAAGATGGGTGCTTTTGTAGGAAAGTGAAAGACATTGAAGACGAGGTGCCAAATCCTCCTTCGAGAAAAACGAAGATGTGATTGGTGAACATTCTGCTATTTCTAAACCTGAGAGAAAAACAATTAACAATCCAACAAAGGCAAGAAACAAATGGAATATTACAGAAGGAGAACGCAATGAAAGGCGAAAGAGTGAAAGAGAAAAAGCACTTCAAGTTAAAAAGAAAAAAATGAAGCCATGTGGACATTGTGGAGAGAAGACCAACTTACATACAAAAACAACTTATCCATTGAACTCAAAGTCAAGGCAAAAGGCAAAACCAGTTGATGCTTGAGCACTTTTTACTTAAAAAAAATACATTGAATTTCTTTAGAATTTTTACACATATTTTGTTAGTTCTTTGAATAAATGGAACTCTTGTTTAATTATGGAATATTTGCAAAATGATTACTTGAAATACGTTGAATTATTGTTTACTTTATATTCAGAAAAAATCAAATATGATTAATGTACAAATCACATGTAATTAGTAAACAAACCACATGATTAAGGTATCAAATAACATGTGATTTTCATAAGTAAGTAAAAATATATAAAAAATTATAAAAATAAAGACATATTTTTAAGAAACTAAAAGTAGCATTACTTGTTAAAAACAGTTCTAACAAAGACATGATTGAATTTCCAGGATTGACTTCACAAAACACAAAAAACATAAACCCTACTTCTTAAAAAAAACTATTCTACCATCGATAGTGTGACTAGTGTTCTACCCCTGCAAATTGTTTGACTTCACATACTTAACAGAAAAAGCATACCATACTTAAAATAAAACTAGTGTTCTACCATAGAAATGTTTTTAAACAGCTTCACAAAATCTTTAACGGCTTCACTTTTCTTCATGTAGTTTCCTGTCTTTAAATGCTTCAACAATAGTCTTCATCTTTTCAGAAGACTCAACCTTATCAAACTCCTTAGCCAACTCATTCATCTTATCCGCATGAAGATTCAACTAATGTAACAAGATTTTTGTTGCAAACTTGAATCTTAGCCTCCTCAACATACAAACTGCAACTTCGGCTCGGCAACAAGCCCAATTTCCCATTTTGCAGCAGCTTGACCCACATAACTTTCCATATGCAGCATCGCAAAAATTACACAATCTCAGTCATTTGTACTTGTCCTCCACTTGAACTTTGGTATTTTTTCCTTCAATTTACTTACACTAGAATTCCTTGTATGACCATATAACTTCAGATGATGGGCGAACAAGTTTTTCTACAAAAAAAAGTAGAAAGAAAATTTACATACATAAATGAATGTAAAAACAGGGAACAAGTAATTGGGAAAAATCACATGGGATCAGGGAAAACTTACAAGAGGATTCACATGCTTGTTTATACTTTTCATCATAAACCACCCCATTGTCGTTGTTATCAAGGATTGTCATCGTCGTTAGTTTTTTGGAACGGCTGAACACGACCACATAAAAGTGCCCAACATTGAAAATTGGAAAGAATGCCTATTTTTACAAAAACTAAACTTAATAAAAATGGAGAAATAACGAATTAAAATTGCTAATCAAGGAAAAATAAAGAAATTACCAAGTCGGTGTCTTTGAGAGACAATCCATCATCATTATCTTTGAACTGAGCTGTAACTTGAGCAGAAAAACTTTTTCATTTATCCTCATCAGAAACCAAGATTCCATCAATCATAGGCCAAGTCTGTATAAAAATCACATACATAAATTCTATCACCAAAAAATAGATACTTATATAATAAATCTAATAAAATTAAGACACTTACAATACAAACAGTTGTGAAAACAATGCCTTGATGGAGCTCCAACTTCTTTGAAACTCTTTTCATGGTTGAGAATGGCACCCCAACAATAGACAACACTTACATCAATCCACAACCCTGGCGTTAAAGTTTCCATATTCAAATGAATTGACGATATGATATAATCCTCAGATGCTTTTCAAAAAAAGTTTCACTATATGAACAAACTAACATAAAAAGGCACATGTCATTTAAAGATAAAATGTGAGCTACTAAGAATTTATAATGTATAGAAATCACATGTGATTTACTAACCATAAACTTACATCTTGTCACCCTGCATCGCAAACAAGCTGTTTCCAACCATAAACTCTGCCGTTGTAACGAGCAGTACAACTTTCATCTTCTTGTTCATATATGGAGAGCAAAGGAAGGAAGACGTTTTCACTATTTGTTTTTTAGGCAGGATGCTCTCGGGACTTCCATGCGAAGCACAAGTAGCCACTTTTTCAGGAGTAGACGAGCCTGAATTCATAACTTCCATTCTAGCATGCAACTTGGCATCAACCTCTTCACCCTGAATCAATACAAAAATATATAATTAAAAAAAGGGAAAATGATAAAAAAAAAAATGCATCGAACTTGACACTTGTTGTCATTGTGTGTAGTCAACTATTTTTTTTTTTCATTGTAACACAAACCTTTTGAATTTTGTCATTGTATGTAGCCGATTAGGTGAATTTGTGTTATGTATGTACCAGTCGAGGCTTAGCGTTACATCGTTAGTCCTTATTTACTAACGATTAGTTAGTGAATAACTTAAAATTCGTTCTCTTCACGCTTTTATTCGTTTTCATCCGTTATTATACGTTTTAAATGCTTTTTATACTTTTTCGTCCGTTTTATACATTTTGGTCCAATGCTTTCATCCGTTTTTACATTTTCATTTGTTTACTTACGTTTCGACGTTTTCTTACGTTTTAGTCCGCTATTATCGTTTCGTCCGTTTTATCGTTTCGTCGCTTTCTTCGTTTTCATCCGTTTTATGCATTTTTCCGTTTTTACGTTTTTATTCGTGTTCATACATTTTCATCCGTTTCTTACGTTTTCAACTGTTTTTATACATTTTCTTACATTTTTAAAGTTTTAAATACATTTTCTAACATTTTCATCTTTTTATACGCTTCGTTGGTTTTCTTACTTTTTCGTTCATTTTCTTACTTTACGGACGAAAATGTATAAAACTTAAGAATACGGACAAAAGCGTATAAAATGGATGAAGGTGTAAGAAAACAGATCCAAACTTAAAAAAGACGGCAACGTATAAAACAGATAAAAATGACGAAAACATATAAAAATAGACGAAACGTTAGAAAATAGACGAAGACATTTAAAAGCGACGAAAACGTATAAAACGGACGAAAAATATAAAACGGATGAAAACGATTGAAACGTGTAAAACAGATGAAAGCGGACGACGGATGAAAACTTATAAAACGGACTAAAGCGTATAAAAGCGAATGAAAGCGATAAAGCGGACGAAAACGTAAGAAAACGGATGAGAATGTAAGAAAGCGTAAAAGCGGGAAAAAGCAGCGGATGAAAAGTATAAAAGCGGACAAAAGCGTATAATAACGGATGAAAGCGAATAAAAGCGTAAGAGAACGAAATTTTAAGTTATTTACTAACGACCGTTAATATAAAAGGACTAACGATGTAACGCTAAGCTGTTGGGTACATACAATAACACAAATTCACCTAATCGGCTACATACAATGACAAAATTCAAAAGGTTTGTGTTACAATGAAAAAAAAATAGTTGGCTACACACAATGACAACAAGTGTCAAGTTCGATGCATTTTTTTGTCATTTTCCCTTAAAAAAAAGAAAAAAAAGAACGAAAACCATATTCTGTTAAGACTATTACATATAAGTATTCATCCACTATTCAATCAATCACCTCGTTAACGAAATTTAAATTTTCGTCCAACCTGAATCTCAAAATCATCATCTTGCTTATCAGATTCCTCCTCAAAATCATCATCTTGCATCTCAGATTCCTCCTCGGCCTGAATCTCCATACCAAATGTATCTTTATCAACATCATCTTGCTTCTCAGATTGCTTCTCATCCTGAATCTAGATACCAGATTTATCTTTATCAAAATCATCTAAATTGACTTTTGAATAATTGGGACTTGAACCACCATTGTCATTTTCATCATCACTTCCACCATCTAAACCAACATCATCACCGTCACCTTCTTTGTTTTTGAAAGAAACAGGTTTCTTGAAAAGTTCGGAATATTTCTCATATAGATCAACGAACTTTTCTTCATCAGCATACTCTGAATATTCTTTTTGTGGACCATCTTCAAGAGCACGTCTTTCAAAACATATGAAGGAAAGTTTCTCTTCAATTTTGTTAAACAAAACATGTATTTAATAATGATATTAATGACAAGTAATATTGAAGTTAATCACATGTGATTCTACATAAAATCACATATGATTATGAACACTCACATGTGATTTGTTTCATAATACATTAAATGAACAATTATAATGTATTGAATAAAACTTCTGTGTCAACATCCATAAAGCCTTCTGACTCTTGAGCCTCTGCTTCAGTCCACTCGAGATTTAGGTCTAAAAGCCCCATCAACCTATTGAAAAGTTCTAGATCATGTCATTGTCTCATTAAGGTTGTAGACCAGTTTAAGATAGTCGGACGCAAACGCACAACTTGAAACTTTTCAAACTTTGTAGAATCTTGATACAAAAGCTGAAAACAACAAAAAGATAAAAATGACATATCACAAGCAGGAAAAAAAGAAAAAAAAAACAAGAACCATTTTTACCTAAGTTGAATCTATAAACTTACCATGAGGACGGTTAATGGACCAGTGAAGGCATTTATGTATGTAATCGCATTAATCAATCTCAGATATTGGAAGGTCTTTTGGAATACGTCTAACCACATCTAAAAAACTTGCCCTTTCATTGTTTCACTCCTTCCCATCGTGTTAGAAAGCAACATAAGGAAGTTAAGTTTGAAAAAATGTCAACTTTCTTCGCAGTAAGAAACGTTGAAGGAATATCACATGCTCGAATTTCCTTCAAAAATTAAGGATAAAACTGATCAACCCAAGATTTGACAAAATCATGGTCAACAGGTCTTTCCTCAAAAGAAAACAAGGAACTACCACCAACAGGAATACCTAACATATCATGAATTTACCCTGAAGTGACGTGGATCAACAAACCATTATCCAAATTCAAGTTATTAGTTGTTGTATTAGAATTTGAAACCACGTACGTACCTAACTTGGATGGAATTTGATCAATGAAAACTGTATGAAACGATTGAAAACCTATTTCAGTCAAAAACCGTCCCATATTGATTTTTGATTCACGAATAGTACAAAACAGAGACAAAGGAGCATTCCTTACACGAAGAGTTGGAAAATGTTCAAGATAATTTAAGGGTGAAAGCTAAAGTTACGCAACATATTTTTTTCAAATAAATAGGTCTACGCAATGTACTTTATAAACTGTCAAAGATATGCAACATATTTTACAATAATCTTCGATCTAGCTAATATGACCGGTTAGCAGCAGGTTATCAGGTCACCCTTGATTGAAAGTTACACCATTGGTCCTCCAAACTGGACCAAATTCGCGCAGTTAGTCCTATTTTGGTAACGCTCGTTAAAGAAAATTAAAAAACTTTTAAAAAAAGATTTCTTAAAATCAAGATAAAATCTTTTTTTTTAATTTAAAATTAGAAAAAAATAGATAAATTTTGTTATACATTTATTTTAATTTTTTTTTTTAATCTAGATAAACTTTTTATATATTTTTAAAAATCTTTAAAATTGTAATTTAAAAAAAAAATATCAAGATTTTTTAAAAAAAAAGGATTTTTAAAAAAACAATTTAAATTTTTCCAGATTTTTATTTATTTTTTAAAATCTGGATAAACTTTTATATTTTTTTTTAAATCTTAAAAATTGTAATTTTTTAAAAATAAAAATTATCCAGATTTTTCAAAAGAAAAAAATCAAATTTTTAAAAAAGTTTTTTCTTATTTTTCCAAATTTTTAATATTTTTTTAAGCTGTCATAATTTATAATTAGTTTTACAAAATTACAATTTTCAAGATATTTAAAAAGATATAAAGAGTTTATCCAGATTAAAAAGAAAAAAAAAACGTAAAAAAAAGTGTATAAAAAAATTATCCATTTTAATAAATTATAAGTTAAAAATATATATATATTTTAAGTAGATTTTAAGAAAAAAAAATTAAAAGTTTTTTAAAATAATTTTAACGAGCGTTACTAAAATAGGACTAACGGCGCGAATTTTGTCCAGTTTGGGGGACCAAGGTGTAACTTTCAATCAAAGGTGACCTGATAACCTGCTGCTAACCGGTCATATTAGATAGATCAAAGATTATTTGAAAATATGTTGCGTATCTTTGAAAATTACAAGTAAATTGCGTAGACCTGTTTATTTGGGAAAATATGTTGCGTATCTTTAGCTTTCACCCATAATCTAACTGTTCTTATTCCTCCCGTGCCAACAACATATTTTTCTTTCCTAATTTTTTAGACTTCCAAACATAAGCTTAATTTTCATCTTCGTAATCAGTATCATATTTCTTAATCTTACCCTTTGGTTTCTTGAGTTCCCTTTTCGAATTTCGCACAATCTCTTCATCTTCATAATCATAAACCTCCTTGATAATTCCCTTCAATTTCTTAAATATAAGCATAAAAGAATCAACATCGTCATCATCACTCATTAAAAGCTTCTTAAGCCTTTATGACTTTGACTTGAGATTACCTTCATCATAAACCTTCTTTCTCTTAAGCAATTTATTTCTTTTTCTCACAATACCACCTTCATCAGAAGACTCTGAATCAACTTCATTAGTAGCAAGAGAAGATAAAGAAGAGTATAAAACCATATTCCCCTTAATCATCTTAACCTTCAACTTCTTTGAAATATTGACAGGCTCACCACTATCCTCTTGATCATATAAATTCCTTTTTCGCTTAGACAAATCAAAATCAACCTTTGTCTTTGGCTTTTGCTTTGGCTTCAAGATATCAGAAAGCCTTCAGCTTAGATTTCGAGACATCTATAGATCTTCGGCTTAGGATTCTCAGCAGTAGCCGAAACCAAAGACTTCTCGACATCAGCCGACACTAAAGACTTTGCAGAATTAGCTGAAACCAAAGACTTCACAGCATCAGCCTTCGTATTACGTGTTAGAACATTAGCCTTTGCCCTTGTCTTAGGATTCGGCACATCAACACTTGTCTTAGAGACATTTTCAGCCTTCGGCACATCAACACTTGTCTTAGGATTCAGCACATTATCCTTGGGATTAGACATAATGAAATTTGGAGCCTACGGCACATCTGCAATTGCCTTAGAATTCAGCACATCAGCCTTGGTATTAGCTTTAGGATTAGACTTAAGGACATTTTCAGCCTTGGGATTAGCCTTGGGATTAGCCTTGGGATTAGCCTTGGGATTAGGATTTACAACATCAACCATGTTAGACCCGTTTCCCAGGTGCTGGGACCCCACCCTAGATGAAAATGGACCAAAGGCCTTATGTGATTGGTTAGTCACTGAATGTTATATTGTAGTCAAACTAATAGTCAACAAATGTTGTGTTATAGTTATCGAAAGTAGAGGGACCTAAGTTGCCAAGTACTAACATGTTATAAAGTATTTTGTGGCCAAATTGGAAGAAAGGGAAACTAAGGGATCTAAAGTGCTAATTAGCCAAACTCATCCTCTATTAATGTCTAGATAATTCTCTTATAATCACAAGAGTTCCAGGATATTGTAACTTTGTGTGTGTGTCGTGAAGTATAGAAAGGAGGGAAGAAGGGACCATGTCTTGATGATCAATTATGGTGTTTATGTGTTCCAAATCAAATAGATGAAGCCCTAGCAATGATTTCTACCAAAGTAAGCATCATAATTAGTGTTTAATTGATGATTGAAAGATTGGGGTTTATGAACCCTACATGTGGAAAATGGGTAAATGATGTTTATAAACTAATTGAGTAAGTTATGATGAATATGGGTTAAGTATTATTGAGTTAATTGATGAAATTGAATTAGGGTTTATGTATAATAATTGGGTATTTCATCATATGATCAAGATATGATCATATGATGATTAAAGAATAAAATTGGGTAAGTTATGGGTTGTATAAACCATTAATATTGATATTGTTTTTATGTTGAAGTAGGTTTTGATGATGATGGAAGATAGTGATGATGATGATGTCTATGATATTATTTAGCTTGGATTAAGGTAAGTAACTTGCACTAAAACATATGTTATATGTGTGTTATCCATATATGTGTTATATGATAGTGTTTAGCATATGGATTGAGTAATGGATGAAGGTTTATGTGGTATATTGAATGTTATGGATTGGAAGCAATGTAAGTGATCATGATGCTTATGTGCTAATATGTGTATGATATGTGTTTTATGTCGGGTTACTTACTAAGCGAAAGCTTATGGTTTAGTTGTTTAACCGTTTTGTAGGTTCAATTGTGAAGAAGGTAAAGCGATTGGAAAAGGCTTAAGGATTGAAAGAGTGTATGTTAGAAGGTTGTATGCAAATAGGAGCTTAGGTAGAATACCGAGCTCGAAGTCAAGTTGTTCCCCGGGAGTTTTAAATGGGTTAAACATTTGTAATGTCAAGTTTTTGAAATGGTTTAAGAGTCATTTTACAGGTCCTAAAGCATGTTAAAAAGTTATGTTTTAAGTGGTGTATGCAAACGGGTCAAAACAGGTATTTTGGCATAATACCCGTCACTTTGTGAAGCACGTTTCCGTGGGTTATTATGACCAAGTTTATGCATATATTTGATATTTATAATGACCTAATGATTTCTGGAAGTTTTAGTGTTATGTAATGTTATAAAAGTCGTTTTCCGGAAAATAGGTCAAAAGTATATAAAAGGTATATGCAGAAAAAGGGGTGTTTGGACAAGGTCTATTTTAACCCATTTTTGGTCAAACGGGTCAAGAATGTTTGGAAAAACAATGTATATGGTTAAGTGTTTGTAAATTGGTTTAAATAGTTGGAGAACTAGTTTGGAGAACTAGTTTGGAGAACTAGTTGGAGAACTAGTTTGGAGAACTAGTTGGAGAACTAGTTTGGAGAACTAGTTGGAGAACTAGTCGAAGTCAGTTTTCAAAAAATCATAGTCGAAGTCAGTTTCGGGACACATATTTTCCGCGTAAAAGTCAAAGTTTTTGTGTTATCGGGCACGGGGCGTAACAACTGGGTATCAGAGCTTCGGTTTAAGTGAATTAGGTTTCCACTATAGGTTG
This sequence comes from Chrysanthemum lavandulifolium, assembly GCA_022545495.1. Classification (NCBI taxonomy): domain Eukaryota; kingdom Viridiplantae; phylum Streptophyta; class Magnoliopsida; order Asterales; family Asteraceae; genus Chrysanthemum; species Chrysanthemum lavandulifolium. Next base: position 45,489,507 of record CM040243.1, read on the forward strand.
CCTAGTCTTAAACCACTCGTAGAATCGTTGAACGTAAGTGTTAGTGATGCGGAAAGTAATCGTTAAGTATGAGATGGATTATATCTTTTGTGAGATGAGCTTATTGATGATAAGTGATGAATGTGTGTTATAGTGTTGATGTGTATGAGATGTAAGTCCGTGGAAGACTTGAAGTGTTAGAATTATTAGTTAGCCGTGCACCTCGGTTGGTACCGGTGATTGTGTTGTGTTTATATGCATGTATGATAGAGTAATGGTAATGGAATGCGAATAAAAATGGTAAGTGGTATTAGAGATAGGCTAATAAGTGAATTAAAGTTTTATGATATCTTAGCTATAAGGTAGACTAGTATTTGCGGCTAATTAGAATGTTGATGCTTAGACATAGATGATTATGCAATGTGATATGTGAGCCATAGACTATATGAATTGATTATGATTACGAATGTTTTAACACTTGTTGGATAAATGTTAAATGTCATTGTTTATGTGATGTTAAGTCTATGGTAATTTATTATATGTCTAAGTAAAGCATAAATGTTCCTGATAGCATGATGCATAGAAGTGTATGAGATAAAGTAAGAAATAATTAATGAAGCATGTTTCTAGCTTGGTGCTTAGAAAGACATGATTGAGTTTGATTGCGATTGTTGTATTAGAATGAATGATTAGATATGATAATGAATAAGATATTTGAAGCATGATTTCTTACACACTTAATTAAAATGAGAAAAGTTGAAGTGTATAGTTAAAACGTGATGAGATCATGTTACATATAAAACATGATGAGTAAAATGCGCTAGTGATAACATCAAATAGTCCTGAATATTAAGTGTCAATTTCCCCCGATAATGCTTGTAATTTATATCATTTATATGGATTTACGCTTGTTTTTCATTGTTTTCCACTTTCAGGTAAATTACGAGCATTGGAGCTAAAGATACGCGGAACTAGAGAAATATCTAAAGATTTATCACCGTATGCTACTTTGAAGAAGTTACGACGTAACTCGTCTCTCACATTACGCCGTAACTATTGCGTGGCTCCCGATAAAGCAAGGGAGAGTAAAGCATCCTGGATCTTTTTCCTTTTGTGGTAGCTCGTTCCTCAAAATAGCTGAGCATCTTTCGTTGAGGCGAATAGTCTCATCATAACTTAATTCCTGCGCATTTTACGGTTCATATTAAACCTTAACTAGCGATTTAACACAAACCGACTCCCAAAACCCTATATAAATCCTATATAAATACATTATACGGTTCATATTAAACCTTAACTAGCGATTTAACACAAACCGACTCCCAAAACCCTCCAAAATTCGACATCTGATTTCCAGAGCTTAAAGCCATTTTTCTTGGACAAGTTTGAAGGTAAAGAAGGTGAGAAAAATTGTGTTCGAGGTACTAAGCTGCTGTTTTGATCGTGGTTAGTTTTTGGGTTGATTAGGGTTTCGGCGAGAAGAGTTTTTGTGTTCTTTTGTTATAACGACCAAAGCTCATCAAGGGTATTTTCCTAATGTTACATTCAGTCCTACAAGTCATATAGAACACGTAAAAATTAGCCATGCATGTTAAATAAGTCGTATGGAATTATTTGAAATTAAAACCCTAAAAGCGTATAAAAATAGCGAACGAGTATATAATAAACTTTGGGACCATATTATTAATTTTACAAGGACTCTTATATGATATACGACCTGTATAAAATACATGTTCATGAATTCGAAGCTTGTGTGATTTGTTTGGGGTTTTATTTGTCGATCGTATATAAATAAGGAAAGGATTTAAAAAGGAACGATTAGGGTTTATAAAAATTAAGGTTTGCTTGTTATGATTAAGGGTCATTAATGCAGTAGTAATGATGAATTAATGATGGGTTACATCTAGGTTTAGGGCTTGTACTTGAATTATGCATTATTCGGTTTTACATAAAAGTTTTGGGTTGGTTTTGTAAATTATGAAACTTAAAGGTTATTTTTGTGAACAGTAAAATAAGGGTACTAAGCGTATAAAAATAAGTGTGGGGGTTAAACATGTAATTTTGGATATTTAGAGGCCCATTCGAATGGTTATTTAACTTAAAGGGGTATGTTTTGTAAATTCCAAAACCTTTGGGCTAAAAGTGTAAAATCTAATAATATAAGGTTAGGTCGTATGATTAAAGATGTTAAGGGTGTAATATGTAATTTTGAGTAATTATGGGGCAACATGTGTAAATAAATTACGTAAGGACATGCATGAGTTAAGTTAATTTCCGTTTGAGTTTTCATACGTTCTAGGTCAAAGTGGAAATCATTAAAAGGAGTAACAAGTTAATTGAATGCGTAATAAGTAATATTAAAAGTATGGAAACCCTAGAACATAAATAGGAAGTTGATTGGGGTCAAAAGCTAAGTGCGTAAGTTCGTTATTTCATGTGAGAGATGGTAAGTCTTGGAATCATTAATAACCATTGATTAAGGGTAAATGAGCTAGTACTAAGTGTGTAGTGAACATGCGTGAGTTATAATGGATTAAATTGGAATACGCATGGTCTCATTTGGGTTTGCATTCGAACAATGTTACGTGTGAGTCTGGTTAATCATGTACGTTATAAAAGATTATGTAAACTATTTTGAAAGAGAATCTTAAAATCCGTTATTGACATTTGTAAACCCTATACTATGAATAATGATCATATAAGTCCTCAAATAAGATAATTATCATATTAAGCCCTTAAATTTACCGTTTGTCATTTGCAACCCATAAGTTTGGCTAATTAATGACTAATACTCTAAAATGTTGGAATTCCGTCCGTCACTAAAAATGAGAATAAACTGACAACTCTAAAGGTATTAATGAGATTAATCCGTTATGACATTAATGATACTAATAAGTATTAAATAAATCATAATCCGTGTAGATTCATTGGAGGAGACGCAACGTTACATCTTCGTATTCCTACATTCGTTGCTTTTCTCTCATTTGCTTTAAGGTACGGATATTCTGTCTTACTTTAAGACACTTGTGTTATCATACAGATATTCTGACCTTTTTAGTAAAGGTTCTGTATGATGTTCTTTTTGTTCGATTTTCTATTTTACTTATTAGGATTCCCAATGCCATTGCTATGAACCCTTTTTCTGAATGTTTGATCTGTTGCTTATATGAACTGATGTTCTAAGTAAACTATGCAATATCTCATGTGAACTTATGTTAGGAAGACTTTGATATATACATTTGTTGAACCCTGCTATATTGGATTATGAACTTCTGATTATGAACTTCTGTTTATGAATATATGATATGCCACTATGATATGAACTTATGATTTCTGACTATCTGAATAAGAACCTTATGATATGAACTATCCGATATGTTATCTCGACCTTGTGTTTGACTATGATCATGCTATATTTGAAAATCTGTTTGACTAAGGTCGGTTGGAACCGAACCAAATATTTAACTAGTCATGGGGTTCCATGTCCGTATCGATGATGCACCTCGATATGACTCTAGGCGATAGAGTGATGTTCGCCACGTCTCGGATGGTGAAGCATATTTTTGAATATGTAGGAAGGCGCGATGGATGCATCATAGATCTGATCTGTTATCTGATATGTTATCTGGTGAATGATGTCGTGTGCAATACGCGTCTTCACAAAATCTGGGAGCTAGCTACTCCATATATTTTCTGATGTTACCTTTTGAAGAAAGATAGTTCTGATATGATATGTTAGTAAATGTGCTTATGACGTATTTGTTTAAGTGACTATTAGTTGCCATGATAGGATGGGATTAATACGTTAAAACATGATTCGTATATATGATATTATGATTTGTTATCGTTACGTGAATACGTTGATCTGTGAGATGAATGTGCTAGTGTGTAATTGAGTGTTTTGAATGTTAATTATCTGTCTGCATATGTAACCTGCCATGATTTGTCTGATAATTCCGCTGCTACAATATTGCATTAAGTGTATTTAAGGTTGATTACTTGATTTGTATGAATGCCATGTTTATTTGTTTAGAAGTGTTTTCCGTTAGTCTCTAGACTTTCCGTTTGGCTTATATTTAATCTGTTATTTTGATATGTTATGTGTTGGTTGTTTTGATGTGTTTGTTTTTGTGTTTTTAATGTGCTGTGTGATATCTAAACTATTATGTGGTTGTTTGGATTTCTGTATATTTATGCTTCATGAATCCTAAAGATCCTTTGTCATTATTTCATTTTGATTTCGTATTTGTATATTTATTCTGCTTTTAGCTTTTGTTTCGTTATATCATTCTCACTGGCTTTGTAAGCTCAGCCGACTTTTCTTTTCTGCGGCGGTATTAAGCGTTCAAGATGAGCTTATGGGATAGCCGATCCGGGTTGAGAGTAGAGATGAGAGCAAGATTTGACCATAGAGATTTTAGATTTATTTTGGAAGATTAGTTATTTATGCTTTCTTTTGGATATTTTGTAAAGGCTTCCGCTATTGTATAGTAATTAAAGTTCGATATGAAACCAGTATTGTGATATCTTTACCCTTGTCGCCTGGGGTGTTACAATTTATGGTATCGAGCTCTAGGTTTTAGGACCCTTAGAGCTTAGGCTATGACTGTGAGAAGTGGGTAGATTTAGGATTTTCCTTTCTGCGTGCTTCTTCGTACCCTATCGTGTTTAAGTTTCTTTGATAGTTGGTATTTCTTTTAGATGGTTATTCCCCGTCGCCCTAGTTCATCTGATAGGAGTAATCAAGGACCGGGTAGGCAACATAAGGAGAAGATGAAGTGGGCCGTTATCATTGCTAAGGGCTGCAAGAGGTATGGTAAAGTGAAGTGGACTAATAAGAGGATAAGAGTTCCGGCCTATATGTGGCCATGCACCATCGAGGAGAAGCTGACCTTGAAGACTGTGGACGGAGAGGTAGTGAAGGAGTATGAAACTAAGGTTGTTGACAACCAAGGTTTCACTACTAGATATCCTGATAGGTGTCCCAAGTTCGTTGAGGATGGAAGAGTAGGACGGGCTGAGAGTCGCGATCTGTATGCCTTTGTGGATCGTGTGCCGGAGGAGGAAGAGAGGAAGCGGAAAAGTGACTTTGCTAGTCGCTTACTACCACAGCGTGAAGGAAACCAGAACGGATGGATAAGCGAGGAAGACGAGGAAGAAGAGGAAGAAGAGGAACACGAGGTGGATTCGGATTTGGAGTCTACGGCTACTAGTAGGTTCAATCCGACACAAGAATAGGAATTTCGCTTGTGATTTGTTGTCCTCCCTATGAGAATTTTCTGACATTTGATTTTGAGTTAGGTTCTTTTGTTTTCATTTTGACGTTTGAATCTGGGATTACTAGGTTTTGTTTTGGAAGTTCATCTTATGATGATTTTGCAAATTTTGTTTGATAAATGGAAATAAAGCAAAATTTGAAAGTATAGTTCGTGTCTGTTGTTTCTTTCTGCTAGATTCGTTAAGTTTCCGTTAGTCCTCATAAGTTTCGTCCGCTATTTATTCTCTTAGTGTTGTTGTTTAATTACCGCTTGGATGAAGTATGGCCATCATGGTGGTATACTTATGTGTATCTGGTTTGTTATAGTATGTTACTTGCTATCTGTGTGTTATCTGTATATGGTGTGTTTTGTTATGATATTAGTTATGTGTTTTGTCATGACCTGAGACCGAATATAATGACAATAAGAACTTGTTATGTGATGCAAGTATTATGACGCCAGATCAACGTAATAATACCGAGATCACATAATCTGAACTTATTGAAGGTATCTGACGTCGGGAAATGCCCGTGATTGATGTGTATAGACTTTAACTTGTATCTATTATTTGGTGCTTCTCATGTTCGTTTGAAATTCCGTACCTAATTGTGAGATTTTCGTCGATATCTGTTTCGTATAAGTTTTGTATGTTTGGAATCCGAAGTTGTTATGATTTGTACGAACCTATAGACTGCTACGACCACCTTAAGCTTATACGTCTCCACGTACTTCTGTGACTAGTGAGGCCGATAGGATTTATTCCGTCTATGCATATGATGTCCTCATCATTAGATATCAGAATAGGTTAGAATTTGTCGTCTGGTTTTCTGCGTCTCATCTGTTCTCCGCCATTATTCTGATAAGTATATAATTATCTACTATAAGTATTTGACTATTGATTTGATTTCTGAATAAGTTGAGTTTGAATATTCTGATAAGAAATTCATTTGTCCGAGATAAGATTAACGTTCGTTATATTCCTAGAAATTCAAACCGATTAGCTTTCCGCTCGTTAGTCTTGTTCAATTTCGAGGACTAAATTTTCTTTTAGAGGGAAGAATTGTAATACCGGAATTTCTAAAGTTCACAAAAGACCAAAATACCCCTACAATCAAAAAGTATGAATAACTAATTTAAAGAATACCAAATAAGCTATGTAAATTCAGAAAATTATTAAGAAATATCACACATGATCTAAATAAATATTAAACACTTTGTAAAAGGTAATTTTTATAGTTTATGATTTTATAAAATTCATTTTGTATTTTAACTAATTAGCCGAATATATTTATTTAGATTTATAAAAGAATTTAATTAATAAAAGCCCAATATAAATTTAAAAAATTAAGAGTCCATTTATTTTAAGTCCAATACATTATAAAGCCCACAATAAAAATTATAAATCCTATATAAATACATTATACGGTTCATATTAAACCCTAACTAGCGATTTAACACAAACCGACTCCCAAAACCCTCCAAAATTCGAAATCTGATTTCCAGAGCTTAAAGCCATTTTTCTTGGACAAGTTTGAAGGTAAAGAAGGTGAGAAAAATCGTGTTCGAGTTCCTAAGCTGCTGTTTTGATCGTGGTTAGTTTTTGGGTTGATTAGGGTTTCGGCGAGAAGAGTTTTTGTGTTCTTTTGTTATAACGACCAAAGCTCATCAAGGGTATGTTCCTAATGTTACATTCAGTCCTACAAGTCATATAAAACACGTAAAAATTAGCCATGCATGTTAAATAAGTCGTATGGAATTATTTGGAATTAAAACCCTAAAAGCGTATAAAAATAGCGAACGAGTATATAATAAACTTTAGGACCATGATATTAATTTTCCAAGGACTCTTATATGATATAAGATCTGTATAAAATACATGTTCATGAATTCGAAGCTTGTGTGATTTGTTTGGGGTTTTATTTGTCGATCGTATATAAATAAGGAAAGGATTTAAAAAGGAACGATTAGGGTTTATAAAAATTAGGATTTGCTTGTTATGATTAAGGGTCATTAATGCAGTAGTAATGATGAATTAATGATGGGTTACATCTAGGTTTAGGGCTTGTACTTGAATTATGCATTATTCGGTTTTACATACGAGTTTTGGGTTGGTTTTGTAAATTATGAAACTTAAAGGTTATTTTGTGAACAAGAAATAAGGGTACTAAGCGTATAAAAATAAGTGTGGGGTTAAACATGTAATTTTGGATATTTAGAGGCCCATTCGAATGGTTATTTAACTTAAAGGGTATGTTTTGTAAATTCCAAAACCTTTGGGCTAAAAGTGTAAAATCTAATAATATAAGGTTAGGTCGTATGATTAAAGATGTTAAGGTGTAATATGTAATTTTGAGTAATTATGGGGCAACATGTGTAAATAAATTACGTAAGGACATGCATGAGTTAAGTTAATTTCGTTTGAGTTTTCATACGTTCTAGGTCAAAGTGGAAATCATTAAAAGGAGTAACAAGTTAATTGAATGCGTAATAAGTAATATTAAAAGTATGGAAACCCTAGAACATAAATAGGAAGTTGATTGGGTCAAAAGCTAAGTGCGTAAGTTCGTTATTTCATGTGAGAGATGGTAAGTCTTGGAATCATTAATAACCATTGATTAAGGGTAAATGAGCTAGTACTAAGTGTGTAGTGAACATGCGTGAGTTATAATGGATTAAATTGGAATACGCATGGTCTCATTTGGGTTTGCATTCGAACAATGTTACGTGTGAGTCTGGTTAATCATGTACGTTATAAAAGATTATGTAAACTATTTTGAAAGAGAATCTTAAAATCCGTTATTGACATTTGTAAACCCTATACTATGAATAATGATCATATAAGTCCTCAAATAAGATAATTATCATATTAAGCCCTTAAGTTTACCGTTTGTCATTTGCAACCCATAAGTTTGGCTAATTAATGACTAATACTCTAAAATGTTGGAATTCGTCGTCACTAAAAATGAGAATAAACCGACAACTCTAAAGGTATTAATGAGATTAATCATATGACATTAATGATACTAATAAGTATTAAATAAATCATAATCCGTGTAGATTCGTTGGAGGAGACGCGACGTTACATCTTCGTATTCCTACATTCGTTGCTTTTCTCTCATTTGCTTTAAGGTACGGATATTCTGTCTTACTTTAAGACACTTGTGTTATCATACAGATATTCTGACCTTTTTAGTAAAGGTTCTGTATGATGTTCTTTTCGTTCGCTTTTCTATTTTACTTATTAGGATTCCCAATGCCATTGCTATGAACCCTTTTTCTGAATGTTTGATCTGTTGCTTATATGAACTGATGTTCTAAGTGAACTATGCAATATCTGATGTGAACTTATGTTAGGAAGACTTTGATATATACATTTGTTGAACCCTGCTATATTGGATTATGAACTTCTGATTATGAACTTCTGTTTATGAATATATGATATGCCACTATGATATGAACTTATGATTTCTGACTATCTGAATAAGAACCTTATGATATGAACTATCTGATATGTTATCTGTGACCTTGTGTTTGACTATGATCTGTGCTATATTTGAAAATCAGTTTGACTAAGGTCGCTTGAAACCGAACCAAATATTTAACTAGTCATGGGGTTCCATGTCCGTATCGATGCACCTCGATATGACTCTAGGGAAGTAGAGTGATGTTCGCCACGTCTCGGATGGTGAAGCATATTTTTGAATATGTAGGAAGGGCGATGGATGCATCCTAGATCGATCCGTTATCCGATATGTTATCCGTGAATGATGTCGTAGTACACGCGTCTTCACAAAACTGGAGCTAGCTACTCCATATATTTTCGATGTTACCTTTTGAAGAAAGATAGTTCGATATGATATGTTAGTAAATGTGCTTATGACATATTTGTTTAAGTGACTATTAGTTGCCATGCTAGGATGGGATTAATACGTTAAAACATGATTCGTATATATGATATTATGATTTGTTATCGTTACGTGAATACGTTGATCTGTGAGATGAATGTGCTAGTGTGTAATTGAGTGTTTTGAATGTTAATTATCTGTCTGCATATGTAACCTGCCATGATTTGTCTGATAATTCCGCTGCTACAATATTGCATTAAGTGTATTTAAGGTTGATTACTTGATTTGTATGAATGCCATGTTTATTTGTTTAGAAGTGTTTTCCGTTAGTCTCTAGACTTTCCGTTTGGCTTATATGTAATCTGTTATTTTGATATGTTATGTGTTGGTTGTTCTGATGTGTTTGTTTTTGTGTTTTTAATGTGCTGTGTGATATCTAAACTATTATGTGGTTGTTTGGATTTCTGTATATTTATGCTTCCGCAGAATCCTAAAGATGAGCTTATGGGATAGCTGATCTGGGTTGAGAGTAGAGATGAGAGCAAGATTTGACCATAGAGATTTTAGATTTATTTTGGAAGATTAGTTATTTATGTTTTCTTTTTGGATATTTTGTAAAGGCTTCCGCTATTGTATAGTAATTAAAGTTCGATATGAAACCGACAGTGATATCTTTACCCTTGTCGGTCGGGTGTTACGATTGTTTCTCCATGTCGATCCGTCGTTTAACCTTTTCCGAAAAGGTCAAAGGTTCTTCGAGGATAGTCTCTACCGTGTGGACAACTTCTTCCTCCCGAGCCGCTAGGTAATCGAGAGATGGCTTCGAACATGAACTAACACTTTTCTCTAATCTTTTATCCTATCATCTTGAGTTTTAATAGAAGAGATCAGATATCCATGAATGCTTTCATCATCATTTCTATCCTATCGTCAGCTCTCTTGATTCTTTGATGTGGTCGAGAATCTTTTCTCAATATTGTTCCGGTATTGGTTTCAAATACACTTTTAACTTTCTCAACCCTACATGCTTCAGCCTTCTCTTCCAATCTCCGCTTTTGAAAATTTCCACGTAATTGTATTCTTTCTTCGTTATTGTCTTCATTACCTTATGATCGGGTTATCTCTCGGTCCGATCCAAGATCCATGTGCCACTTGTAGCAATGTTCGTGAATTACTGAATACATTCCAAGGCCCGATCAGAGTCATGCTAGGAATAGGTCTTGGTGAATCAAGGTCTAACATATAGGATCATATCAATAACATATAGGGGCGTTCACAATAGTTTAGAGAGATAAAGTTCTAGAGAGAGAAATGGAAGAGAGTTGGGAACTTATGTGAAACAAAGAAAATGGTATTGAGCTCCAACCCTCACCTTGGGAGGTAGAGGTATTTATAGTGTCTTACAAATAAACGCCACCCACGGGTCATGGATCGTGCATACAATGGGTAAAGACTCGTCTGTCCTCCACGGTGTTACTTAACAAACTACTAACTAACATATCATAACTACGACTACGAGCTTTCTATTGTATGCTTATACTTGAGGTGACCAACTCTTTAACGATCGAATTTTCTAATTCTAACAATCTCCCCAAGGAGGTCACCTCAATTTACAATGAATACAAACAGATATTACATTATATTGTTCTAGGATTCTTGATTAAGTCCTTTGCTTAGTAGCTCGTGACTTTGATTCTTCATTATTGCATGTTTGGGAATTTCAAGTGGAGGTCTTTAACCGATCCACGTGAGAATGATTGTTGAGCTCGCTTTGAGATCATCACCATATTAAATCTTTGACTCTTCCTTTGTGATGTTGGTATTATGTGATGTTGTGACTTTTGGACCGACATGCTCACATTCGGATCATGATTTCTTCTTATCGAGTAGCGGAAGCTTTCGATGATTCATGATATTGGCGGTAGCGAGCGAAGCATGGAGTGAAAATATCGAGTCATTGATGCACTAATCATGATTTCTTTGGAAGCGAATGTGTTGTGTGAGCATGCGGCTATGGATTGACCGCTTCATTCGATCACCGCAACGCCGGGCGACACATACAACAATAGCTTAGCAATAAAGCACACCTAAAGTGTCTTTGATCACTTTCGTTGAATTGAGGTACACGCCCACGGCCCCGCTGATCAAGAAAGTACCACCCAGAATGGTAGAATTCAAAATTTCTTTGATGGGGTTTCGCAATGCCTAGTTGTTCTCAACTGAACGTCTCAAAGAAGACAACACGAATTGAGTGAACCAAATAATTTGAGATTCACCGATTAATGAAAAGAGATTTGAAAACGATCGTGTATCGCGCAATTATAAATTGTTTTTGCAATACAACGAAGGTTTTGAAGAAAATCAATTATCAATCATAAACACCTTTTATTTTGAAAAAAAATTGTACACAGTCAATGTGCTAAAGAAAAGAGTTTTTAAGCACAACGACCGGTTATTCAATGGTATCTGATTCGTTGTTTGTGAGTGTGTTGAAATAAACACAATATCAATATATCAAATTAACCGTAAAACCCGACAAATTAACCTTTTAGGAAAAGGGTTAACGTGCCAAATCTTACGGGTGTGATAAAAGTGATACCGGAAAAGTGATTTCCCGGGTCGTGTCCCAACGAGGTGTGAATGGAAGGATTCGTTGAGTTTTGTGATTTATAACTTGAATTGGATTTAATGATTTTGGATTTTTAATATTACTAAAAATTAGGAAGACATTCAAGAAAATTACAAAACTATTTTTAAAAAATCTAATTTAACTAAAAAGAATTTTCAAAACTGAAATCACATTTTTCTGACTTTTTCTCTAATTATTATGAATTTAAAACTATTTAAAACTAATTAAATTGCTAGAAAATACTATTTAAACTAAGAAAAATCTGGAAAAAATACTTTTTCTATCTTTTTGAATATTCTAAACCTGAGAAAATTGAAATTTCATTTTTCTGAACCTTTTATGATTTATTTGGATTAAAAGCTAATTAAAAATGCTAGAAAATGAATTTAAATGCAGAAAAATAGCAAATAGGCAGAGAAAATTATGCAAATTTCCAGAACACTCTAAAATATTATTGAGCATCAAGGAAAAATAAAAGAAACAACTTTTGATCACAGGAACTATGATTTGGGCATGAATCTGATGTAATAAGCACTAGTAAAAATAAGCTATAAGCTACTACAAACTACCACAGGCTCAAACCACCCTAAACTAACCAAAAATAAGCTAATGCAAGTGATTTGGGTCAAATAAGCTCAAGCTACAATCATTTAAGCACTATAATAAGTTTTAACTAAAATAAGCAAATCTACCTAATGCACTACTTTAAGCCCGATTAAGCCAAATTTATAAAATTCCTAAAATTATACTAAAATAGGCATGCTAACCACAACCACCAAAGAGCTTAAGTTCTAAATTTCACCTAACAGACTTAAATTGAAGATTTTAAAATCAAAACTAAGGCTACTTGGGACAATTGGTTCTTGATGCGAAATGTCCTTATCGACTTACTTTCACTTTCAAGTTTAGGCAAAGAAAATTTCTAAAATTAAACTAAAATAACCTGTCATAGACAAGCAACCATAGATACTAAACCCAAAATTTCAGCTGATTTTAACAAAAAATGAATCTGTGAAAATTCCACAAAGTTTTGCAAAAATCACTTTTTCACTTTTTTGACTATCTTGACAGATTATGAGGTGTTGACCAAAATGAATTTTGATTCAATCTAATGAACAGATTAGGTTATACCAAGATGAAATGAAACTAAGTTAAGCTAGTTTACCTTATTCTACACCTAATTGCAGCTTATGACTACTAAAATGCTAACTGATATGAACTATAGATCAGGTTATATATGATTTTGACTTGTAGTGTTAATGAATGCAAATTAGAAACGGATTTAAACAACTACATCCTAATAGAAACTATTGACTGAGAATTTGCCCAATTGCCAAACCTCTAACTCAGTTCTATAGCTTATACCAAACACCCTTTAATTAACTGAAATGCAATCAAAACTAACTAAAACTTAACTCTAAATTATGACAGCAACTGAACTATGATCTACTATCAATATTAAAGCTAACTAATGCAAATTCAACAATTAACACTAACAGATAATGACTATACTAAATATGCAGTTAACAGGTAAAAATCAGTAATAAGAAAACAAGTTAAAGATGCTTACAAAGGTCCAGCCACTGTGGCTTGCTAACATTAACCAAAAACCATTATCCAAATATAATGAAACGTTATCCAATCCCAGGTCTGATCAGTTCATTGAATCAAACCATATTCAGCTTCCTTTTGACTTTTATATGACTGATTTTGAGCTTTGATTGTAATGTGAATTTCAAACAGAATTAAGCATTCAAAAAGCTATAACAAGCTTGAAAAGACTTGTTCAAACAGTAGACAAACTTATATAAGCTTATAAGTAGAATTTTAGTATTTTTTTAAGTTGAACAATAAACTGAAATAACTTGTAAAATTATTAGAACAAATTTAATAAGCAAATTAAAATAACAAATAAGAGCTTAAACAATAATTTGAATAAAAACTGAATTTCATTAATTTGGAAATGAACTTACAAAAGGGAAGTTACACAGTTTATAAATTAATTTGAAAACATTAACATGAAATTAAACTATACTATGCTACTGAAAAATAAAAGGTGCCCTCTACATTGGCATACAATAGAACCATTTATACTACTTCTTGGAAGTCTTTTCTTCCTTTGGCAGTGTTTCTTGTGTGAGTGGAAAACCAGTCAAGTTGGCATGAGACCCATGTGGGTTATGGGGGAGGGTTGCTTGGGAATCAGTGGGGATTGAGAGTGGGTTTGGGATGGACAGGGTAATGGGAGGATGGAGGTTGAGTGTTTCAAAGAAAGAAGAAAAGAGGAGGGAAAAGAGTGTATAGGGGTCGTTTTGTGTCTGGTGGTTCTTTTTTTTTTTTTTTTTTTTTTTTTTTTAAACTAAAATTGGTTTTAAGAAAATGAGATTTTACAAAATTGTTTTGAAACTAAAAATAGGATTTTGGATTTTTGGGTTTAAAAGGCAATTTGGCATTTTGGGTATCGGGGTTTGGTAAAATGAGTATTTTGGGTTCGGGTTAGGTTTTTAGGTTTCTTTTCCCACTCTCAATCCAAAAACGCGTCCCAGACTCTGAAAATGTAGAAAATCCACTCCCGGCTCCGTCTGTTTCAGCACCTTTTCTAGTTTCAGCTCGATTTTTCCCGTTTTCGCTCTGTTTTCAATCCTTTTTGTACCTGCAAGACACAAAACACAATCCGAGGATATTTTTAACATATTTTGATCTTATTTGGGTGTTTTTGGTCATTTTTGTGGTCATAGGTGGGTAAAAACGATGAGTGAATAAGCACTCATCAGTATCCGTCAATCCATAACCTGAACCAGGATTGATTCAAAAGATTGAATCGCCCCATTGTTTCTGTTCAGTTGTCACATGGTGAATATGTTAGCTCCAGAAGGCTTTCCATCTTCATTATGAATATGTTAGCATACCACTCAGATGTTCTGGCAATACCACAAGGATAATGCGTAGGACTCATAAGATATAATCTCTCTTTCCACATTGTGTGAAATAGAGAGTCTTCATTGACAGTGTCCTAAAGAGATTTATTGATGATCTCGTGGCTCTAGACTCAATTGTGCATATTTGGTTCCTATGTTTGAGACTAGGGAGAGGGTCTCCTTCTTCAATATCCACAAACTCTAAGAGAAGGTCGATAGATAATGTCGGTTCCCCGTGAGAATGAAACAAGCCCTTTTAAGAGGAACTTGAGTAGTTTGGGAAGTTTTAGTGCAGTGCGTCACTGGGTCCATGACGTCTTGTCTTCAATACCGATGTTACCATCAAGAGTATATGAATTGAACCCGGTTTACGCCCTAAGGTTGAATTGTTGGAGGCTATTTATTTTCACCTTTTCTCATTCAATTCTTTTCATTCTTAAACCCTTGATTGCTTACCAAAACTTTATAACTAGAACCTTGTTGGGTTTATTTCATACTAGCTCGGTCTCGATCGCACTCTTCCCATATCTCATATTTCTCCTTTTATCATCATACCTAAGGACTTCTACACTAACTAGTGGATTGTCCATGGGTAGATCCCTACGGTTACGTGGATCATGGGACCTCAACCTAACCTTATCATCCTTATATCACCATACATAAAGTAAAGTTGGTCGATCTTTTTGGTATCGTCCATCTGCCATTGGAACCAATTGAAAACCATTTGAAAAATCAATCAAGATACTTGTGATATAGAATCAAAGCATTTTGTATCTTAATTGTTTTGATATTTTAGAAATTCTCCCCCTCAACATATGTATAAAGATTTAGAAATTGTTTAGCAAATGGAGGCAAGAGATCTTTGAAATCATTAGATTAAGAGTGAAAGGTCCAATCTTTTGATTAACATTTTCTAAAATCATCATCATCACTTCCCGACCAATTTGAGTAGATAAAACAGGAAGGATGAGTTTTTCATGAGTTTGCTCCCCCTCAATATGTGCCTCGAATTTTGAAAGAATTTTGCACATATTAGAGGGAACCTACACTTAGAGACAATTCAGTCACGTTTCAATAATTTGAGGTTTAAAATAGTTGCTCCCCCTCAACATGTGCATGAAAAAATTTGAAATCGTTTCTCATATGTGGGGAGGAGAGCTTGTACACCCATATAAAACCATTTATCGAATTATCAGTTTAAATCTAATTTAAATCACAGATTCTCCCCGATCACAATTTTCAAATCATTTGAGATTTGTGATCTCTTGTAGATTTAAATTGATTTTGAAAGCTTTAAGGAGAATTGTGACTTGATTATGAAAACTTTTAAGCGATAAGGATCAATTTTGAGACTTTATACTCCAACGATTAACATTAAACATGCTTGAATATCTTTTGAAAACTTAATAATAACCACGTGCGGTACCATTGTTTGAAAATACACTTTTGATTTAATTGAAAAAATCATTCTCCCTCAATCAATGACATAAGTTGTTGATTGAGAGATAGATATTTTGACAACCGTTAAGTGATGATTTTCAAAATTGATTCCGGTAATTTTTAAAGCATTTAGTTTCCATTAGATAGTGAGAAATTTTTTTTTTTTTTTTTTTTTTTTTTTTGAATCGAGCACGAGATTTGAAAAACAATATAAAGCATGGCTCTGTTCTTTCTTTATAAAGCGGGTTCTTGCTCGAAATGACAATAAACCACCATTTTTCTCCGCCTCAATTTTTTTTTTTTTTTTTTTTTTTTTTTTAAACAAAACTATATGCATTCAAGAACATCTAAAACCCGTGACATTCTTTGAATGTCGGACAAAGTCCGTAGATGATATCGAATAAGGAAAACATAACATAATAACAATATTTTGGAATTTTCAAGATTTTCTAATTTTTATGGATTTTGAAAATTTTATATTTTATATTTTCTTTTGAGGGTTTTTCAAGTTTTGTATTTTGCTTTTTGAATAAATATATACAGAGATAGATGAAGAAAGACCTTTACTCCTCGTCCTCCTCTTGAAGACGCTTGAGTGTTTCCGGTTGTAACCTCTTTAGACCAAGACGTGGAAGGATAAACTCAAACGTTCTCTGGGAAGAGCTTTAGTGAAGATGTCTGCTAACTGGTTTTCAGTCCTCACAAAATAGAGTTCCACCACACCTTTTTCCACTTGTTCCTGATGAAATGATGTCGAATGTTGATATGCTTTGCTTTGAGTATAGCACTTTTATTATCACATCTGAGAGGATTTTGTTGAATTCAAAGCCATAGTCGGATAATTGGGATCTCATCCATAGGATTTGAGCACAACAAGATGACATGGCTATGTATTCAACCTCTGTAGAGGAAATAAAGTACTCATTTGCTTCTTTGAAGACCAGCTCACAAGCTTATCACCCAAAACCGAGCACCTCTAGGCGTGCTTGACGTGTATCTTGACAACCTGCGTGCATAGGTGCTTAGTGACATACCGGTGTCCTTCTGTACCATAGTCCCATATTGATGGTTCCTTAAAGATACCGAAATACCCATTTAACCGCTTCAAGGTGCTTTTAGTAGGCTAAGACGATATCTAGCACACATGCACACCGACGAGGATGTACGGTCTACTAGCCGTGAGGTACATCGGATCCAATCATACTACGATATTTCGTTTGATCTATCATGATCCCTGAGTGGTCCTCATCCACGGTTCGCTCAATCATGGGAGTGTCAGCGGGTCACTAGAATCAAATCTAAATTTCTTTAACATCTCATTTGCATATTTAGATTGATTTATAAAATGCCTCCGGACTTTGTGAAATTTGTAATCCCAAGAAAATGACATTTGTCCCATCATTGACATTTGAAATTTGGAACCCATTTCATTTGAAAATGATCACATTCATTGGGGTCACCGAGGCAAATATGATATCATCAACATATATTTGAGCGTGAATTAAATGTTTGCTCGACTTTACGGTGAACAACGTTGGATCAAGCTGCTCCTTTCTTTGAATCCGGTAGATAGAAGAAACTTTGATAACGATCATACCATGCCCACGAGCTTGCTTTAAACCATAAAGAGCCTTCTTCAAACGATAAACATGAGTAGGATGCTCGGATTCACAAAGCCTTCAGTTGGTGGCGTGAGCGACCTCTTTAAGATCTCCGTTAAGAAATGCGGTTTTAACGTCCATCTGATAAACAACCATGTTCTTGCTAGCAGCATTAGCCAAGAAGATTCTGATTGCCTCGATACGAGCAACTGGATCAAAAGATTCCTCAAAGTCTATCCCTTCTTCTTGATGATAACCTTTAGCCACTAACCTAGCCTTATTTTTCAAAACATCACCATGCTCATCAAGCTTCACTTTAAAGATCCACTTAAGAGCAATGATCATAGCACAATCTGGAGCTGGTACTAATTCCCATACATCTAATTGATCAAACTCATGAATTTCATCTTGCATGGCATTGAACCAATTGCCTTCATTCATAGCGCTTTAACCTCTTTAGGTTCGATCTTTGAGAGTACGGAGTTAAAGAAGCACCATAAGGCATCGATAGCAAGCCGTTTACAAGTGGATACCGGACGAAGGGTTTCCAATGATGTTATCCAATGGATGATCATGTGTCCATTTTCTAGAATGTTCATGTGGTTGTGGTTGTGGAACCGGCAGTAGCAATCGATGTCTCCGATGAAGATGGTTCGATGATGATTCGAGAGCAAATATATTTTCAAATGGAGCATCTTCGGGGAGTAGCAAGGGATTAACTTCATCATTGATGCGAAATAGTTCCATGATGTACATTTGAAGATTGATGATTTGTTGATGAGACAGAGTGATCAAGAAGACGCTTCTTGACTTAGTGATATTGAGATCGAACGATTGACTTCATTCACGTGGATATGAGCACTCCTACATTGTGGAATTGTCATTTCATTAGCACTTGCTCATAGTGTTCATCAAACATCGGATCAAACAATTTCTTCAAATCATCTTCATTGGGTACATATGGAGTCATTGGAGAGGATTTGGTACAAGAGATGAACCAATGGGACTGTTTTTGAAGTGCAGTCCGTAGGCTGGATTGTTCGGGAGCCATATGATCGGTCACTCATCGAACGTAACGTGAATCAAGTTTCCATGATATTTCGGGTTCTTTTGTTGTAGATTATGTAACCCTTCTTGTTTGGTGCATAACCAACAAAACCTCCAATATCTGCCTTTGCTCTTAATTTTCCTAAGTCTTGACCATCATTCGTTGGATAACACAAGGCACCAAACACATGAAGGTAAGAGAGATCAGGTTTTCGTTTATGAATAAGTTCATATGGAGTTTTTCCATGAGAGGTGTGAATAAGGAACGATTTTGGGTGAAGCAAGAAGTGGCAATGGCTTCACCCATAGAAACATTGGAACCTTTGAATAAATAAGCATTGTTCTTGCGGCTTCTACAAGAGTTCGATTTAGCCTTTCAACTACACCGCTCGCTGAGGAGTTCAATGGAACACTTATTTGATGACCGATTCCAACACTTTCATAAACTGAATTAAGTCTTTGTTAACAAACTCGTGCTATTGTCTGCTCGAACAATTACATTGTATTGTTGAGTCGAACTGAAGTCGTTTGATTAGTTTGATGATGACATCCGGAGTTTCATCCTTTGTCTTCAAAACTTTACCCAAGTAAATCGAGAGTAGTCATCAACAATTACTAGAATGTATTTCTTCCGCTTATCGTTTGCACTCTCATTGGTTCGCGAGATCCATATGAAGGGTATGAAGAACTTCCATTACGAGTTTGTGGGTTTTGGTTTGTGGGCATATTTCGTGCTTTTTCCCAATTGGCAAGTCGAGCAAATATGATATTTTTCATATTTTAACTGGGTAAACCTCGACAAGATCCTTTACGGAAAGGTTGTTTATGGTACCAAAGTTCAAGTGATTGAGACGACGATGCCATAACCAAGACTTTGTTTAGAAGCCTTTGACAAAGAAGCGATTGGAGTGGACTTCATCATGTCTCGATGGAGATGGTGTATAGGTTTGAACCTCGAGTACCTCTTAATAATTCCACACCATCAAGTTCTCTAACGAAACAAGAATGTTTTCTAAAAGCCACTTCTAGATCGGAATCACGAATTGACCAACGAGAGAATGAGTTGTGACCAAGACCTTCCACATAATATACCACAAATCACACTTTACCAACCACATAATCTCCATATCCCATAATAGCTCCAAATGGTCGTTTCGAATCTAACTGTCTCCGATGAATTTACTCACGAAGTTCATGAGCCATGACCGGTCTCCAATCGTATGCTTGGAACAAATGAGTCTAGGTACCACGAGCGATTTGAATGATTTGTAGTTGAACATGCACAAGAATGGATAAGCGGATAATTGGGATCCCATGCAAGAATGGGTTCCATTTGGTTAGTAATAGTGATTGGAACACCCATCGAAATAGAAACATTCATATCGAAATAGAAGCAATGGAATCATTATGAATAGATGCGATACTAGTGTCCAGTATTAGCCCTATTCAAAGTATGTTCACTTCTTAAGGAATGTTTCTACCAAGAGGAATCCATTTTTAGAGGGCATTGTCGATTAACCTTATGGCCACAGTATCCATTGATAACCTATCTTACTAAATGTTCTTCCCGGCTTCCAATGTTTTCTAACTTTCTTTCGCCTTTGCCTTTTTGCCTTCTTAGCATGATATTTTGCATTAACACTATTGACCGGGATATATGACATTAGACAAAGCATTCACACCACATTCATGATTAGTAATGTAATTCAAGCGCACATCATTACAAGGTTTGCAAATAGTATCAAAATTGAATTAATTACAATGACGCCTATGGCTAATACTAGAATCAACACGATTCGTTTTATTCGACTCAAACTTAAAGTTCCTAGGTTGGTCTTCTACTCTCTTCCAATGCACATTATTAGCTTGCGAGGTCCTATCATTCTTTGTATTATCTTGAGACTTTGACCTGCTTGCTTTAATGTCACTGATTACTCCTGTAGAGGGAATGCGAACATTAGTTGGTTTTGCTAATTTATGCATTTCCTGTTTAGATGTGCTGGGATCTGAACTATTTGTAGGCACATTAAAGTTTACTTTCTTAACACTAGAGGTGTTGGGATCTGAACTTCTTGAAGGCACACTAAAGTTCGTATTCATGACATTGGGCATAGAATGAATTTCATACTTGGCACTAGGCATAGAACAAGGAATCAAAGGATTGACTTGCTCACCTAAGGATTTAGGGCATATTGTAAATAAGCATTCTAGAAGTTCTTGAGATCGTTTGGCATATAATCATGCATAACCAATTGCATTATCAAGTGGTTTCTCTAACTTATCCTCTTCTACAATCTCACGGAGACATTCTAGGCTGTCCTTAAGATATGAGAAATATGTTTGAATTGCCAGTTTGTTATTCCTAAGATGAGGAGGAACATATTTCATAGACAAAGCATATTTATTACGTACATGCCCTTTGAAGCACCATTCTCCCATTGGTCATTGGCATTTTCCTTTTACTTGACTCTTAAGATTCTCAATTTCCTTTTACAACGAGGTTATTTTTCATTATTTTTGTTACAAGTGACTTTAATTGACTTAACTAACTCATTGAAATGACGTTAACCTTTTCATTTTCTTCAGAAAACTCTCATTTTCCTTTTGTAAGGCATTAACCAAGTTTTGAAGATGAAAATTTTGAGAATTCGAGAATCTAAAGGAGGAGGCATTTGGGAGCCACCGTATTGTTCTTTTCACCCTTTAATTGAGAGATTTGGGCTTTCAACTTTCGATCGTGTTACGGTGAGCTTGAATCTGTTCGTCACGTTTGTTTAGTTCAAAACCGCATCAAACTCTCGAAGCAGTGAGGATATCTTGATGTTTGAGGTTGTAACATTTTCTTTAAGATGTTGATATTTTAGTTGCAAGTCAAAATGTTCAACTTCTAGCTTAGAAAAATGTTTTACCAAATTATCGTGATCATCCTGCTCAATTTTATCACTTAGTTTAGAGTTTTGATTTCAAGCTCAATGACACGATCATGGGAGACTTTCAACGCAATGTGATAATTCATGAAATTGAGAAGCGATAATAGAGCAATTAGTAGCGTTATAAAACACATCTTGAGAGATACATTCTAAATCGATTCTCATTTAAGGTATGCAAGTTCTTCCTCTCAATTTCATTATATTTTAATGCCCGCTCATAGTCACTAACTTCAATTATCATTGCATCAAATTCTTTTTCCATCCCTTTAATATATGTATCCATCCCTTTTAAGACTCTCAAATTGATCTTTTAATTGTTTAAAGAAAGGCATGACTTGAGTTAAATAACATTCTTTGTTTGTTCAAAACCCTTTCCCTTGATTATCCCGATGGGTGTGATCCTTTTCTTACAAGTTTTCTCAAAATCGACAAATAGTTGAAAAATCACATATTGACCGATTAAGGTCTTGCTCTTAGTGGCAATAGTTCTAGAACTAAATGCATTGGTGTATTGGGAGGATACACGATCATTAGAGCATTCTCTAAGGGAGGGTTTGTTTCAACAATATTTTCATTTTTGCTTATCTAAGTCCTTTTTCCAAAACACTTGTTCGTGTGTTAACAAAGTTTGAGGCTTAAACTTGTTTAAGGAAATCAATTTTCCTTTTTGTAATCATGGGGTTTGATCATTATGTTATTCTTTTACATTCAGGATCATCTAGCTTCTTATTCATTTTCTCCCAGATGCATCGTCTAATTTTCTATCTTTCTCGGTGCACTCAACGCAACTAGGTTTCTGCTCAGGCTTAAGGATTTCATTACCATCATAGATTACCTTATGAGCACTTTTAGCCATTTTAATGACCTCCGATTTGGTTACTCAACAAGGGAGTACTATGCTTATCACTTAAAACTCGTGCTTAGTGATTAAGTGAGCGGTTTGAATGGTATTTCCTTGTGCGTATAACTTATTTTCAAGCTTGTTTTTCAAGGTTTTTGATGAGTGCTAAAACACACATCATTTTATATCTAAAAATATGCTAAATCGGACTAATAACCATTAAATATGTCAAATTATATTGCAAAAATGTTGTATATGTGTTATTATGTCTTGCAGGTATAAGGGTTTGAAAACAAAGCAAAAACGGTGATTTCCGGATGAGTTTCAACGACATTTTCATGTTTTTCGAGGTTCAAACGAAGTCGTAAAAATTACCCGAGCACATCATTGGAAAGATCACGAAAAATCGAGTCAAATGGTTATTTTGTTTGGAGCATCGATGAAGAGAAGAAAATTTTGAAAGATTAAATGGAGCATGAACGAAGATTATTTTCAAAGATAATGGCTAAAATACGGATCAAAGAAAAGAAGGTTAAAAAGAATTAAATGCAAAAGACTTGACATAAAAGAGCTCTTGGTCTAGTGATTGGGTACATGTTTATCAAGCAAGAGGTCATGGGTTCTACTCCCACTCTTGTCACATTTCATATATTTTTACTTGAGGTTTAATAGAGGCCCACGAGCAAAGCAGGCCCAAACAATAGTCCAAGCCCAGGGCCCAGATCCAGCAATCCGAGCCCAGTCCAGTAGCAGGCCCACGAGCCCAATGCGTGATCAAGCCCAGCATGTCCAAGTCCAGCTCCGAATCTGAAGCCCAACTGCTAGTTGATGTCGACTCAAGCCCAAGCCCAGTGTAGAACTGATCCATGCGAGCCCAAAGATACATATGTCTCAGCGAATATTAATAAAGAAAGAACGATGCAATTTATCATTGAATGATGCAAATTTATTTGATTGGACTGACTCTGCTATGATTTCCCAAGCACGTGATATCTCACGCTCCAAAATAAAATCCCATATGCGCGTGAAGTATTGCTGCCATTCCACTCTCAAGCGCACTACTAAATCTCCAGCCTATCAACAAAGGCCACGTGACATGATATTTGGTGTATGAGGAATTTCACCTCGGAAGGATCGAGAACCTTGATGTGATATAAATATACACATGATCCGAGGCCAAGGGAGATCAGCAAACACATTATTACACACACACTTTTTATTTTAGTAGGAGTAGGGGTAGATTTATTTTTAGGAGTAGTTTTAAGGGTAGTAACATTTAGCTTATTTGAAGTGCTTATTATTGTAACAAATCCTTTTTTATTATTAATGAAGTTTATTTATCTTGTGGCTTATTTGTCTTTAGCTTATTCTTCTTTTTCATCTCTTTCTTTTCTTTTCCTTATCTTATCTAATAAGTCATGATGAAATTATTAAACTTTTTGTGAACTTATTTAGATCTAAATCTTTATTAAGCACTCTTTTTTCTACTTTGTTTTAAAAGCTTTTCTAGTCTTAGATCTACTCTTTATTTTACTAAATACTCTATAAAAACTCAAAAAGATTTGATTTTTTTTTAGTTTTTCTTTTATAAAAAGTTTTGCATTCGCTTATTACTCTAGATCAAGCATTTTTAGGTAAAAAGTTTTAATCTTTAAGATTTTCCTTAGCTTATTTCCATTAAAGTTTAGTACTTTCTAAATCAATAAAACTTTTCCATACCTTATTTGATTCATATTATTAACTTTTGTTCTAACCTTTTGTTAAAGTTGTGATTTTAAAACTTGTTTTCATCCATTCTTTGAGGCGAGGAAATTAAGGGTTTATAAAACTTCTTATCACTAAAGTTTAGAGCTTTTTTAGATTTTATTATACTAATTAGTTATTAAAGTCACAAGCTTTATTAGCTATTTGGTAGTATGAAAGCTAATAAAGAAATAAACTTTTTGGTTTGATAAGTTTATAAAATCGGGTGGTTTATTATTCTCGTCTCATTAGATCGGGTTTTATTTTCTTTACTTTCTCTTTAGCTTATTATTTTCATTAAAATGTTTATTATTGTTGAGGTTATTATTGTTGGTTTGGTAGTTATGGTTATTTAGTAGATTTTTTATATGCTTGTTAAGTGAGTTTTGATATGGGATTTGAGTGTGAAAAACTTAGAAATTGTTGATTAATAATCTTGATTTACATGGATTGAAATTTGTTGTTTTGACGGGCAAAAGCCGTTAGAGTAATTAATTAAATCTAGTAATTTTACCTAGATAAAGAATTGTTTTCAAAATAAACCAACGTTGTGAGAAAATAGTTTTTTAAGCGGGTATCAATTCTTGATTAATAGTTTCGGATTATTTTAGATATAATTAGTTGGTTGTTTTAGCGGGCAAAAGTTGGAATTATTAATTATTTAAATCTAGTGATTATTTCCAGAAAAATGATTGTTTTCAATATAAGCCAACGTTGTGAAAATAATTTTATTTAAATTTATTAATTATAAGAGCTTAATAGATTGTTCACACTTATTTACCTTTTCACCTACTTGACAAGCATAGTTTTACTATCATATTCTTAGCTTAATTTTATTTAAATCGTTAGTTGTTATTTAATTTTAATTAGCATAAAATAGTTTTTTTAAATCTTTTCAAAAATCCAAAACCAAATATTCGATAATCAAGCATCAAACAAAAGACAAAACGTAAATCTCAATTCATATCTCGCCGTGGAATCGACTCCGGTGAGGTTGATTATCATTTGTCGCCAGTGATTGTTAATCTTAATTGGAATACAAATTTTAAAACCGCTTCATCTATAACAAATCGGTTTTAGGCGCGTTCTTGGGAGATATGTTAAGATTTTTGCGTTTTGTTTCGAGTTAGTGCCTTGAAGATCCTTTCTTTTGAAAGTTAACTTTCGCAATTTTAAAAGAAAAATCACAAAAAATTTGAAAAATTCAAAAATCCAAAAATATTTTTCTTCAAAAATTAAAAATATTCTTCTTTATTCCTCTTATCCGTTTAATTCTATTTCTCTTACCCTCTTTTACCGTTTAATTCTATTCTTCGTTATCCTCTCGATCGCTTAATTCTATTTCTTTTACCCTCTATCCGTTTAATTCTTCGTTATGTCTTCGTCTTGCCAATATGGTTGTCAATGGTGCGGGGGACCTCAAAATGGTGGAAATTGCCATGGTTGTAACATTGTGAATTCGGGAAACGGGTTTGTCTATGACCAATATCCCTACAATGAAACAACCAATTTCCTTAACCAACCCTCGCACCATGAGATGGAGACATATGCTTGTGAGTATTGTGGAGGTCCTCACCCGAGTTTTGAGTGTCAAGCAGGGAACCCGCTTGTGTATGAGCAAGGTCCGTGTGACAATCAAAACTTTGGTATTGACCAATATCCATATGATTCTCCGAATCACTCACATCAATCATACGGTTGTGAGTACTGTGGAGGTCCGCACTATAACGTTGATTGTCAAACGAGGAATTCGCTTGTCTATGAGCATGATCCTTGTAACAATTATGACTACTCTTATTATGACCAACCTCCACAATATCAAACGATTCAAACACAACCTCCGCAAATTCCTCAAGAACTTCTCCAAAATTGTCTGGATATACTCAAAGATTTAAAAGAATTGGTTAATGAACGTGCCCAAGAAGAGTCTCGTCCGAAAGCGTATGGAGAACTTCTAGCTGAAGAACAAGCAGCTAGAGTAAGTTCCCAATACCGAAAACCTCTCGTGTACGATTATGATGACGATGATGAAGAAACCATTCCAATTGGGAAGTTCTATAATTCATCTGCTGCTATCACACCCGTTCTCGAAAAGCCGAATAACAAAAGTATGGAAGAATTATTAGCTGAGGAACAGATGCGACATATACGAGCTTTGTATGCTAAACATAAGGTCGACTATGATTATGAAGAGGAGAGTGCTATTCCATTGAATGATGTTATCTCTCAACTCCCTCAGTCTATTGCAATCACATCCGTCTTACCCAACGAGGATCCCGAGGACTCTCTCATAATGGGGGACAAGCATCTCAGCACTATTTCGGAAACGAAATTGTCTAGTGTTGAGGACCTTGTCCCAATCCCAAGTGAGTCTGAGGATATATCCGACGATGAGTATGATTTGCCTTTTCGTGATGATTCTCTTAATATTTCTGAGGTTACTTCTGGGATTTTCTCAAATCCACTTTTTGAATTTAACGATGACTATACTTTTTGCGGAGTAAATCCTCTTTTTGATGAAATGTCTGAGTCCGATACAGAGACCATAACGGTGGTGGAAATTGCTAGCTCGTGAGCACACCACTTGTCCCACCTCGTATTC
Organism: Chrysanthemum lavandulifolium; assembly: GCA_022545495.1. Taxonomy (NCBI): domain Eukaryota; kingdom Viridiplantae; phylum Streptophyta; class Magnoliopsida; order Asterales; family Asteraceae; genus Chrysanthemum; species Chrysanthemum lavandulifolium. The sequence continues at coordinate 45,516,340 of CM040243.1, forward strand.
GACTCATCTTCCCCGTCATGTGATGACGATTCTACCCTTACTAATGAGTTATCTTCGAGTATTCCATTGAGACATCTTGTGAAGACAAAATTTTTAAACCAGAGATACTTGTTGGAAGAGAAAATGAGCTTTTAAAATGTGATCAAAATGTTTTTCAAAATTCTCTATCCAAATATGAACTCCTTCTTCCTATGGAGTCATTTGAGCTTGAAACGTATGTTATCAGAATCTTTCTTTCCTTCTTCACATATAATGTGACTTCTCCTCTCCTTCACTCCTTCGGGAATGAGGATACAATCTTTGATCCCGGAATTCTCATAACTGATGAATTCCACACTTGCTCCCCCAAGGACAAATGAATTCGGGGTCGAGTCAAGCTAGTGACTCGGTTAACAAAAACAAGCGCTTCTCGGGAGGAAACCCGTGTTATATATCTATCTATCTTTATTTTTCTTCTAATAAGTGTGTTGTAGATTAGTGTGGGGTTTTGTTTGTTTCCATGTGTGTTTGCAGGTTCCCGTTTTGCTTGAAGAATCCCTATGATCGTGAAGACCTCCGTGCTTGTTTTCAAACCCTCCAACACTCGGTCTCCGATCATTTATATGTTATATCTGGGATAACCCTTTGTCATAATTAAAATGATTTTTCACCTTTCACTTAGAATTTTAAAAAACATTCGCCTTTTCAATTCTAAGTGTGGGGTTAACACCAGAACCTTTAAACATTGAGGACAATGTTAAGTTTTAAGTGTGGGGTGGATTTCTATCGAAATATGAATTTACCCGCTTTTTATGGTCCCCATGCAACCCCTGCTTTTAACCGTTTTATCCAAAAAAATAAATAAATAAAAATAAAAAAAAATCAAAATTTTTGAAGCTTTTCTAGTCTTTTGATTGAAAAGTTTTGCTAGTCTCTTAGACAAGAAACTATAAAATCAATTCTAGCTCACAAGGCCAAGAATTTGCAAGTTTCCTAATTGACTTTAAATATGCATAACTTTATTTCATTAGACGAAGCATTTGCTAAATTAATATCGTTTGACACCTTGTTGACTTTCCATTGGTGAGGGTAGGAATAGAATTACGACTTGTGGGCGTGTTGAGCCCTAGCTTGTTCCCTTAACCATAGGTAATCTAAAAATTATCGGCTAAGCATCCGCGATCTCATTATTGGGATTCTAAATTTGCGGAGATCGAGAAATGATAGAGTTACTTATGAGTTTAGATGCTAAGCGTGGAGTAGTTGGTTCTCTTTGAAGCATCGAAGGTACTTATGGCTTTTTGTTCCCACAAAATTGTTTCACCCCATATATGTCTAATAAATAATTAGAGATGTTGAGTTTTGGCAATAGTTAGTTCTTTATCTTCTTAAAGAATCTTTGTTTTAAAATTGGGTACACATCAAGGATCCGTAATAAATAAGTAATAAATAATAACTAAAGTTATGAGTCATTGTGTCGAGATCGGACCCTTGGATCTTTAGCCGTGATTGGGTGAGGTTCTTAGTCTAGCCAACCGATCCTCATTTCATGAAGCCTATAGTCTTGGAATTACTCCATGAAGCTCGTGGTTCATAACTCATATAAGTATAAAGTATAAGTGTAAAAAAAAAAAAAAAAAAAAAAATGAAAAAAATTCAAAATATAAGTGAATAAAAATTCCTTGATGTGGACCTCATTTTTGAGACAATGGTTCTTGAGAGAAGATGGATAACTAATTAGCGACTTAGCTTTTATATCTTTATCGGAATAAAAATTATCGAAACGAGAAACTTGAAAAATTCATTTCACAAAAATAAAATAAATAGAGAAAATAGGAAAATGGGAGCAAAAGGTAATTACACAAGTAACTTCCATGGGTAGTGTTAGCATCTAAAATCATATTTATGATGATTTCGATTTCTGCTTAGTTTGGGACTTGTGAAAATCGGGGACGATGTATTCTATCCAGTATGGTCACTCTCATTGAGTTGTGTTTCCTACTCCGTGATCCTAAAAATGTCTTTTGAAAAATGTGGAGTTATCGATTGACATGAAAGTTCAACAAACCGTCACAAAAAGGAAAGTGCTTAATGATATATCTATATATTAAATAAAATGGTTTAAAGCAGGCGTTTTCAAAGATAAAGATTTTGTACCCTTGATGAACATCTTTACATTTCTTGTTTGATGTGAGGATTATTAGTTAAGGGGTTTAAAGATTTTCTTTACTCGTGTACAGTCAACATTGCGTGCGGGACCAAAGAATGGTTTTAGTGTAGTATATTTTGATGAGTCTTAAAACACACATCATTTTATATCTAAAAATATGCTAAATCGGACTAATAACCATTAAATATGTCAAATTATATTCCAAAATGTTGTATATGTGTTATTATGTCTTGCAGTATAAGGGTTTGAAACAAAGCAAAACTGATTTAGGATGAGTTTCAACGACATTTTCATGTTTTTCGAGGTTCAAACGAAGTCGTAAAATTACCCGAGCACATCATTGGAAAGATCACGAAAAATCGAGTCAAATGGTTATTTTGTTTGGAGCATCGATGAAGAGAAGAAAAACTTGAAAGATTAAATGGAGCATGAACGAAGATTATTTTTAAAGATAATGGCTAAAATATGGATCAAAGAAAAGAAGGTTAAAAAGAATTAAATGCAAAAGACTTGACATAAAAGAGCTCTTGGTCTAGTGGTTGGGTACATGTTTATCAAGCAAGAGGTCATGGGTTCTACTCACACTCTTGTCACATTTCATATATTTTTACTTGAGGTTTAATAGAGGCCCACGAGCAAAGCAGGCCCAAACGATAGTCCAAGCCCAGCGCCCAGATCCAGCAATCCGAGCCCAGTCCAGTAGCAGGCCCACGAGCCCAATGCGTGATCAAGCCCAGTATGTCCAAGTCCAGCTCCGAATCTGAAGGCCAACTGCTAGTTGATTTCGACTCAAGCCCAAGCCCAGTGTAGAACTGATCCATGCGAGCCCAAAGATACATATGTCTCAGCGAATATTAATAAAGAAAGAACGATGCAATTTATCATTGAATGATGCAAATTTATTTGATTGGACTGACTCTGCTATGATTTCCCAAGCACGTGATATCTCACGCTCCAAAATAAAATCCCATATGCGCGTGAAGTATTGCTGCCATTCCACTCTCAAGCGCACTACTAAATCTCCAGCCTATCAACAAAGGCCACGTGGCATGATATTTGGTGTATGAGGAATTTCACCTCGGAAGGATCGAGAACCTTGATGTGATATAAATATACACATGATCGGAGGCCAAGGGAGATCAGCAAACACATTATTACACACACACTTTTTATTTTAGTAGGAGTAGGGGTAGATTTATTTTTAGGAGTAGTTTTAAGGGTAGTAACATTTAGCTTATTTGAAGTGCTTATTATTGTAACAAATCCTTTTTTTCTTATTAATGAAGTTTATTTATCTTGTGGCTTATTTGTCTTTAGCTTATTCTTCTTTTTCATCTCTTTCTTTTCTTTTCCTTATCTTATCTAATAAATTAGGTTTTTGTGGCTTATTTAGATCTGGCATTTATTTATTAAGACTCTTTTCTACTTTGTTTTAAAAGCTTTTCTAGTCTTAGATCTCTTTTTTATTTTACTAAATCTCTATAAAACTCAAAAGATTTGATTTTTTTAGTTTTCTTTTATAAAAGTTTTGCGTTATTTATTACTCTAGATCAAGCGTTTTTAGTTAAAAGTTTTAATCTTTAAGATTTTCCTTAGCTTATTTCCATTAAAGTTTAGTCTTTCTAAATCAATAAGCTTTTCCATAGCTTATTTGATTCATATTATTCTTTATTTGTTCTAACCTTGTTAAAGTTGTGATTTTTGCTTGTTTTCATCCATTCTTTGGCGCGAGGGCTTGGGGTTTTATAAGTTCGCTTATCACTAAAGTTTAGAGCTTTTTTTTAGATTTTATTATACTAATTAGTTATTAAAGTCATGAAACTTTTATTAGCTATTTGGTAGTATGAAAGCTAATAAAGAAATAAACTTTTGGTTTGATAAGTTTATAAAATAGGGTTGTTTATTATTCAAATGCCATTAGATCGGGTTTTATTTCTTTCTTTCTCTTTAGCTTATATTTTTCATTAAAATGTTTATTATTGTTGAGGTTATTATTGTTGGTTTGGTAGTTATGCTTATTAAGTAGATTCTTATATGCTTGTTAAGTGAGTTTTGATATGGGATTTGAGTGTGAAAAACTTAGAAATTGTTGATTAATAATCTTCGGTTACTTGGATTGAAATTTGTTGTTTTGACGGGCAAAAGCCGTTAGAGTAATTAATTAAATCTAGTAATTTTACCTAGATAAAGAATTGTTTTCAAAATAAACCAACGTTGTGAAAAATAGTTTTTTAAACGGGTATCGAAGATTATTGATTAATAGTTTCCGGATTATTTTAGATATAATTAGTTGGTTGTTTTAACGGGCAAAAGCCGTTGGAATTATTAATTATTTAAATCTAGTGATTATTTCCAAGAGAAAAATGATTGTTTTCAATATAAGCCAACGTTGTGAGAAAATAATTTTATTTCGACGGGTATTAATTATAAGAGCTTAATAGATTGTTCACACTTATTTACCTTTTCACCTCACTTGACAAGCATAGTTTTTACTATCATATTCTTAGCTTAATTTTATTTCGTCGTTAGTTGTTATTTAATTTTAATTAGCATAAAATAGTTTTTTTTAAATCTTTTCAAAAAATCCAAAACCAAATATTCGATAATCAAGCATCAAACAAAAGACAAAACATAAATCTCAATTCATATCTCGCCGTGGAATACGACTCCGGTAGGTTGATTATCATTTGTCCTCAAGTGATTGTTAATCTTAATTGGGAATACAAATTTTAAAACCGCTTCATCTATAACGAATCAGTTTTTAGATTAGAAATATCATTCAAAAGTTTTGATTCCTTAGCACAGAATTCTTGCTTAAGTATTTTAACATTTTCTTGAAGTTCTTGTTTTTGATTAGCAATTTTAGAAAGCTTTTCTTTTAAGGAGTTTAACTCTTATTTTAATACTTCTTCTCTAAACTTACTTTGTCTAATAGTTGTACACATTTGGTCATCCATCTCCTGCTTCACGGTGGTTAACTCAAACTTAGCTCGTTGTTCATAAATAGCAACACGTTCTTTATAAGCATTAAGTTCGGAGAAAAGAGAATCATCGAGGCACATGCGGTGTATGCATAAAAACATAGTCATTGTTGATCGCGAAGATGCATCACTTGGTACAACTTCACTTTCACTTTGTTTCACATATTGATCATATGGGAAAACATTGATATTACCTATATTTTCAATATTTGATTCAATAGTTTGGTTGATTGTACTTTGTCATGCATCTTTTGTACATCGGCATCATCATTATAGTTTTAGTACCTACGAGATGAGTTTGTCTTTGGATGGGCCACTTGTGGTGAAGATGAGACCTTAGGAGAAACCATTGGAGAAATGCTAGCCATAAAAATTGTGTGTGCGATGGGTCCATCATCCACATCGCGTCAGTCGTATGCATCACAATCGGTGACACGAAAGGCATTCGATGATTGTGACCTATCTCTCGAATTGGTGCTCATCCACATTTGCATCATAGGTCTTGGCATTGCCTCAAGAAGAAACAACAACTCCTCTTCATCCAAAGCGGCACCATTATCCCGAGCTTGTATAAGCGACATCTTATCTCGAAGTATTCTCGCATTCGTGGACGTTTGGAGATGTGTAGTTCCTAGCAATGTGTCCTTCACCACCACAGTTGTAGCATTTGATTGGTTTAGCTTGTCCTTGATTTCCATTCCTTCCCGATTCGATTTGCTACATATCCTCTACCGACTCCACCTCTTCCTTGTTCAGTCTTGCCTTTCTTAAATGTTTTCACCATAACCTTCCCATCTCGGCGGTGGCTTGATTGTGTGGATTGGATGCGCTTATGAGATTGTTGTTGGTGTGTGGAAGAGAGTTCATGTTTTGACTAATCGGAGAGCCAGTTGATTAATGAAGTTTCCACGTGTGCATCGATCGACTTGTTTGAACATAGGATCGGGAATGAGTTTGTGATTACCATTACCCATAGGTATAACTTGAGATGCCTTGGTGGTAATACCAACATTGTGTAGAAAGTTGTAGAATCATTAGGTGAGCTTGATTCTCACGATTGGTTTTGAGCTGCTCGAATCCTTTTCTCAAACATAGCATGCCTCTCATTCTCGAAGAAGGAAAGCATAGAGTTGCTCATAGTTTGTATTCTTCAACCTTTGGTTAGCTTCACGGAGGTGACAAACTTGTGCCACTCGGGATTCATGTTGTTTACAATTTTGAGTTCAATTGAATGTTTGGCATGATCATTTTGATGTTCCTCATATCGCTTCATGGCTTATGGAATCTCACATAGTACTCATAGACACTCTCATCCGGTCTCATCTTGAAGTGCTCAAAGTCATCATATAGTTGTGATTATCATCTACAACAGTTAATTCGAACCCGAGAGAAGCATCTTGACATTATCCCACACCGCCTTGGCTTCGGTTTTGTGATTGATCGACTTGTAGATATCCTTTGGAAGACCTTGAAGTATGATGTTAGAAGCCACAGTATCGACATCGAATCTCTTTTTCTCCTTATCATCGAGCTCATAATATGTATTTGGCTTTGTCTATTCCATATATTATTGTTCCATCTACAATTTGTATCAATTAAGTCTCTAGTAGTCTCGACCCGATAAGGTCCTTCATCGATTGACTTGAGAATGTTGACCCCATTTTCCTTTCCAAGATAGTACATCGATTCTTTGAGCCCATGAATCATAATCGGTTACATCAAGCATAGGTGGACGAGTGTCGACCTGCTTTGAACGTCCTCGCTCTGGAAGAAACACTAGTAGGAGCGATGTTTGCCATGATTACAAGTTCTACGGGATTTTACAATTCTTTGATTAAGCCGGAAATTGATTCTTTCACGGATTTTACCAAACCAAAGAACAACCGTAAGAATGTATCACGAAGAAGTGACAAGTAGCAAAACACACAACTCGGTTAGTTATCAACTCGCTAAACAACCAACTCGCTCAAGGAGACAACTCGCTTAAGGAATCAACTCACTAAATAGCTAAGTCGCATTAGCATCAACTCGCAACACTGTCAACACGCTTAATGGAACAAGTCGCTAAATAGCTAACTCGCTTTAGTATCAACTCGCAAGTCACCCAACTCGCTTAGAACCCAAGTCGCATGAAAATCAACTCACTAAATAGCCAAGTAGCATATACTAACTCGCATACAGAAAGAAAGCAACTCGCTTTGAAGAAAAACAAGTTCGAGACTCAACTCGCTTCGTCCTATCTTCACAAATAACCACTTTATCAATAAAAAAACAACAAAACCACAATGATTTAAGCCTTCCAATTCAAAACATAAACACATATGATGATCCTAAACACAAAAGTACAAGAAAACTTCAAACTTTAACACTAGAATTTGTCCAAATGAATCCAACTCTTCTAAACACTTAATACCCCAAAAACCTTATGAAATCCACCAAAAACAAAGAGCATGAAAGATGAGTGATCAAACCATGGCTCTTGATACCAATTGTAAGATATAGGATTTCACTAACACATCATATCAATAACATAAGGGGCGTCCACAATAGTTTAGAGAGAAAGTTCTAGAGAGAAATGGAAGAGAGTTGGGAACTTATGTGAAACAAAGAAAATGGTATTCAGCTCCAACCCTACTACCTTGGGAGGTAGAGGTATTTATAGTTTTACAAATAAACGCCACCTACGGGCTGGGATCGGGGCATATAGTGGGTAAAGACCGTCCGTCCTCCACGGTGTTACTTAACAAACTACTAACTAACATATCATAACTACGACTACGAGCTTTCTATTGTATGCTTATACTTAAGGTGACCAACTCTTTAACGAATGAATTTTCTAATTCCTAACACAAGGAGTTCTCGTGTTTGCGCATTAATCCCCCGATAGAAATCGTATATGATCTGATGTTTGTTTAAATCATGAGTCAGGCATCGGTAGAGAAGTTTATTAAATCTTTCCCACGCTTGGTACAGCGTTTCTTCTCCAATCTGCACGAATTGATAGATTTTCCCAAGAAGCCTAGCTATTTTTGTAGGAGGGCAAAATTCTTTGGACAAACTCCTTTCTTAGTTTTCCCATACTTCTTTACTTTCGCTAGGAAGTTTGTTATACCATCTTTTAGGCATTCCGGTGAGTCATAGGAAAAATCCTTGCGTTGTTGAATAACTTGGAGTACCCATAATGTTGAAAAGAGAGGATAAGTGGAGAACTTCATCTACGTGATCACGAGCGTCCTCATCTTCGTCTCGAAAACTTAAGCTCATGTAACTCTCGAATAATATGATCCGGGATGGAGTATTTTTCGGTGGGAGAATCCTTAGTGAAGCTTCGTTAGCGATCATCGTTTGGCCGATCTAAATCTTGCTCCATAGTAAGGTCATTGATATTATTTTCATTGATGACCTCGGTTACAGGTCCGATCGGTCGATTCAGTAAAATGAGAAGATGTTGTGAATAGGAACCGGAGAATAGATCCTCTTTTTCCAAATTGCTTCTCCGAGTCAACAAATGGGGTAGCCGAAAGGGCCTAGAGTCATGAGTCTTGTATCGACATTTATCAAAAGAAAATTAAAAATAGACTTAATATAAAATCCTAAAATAGCTCCCCGTGGCGCCAAAAACTTGATGCGAGTTTTCTTGACGTGTCTTAATATTTATAGTGTCTCGCTATACTTATGGTCTACCCTAATGCACTAACAGGCGGTGTACCCGATCGTGTGTAGTGTAGTAAATGGTAAAGCCGAGGTCGTCCCAAGAGCTATATGTGTCGGATAATTACTAAGTCTAATTTTCACAGAATATTAATGGTTTGATAGGGTTTTAATTAATTAAAACACTAATGCAGAATGTAAAAGCAAATAAATGGTAGAAGGGAAATCAATAGAGGAATAGTGGTGCTAACCTAGTTAATCCTCCTAACTAGTTATGTCTACATCTACCAAACGATAGGTGATCAGTTGGTCAAATCGCACAAGTAGAAAGGGTCGTCAGTTGGTCATATCTTACCCTTCCCGTCTCAGTCCACTCACCTAGGGTCAGTTGGTCATATCTCCTAGGCAATTGGCCTCTATCGCCATTCAAAACTACCGAACCGGGGTGACTACCAAAGAACTATGCATGCATACACTTAGAAATATTTATGCGAAGTAAAGGTAAACACAAACAAAACAATTAAGGAATCATAACTAGGCTAGCACCAAAGGGTGCTTAGCCGCTCATATTAATCATGCACATCGATTCAATATTCAAAGGTACGAAATACATGAATTGAAAGTAAAAGAAATAATAATCGCTAAACCTTATCGTAATGGTGTGACTTCTCCTCGAAACACTCGTATGCCTCCCTAGACCTCCATTGAGCTTTTTCCCACGTTCTCGAGTATTGTGTGTGGAATGGGATGCTTTGAAATCTTTGGAATTAGTGGGGTATTTATAGGCAGTGCGGGTTACTGGTAGAACCAATAAATGAGTTACGCAGTAACCTTCTATTTCTCCGTAAATGCACTAGATCGCTAGTTACGGCGTAACCTTATAAGTGGTTATGCCGTAGTCTTCAATAAACTTGGTTACGTCGTAAGTGATGCGGAGTTACGGCGTAAGTATCGGGGCGTGGAACCTCGATTGACCTAATGGAGTTACGTCGTAACCTTTGGGAGGAGTTACGTGGTAACCTCTTGATAAGTTGTATACGGGTCACGCAATAGTTACGGTAATGTGAGAGATGAGTTACGCGTAACTTCTTCAAAATGAGCATCTTGTGATACATCTTTAGTAACTTTTCCATTTCGCGTCTCTTTAGCTCCAATGCTCGTAATTTACACGAAAGTGTAAAACAATGGAAAACAAGCATAAATCCATATAAATGATATAAGTAACTGAGCATTAGCGGAAATTGACACTTAATATTCGGGACTATTTGATGTTATCAAATATCCCCCACTGAACTCTACTTGCCCTCAAGTAGACCTTATTAGATAGATTCCTAAAAGATATCTCCTAAAACCGGAAAATATGAGTTTACAAATCCCTTATGCTAGAATAAAACAAAACCGAACACCTCACGAAGGGAACAAACACTCAAATCTCTCAACTATTCTAAGTGTCAATTTCGGGTGATCACTCAATCGCACAAATATAGCATGTATTCTATCATAAGCTTGGCGGTTACACAAATTTCCACCACTAGAGTTAAGGGCTAAAAATTCTCAAGGCAATATGGGTAGACACGACAAAGGTTAAGGGTGACTCGTCATTACTAACATGTCACGGGAAGTGGACAAAATCAATGATACATGACCAAATCCATGGCCAAGACACCAAATATTGCTCCCCGCATCACTAGACACGCTTCATGACTAAAAGGGTAGGATAAGACACAGGATATATAATTGGTGTAAAATGAAAAACAAGCGGTAGTCTATATCTACAACTAAGTCATCACCACTTCACCGTCCGCCCAAAGTTCAAGCTTAGAAGTCTAGAGACCGGATCATGAAATGCAAGGTAGATGTGTCATTAGAGGACGTCATGATGGGCACACTACCTTTTCTTCTTCAGTTGGTATAACTCCAACTCCAATCTTCCAATGTGACCAAGGTGGCCTCCTCGATACTTAAACAATAAAGCTCATACTACAGTGCTTATAACATTGCACTTTACAAAATCATAACTCAATCAATTTTTTTTTGAACATAACATGATAACATAACATCCCCCCACTTGAGATGAACAATGGGAATTCGGGGGGTCTTCAATGATCTTCATAATTGTTGTCGATGAAAGCGTGATTTCTAAACCTTTCCACTCGAACCTTGAACTTAGGCAAATGATGACTTCCCAATTACAAATAAAGACTACAGGGTAGGCTAAGGTGTAAGGGTGTAATGAAACAATATATAGGGGTGACAAAATGAAAGGAATGGCTCAGAAGGGTGTATCTAGGGTATCTTACACTAAAGGGAGTGCAACAAAAGGGTTTCACATGGGGTTGAAAAGTCGAGGTGACTAATCGATAGACTCACAATGGTAGGCTGTTTGGGTGATAATCCTATAATCGCCTTCAAAACCGAAAAGTCCAAATACATTGAGCTAACTCAACATACCTCGTCTATGGTCTCGAAATGATGCAAAGGCCAAGTTCTAAAGTTTACAAGCTCACCAAGACACTCATAATTTGGTGGATTTGGGGTTAAATATTGGAAACGGATAAGGCTAATCTCACCATGTAATATCAAGGGTTGTATGTGCTCGGCTAAGGTCTAATCTAGTTAGGTACGGAAAAACCTGTCAAAATTTTAAAAATGGCATAATTTTCAAAATAAACTAGAAAAATGAGTGCGAAATAAAGTTCAAGAGATAATTCTACTCTCGTCCCCCCACTTGAATTCTACAAAGTCCCTTTTGTACTAGGCATTAAAATAAAGGTGAAGAGAAAGGTAGAATTAGAGCGAGAACTTCCCTGAAATTTGCTCTATAAAGAAGAAGGCCCACGAGAAAGGATCGTGGCTTCGTTTAAGCGTCGTGAACAAACTTCAATCCCTGAAATCACAATACCGACAAGAATAATTCTAAAAAGAAAAAATAAAATGAAAAACAAACCTAACTCACTTTCATAGGAATCACGGTTGCATTCTGAATGCAACAAGTTTTAAACCACTTGGTGTCCCAAGTGGACGAGTGAAGTCTCGTGAGGGTTTGATAACACACCCACAAAGTTCATTTAAAACTAATACAAGGTTCTTGTGTTTTAAAATGAAAAATTAGAGAGGAGAGTTACGTCGTAACTCTATGAGAGAGTTACACCGTGCTGGCAAAACACAGTATGAGTGTGAAGCGAATAGTTATGGCGTAACCACCGAGATTGTATTACACCGTATGTGGTAATGCGACAAGAATTATCTTTGCTAAAATGTTGGTTCTGGCGTAATCACTAAGATGAGTTACTGACGTAACTCGCTTCGAATCAAAGAATCGCAATAATTACTTCATTGTTTCTGCAAAATGGTTAGAAACACAAACCCAACGAAAGGAAATAAAAACAAAAGAAAGGGATAATTCGGGTTGTCTCCGAAAGAGCACTTTTCTTTATTAATGAGTCTTTAAGTTAGACTCGAGCCGTGGGCTACCGGTGTTTGTCCGTCATCTCGGACTGGGCAATCTCCATGTTGAAGCCGGTGATCAAATTCTCATCCGGTTTGTATCCTTCTCCAAGTTCTAAACGCCTTAAGTAAAAAAATTCTTTTGGTAGGGTGATCAAAACCTTTGGCCTTATTTTCTTCACTAATACCAAGCGGTCTAGCATAACTCAACCGCTTTTAGTCCAATTTTAAAGTTTTTGACGATCCTTGGCATTTTGAAAATAGTTTTATCATCGCCAATCTTTAGCCAAACCAGTCCTTCCTTCGTTTTTATCAAGCCCGGATAATTCTTTAAAGGGTTTTGAAAATCACCCCAACCACCCATCCGCCAAGAATTCGCTAACATCATCCAAAACCACAAAGTCGACTAGAAGCGAGTGTGTTCTACAAAACTCGTATATTTGTTGCTATCCCGAGGAAGTTGTTTCCTTTGTAATCAAGCTCTTTTTCCATAACCCGGTTGTAGCATTCCTTAGAGATAATGTTGACTGGGAATCTCCAGCGATAAATGGGTGAAAATCAATGAACCCAATTTTTCATGAGATCTTCGGATAGTGGGATTCCTATGATGGATACGTGCCCCATCTCATAAAGCTGCGATTGGTCCGATTGCAAGAAAGTTTTTCGAGTTTTCTTGCCAATGGGTCATCTCGACATCACTAGAGAGTCTTGACACTTAATCCTAAGTTATCTTCTTCCTCAAAATTCACGAAAACATCAAAATCCTTACCCGAGTCAACCTCTCCAGGATCCTGGGGGTCGCAAAGAAATTTTTCTAAAGCTTCACCAAAATTACCTAATGGGTCAATTGCACATACCTTCACCGGGGTGAACAAATGTTCATTAGGTCCAAATGTGGCGATCTCTCCATTAGCTTCCAGAGTTAATTTTCCGCCAAAGACATCCACTTTAGTGTGAGCAGTAGCAAGCATGGGTCTTCCTAAAATGATAGGTATCCTGTTGTCTTTTGGGATATCAAGAATCCCAAAATCTACTGGGAAAAGGAATCTCTTTATCTTCACTAAAACATTTTCAACAATTCCTAATGGTGATTGCATGGATCGATCGGCCATTTCAATTTTCATCTTGGCCGGTTTTAAATTGCCAATTCCCATTAGCAAAAACCATCGAACGAGGCATTATACTAATACTAGTTCCAAGATCTTCAAGGGCGTTACACATGTTTAGGCTCCCGATATAGCAAGGGAGAGTAAAGCATCCTGGATCTTTTTCCATTTGTGGTAGCTCGTTCCTCAAAACAGCTGAGCATCTTTCGTTGAGGCGAATAGTCTCATCATAATGATGAGTGTCTAAATACTCATCATTTTTGTACCATCTAGACTGCAAAAACATCTGAAAACACTCAGAAATGCATCAAAAGGATAAAAATATCACAAATAAGTGTTTTATGTGTTTTAAATGCTAAAATACCAAAATCAGATGAAAAACGTATTAAGTTTGCATATTTGGCAGTTTTAGTCCCCCAAGTCTCAAAAGTTGTCAAAATTAGTCCCTGGTAAATCAAAATAAAGCAAAATGTCAATTAAGGTCCATGAGATTCAAAAGTTGTCAAATAAACCCTTCAAAGTTTTAAAATTACAAAATGACAACTTTGGTCCCTCAACTTTGAAAAGTGTCAAAAATGGTCCCTGGGTTATTTAAAAATGGAAACTTATCAAATATAACCCTTGTACTATTCATAAATGGCAAAATTGGTCCTTATGATAAATTTTGAGAAAATTACAAGTTTGGTCCCTATAGTTATAAATGTGGCAGTTATAGTCCTTGGATTTTTAAAAATGGAAAATAATCACAATTAGTCCTTGTACTATTCATATTTGGCAGGTTTGGTCCTTGAAATAACTTTGAAATGTTGAAAAGTTCAGTCCCTCTAGATTTACCAAATTGCAAAATTGGTCCTTGTGCTTATATAAAACCAAACGGACCCTTTTGTGATATTAAACCCAGCCAAGCCCAAACTCCAACCCGGCCCAAAATTTAAAATAGAAATACCGCCACCACTGTACACATCCCTCTCCCACCACTACAAACCAAAAACCAGGTGGTTTCACCACCTCACCACCACTTTCCACCTTTCAACCTTATCGCCCCACCTGTATACCAACCCTCCTCCACCTCCACAAACACCAAGAAGCATTAAATGCAATATACCTGCTATTATGACCTTTTCCCGCCAAAAATGCCAAGTGTGGTTTTGATGATTTCTAATGATCCAAGGGATGAAATGAAGTGGGAATTAATCAGAGGTCGACAAGGAACAAAATGAAGTCAATATATACCAAGAACGAAGCAGTGTGTAAAAACAAGTAGTGTAATTTAGATTAGGTAATGTCGTTTTAGTTAAATTTCAAATTCCAGTGTTTATTTAAGCTTCCAAGTGTTTTATTAAGTAATCTCAGTGTAATATAAAACTTTTTAAGTAATCAATTTCAATTTCCAAGTTCGAATTTATGTTATGCAATTTACAAGTTCATATATATGTGATTATAAGTTGATAAGGGATAATAAGCTTGTATAAGTTCTTATATAAGCTTTAATAAGCTCACTTTAGCTTATTACTTACTCAGAAACTCACTTACTAAAATTTTACTCTCAAAGATACCTTGGTCAATGAAAGTCAATCTTGGGTGATATTGGTCATGAAAATGGAATTGGGTGATTCTTATCTTGAATTGGGTATTGGTTGGTGTTTTTAATCTTGGTTTTAGTCTCATTATCTTGCCAAAATCTTCTTTGGACCTCAAAGTAAGTTATCATCAAAAATGTCTCAAAATTGTTTGTTGATATAATTTATGTTCAGGTTTGCTAGATTGATATTAATGCTTGATTTGATGATTCATTAGTCTTAGAATCTTAGTTTAGTGCTCAGTTTGATCTCTGCATAAGTAGGTTAGGATTAGGCTAATTAAATTACTTATTAGATCAGTTAAGGGGTGTTTGGTTCCACTTGTTTAACTAAGTTAGAGGTTTGTTTAGTAGTTAGACTCAGTTTCTTAAGTATCATTTAGGTCCATTATAATCATTTCAGTCATTACTTGTCACTAGAAATCACTCAAAGTCAAATTTCCATTTTATGTTCAATAGTTGTTCACTGTCAAGGATTTATAAGTCCAAAACTTGCATCTTGGTTTTAAAGTAGTTAAGTTAGCTTGCACTAGTTCTATTTTATCTCTAAACATCATAATCAGTCAGCAATTTTGATTCAAATCTCAGATTAGTCAACCTTTCATACTTATCTTTAAAAGTCAAAAGTTGCAAAAGTGGATTTTCACAAATCTAGGTTGAATTTTCATGGATTTATTTCTGAACCAAAATTAATGAAAATGGGATATGTCCAAGTTCAGTTGGTCTAGTTTATTATTCTCATTTTTGTTGAATTTTATCAAGTTTCTATAAGCTCTTAAATCAGCTTCCCATATGCCACCATTTGCCCTGTGCACACACTCAGTATAAACTGAGGGTGCACAGGCAACTTACAGCCTTTGCACAAGCTTCATTTAAGCTTGTGAGGAGCTGAGAATTGGTCCATGTGTAGTCTGCTAGGTGATCTCTAGGTCCCAATATCTGTTTTTCCCCTTAGCTTATTAGGATTGCTTATGCATGTGCTTAAAGTTAGCACCCCAAAACTGAATTCTCTTGATAGATCTTGTACTCATAAGCTTGCAGTTGGTTATCAAGAGGTTCTGAGTAGCTGGAATAGGTTGGAATGAGGTTGTTATAGCATAATTTAGCTTCTGTGACAGTTTGGTAGCTTTTTGTGCTTATTTGCTTAACTCAAGTGCTTATTTATAAGCACTCTTCACTGCAGCTTCATTTTCTCACACACTAGCATATGTTTTATATTTTCTTAGACTTAGAATATAATTTTAGACTTTTCGAATTTTTCATATTTTTTCAAAGACTTTGTTTGATATTTTTCTTATTTTAAACTAGTTTTAATCCTTTTAAATAGCTTTTAATACAAATAAATCGGAAAAGCTTCATAAAAATAATTTTAATTTTCCTAGATTAAGAATAATATTTTAGATTTTCCTGTAAAGTTTCATTATTTTTACTGTTCATTTGTTATTTTTCTTAATTTTAATTAGTTTTAAATAGTTTTAAATTAATAATAAATACATAAAAAGTGTAAAAAATATATTTTCAGTTTTAAAATAATTTTTATCATATTTTAGATTTTCCTAAGTCATAATTTTATTTTTCTAGCTTTATTTCATATTTTATCATATTTTAGGTTCTTATTAAATAGTTAAAAATAGTTTTTAATTAATAATAATTAAATAAATAGTTTTAAAAATAATTTTCTTTTCTATTAATTTTCTTTTATTATTAGAATTGTAAAATATCATTTTCATATTTGTAAGCCTTTTATTTCTTAATACTCACGTTTTATTTTATGCGTTACGTAATTTTATTTAAGCGTCGTTTTAGGTTTTAAGCGTTCATCGACTTTAAAATAGTGATAGCGTTTATTTAATATATTTTAGTTTTTAATTTTCTTTAATTTGCATTTAAGCCCTGTAATTTACAAACTTTTCCTTTAGGTATAATTATTCCACATTCACAAACCTTTTTCCATTCAATATCGCTCGATCACGGTTTCGTTTGTACTACGGTGTTCACACCTCGTTGGGACTTAACGACCGGGGATACACTATACTCCTCGATCTTAATTGCATTTGGTTCTAGAGTCATCGGATTTTATTACGGTTGACCATTCACAGTGGTTAGCTTGTGTGATAAAATTTGATCGTTGAGGCCAATCAAATTTTAGCGCCACCGCTGCCGAGGAGGTGTCTTGACGTTACATGAATTTGAAGTATCGATGATTGTTGAATATACACCATTGTATATTTTCCATCTTTGTCCATATTTCCTTATTTTCATATAAAACCAAAATTATCGTGAAGTTAATTCGTTTGATGGATCGATTACGAAAACATTTTCTTATTCAAGTTTTCAACAAACACAAAAAACCCAAAATATTTTCTTTCTTATTTTTACAACATGTTTTTCAAAATCCAAAAATCCATCTTTACCCTCTCACATCTTTGATTCTTCATCCCAACCCCTCTGTAAACCTTTGATTCTTTCTATGTCTTATCCTCACCTCTTGGTTGTCAATGGTGTGGTGGTCCTTATAATGGTGTCAATTGCCCCGGTTGTAGCATGGTGGAATCGGAAAGCAGATGCATCTATAACCGGGATCCCTATTCCTACCATAACACAACCGATTTATTCCATCGGCTACCACACTATGAGACTCATCGGTTTACTATTGTGATTCTTGTGGTGGTTCACACTCCGAGTTCGATTGTCAATCGAAACACGCTTGTCTATGAGCGGTTCCCGATAACAATTATGACTACAACACATATGACTCACGGCCACATCGCTTTCTTGTTGTGAGTATTGTGGAGGTCCTCACTTTAGCTCGATTTTCAAACAAGGAATCCATTTCCTTGTAACAATTCGACTCTTCGTATCATGACCAACCTCCACGATTACCAAGTGAATCGGGCACCACCTCACCTGAGCCACTTCCTCAAAATCTTCTCCTTGATCTTTTGGATTTAGTGAAAGATTTGAAGGAATGTAAACATCCCAAGAAAATCCAAATGAGAAATCCATGGAAGTTTTGTTAGGTGAAGAAGCGGACTACTAAATTAAATTCCCAATTGCCTTTGAAAAATCTATTAGGAATCAATTGCAAAAGAAAAAGCACCAAATCTAGCTCTCGATTCCGTTTCATTCACGATGGCGATGATGATGAAGTTACCCTTGATATTCGTCAATTTTATGCGTGTTCATCAAGTTCATCGGTTGAAATTCTTTCCATAAAAATCGGGGAGAAAAGACTATGATGGAATTACTAGCGGAAGAACAAATGGAAAGTATAAAACATATGTATGCTAGTCCTTCTCAACTCCTTGATCTGTTGTTATCACACCCAATATTCCCACTCACTCTCTAAACATGGGGATGAGCTTCTTGACCTTGTTCACGAAAAGGAATCGGACGAATTTATAAAGTCTAGTGTTGAGAACCTTGTCCCAATCCGAGAGAGTCATTTGAACTTTGATCATATGTGATATCCTTCCCTCTTGAGTGTTCAAAAGATCATTTTGAGACTTTCTCCGATCTTAGCGACGATTGTGCTTCCTATGGAAACATTGAGTATGTTGAGACATCACTCCACGTCGATCCTCTTCTTGAGGAGTTCACCGATGAACTCGCTCACATCAATCCACTTTCATCAAAAGTGATGATGATATCTTTGATTTCAAGCCGACCTAGGAGAAATTGAAAGTCTCCTTTATAATGATCGTTCACTAACTTCTCACCCTAACAATCCAATAGAGAATGTTGATCACTTTGTTCTGAAGAGTTCAAAACTACTCACTAATCCTCTATTTGAATTCAACTCTGAATTCACTTTAATTCTCGAGAATCCACTCTTTGATACTCGGTTGAGGATAGTGATGAGTCTGATGGAACAAGAGTTCACGATTTACATTACGTGAATGATTCTCTTTACGAAGAGTTCTCCTTTGAACTCACTCATATCATATCTCCACGGTATGATAACTTCTACTTTGATCTAGACACACCCGGATATGTCTAGATCAAATGAGCTTAATGATGAGATTCATGATCCGTAAATCATGAATTCTCCTTCGGATGATGATGAGTTAGTCAAGATTTTATCATGACTTTCTTTCTCTTCTTCACCTATCCGTGGCTTCTCTGTTCTTCACTCCTTCGGAATGAAGACACTATTTTGATCCCGGCATTTTCATTTATCATTTTGAGCGGTTCTATGTATATCTCATCGATGTGGAACTTTCACGTGCTTCAATGTTTGTCCAAACATCTTGAATGAAAGTCCGATGGAGATTGTTTCTTCCACTTTGCTTCCCATGAACAAATTAATGCGAGGTCGAGTCAAGCTAGCGACTCGGTAATCAAAAACGATAGTTAAACATGGGTTTCACCCGTTTGTACCACCCTAGTGTGGGGAGATGCCCACATGTTGTATATAGATCTTAAAAATGAATGAAAATTGTAAATATTAAAAAGAGAATAATTGTTGTGTTTCTACACTTAGCTAGTAATGTTATCTTTTACGTTCTAAGTTTCGGCATAACAGACGGTACTTTGAATATTGAGGAAAATATTCATTTCTAAGTGTGGGGAAATTCGCGAATTTGATCATAAATGTACCCTTTTAGTCCCTTTTCCCCAAAATGGGCAAATTTTAAAATTTTTATTTAGTGGAAGTACTATGTACTAAACACAACAAATGGTAATCAGTCTACCATGTCTAACCCACATAAGGATTGGCTAATCCGAGAGCAAACGACTCTTGGTAAAGATATCTCAAATCCGTTTATGGCTTGCAATTTGCCCAAAATTGTATGGTGTTCATTTCACCATATCTTTAATTAGTGAAGAGTTGGCTAGCCATAAGATTATGGCTTGTGGTAAAGCGATTGAAAATCCATAATTGGTAATCGACTCACCAAAGATAATTTATCTAAGAGTTGGCTAGTCCGAAGCAAGCGGCACGGTAAAGACAAATCAAAACCGTTCTGACCGGTGATTTGCTCAAAATCATTTGGTTATCATTGTACCAAGGTTCTTACTTGAACTAAAACAATTGGCTACTCGAAGTAATGACTTTTGGTAAAGAGATGAAATCCATTAATTTTCTCAAATCATTGCTAGGGGACTAGCAATATCTTAGTGTGAGGATTGATGAGTGTCTAAATACTCATCATTTTGTACCATCTGAGCGCAAAAACATCCGAAAACACTCGAAATGCATCAAAGGATGAAAATATCACAAATAAGTGTTTTATGTGTTTTAAATGCTAAAATACCAAAATTAGATGAAAAACGTATTAAGTTTGCATATTTGGCAGTTTTAGTCCCCCAAGTCTCAAAAGTTGTCAAAATTAGTCCCTGGTAAATCAAAATAAAGCAAAATGTCAATTAAGGTCCATGAGATTCAAAAGTTGTCAAAATAAACCCTTCAAAGTTTTAAAATTACAAAATGACAACTTTGGTCCCTCAACTTTGAAAAGTGTCAAAAATGGTCCCTGGGTTATTTAAAATGAAACTTATCAAATATAACCCTTGTACTATTCATAAATGGCAAAATTGGTCCTTATGATAAATTTTGAGAAAATTACAAGTTTGGTCCCTAGAGTTATAAATGTGGCGAGTTATAGTCCTTGGATTTTTAAAATGGAAAATAATCACAATTAGTCCTTGTACTATTCATATTTGGCAAGTTTGGTCCTTGAAATAACTTTGAAATGTTGAAAAGTTCAGGTCCTCTAGATTTACCAAATTGCAAAATTGGTCCTTGTGCTTATATAAAACCAAACGGACCTTTTGTGATATTAAACCCAACCCAAGCCCAAACTCCAACCCATCCAAAAATTTAAAATAGAAATACCGCCACCACTGTACACATCCCTCTCCCACCACTACAAACGAAACCGGTGGTTTCACCACCTCACCACCACTTTCCACCTTTCAACCTTATCCCCCACCTGTATACCAACCCTCCTCCACCTCCACAAACACCAAGAAGCATTAAATGCAATATACCTGCTATTATGACCTTTTCCCGCCAAAAATGCCAAGTGTGTGGTTTGATGATTTCTAATGATCCAGGATGAAATGAAGTGGGAATTAATCAGAGGTCGACAAGGAACAAAATGAAGTCAATATATACCAAGAACGAAGCAGTGTGTAAAAACAAGTAGTGTAATTTAGATTAGGTAATGTCGTTTTAGTTAAATTTCAAATTCGAGTGTTTATTTAAGCTTCCAAGTGTTTTATTAAGTAATCTCAGTGTAATATAAAACTTTTTAAGTAATCAATTTCAATTTCCAAGTTCGAATTTATGTTATGCAATTTACAAGTTCATATATATGTGATTATAAGTTGATAAGGGATAATAAGCTTGTATAAGTTCTTATATAAGCTTTAATAAGCTCACTTTAGCTTATTACTTACTCAGAAACTCACTTACTCAAATTTTACTCTCAAAGATACCTTGGTCAATGAAAGTCAATCTTTGGACTATATTGGTCATGAAAATGGAATTGGGGTGATTCTTATCTTAATTGGGTATTGGTTGGTGTTTTTAATCTTGGTTTTAATATCATATCTTAATGGTTCTTTGGACCTCAAAGTAAGTTATCATCAAAAATGTCTCAAAATTGTTTGTTGATATAATTTATGTTCGTGTTTGCTAGATTGATATTAATGCTTGATTTGATGATTCATTAGTCTTAGAATCTTAGTTTAGTGCTCGCTTTGATCTCTCGCATAAGTAGGTTAGGATTAGGCTAATTAAATTACTTATTAGATCGGTTAAGGGTGTTTGGTTCCACTTGTTTAACTAAGTTAGAGGTTTGTTTAGTAGTTAGACTCGGTTTCTTAAGTATCATTTAGGTCCATTATAATCATTTAGTCATTACTTGTCACTAGAAATCACTCAAAGTCAAATTTCCATTTTATGTTCAATAGTTGTTCCTTTGTCGAGGATTTATAAGTCCAAACTTGCATCTTGGTTTTAAAGTAGTTAAGTTAGCTTGCACTAGTTCTATTTTATCTCTAAACATCATAATCGATCCACAATTTTGATTCAAATCTCGATTAGTCAACCTTTCATACTTATCTTTAAAAGTCAAAAGTTGCAAAAGTGGATTTTCACAAATCTAGGTTGAATTTTCATGGATTTATTTCAACCAAAATTAATGAAAATGGGATATGTCCAAGTTCAGTTGGTCTAGTTTATTATTCTCATTTTGTTGAATTTTATCAAGTTTCTATAAGCTCTTAAATCGACTTCCATATGCCACATTTGCCACCATGCACACACTCAAGATAAGCGAGGGTGCATGTGCAACTTACTGACCTTTGCACAAGCTTCATTTAAGCTTGTGAGGAGCTGAGAATTGGTCCATGTGTGTACGCTAGGTGATCTCTAGGTCCCAATATCTGTTTTCCCCTTAGCTTATTAGGATTGCTTATGCATGTGCTTAAAGTTAGCACCCCAAACCGAATTCTCTTGATAGATCTTGTACTCATAAGCTTGCGTTGGTTATCAAGAGGTTCGAGTAGTGGAATAGGTTGGAATGAGGTTGTTATAGCATAATTTAGCTTCGTGATGCTTTGGTAGCTTTTGTGCTTATTTGCTTAACTCAAGTCTTATTTATAAGCACTCTTCACTCTGACTTCATTTTCTCACACACTAGCATATGTTTTATATTTTCTTAGACTTAGAATATAATTTTAGACTTTTTCTGAATTTTTCATATTTTTCCAAAGACTTTGTTTGATATTTTTCTTATTTTAAACTAGTTTTTAATCCTTTTAAATAGCTTTTAATACAAATAAATCGAAAAGCTTCATAAAAATAATTTTTAATTTTCCTAGATTAAGAATAATATTTTAGATTTTCCTGTAAAGTTTCATTATTTTTACTGTTCATTTGTTATTTTCTTAATTTTAATTAGTTTTAAATAGTTTTAAATTAATAATAAATACATAAAAGTGTAAAAATATATTTTCAGTTTTAAAATAATTTTATCATATTTTAGATTTTCCTAAGTCATAATTTTATTTTTCTAGCTTTATTTCATATTTTATCATATTTTAGGTTCTTATTAAATAGTTAAAAATAGTTTTTAATTAATAATAATTAAATAAATAGTTTTAAAAATAATTTTCTTTTTCTATTAATTTTCTTTTATTATTAGGATTGTAAAAATATCATTTTCATATTTGTAAGCCTTTTATTTCTTAATACTCACGTTTTATTTTGTACGTTTACGTAATTTTATTTAAACGTACGTTTTAGGTTTTAAACGTTCATCGACTTTAAAATAGTGATAGCGTTTATTTAATATATTTTAGTTTTTTAATTTTCTTTAATTTGCATTTAAGCCCCTGTAATTTACAAACTTTTCCTTTAGGTATAATTATTCCACATTCACAAACCTTTTTCCATTCAATATCGCCTGATCACAGTTTCGTTGTACTACAGTGTTCACACCTCGTTGGGACTTAACGACCCGGGGATACACTATACTCCTCTGATCTTAATTGCATTTGGTTCTAGAGCTGTCTGGATTTTATTACGGTTGACCATTCACAAGTGGTTAGCTTGTGTGATAAAATTTGACTTTTCGGAGGCCAATCAAAATTTGGCGCCGCTGCCAGGGAGGTGTGCAGCGTTCTATGAATTTGAAGTATCAGTGATTGTTGAATATACACCCATTGTATATTTTCCATCTTTGTCCATATTTCCTTATTTTCATATAAAACCAAAATTATCGTGAAGTTAATTCGTTTGATGGATCGATTACCAAAAACATTTTTCTTATTCAAGTTTTCAACAAACACAAAAAAACCCAAAAATATTTTCTTTCTTATTTTTACAACATGTTTTTCAAAAATCCAAAAAAATCCATCTTTACCCTCTCACATCTTTGATTCTTCATCCCAACCCTCTCAAACCTTTGATTCTTTCTATGTCTTATCCTCACCCTCTTGGTTGTCAATGGTGTGGTGGTCCTTATAATGGTGTCAATTGCCCCGGTTGTAGCATGGTGGAATCGGAAACGGTGCATCTATAACCGGGATCCCTATTCCTACCATAACACAACCGATTTATTCCATCGCCACCACACTATGAGACTCATCGCTTTACTATTGTGATTCTTGTGGTGGTTCACACTCGAGTTCGATTGTCAATCAGAAACACGCTTGTCTATGAGCGGTTCACGATAACAATTATGACTACAACACATATGACTCACGGCCACATCGGTTTCTTGTTGTGAGTATTGTGGAGGTCCTCACTTTAGCTCGATTTTCAAACAAGGAATCCATTTCCTTGTAACAATTACGACTCTTCAGATCATGACCAACCTCCACGGTACCAAGTGAATCGGGCACCACCTCACTGAGCCACTTCCTCAAAATCTTCTCCTTGATCTTTTGGATTTAGTGAAAGATTTGAAGGAATGTAAACATCCCCAAGAAAATCCAAATGAGAAATCCATGGAAGTTTTGTTAGCTGAAGAGCGGACTACTAAATTAAATTCCCAAATTGCCTTTGAAAAATCTATTAGGGAATCAATTGCAAAAGAAAAAGCACCAAATCTAGCTCTCGATTCCGTTTCATTCTCGATGACGATGATGATGAAGTTACCCTTGATATTCGTCAATTTTATGCAGTTCATCAAGTTCATCGGTTGAAATTCTTTCCATAAAAATCGGGAGAAAAGACTATGATGGAATTACTAGCAGAAGAACAAATGGAAAGTATAAAACATATGTATGCTAGTCCTTCTCAACTCCTTCAGTCTGTTGTTATCACACCCAATATTCCCACTCACTCTCTAAACATGGGGGATGAGCTTCTTGACACTGTTCCTGAAAAGGAATCGGACGAATTTATAAAGTCTAGTGTTGAGAACCTTGTCCCAATCCCGAGAGAGTCACTGGGAACTTTTGATCATATGTGTGATATCCCTTCCCCTCTTGAGTGTTCAAAAGATCATTTTGAGACTTTCTCTGATCTTAGCGACGATTGTGCTTCCTATGGAAACATTGAGTATGTTGAGACATCACTCCCACGGTCGATCCTCTTCTTGAGGAGTTCACCGATGAACTCGCCACATCAATCCACTTTCATCAAAAGTGATGATGATATCTTTGATTTGAAGCCGACCTAGGAGAAATTGAAAGTCTCCTTTATAATGATGGCTCACTAACTTCTCACCCTAACAATCCAATAGAGAATGTTGATCACTTTGTTCTGAAGAGTTCAAAACTACTCTCACTAATCCTCTATTTGAATTCAACTCGAATTCACTTTAATTTCGAGAATCCACTCTTTGATACTCGATTGAGGATAGTGATGAGTCTGATGGAACAAGAGTTCACGATTTACATTACGTGAATGATTCTCTTTACGAAGAGTTCTCCTTTGAACTCACTCATATCATATCTCCACCGAGTATGATAACTTCTACTTTGATCTAGACACACCCGGATATGTCGGATCAAATGAGCTTAATGATGAGATTCATGATCCAAAATCATGAATTCTCCTTCGGATGATGATGAGTTAGTCAAGATTTTTATCATGACTTTCTTTCTCTCTTCACCTATCCGTGGCTTCTCCTGTTCTTCACTCCTTCGGAATGAAGACACTATTTTTGATCCCGCATTTTCATTTATCATTTTGAGCGGTTCTATGTATATCTCATCGATGTGGAACTTTCACGTGCTTCAAATGTTTGTCCAAACATCTTGAATGAAAGTCCAATGGAGATTGTTTCTTCCACTTTGCTTCCCATGAACAAATTAATGCGAGGTCGAGTCAAGCTAGCGACTCGGTAATCAAAAACAAGAGTTAAACATGGGTTTTCACCGTTTGTACCACCACTAGTGTGGGAGATGCCCACATGTTGTATATAGATCTTAAAATGAATGAAAATTGTAAATATTAAAAAGAGAATAATTGTTGTGTTTCTACACTTAGCTAGTAATGTTATCTTTTACGTTCTAAGTTTCGGCATAACAGACGGTACTTTGAATATTGAGGAAAATATTCATTTCTAAGTGTGGGAAATTCAGCGAATTTGATCATAAATGTACCCTTTTAGTCCCTTTTCCCCAAAATGGGCAAATTTTAAAATTTTTTATTTAGTGGAAGTACTATGTACTAAACACAACAAATGGTAATCGCCTACCATGTCTAACCCACATAAGGATTGGCTAATCCAGAGCAAACGACTCTTGGTAAAGATATCTCAAATCCGTTTATGGCTTGCAATTGCCCAAAATTGTATGGTGTTCATTTCACCATATCTTTAATTAGTGAAGAGTTGGCTAGCCCGCAAGATTATGGCTTGTGGTAAAGGCGTTGAAAATCCATAATTGGTAATCGACTCACCAAAGATAATTTATCTAAGAGTTGGCTAGTCCGAAGCAAGCGGCTTCGGTAAAGACAAATCAAACCGTTCTGGTGGTGATTTGCTCAAAATCATTTGGTTATCATTGTACCAAGGTTCTTACTTGAACTAAAACAATTGGCTACTCGAGTAATGACTTTTGGTAAAGAGATGAAATCCATTAATTTTCTCAAATCATTGCTAGGGACTAGCAATATCTTAGTGTGAGGATTGATGAGTGTCTAAATACTCATCATTTTGTACCATCTAGATCGCAAAACATCCGAAAACACTCGAAATGCATCAAAAGGATGAAAATATCACAAATAAGTGTTTTATGTGTTTTAAATGCTAAAATACCAAAATCAGATGAAAAACGTATTAAGTTTGCATATTTGGCAGTTTTAGTCCCCCAAGTCTCAAAAAGTTGTCAAAATTAGTCCCTGGTAAATCAAAATAAAGCAAAATGTCAATTAAGGTCCATGAGATTCAAAAGTTGTCAAAATAAACCCTTCAAAGTTTTAAAATTACAAAATGACAACTTTGGTCCCTCAACTTTGAAAAGTGTCAAAAATGGTCCCTGGGTTATTTAAAAATGGAAACTTATCAAATATAACCCTTGTACTATTCATAAATGGCAAAATTGGTCCTTATGATAAATTTTGAGAAAATTACAAGTTTGGTCCCTAGAGTTATAAATGTGGCAGTTATAGTCCTTGGATTTTTAAAAATGGAAAATAATCACAATTAGTCCTTGTACTATTCATATTTGGCAGGTTTGGTCCTTGAAATAACTTTGAAATGTTGAAAAGTTCAGTCCCTCTAGATTTACCAAATTGCAAAATTGGTCCTTGTGCTTATATAAAACCAAACGGACCCTTTTGTGATATTAAACCCAGCCAAGCCCAAACTCCAACCCGGCCCAAAATTTAAAATAGAAATACCGCCACCACTGTACACATCCCTCTCCCACCACTACAAACCAGAAACTGTGTGGTTTCACCACCACCACCACTTTCCACCTTTCAACCTTATCCCCACCGTATACCAACCTCCTCCACCTCCACAAACACCAAGAAGCATTAAATGCAATATACACGCTATTATGACCTTTTCCATAAAAATGCCAAGTGTGTGGTTTTGATGATTTCTAATGATCCAAGGGATGAAATGAAGTGGGAATTAATCAGAGGTCGACAAGGAACAAAATGAAGTCAATATATACCAAGAACGAAGCAGTGTGTAAAAACAAGTAGTGTAATTTAGATTAGGTAATGTCGTTTAGTTAAATTTCAAATTCCAGTGTTTATTTAAGCTTCCAAGTGTTTTATTAAGTAATCTCAGTGTAATATAAAACCTTTTAAGTAATCAATTTCAATTTCCAAGTTCGAATTTATGTTATGCAATTTACAAGTTCATATATATGTGATTATAAGTTGATAAGGGATAATAAGCTTGTATAAGTTCTTATATAAGCTTTAATAAGCTCACTTTAGCTTATTACTTACTCAGAAACTCACTTACTCAAATTTTACTCTCAAAGATACCTTGGTCAATGAAAGTCAACTGCTGGTGATATTGGTCATGAAAATGGAATTGGGCTGATTCTTATGCTGAATTGGGTATTGGTTGGTGTTTTTAATCTTGGTTTTAGTACTGTTATACTGCCAAAATCTTGCTGGACCTCAAAGTAAGTTATCATCAAAAATGTCTCAAAATTGTTTGTTGATATAATTTATGTTCAGGTTTGCTAGATTGATATTAATGCTTGATTTGATGATTCATTAGTCTTAGAATCTTAGTTTAGTGCTCGCTTGATCTCTCGCATAAGTAGGTTAGGATTAGGCTAATTAAATTACTTATTAGATCGCTTAAGGGTGTTTGGTTCCACTTGTTTAACTAAGTTAGAGGTTTGTTTAGTAGTTAGACTCAGTTTCTTAAGTATCATTTAGGTCCATTATAATCATTTTCACTCAAAGTCAAATTTCCATTTTATGTTCAATAGTTGTTCACTGTCAAGGATTTATAAGTCCAAAACTTGCATCTTGGTTTTAAAGTAGTTAAGTTAGCTTGCACTAGTTCTATTTTATCTCTAAACATCATAATCAGTCAGCAATTTTGATTCAAATCTCAGATTAGTCAACCTTTCATACTTATCTTTAAAAGTCAAAAGTTGCAAAAGTGGACTTTCACAAATCTAGGTTGAATTTTCATGGATTTATTTCGAACCAAAATTAATGAAAATGGGATATGTCAAGTTCAGTTGGTCTAGTTTATTATTCTCATTTTGTTGAATTTTATCAAGTTTCTATAAGCTCTTAAATCGACTTCCCATATGCCACTGATTTGCCACTGTGCACACACTCAAGATAAGCGAGGGTGCACAACAACTTACACCTTTGCACAAGCTTCATTTAAGCTTGTGAGGAGCTGAGAATTGGTCCATGTGTGATCCGCTGGGTGATCTCTAGGTCCCAATATCTCTTTTTCCCTTAGCTTATTAGGATTGCTTATGCATGTGCTTAAAGTTAGCACCCCAAACCGAATTCTCTTGATAGATCTTGTACTCATAAGCTTGCAGTTGGTTATCAAGAGGTTACGAGTAGTGGAATAGGTTGGAATGAGGTTGTTATAGCATAATTTAGCTTCTGTGACAGTTTGGTAGCTTTTTGTGCTTATTTGCTTAACTCAAGTGCTTATTTATAAGCACTCTTCACTGCAGCTTCATTTTCTCACACACTAGCATATGTTTTTATATTTTTCTTAGACTTAGAATATAATTTTAGACTTTTTCTGAATTTTTCATATTTTTCCAGCACTGTTTGATATTTTTCTTATTTTAAACTAGTTTTTAATCCTTTTTAAATAGCTTTTAATACAAATAAATCAGAAAAGCTTCATAAAAATAATTTTTAATTTTTCCTAGATTAAGAATAATATTTTAGATTTTCCCGTAAAGTTTCATTATTTTCTTGTTCATTTGTTATTTTTCTTAATTTTAATTAGTTTTAAATAGTTTTAAATTAATAATAAATACATAAAAGTGTAAAAATATATTTTCAGTTTTAAAATAATTTTTATCATATTTTAGATTTTCCTAAGTCATAATTTTATTTTCTAGCTTTATTTCATATTTTATCATATTTTAGGTTCTTATTAAATAGTTAAAAATAGTTTTTAATTAACAATAATTAAATAAATAGTTTTAAAAATAATTTTCTTTTTCTATTAATTTTCTTTTATTATTAGGATTGTAAAAATATCATTTTCATATTTGTAAGCCTTTTATTTCTTAGTACTCACGTTTTATTTTGTACGTTTACGTAATTTTATTTAAACGTACGTTTTAGGTTTTAAACGTTCATCGACTTTAAAATAGTGATAGCGTTTATTTAATATATTTTAGTTTTTTAATTTTCTTTAATTTGCATTTAAGCCCCTGTAATTTACAAAATTTTCCTTTAGGTATAATTATTCCATATTCACAAACCTTTTTCCATTCAATATCGCCTGATCACAGATTCGTTGTACTACAGTGTTCACACCTCGTTCGGACTTAACGACCCGGGGATGCACTATACTCCTCTGATCTTAATTGCATTTGGTTCTAGAGCTGTCTGGATTTTATTACGGTGGACCATTCACAAGTGGTTAGCTTGTGTGATAAAATTTGACTGTTCGGAGGCCAATCACATAACTTAATTCTCGCGTAGTATCATGACGATTAGTATCATTAGGAGGGTTTACCAGCAAAGTTTGGTCCAAAAGTGATTGTTTCTCCATACTGATCCGTCGCTTAACCTTTTCTCGAAAGGTCAAAGGTTCTTTGAGGATAGTCTCTACCGTGTGGACAACTTCTTCCTCCCGATTGCTAGTAATCGACATGGCTTACGAACATGAACTAAAACTTTTCTAATCTTTTATCCTATCATCGTGAGTTTTAATAGAAGAGACAGTATTATCCACTTAATGCTTTCATCATCTTTTCTATCCTATCGTCGCGCCTCTTGATTCTTTGATGTGGTCGAGAATCTTTTCTCAATATTTTCCAGTATTGGTTTCAAATACACTTTTAACTTTCTCAACCCTACATGCTTGACTTCTCTTCCAATCTTCGTTTTTGAAAATTTCCCGTAATTGTATTCTTGCTTCGTTATTTCCTTCATTACCTTATGATCGAAGTTATCTCTCGGTCCAGTATCCGGTATCCATGTGCCACTTGTAGCAATGTTCGAAATTATTGAATACATTCCAAGGCCCGATCGAGTCATGCTAGGAATAGGTCTTGGTGAATCAAGGAGTTCTCGTGTTTGTGCATTAATCCCCCGATAGAAAACGTATACCATCTGATGTTTTTTTAAATCATGAGTCGGGCATCGGTAGAAAAGTTCATTAAATCTTTCCCACGCTTGGTACAACGTTTCTTCTCCAATCTGCACGAATTGATAGATTTTCCTAAGGAGCCTAGCTATTTTTGAAGGAGGGAAAAATTGCTGGACGAACTCCTTTCTTAGTTTTCCCCATACTTCTTTACTTTCGCTAGGAAGTTTGTTATACCATCTTTTGTTTGTTCTAGTGAGAGTCATAGGAAAAATCCTTGCGGTGATTGAATAACTTGGAGTACCCACGATGTTGAAAAGAGAGGATAAGTGGAGAACTTCATCTACGTGATCCCGAACGCCCTCATCTTCGTCTCCGAAAACTTAAGCTCATGTAACTCTCGAATAATATGATCCGGGATGGAGTATTTTTCGGTGGGAGAATCCTTAGTGAAGCTTCGTTGGCGGTCATCGTTTGGTCGATCCAAATCTTGCTCCATAGTAAGGTCATTGATATTATTTTCATTAATGACCTCACGGTTACATGTCCGACTCATCGATTCGTAAAATGAGAAGATGTTGTGAATAGGAACCGGAGAATAGATCCTCTTTTAAATTGCTTCTCAAGTCAACAAATGGGGTAGCCGGAAAGGGCCTAGAGTCATGCGAGTCTTGTATCCCGACATTTATCAAAAGAAAATTAAAATAGACTTAATATAAAATCCTAAAATAGCTCCCCGGCGGTAGCGCCAAAAACTTGATGCGAGTTTCTTGGCGGTCTTAATATTTATAGTGTCTCGCTATACCTATGGTCACCCTAATGCACTAACGGGCGGTGTACCCGGTCGTGTGTTGTGTAGTAAATGGTAAAGCCGAGGTCGTCCCAAGAGCTATGTGTATCGGATAATTACTAAGTCTAATTGTCACAGAATTTTAATGGTTTGATAGGGTTTTAATTAATTAAACTACTAATGCAGAATATAAAAGCAAATAAATGGTAGAAAGGAAATCAATAGAGGAATAGTGGTGCTAACCTAGTTAATCCTCCTAACTAGTTATGTCTACGTCTACCTACTTCCAATTACTTCAGGTGGGATCAAATTCGAGAGGACAACCTTTGGTCAATTCGACCTAACCTATCAGCAAAGATGCCACCACAGGAGAAATCAAGCGCACCGTCATAAGTCCTGTTGTTCTTGGTCCCCTAAGCCGAGTCATTAAGTACCGCTACATGCTAGATTCTAAATAGTGAGTGCCCGTCCATTAGGAACTTAGACACTACACCCCCCAATTCTTAAGTTCATACAAACGATAGGTGATCAGTTGGTCAAATCGCACAAGTAGAAAGGGTCGTCAGGTTGGTCATATCTTACCCTTCCCGTCTCGTCCGCTCACCTAGGGTCGGTTGGTCATATCTCCTAGGCAATTGGCCTCTAGCGCCATTCAAAACTACCGAACCGGGGTGACTACCAAAGAACTATGCATGCATACACTTAGAAATAATTATCACGAAGTAAAGGTAAATGCAAATAAAACAATTAGGGAATCATAACTAGGCTAGTACCAAAGGGTGCTTAGCAGCTCATATTAATCATGCACATCAATTCAATATTCAAAGTGCGAAATACATGAATTGAAAGTAAAAGA
Organism: Chrysanthemum lavandulifolium; assembly: GCA_022545495.1. Taxonomy (NCBI): domain Eukaryota; kingdom Viridiplantae; phylum Streptophyta; class Magnoliopsida; order Asterales; family Asteraceae; genus Chrysanthemum; species Chrysanthemum lavandulifolium. The sequence goes on from CM040243.1 coordinate 45,548,582, forward strand.
AATTATAAACGCTAAAGCTTATCGTAATGGTGTGACTTCTCCTGGAAGCAGACTCCGTATGCTTCCCTAGACCTCCTTGAGCTTTTTCCCACGCTCGAGTGTTGTGTGTGGAATGGGATGCTTTGAAATGCTCGAATTGTAGGGTATTTATAGGCCGGTGCAGGTTACGGCGTAACCAATAAATGACTTACGCCAGTAACCTTCTATTTCTCCGTAAATGCACTAGATTCGCTAGTTACGGCATAACCTTATAAGTGGTTACACCGTAGTCTTCATAAACTCGGTTACGTCGTAAGTGATGCGATGAGTTCTGGCGTAAGTATCGCCGCGTGGAACCTCAATTGACCTAATGGACTTACGTCGTAACCTTTGGGAGGAGTTACGCCGTAACCTCTTGATAAGTTGGACTTCTGGGTCACGGAATAGTTACGGCATTACGTGAGAGATGAGTTACGCCGTAACTTCTTCAAAATGAGCATACTGTGATAAATATTTAGTAACGTTTCCATTTCCGCGTCTCTTTAGCTACAATGCTCGTAATTTAACTGAAGTGTAAAACAATGTAAAATAAGCATAAATCCATATAAATGATATAAATAACGAGCATTAACGGGGGAAATTGAACTTAATATTCAGGACTATTTGATGTTATCAATTATATAGAACTTGTCTTGATAAAAGTAAAAGTGATAGTGGGAGTTGAGATTGCGTAAGCCAATGAGATAGTAGTATGTACTTAATGATAAAAGTACCTAAAAGATAAATGATAAGGTTTTAAAATGTACCTTTTTGAGGGGTCGTTTGAGCCCTTATTTAATCACTTTTGGATCCGTTATTACTTAATATCGTTCCTTTTCACTTTTAGGTATCTTGAAGGTAAAATCTGGAATGACACTTATTAGGACGAAAAGGCGCGAATATCTGAAGAAAATGGCCAAAGTCAAGAATCGAGACACTCAGTGCTAAAGCGGAAGGGGACGGCTTGGGTGTTACTGCGACACCGTCGCATCACTTTTAATGACACTCAAGAGTGCAAATTACTTATTTACAAGTGACGGTGTCGGGGCTTTAAAAGAGTAGGTCGTCGCAACTCGGACGACCTAGATTTGATCGAGCAGCCGAGATCGAAGGGACGGCGTCGCAAGCATAAGGTGACGCCGCAAGACTAACGTGGCCAAGACGAAACCCTAATAACGGTGACCACGGGCGTCACAAATGAAAGGTGACGCCATTGCATATGTAGTCTTATATATAGAATCCGAATTTTTAGTTTTCGTGTGTAGTCTTTTGGGTAAAACCTAAACCGAACCAAGGTCATCTTGTACAGATTTTTGGGTTCCAAACCCTATCTTACATCAAGATAAGTGTTTTACTTCAATAATTTAATTATTTCTTCAATTACTTGGGTGTATGCTTGCATGTTCCCTATGTCCGCTAATTTACTTGTGGGTTTGCTTAGGGAATATGAAACTTAATTATTGAATATTGATTGGTTGTCTCTTATCTTTATTGTTAATGATCTAGTAATGCGATAGGTCTCCGTTGTGTAGTTAATGCTTGATTAATCTTTGTGAACATTTGTTTATAACACCTAGAGTTGTTGTTGGCTAAACAATCCGAATAGTACCTTAGAGTTAAAGTTTATAAATCCTAGAGACTTTGTAGGCGATAACCTTTCGTAGTTTCAAAGAGTTAGGGATAAACGCATACCCTACGACCTTAGACACATAACGCGATTAAGAATAAGGACGTGACAATTCAACCATCAATAGGAGATAATTAAGGAGTAATAAAACCTAAGTAAACACATCTTTAAACCATCATACGAGCACACAATAATTAGACATAGACTACCCTCACCTTAGTTAATTAGATAATTAGATAAGTAGAGTAATCGGTGAAATACCAACCCCAAATCAAACCCGAGATTCATACCTTTCCATTTCCTAAAACATAAAAAGGTAAAAATAATCTTCCTCAACCCCAAACTTAGTGTAGTAACTTCTCACTAGCATTCCTATTCCCCTAGAGAACGATATCAATTCCCGTGGCTTACCCTAATACTACACTACAACGATTAGGTTCACTGCCTAGGGTGTTGAAAAACTTGCTCGACGAAAAGGAAGTTCCTTGTCAAGTTTTTGGCACCGCTGCCGGGGATTAGAATAGCTAGTTAGGAGTCCACCTCGTTTAGGTTTCCTTTCTTGATTCCTATCAAGTAATCTTTTTTCTCATTTTTAGCTTCCTCGTAGTCTATCCCCCTTCTTCGTGACCTTTGTTCGTGACCCCATCACTTTTCATTATGGAAGGTGATAACCAACTACCATTCATCAACCCACCACCAAATAAATCACTTTCACTCAAAACCCAAACCAATGACCAACACAACCAAGCCGTTATGTGGTAGAAACACCGACCTTCAAGATTGGCGGAAGGTATTCGATAGCACAATTAAGGAAGCTTGTTGAGAAAGTGGTCGACGCCTCTGTAGTTGGCTCCATGATCAACATGGTTCGGAAGATGGCTTAGTAAATAAAAATGTGAATGAGGAGGATAGTGCTTATTTTAATCTTTACCCCACTAAGGAAGAGGTTGCCTATCACTAATACATAATCAATAATCCCCGATCACCCATCATTAGGATATGTCCAAAGATTAGGAGAGGAAATCCTTGGAACCTCAAAATTCCTTGTATGATCGGATATAGGAATGTTGAACATGCTTACATAGATATGGAATCTCCCATTAATGTGATGTCATCTGCTGTTTACAATGACATTATGAATGAGCGACTTAAGATTAGGAGAGACTCTAAGTATCCAGGTGGAGTTTGCAACTTTGTGGGAAGAGTCAAGGATGTACATGTCTTTATAGGAAATTTCACCTACATAGTTGATTTTGTGGTCCTAGAAGATGTAGGATGCGTCATTGACTATAGCTTATCCCAAGTAGTGCTAGGAAAGCCGTTTGTTGAAACATCCAAAATGAGCCCTAACAAGTATGATGGAATGGTTAGGTTTAAGGAAGGAAATGATGAGATCACTTATAGGATGCCTTGGAAGACAAATGAATATGGCCATCTATCCCTTTTTGAACGAGATAACATTAGAGCTTTTAAGGACAAAAGCAAGGATGATGTCGAAAAGGGTTATAAATTCATGTGGGAAAGAAGGAGGCTTTATTATAAGGATTTCTTGACCCTAGGGCCTAGGTATAGAGTCAATGAAAATTTTGTCAACATGATAGAATTCTCATTGAGAATGCAAAACGAGACCACGTAGGGGCACGAATACGAGTCTAGCTACAAGACTCATAAATAAAGAAAAGTGCTTCGTGGGAGGCAACCCATGCTTAATTGTTTCCTTGTTTGTGTCATATATCTTTTATTGATTGTTTATTCTCATGTTCAAATTTGTAAAAATGATTTATTTTGTTTTTAACCTCGTCTTAATTACATATAAAGATATTTTACATAAAGGATAAGTGTAGGGAGGATTACACACGTTTTCGAAAGAAACGTAAACATGAGAATTTCAATTAATTAAAAGATATACATATGTGTTTGTTCGAGTCAAATGCTTGTATCGAGTGATAATGGATGCTTTGCATGAAATTTTTCAAGATTCTAAATGTGGAAAACTAGAAGGAGGGGTTGAATAGTTTTACCAATTAAAATTTCCTTTTAAACTATTTAGATTGACTTATGTCAATCTATTTGGTTGTGTTGTTGGATGTTGATAAACAAGCATATAAAGATATGTAATGAAAAGATAAGAGTAAGAAGCACAAAACCACAACGCGAGTATTTATAGTGGTTCGGCTACAAGGACACCTTCCTTGCCTTACTCCACTCCCGAGTCACCTACTCGAGTTCGTAAACACTACACCAATCTCCTTATGGCGGAGAAGCCTTCACAACATCGCCTACCCTTTTTCCGGTGCTAGGCTAACCACCGAGTTTTTTCACTCCAAGGTGAACCAAACCTACACAACGTCGCCTACCCTTTATAAGGTACTAGGCTAAGTACCTAGTTCTTTCACTCCAAGGTGAACTACACCTTCACAACGTCGCCTACCCTTTATTAGGTACTAGGATAAGCACCTAGTTCCATTGCAATGGAGGAACTACTACCACACTACACCAATGACTAATCCTAAAGGAGATCTACTCCTTTACAACATCATCAAGGACATCAATATCCTTGGATCTAATGCTAGTCTATCTAGTACACCGAAACACACCATATCGAATGTACATATAAGGCACCTTTCACTAATGCCTTTGACTAGATCTAGAAGACACCTTTCACTAATGTCTTGTGTCTTCACTTCTAAGCACCTTTCACTAGCGCTTCTAGTCTTGACTTCTAAGCACCTTTCACTAATGCTTCTTGTCTTGACTTCTAAGCACCTACCACAAGTGCTTAAGCTATAGATGATAGATACCCTTCACTAATATCTTTGTCTTGACACTTGAGACATATTTCACTAATGTCTTCAACACTACACTTCTTTGAAGAAAGAAAGGAATCATCAACAAGAAGACTTCAGTAGCCTTGATGATAAGAAAGCATGGCAGCTCATGGACTTGAGCTTGCTTGACTTCAAAGGTGGTGATCTTGCCTTTAAGAGGAATCTAAAATATCACACAAAAATAAAACTACAAACATAGATCTCTTGGATATAAGGTTAGTGAGTTCTTAACTCGGGGAGAATGTGTGTTAGAAAAGGGTGAGAAATAGTGAAGAAATGGCTCACTATTTATGAGGAAAATCCTCGTTCCCGGATCCCACGGATCCGTTCCACAAGGATCCGTCTAGCGTTAAGCTAGGGATCCGTGGGACGCTCCCTTTTACCCATGGGTATTTTGGTTATGGGTCATGGGTCATGGGTTGAACCATGGATCTTTGGCTAGATACAATGTATCTTTGAGTGCAATGCACTTGGTCACTTGGGTATGGGTTGATCCATGGGTTATGGATATTATCCATGTATGATATAAGCATGATGTCATGCAATGGGTTATGGGTCAAGATCCATGTGTTATGGGCTTTGGGTTGTACCCAACTACATTCAATGTATTTGCCCAATGGGTTGTGATACTTAAGTTTCTACCCATTTATATTACCCAATATACTGCATACTAGTTATGTGTATATTATACCCAATTATGTAAACACTAGTTGTTATACATATGTATTCCTAAATCATAAAATCACTTATACTTGTTTTAGTGTTTTATGTGAAAGTGTGAATATGTTAGAAACTATTAGTTCAAACCATTTACGTATTTTATTTGTTTCGTTAACATGATTTTACGTTTGTTATCGACAAAACATTAGAAGATTGTAAAATATAAATAAATGTTTTTATGGCTTATTTGTATTAACAATCTCCCCCTTTTTGTTGATGACAAAACATAAAATTATTTTAAGGAAAAGCTAAAATTGTAAGAGTTTGAATTGTAGTTTTACTTTCTTCTCCCCTTTTGTCGAAACAAAAGTGTTTGAAAAAAGTAACTCATCGTTTTAAGAAAAACATGCGAAAGAAATAAAAATAAAAGAAATAGAGAGCAAGTAAAGGGAAAGGATCTCGTCTTTACTCCCTTTGACGAGTCATCCCTATGTAAGGCGTCAGAAAGTGATACTAATCTAGTTTGTTTGCAAGTAAGTTTGCAAAGATTTCGCCTAAGTGATTGAATCTGCTCCCCTTGATGATTGCAATTATGCAAGGAGATGTCATGAAATGTAAACCTAGTATTGCAAGTAATTTTCAATGTATTGCTTTGACATAAAGCTCCCCAGCTTTAGGATGTCAAATTCTTCATGTGTAAATTGAATAACTACAAAACTAAGGTTAGAAAGCGAGTATAATTCACAATTTCCTGCAAATGTGGTCCATGTTAGTAGAAAATAGCTTTCTGTCTTACGGATCCCGTGGTTCCCTCCTAGTAGGGATCCGTCTAGGAAATTCTGAGGGATCCGTGGTAACTGATTAATTTCAGCAAGGGTGATATAACAAGTAATGTTATCACAAAGATGAGATATGAATACAAGGTAATCATATGCTCAGAAAAATAACAAGTAGCATGTAATTCCATTTAATAAAACTAGAGTTATGATATACATGACTCTAAAAACTAAGAAAATAAGAAAATACATGACTAGGAATTTCTATACCAACTATCGCTTGATGCTAGGACACCACTAAAATCTTCTAGCTCAAGTTTTGTTTAGGTTTGATCTCGTCGAAACGTTCGAGGAGATGATAGAACATGAAACGTTGGTCTTCTCATACTTCATGTATCAAACCTTCAACATGTTGACAATGATAGCAATCTTTGTCATGGCTAGGTAGTGGTGGTGGAAGAAATGAAATGGCTTGATGTGAAGGATCAAGTGAAGCGGCTTGTGGAGCTTCAAACGATGGAGGGATTGGTGGAGGCGCATTTGAGAATGGCTCGACTAAAATGATGGTGGTGATAGAGAAGTGTCAACTTCCATATGGTCGGGTGGTTGACTTTGATGATTTCTCATAATCTAAATGGGATTATATGATGGAAACGGGGAAAAGGAAGCCGGAGCAAGTGTTGACTCAACACCTTGATTTCGTACTATTATTCCTCTAATGAGGAGAATGTTGTCGTGAAGCGGATGAGGCGGCCTAGGAGGCAAGTCCTCTAAATTGTAGAGGTGTGGTGATGATAGTGGGATGTAAATGAAATAGCTCTAGGAACTAATGGTGATGGTTTAGTGGAGATGATATTATTTGGCCTAGGAGGTATGGTGGTGTTTGGCATTGGTAGTTTTGTGGGTACTATCCTTTTAGGAATTGGTTTGATTGGACGAGGAGGGATCCTATCATTTGTTGGCTTGACCGGAGATGATTCGGTTGAAGGGATCTTGTGTATAACACGCGCCTTTTTCATCGGTGGTTCTTTGGTGGATAAGTTACTACTTGGGGTTTTCCTCATGATGAGATGATTTCAAGCGATTTGCAGAGGTTTCTAAAGTCTTGAAAGTTAGGAAGAAGGTGATGACTATGGAGGTCCTAAAAAGTGGTTTATAAACCAAGAGATTTGGCAAGTGCATTTAAGCCTTAAGCCATTAGGATTCATTTGAATGTGATGATTAACATGCACAAGAGTCAACTCTGAGTTTGCATGATCTAGGAACTCATTTAAGATGAGATGGAGTGTTTGAGTTAGGAAGATGAGTTGAAATGATTGTTTTATCAAGATTTGACATACATCGTCATCCGGATCCCACGGTACCCTCCTCGGAGGGATCCTCAGGCTAATCCTAGGGATCCGACTTTCGTGATTATGAAAGAGTGGAAATGATGTTTCTAAGATCTAATACCTATAACATCTTAAGTGTTTCAGTCCTCCTAAGTGTTTTAAATGAAGGGGTGCTTAAGTACTTAAAGGTAATGAATGATGTAGATAATGATTGTCTTTTATGGAGGGATTTGGAACTTTCAAGAGTACCAATGGATGAGCAAGGATGACACTAAAAATGAGAGTGTCAATTGAAGCTAGGTGATCCTAGAGATCATTTTGTGACTTAGGATAGTGTTTTGGAAAGTATCCTAGAAGATTTGAGATGGGAAAACTAGAATTTGATCAACTTTGATCAATTTTAGGGTAAGAATGATTTATGATCGATTTTGCCAAAATCGGAGGATTTTTAAGACTAAATGTGAGGGATCTTGTAAAAAAAATGAAGTGTGAGTTTAAGAGCGGAAGAGTAATGGATTAAAAATGAAATGATAGATCTACAAGCGTCTTAGAGTGTGATCTAGGTGAGCTATGTGTGAGTAGGAAGGATCTACTTATCTTGATAAGGACTTAATTTTGCTTTAAGACAGTATGTTTGGCTTAGTGTGAGGTGTTCTAAGGATATGATTGAAATACGACGTTTGCAATTGCATTTTCTGTTTGCCAGATCCCACGATTCCCTAAGTGAAGGGATTCGTCTAGCACAAACTTTGGGATCCGTCCATCTGCTCAGCAGAACCTTTACTAAAGGTATGCAATGATCTTGACAATGCATTATATTCCAAGGTTGGTTTAGAGGGGTTCTAACACTAAGATATCAAATGTGATATGTTTTTATTTCATGAAAGAAATAGGATTACATTGATAAAGCACAGTACAAGAGAATTGATCCTATTTTAAAATACTACTAGGTTTCTTGAGTGTTTTTAGCTAGGAGGATCATTCGTGATTGATGAGTGTTGGTGGAATCAAGAATGAAGAAAGTCTTCATGAGAGATATGTTTAGCGATTCCATCATCTTGTTCACAAGTACGTACAATGGACTTTGAAATTGAGGATGGAAGTGCATAACATTATGATAGGCGTGTCAAGAACATTCATGAGGATGAGTTTATTCTAGGAGCCTTGAAGATTTGCAATTAGCCTTGCAAGAAGTAGGCGAGATTGTATGGTTGTTGTGTTAGCAAACGATACAACATGTGAGCACAACAAAGGGAAGAATTTCTCGATTTCCCAAGGCTCCAAACATTTTCACGTGGGATGAGTGCAAGAGGCTTGTACTCTTCTCGGATATCCTTGTAAAGATAATGTTTGGATCGGAGTAATATGGTCGAGGTTTGCATATTATGCGATTTAAATCTTCAGGAGGTATGTGTGAACAATATGGACTATTTTCTTCACGAAAGTTGAAGAGAGAATCAAGAGACCAATCTTGGTGAAGGCACATTGTCCATGATTTGGAATCCGGAGGATGTGAGCAAAATGCCCAAGGGTTAGAGTAAACTGTTGGTTTTTGATATAAAACCAAAGAGATAGAGAGCGATCCTTGTTACGAACGAGTTCGACTTGACGAAAGAATTTGATGTGGGCCCAAGTGTTGATGAACAGGCCATGATATTTCTGGAGGCCCAAGATCGTGTAACAAAAGGGGCCTCGCCTAAAACATGTGTTAGGCGAATTACCAGTCAAATCGAAGCTTGGAACGAGGAGCACGTGGTGGGTTCGTCGGTTTCAAGAACTTTCGAGCCCCGAAACACTCTATTTTATGAGTTATTTTCATTTTAGTGTTTTTTCGGGTTTTTTTAGACTTTGTTTATGTAATAACTTTCAGCCCGTTTGTCTTCTAGGGCCCGTTTCTGTTTTGTAGTCCTACTTAAGACTTCCTTTGTAATGTGGAATAAGCAGTTTTATGAAATACCAAAAGTCTATTTTTGGCAGCTTTGCTAAGAATTCCCTATAATCGGCATTGGGTGAATCAACGATTATTGGTAGGATCGTTCCTGGTATTCGTGTGAATCAACAGGTCCGATTTTTGTTATCTCGTTATTTAGTCTACATCAGAATTCCATTATGAACCTTGGACATATCTTCTCGTTGATTTCAAGAAGACATTCTAGTCCTATGGCTCGGAAGGAGGTATTGATACCTTCTTTGAATTGTAGAGGTGTCTACAATCGTCCTTCGTGGAAGTGACGATTTTCTAGATTATTGAACCCACGGACATGATTGCGGTGTGTTGGGTTCAAGAGATGTTTGGAGTGTAGACGCTAGTGAGTGAAAATCAAACTCGTATTCATGCGTCATAGTTGAACCTATAGAAATGATAAGTTAATAAAAGAGATGTTTGTGATCAACCTATGATTATCTAATGTTTTTACTAGATTTTATTAACAATGGTGTTTAACACTTCTACCACCAAGGTTTTGACTTTCTAGTGGATTATTACATTTAGAAGGATAGTGGTTTTAATTTGCATGAAAAACTGTTTTCGATGGGGACGGATCCCGGTTCCTTTTCAAATGGATCCGCTAGTATAACTTCCGGATCCGTAGATCTGTATTCTGACGTAACTGCATTATATGAAACGCATAGGTTTTGGATCTCATAGTTTTATACCAAGATATATGTTTTAACCTACATTTTCTTTTAACATGCATGCATGACTTCTAATGTATCACTAAAGAAAAAGAAACAAATAAAACAAAGGAAATAACAAACACATTATGATATTAATAACCTAGATAACTAGATTATTAGTAATATTGCATTTCAATACTAAGGATGATACAAAAGATTGGGTATATGATCCCAATGTAGATTAATAACACAAAGTAAATGTCTCCATATGTGAACTTCATCATAGGGAACACAAGTGCAATGAGTGTTAAGGCGATGAGCATGAGTGCGATGTAAACCATGTTGATGACGAATCTTCTTGGTTTCGGTTGAGATGGAATGAGGAGGAAGATGAGATTTTTGAATGAGAGGAAATTTTTGAAATTGGAAGATTTAAAAAAGTGAGGGTTTGGTAAAGTGGTCGACGGTGGGTTATTTATAGGGAAGGAGGAATTTTTGAAATTCGTGTTTTGTTTTATTATAGGATTAAAAGAAATAAAACACAAGTTTATATACCATGACTATAGACGAGAAATATAACACGTATGTGAGAAAAAGGCTTCCTAATGAAGCTTCATGTAAAACATGTAATTGCACAAAAGATAATCATATAAATACCTAAATAAGTATAATAAATTATCAAGCAAAGTAAAAAGAAAATCATACCTCTAGCGCACTAAGGAATGTCTTTACAAATGACACAGCAAATGTCACTTAGACTATTCCCGCTCCTTTGCATTTAAGATACCTTCTTAAGGAAGGTATTCTTATTACCAAGCGACTCCTAAAGCTTGGTGGGTATGAGCTTTGACTAATCAACATGACAAAGAAGATTAGTGCAATTATATGAAAAAATAAATAAAAAAATGTTGTTATCAAATCAACATCCAAAAGTATAGTTTTAAAAGACATGGTGTTTGTTTTTATGAAAAACCTTCTTTGTAGTTTTCAATTAACCATAGATCGTATCAAGTTTTTTTAAGTAAAATATACTTCAAGAAACTTGGTAACGAAGCTCTGATGCCAATTGTGGAAAACTAGAAGGGGGGTTGAATAGTTTTACCAATTAAAACTTTCTTTTAAACTACTTCACAACGTCGCCTACCCTTTTTCCGGTGCTAGGCTAACCACCGAGTTCTTTCACTCCAAGGTGAACCAAACCTACACAACGTCGCCTACCCTTTGTAAGGTACTAGGCTAACTACCTAGTTCTTTCACTCCAAGGTGAACTACACCTTCACAACGTCGCCTACCCTTTATTAGGTACTAGGCTAAGCACCTAGTTCCATTGCAATGGAGGAACTACCACCACACTACACCAACGACTAATCCTAAAGGAGATCTACTCCTTTACAACATCATCAAGGACATCAATATCCTTGGATCTAATTCTAGTCTATCTAGTACATCGAAACAAACCATATCGAATGTACATCTAAGGCACCTTTCACTAATGCCTTTGACAAGATCTACAAGACACCTTTCACTAATGTCTTGTGTCTTCACTTCTAAGCACCTTTCACTAGTGCTTCTAGTCTTGACTTCTAAGAACCTTTCACTAATGCTTCTTGTCTTGACTACTAAGCACCTACCACAAGTGCTTATGCTATAGACGATAGATACCCTTCACTAATATCTTCGTCTTGACACTTGAGACATCTTTCACTAATGTCTTCAACACTACACTTCTTTGAAGAAAGAAAGGAATCATCAACAAGAAGACTTCGGTAGCCTTGATGATGAGGAAGCATGGCAACTCATGGACTTGAGATTGCTTGACTTCAAAGGTGGTGATCTTGCCTTTAAGAGGAACCTAAAAGATCACACAAAAACAAAACTACAAACATAGATCTCTTGGATCTGAGGTTAGTGAGTTTTTAACTCAGGGAGAAAGTGTGTTAGAAAACGGTGAGAAATAGTGAAGAAATGGCTCACTATTTATAGAGGAAAAATCCTACTATTCCCCGGATCCCACGGATCCCTTCCACAAGGGATCCGTCTAGCGTTAAGCTAGGGATCCGTGGGACGCTCCCTTTTACCCATGGGTATTTTGGTTATGGGTCATGGGTTGAACCATGGATCTTTGGCTAGATAAAATGTATCTTTGAGTGCAATGCACTTGGTCACTTTGCTATGGGTTGATCCATGGGTTATGGATATTATCCATGTATGATATAAGAATGATGTCATGCAATGGGTTATGGGTCAAGATCCATGGGTTATGGGCTTTGGGTTGTACCCAACTACATTCAATGTATTTGCCCAATGGGTTGTGATACTTAAGTTTCTACCCATTTATATTACCCAATATACTACATACTAGTTATGTGTATATTTTACCCAATTATGTAAACACTAGTTGTTGTACATATGTATTCCTAAATCATAAAATCACTTATACTTGTTTTAGTGTTTTATGTGAAAGTGTGAATATGTTAGAAACTATTAGTTCAAACCATTTACGTATTTTATTTGTTTCGTTAACATGATTCTAGGTTTGTTATCGACAAAATATTAGAAGATCGTAAAATATAAATAAACGTTTTACGGCTTATTTGAATTAACACTATAGATGTAAATTTTCCGAATTTTTTCCGAAAATCGCGGATCGCTTTTTGTCGGGATAACTGACGGCGTCAGATCGCAACCCGATGGTGTCGGGAAGGAGCAAAACAACTCGATTACTTTTTCTCGCTTTTCGAGCTACTCATAATTTTTCGAATTTTCCGGTCTTAATTTTCCGTAAATTCGGTAAACATCCATTCCACAAGCATTATATCCTAGTTTATTAGAGCCTTATATATATTATTACCGCCGATTTTATGCGAAGGTTTTGTTTGTTTTCTTCAAGTGTGCAGGTTTAATTTATCAAGAAGGAGATACATAAGATGAGAAGGAGCTTTTCACGCAAACGTTCTTCTTGAAGAAAGATGTAACCACCACTTTACACGGATCCTACCGAGCTAATCAGGGGAGTACTAGTTTATTTCATCTTTTATTACCTTCCATTATCATAACTTTGGTACTTTCGGGGAACATTTGGGACAATGTTCAGTTTAAGTGTAGGGAGGGAAAATAAAACGAGAACTTTGAAACTATGCTTATCCTTGACTATTTGCTTTGTCCAATTGCATTTGTGTAATAAACCATGAGAAAATGTCGGTTAGGGTAATTTTGGCACCAAATTTAAAATTTTTCATGACATATAGGAGTGGGGCATTAGTCTTAACAAAGCGTCTCATGGATAGGAAGTTATATGACTAGCACAAAAATCCTTTACCACTTAAATTCCACCCAAAATGTGAGGATCACCCTTAGATTAGTAGGAATTAAAGCATTCATCTTTAATGCTTAGTGTGTGAACCGGTAGTATAATAGATTCTAGAACTTGTTTTGTGATGCATCCCCGAGATCGCTAGTAAGACTACACTTGTGTAGTTAGGAATAACTAAATGATAAGAGGCATTAGGATAACCCTTGTTTGATAACCATAATATAATTACTTCTTCCACATCAGTTGAGTAATTTCCCCACACCCTTGCGTTGTACTCATCTTTAGTACAAGATACCCCTAGTTAACCCCTCAGAGCCTATCTTTTTCGCGGTTCTCGTGATGTTTTGGTTTTCCAGAATATCAATGAAGAGCATTGTTTACACCCCACCCTCAAATGTACACCCAAATCGCCTTAGCCTACCTTGATGCACTCAATTTTAGTGCATTATTGTTATCACACTAAACCCTTAGTTCAACTATCTAGTTGGTTGCATAAGTTGCTAAGTCGAGTCATATCCTTTTGTACACAGTTTTGGGACGATTGGGACTCATGGGAAAAGTTAAAGTTTATGAAATGACGGGAAGGGAACGTTAAATTCAAATTCCCTTTATCTGCGTAATAATGTAATCCAAGTGTTTTGATCTTTTCAATTCGGGTCAAATTAGTGTTAGAGTAATAAAAACTCAAGTGTAGGGATATCCCTATAAATCCCTATCATTTTGACGTTATCGCAGAGGATGGTTGAGTAAAAGTGTATGAAAAAAAATTGAAAAAAAATAGAAAAAGAGAAAAAGAATAAAAATAGAGAGTTGAAAAAAAAACAACAAAAAATACGGGCTACCATGCTACATCTATCTTTAATTTATGTTTGTTTATTTCAGTTATTTAGAGTCTAGAGTGTCGAGTCTTGGCTTAGCAACGCCATTCTTTGCATGCTTGTAACATAAAGATTTTTGACTTGCCACCACTAAATAGCCTATCCCACCAAACCCTTTGTTTCCCTACCGTAAGCCTAACATTACAACCCTTTAAAAGACCTCTTTGATAGTCTTTCCTAGGTGCTTACGCCAAAGCGATGGAGGTTTGATCTAGTCTCAAGCCTATGGTAATCTATGTACTAGGACCGGTTAATGAGTGTTTATCTTTCATTTCCAACTTGTTATATTTCATATGCACCCGAGAGATGTGAGTATCCAAACACCCCATGTGAGGTGCTAGTATGTAATTTCCGTGCTTGTTATGACTTTTGTGGGGCTTATATGTGTTGTGGATCGTTCTAAAACTAATGCTTCATGACCTCTTACTTATAAATTGATTGGCTAAAAGCAAATTTGCTTGAGGACAAGCAAATACCAAGTGTAGGGATATATTTGATAAGGTTTTAAAATGTACCTTTTTGAGGGGTCGTTTAAGCCCTTATTTAATCACTTTTGTATCCGTTATTACTTAATATTGTTCCTTTTCACTTTTAGGTATCTTGAAGGAAAAATGCTGGAAAGACACTTATTCGGACGAAAAGGCGCGAATATACTGAAGAAAATGGCCAAAGTCAAGAATCGAGACACTCAGTGCTAAAAGCGAAGGGATGGCATCGGTGTTACTGTGGCGCGTCGCATCACTCTTGTGACGGCTCGAGCCAAATTGCTTATTTACAAGTGACGGTGTCGAGCTTTAAAAGAATAGGTCGCCGCAACTCGAGTGACCTAGATTTGATCCGAACGGCGTCAGAGAGAGGAAGGGACGGCGTCACAAGCATAAGGTGGCGCGTCGTAAGACTAACGTGGACAAGACGAAACCCTAATAACGGCGACCCGGCGGCACAAATCAAAGGTGGCGCCACGCATATGTAATCTTATATATAGAATCCGAATTTTTAGTTTTCGATGTGTAGTCTTTTGAAGTAAAACCTAAACCGAACCAAGGCATCTTGTACAAGGTATTTTAGGGTTCCAAACCTTTCTTACATCAAGATAAGTGTTTTACTTCAATAATTTAATTATGTCTTCAATTACTTGTGTGTATGCTTGCATGTTCCCCATGTCTGGGGTCTCTTATCTTAATTGTTAATGATCTAGTAATGCGATAGGTCATCCGTTGTGTAGTTAATGCTTGATTAATCTTTGTGAACATTAGTTTATAACACCTAGAGTTGTTGTAGGCTAAACCATCCGAAGAGTACCTTAGAGTTAAAGTTTATAAATCCTAGAGACTTTGTGGCGATAACCTTTGGTAGTATCAAAGAGTTAGGGATAACGCATACCCTACGACCTTAGACTCAACGCGATTAAGAATAAGGACGTGACAATTCAACCATCAATAGGAGATAATTAAGGAGTAATAAAACCTAAGTAAACACATCTTTAAACCACCATACGAGCACACAATAATTAGACATAGACTACCCTCACCTTAGTTAATTAGATAATTTGATAAGTAGAGTAATCGATAGAAATATCAACCCCCAAATCCAAACCCCGAGATTCGTACCTTTCCATTTCCTAAAAACATAAAAAAGATAAAAAATAATCTTCCTCAACCCCAACCTTAGCGTAGTAACTTCTCACTAGCATTCCCATTCCCCTAGAGAACGATATCAATTCCCGTGGCTTACCCTAATACTACACTACAACAATTAGGTTCACTGCCTAGGGTGTTGAAAAACTTGCTCGACGAAAAGGAAGTTCCTTTGACCCCGAATGTGCTGCGTAAGTGTATCAATAAAGTGAGTAAAGATGATAAGATATAGATAGCTTGGATCCAATGCTCTAGTTTTGGCATCCTTTGGGATGGATTAGCTTGCCTTTATGGCATGGTTTTGTAGCTTGCGTTTTTGGCATGTGTTTTGGCATCCTTCGGGATGACCTAGCTTGCCTTTTTGGCATGGTTATTAGCTTGCCTTCACCGGCATGGTTTGTCTATATCCCTGGCATGTGTAAAAGTATCCTTCGGGATATCTTAGCTTGCCTTTTGGCATGGTTGATAGCTTGCCTTTATGGCATGTATGTTGGTATCTTTTGGGATAGCCTAGCTTGCCTTTCATGGCATGGTGGTGTAGCTTGCCTTTATGGCATGTATGATAGCTTGCCTTTTTGGCATGGTTGTTTAGCTTACCTTTTTTGCATGGTTGTTAGCCTGACTTCATGGCATGGTTGTTTAGCTTGCCTTCGCGACATGGTTATTCTCCTGCCTTCATGGCATGGTTGTTTAGCTTGCCTTCACTGCATGGTTGTTAGCTTTCCTTCATGGCATGGTTGTTTAGCTTGCCTTCGCGGCATGGTTGTTAGCTTTCCTTTATGGCATGGTTGTTTAGCTTGCCTTCGCAGCATGGTTGTTAGCTTGCCTACTTGGCATGGTTGTTTAGCTTGCTTTTGCGGCATGGTTGTTAGCTTGCCTTCATGGCATGGATGATAGCTTGCCTTTTATGGCATGTTGTTTAGCTTGCCTTCATGGCATGGATGAAAGTTAGAGAGATTGGATCCAATGCTAGAAAAGATGAAAGTATAGTAAGTATGATTGTTGTGTCGGAAGTGCGTAAGTAGGATGATTTATGATCTCTTTATTTAATGGATTGGGACGCCTTTTCATCTAAATAATGAAGTTGTAAATCACCGAACCATAAGTTTATAATTCCTTACTTACATAGATTGGGACGCCTTTTTATGTAAATGAAGAATTGTAAATGAGTGGACTTATGTGTAGCCGATATGACATGAGTACGGGTATAGCAATGAGAAAGTGAAAATTAAAACAAGTTAGACATCATATGAAATGAGATTAGATGTGAAAGAAAATTTATAGCAGCGTTAAGGTTATATGTGAAACCTTAAAATAGACGCCTAGAATGAGTTTAGCATTAAGTAGAATGTGAAGTTGACAAGTTTATGACTTAAGGTCATGTTAGTGCATTAATGAATGACGTGGAAATAGTGTTGAAGCTTGACCAATATAAAGTCAAATAGTAGATGTTTCCGGATGACAAGTCGTCATTGTGGGAAATTTTAGATAAGCTTGTGATGTGAAGTGTTGTTTATAGTGGATTATGAGTAATGATTGTGTTATAATAAGGTTTGAATTGCATGATCATCTAGATTGTTTCAATAAAATGACTAAGGATTTGAAGTATGATAATAGGGGTATGTTGTGAATGAGTTTTGGATAGTAATAGACGAGAGATTTTGGGGACGAAATCTAAATAAGGGAGGTAGAATTGTTAGACCCGTTTCCCGGGTGCTGGGACCCCACCCTAGACGAAAATGGACCAAAGGCCTTATGTGATTGGTTAGTAAATGAATGTTATATTGTAGTCAAACTAATAGTCAACAAATGTTGTGTTATAGTTATCAAAAGTAGAGGGACCTAAGTTGCCAAGTACTAACATGTTATAAAGTATTTTGTGGCCAAAGTAGAAGAAAGGGAAACTAAGGGATCTAAAGTGCTAATTAGCCAAACTCATCCTCTATTAATGTCTAGATAATTCTCTTATAATCACAAGAGTTCCAGGATATTGTAACTTTGTGTGTGTGTCGTGAAGTATAGAAAGGAGGGAAGAAGGGACCATGTCTTGATGATCAATTATGGTGTTTATGTGTTCCAAATCAAATAGATGAAGCCCTAGCAATGATTTCTACCAAAGTAAGCATCTTAATTAGTGTTTAATTTATGATTGAAAGGTTGGGGTTTATGAACCCTACATGGGGAAAATGGGTAAATGATGTTTATAAACTAATTGAGTAAGTTATGATGAATATGGGTTAAGTATTATTGAGTTAATTGATGAAATTGAATTAGGGTTTATGTATAATAATTGGGTATTTCATCATATGATCAAGATATGATCATATGATGATTAAAGAATAAAATTGGGTAAGTTATGGGTTGTATAAACCATTAATATTGATATTGTTTTTATGTTGAAGTAGGTTTTGATGATGATGGAAGATAGTGATGATGATGATGTCTTTGATATTATTTTAGCTTGGATTAAGGTAAGTAACTTGCACTAAAACATATGTTATATGTGTGTTATCCATATATGTGTTATGATTGTGATAGTGTTTAGCATATGGATTGAGTAATGGATGAAGGTTTATGTGGTATATTGAATGTTATGGATCGGAAGCAATGTAAGTGATCATGATGCTTATGTGCTAATATGTGTATGATATGTGTTTTATGTTGGGTTATTTACTAAGCGAAAGCTTATGGTTTAGTTGTTTAACTGTTTTGTAGGTTCAATTGTGAAGAAGGTAAAGCGATTGGAAAAGGCTTAAGGATTGGAAGAGTGTATGTTAGAAGGTTTGTATGCAAATAGGAGCTTAGGTAGAATATCGAGCTCGAAGTCAAAGTTGTTCTCCGGCAGTTTTAAATGGGTTGAACGTTTGTAATGTCAAGTCTTTGAAATGGTTTAAGAGTCATTTTACAGGTCCTAAAGCATGTTAAAAAGTTATGTTTTAAATGGTGTATGCAAACGGGTCAAAACGGGTATTTTGGCATGTTAGCCTCGCTAAAGTGAAGTCATTACGGAATTGCATTAGTTTCTTATTTTCTCATTCACAAGGACTAGTTTAGTCAATAGTGCTAAGTTAGACTTGTCTAAGTATAAATACCCTCTAGTCCCAACTAGGAGGGTAGGAAGTTCATTTTTGTAAAGAAGTGTGTGTTTTTCTTCTTCTCTCTAGAAACACACACATCTTCCCTTTACTTTAATATAAATAATACCATGTCTTATTCATTCTTTGAGCTTTCCCGACCCCCCGAACCACATAAATCATATAGTATTCGGTCCTGACAATTGGTATCAGAGCCTACCCCGACCTCCAAACCACATAAATCATAGTGTTATTCGGTCCTGACAATTGGTATAACGAGCCAGGTTGTGTATTTTTAAGATTTGTGTGGTTTCGATTATGTGTTTAAGCTGATTTTCACCGATTTTTGTTGTCTTGGAAAAAAAAAATTTTCAAACTTTTTGTGTAACAGTTTACATATTATTGTATCATTATTGGTCAAAAAGCAAAAGTTTATTTCTTTGTTTCAATGTTTCATTTACATCTCTTTGTGTCCGGATATCGGTTTCATTTGTAACATATGTTTTTGTGACTTGTTTTTGTACCAAATCCGTGAAAAAATATGTGGTCAACCGTCATCTTCTCATGGTCAAACTGTCAAAAGGAAGCATTTTTATGCTGTTTTTGGGTTTTTGTATGAAGATGGTCGGAAAACATGGTCGGAAAACCTCACCGGAAAAAGTCAAAGGGTCAAAACCCTCTTTTTACGCGTAAGGGGAATCTACAGTTGAGATACGCGTAGCTGTGAAGTTACGCGTAGGAAAAAGTTACGCGTTAGTTCTTTTACGCTTAAGCCTTGGCTTACGCTTAAGAAATGCCCTACGCATATGGTTACGCGTATGTTTACGCATAACTACGCCTGGTTACGCGTAAGGTTACGCATAAGGACCAAGCCATGTTTACGCATAAGGCTCAAGCAATAAAAAAGTTACGCGTAAGAAATTTTTACGAGTACAAATGGAAAAAGAAGTTATGCGTAAACATGACCACGACCACAAACGCAATACCAAATGACAAATCAGCCTCGTTCTACTTCAGGATTATATCATCCTTCATCAGTCCATTAAAACTTATATGAACCGATACAAACAAATCACAACTACAACACCTACAACCATATCAATCCCTTTATCTCTACTTCAACTACATCTACTTTAATCCCATCATCTCCTTTCTACATCAAGACTCAAACATTCGATCTCAGAAGTAAAACTCTTCAATCTTTTAAAGATTTTTTGAGTTAGACAACATTATCACTGATCTAATATGAAGCTTTGCTTCTTGATTAATGTTCGAGAAATAAAGAATGACCAAAACCAATTGGTTTCAATCATCTCTTTGTTTCGATTGACATTTAAAACAACACCATCAATTAAACCTACCCGAGACCCAACGGATCTTGAAGTGTCAATTGCCTTTGTTCTTCATTCGTGCTATCAAAGAGAAGAAGGGAGTTTGTTGTGTGGTTGTTTGTGTGTCTTCTTGGGATGTAATGACTGAGATGAGTTTTTGATCTTGATTTGCGAAGGAGATGTTAGATTGGGAGTATTTCAAAGTGATAGAGGCGTATCTATTTCTCTTCTCAGATCTGCTTTGGGAAAGCAAAAGTGGTAGGCGTTATATTTCTCAGAGTATCTTAGGTTAAGTGGGATTAGGGTTAATGTCAAGCTATTCTTATAGCTAGATAGTATGTGTGGACTGGATCTAGTTTTATGATGGGCCGAGTGTCATCGTATGACATTGGACCGGGCTTGTTGTTTGTGATAAAGTGGACTGGTGGATCGGGTGTTCTCTTCTGAGCTCGTGCTTCTGAAATGGTCTTGGGTTTTGATAAAACTCGTTTTTGGAATGACATATATAAGGACGTGGACTGGGAGTTTAAGTAATATTATTACAATGATTTCTAAAACATTGTGATATATTATTTGGTTATGAATGGAATTTTGGTATTGATAAATTTCAGGAGGATTTACGTTAACGGCTAAAGGTTTTGATGAATTTGAAGTGTGACCACGGAGATGACTCTTTATTATTTATTTGGGTGTGAAGTGACGTTTGACGGGCGAGTTTACTTATTTCGTCTTCTTTCTTTCTTCCATTCCGAAGATGACTTGTGCAGGCAAATATGTTGAGTGTGATGAAGACTTGCTATCTAGTTACTTTTGTGATTCTTTCTCTCTTAAACCACAATGTAATTATCACTTGATGTCTCACGTAGTTGAGGATACGCCAAAAGGTTTTGTACATTGGGTACACTGTTCTTTTCACAAGGATAGTACAAGCTTAAGTAATCGGTCCGGAAATTTGACTTCATTCTCAAGTTCGTCATATTGGGTTATCTTCACATGTGGTTACTACAACGACCGTTGAATTTTGATCTGAGGGGTTGAGATGAGTTAGACAATTTCAAATGGTATTGTTCATCGACATCTTCTCACGGGTCGATTTGATTTATGATAGAATGCTTCGAGTTAATGCTTCATGTACACAATTATCTGCCGATTAGATAAATCGTAACCATCAAGGAGAGAAATGTGTACATTCGGGCGATTTGATATATGAAAGATAAGCGGAATGCATTTGGTGAGATGAAGATGTTGATATCTTATTCCCCGAATGGACAATCTTGAAGAAGGTCAGTCGACGATCTTTTCTACATTTTCATTGCGTGGTAGAAGGCGAAGACGGTTCTAATTTAATTATCAAAAGACTTCTTGAATTCGAAATTCATCGATAGGTTGTCGGTTTGGGGAGAGCACTAATTAGGGGAGAGCAAAAGGTCGATTTAATCCCTAATTAGATTTGCTCACATTGTTCTTCTGCAAGTAAAGAGATGGCGGTGAGAAGATTCATGAAGTTTGAAGACGTGAAGACTCTCTTGGGTACTGCAGCTTATCTGTTGTATTTAATTTTGCTTGTAGGAACATTGTAAGCAACTCCTTATGACATCACTTGGGAGAGATTGTTAGCCTCGCTAAAGTGAAGTCATTACGAATTGCATTAGTTTCTTATTTTTCTCATTCACAAGGACTAGTTTAGTCAATAGTGCTAAGTTAGACTTGTCTAAGTATAAATACCCTCCTAGTCCCAACTAGGAGGTAGGAAGTTCATTTTTGTAAAGAGTGTGTGTGTTTTCTTCTTCTCTCTAGAAACACACACATCTTCCCTTTACTTTAATATAAATAATACCATGTCTTATTCATTCTTTGAGCTTCCCCGACCCCCCGAACCACATAAATCATATAGTATTCGGTCCTGACATGGCATAATACCCGTCACTTTGTGAAGCACGTTTCCATGGGTCATTATGACCAAGTTTATGCATATATTTGATATTTATAATGACCTAATGATTTCTAGAAGTTTTGGTGTTATGTCATGTTATAGAAGTCGTTTTTTGGAAAATGGGTCAAAAGTATATAAAAGGGATATGCAGAAAAAGGGGGGTTTGGGACAAGGTCTATTTTAACCCATTTTGGGTCAAACAGGTCAAGAATGTTTGGAAAAACAATGTATATGATTAAGTGTTTGTAAAGTGGTTAAAAATAGTTGGAGAACTAGTTGGAAAACTAGTTTGGAGAACTAGTTGGAGAACTAATCGAAGTCAGTTTTTGAAAAATCATATCTTTAAAACGGTAAGTATTCACGTGTCCCGCCACCCGGCCTTTCGAAGGTAATTGAGTCTAGTTTCATTTAAAATTAGTTTCAAGGTCCAGATGTTTATATATTTTTGTCAGTGGACAAAAGAGTAACAGCATGTCAGTTTCAGGACACGTATTTTCTGCGTAAAAGTCAAAGTTTTTGTGTTATCGGGCACGGGGCGTAACAAATCGAAACCTTAGACTTCACACCTTCAGGTAAAGGATTAAACTGAGACACCGACTTAGGATTCAAAATCATATTCCCAGGAACAACGGGTCTCTTAACAACAGTCATTTCCCGAATAACACTCCTAGTATACATACTCTTATTAGAACTAGAATTAGGAGATCTATACTGAACTGCAGCAACCGGCTGTATAACAGAAGCACCTAACAACAAAACAAACACGGAAGGATTAAGAAATACTACTCTAGATAATATCATATAACAAACACGAATAATAATAAACACTGCTCTATAAAAAAACCTTAAGAAAATACATGTCATTCATATAATCAATTAAAACATTCACATATAAATTTAGGACAAATACCTAATAACAAACACTACATAATAATATATAACTACATAGTAACAACATTATTAATAAAATCATATGTGATTCTTACTTAAAAAAACAAAAAAAACATTAAACTACTAAAAAAACAATCAAAAACAACAAAAATAATTACCTACACAACTAAACAAATCATCAACAACAAAAAATCTAAATAACAAAAAAAAAATACATAAATCTACTCATTATATTTAAAATAAAATAAGATGAACAAACGAAAACGTATATCAATATCGTCATTTCGAGAGTTATTTTGATCATCGAGTTCCGATGAAGAAGAGTGGAGCAATGGCCTACCTTCAGATTATGCTATCTCATATCGTATATCCATTGAAAAGCATGAATTTAGATCAAATTAGAATTTGGGGTTTAGGGTTTTGAAATTGGGGAAGGTGAGAGAGTGAGTAAAACAAGAGTGTGTGTGTGTGAGGAGAGAAAGTGAGGGTGGGTAAAAGTGTGTGTGAGTATAATGCATGAAATAAATGGACCAACCAACCCCTTTATCAAATTAAATGAAACGGATGAAAAACATATCCAACCATCGGATGGATATAAGATCAATGGCTCAGATTGAGCGCTTTGTTATTTAGATTTTTTTTTATTCCATATTGAACTTTCCTCATTTCTATTATGGCCAATGAAAAATTAGCTTGAATGCTATAGAAATTCTTTTTAATCTTTTGTCTTCCAAGACTTTTCACTGTGGCTTGTTATCTCTTTAATAATAGATAACAAGTTTGATGTAAGGCAAGTTTTGATTTATAAAAATTCGAGTGTTTATCATACTTTGTGATTCTCTTATCTCTTGATTGGATTCTTTTAAGTGACGATTGAGTTAATTTAAAGAAAATTCCCACTATATGCTTCGATTTAAAAACGTAAGAACATATGTGCTTGTTTGTATATGATGTTCCTATAATGTGCTTTTGAATTAAATATTATAAATTTTATCAAATAAATTAATGTATTTAGATATAAATAAATTTTGTTGTTGAATAATTTCATTGAAAGAATTTATTTCTGTTAAATCACTATGAGAGAGAGAGGGAGTACAGATGGTTAGAAGATTGAAAAAAAGAGTAAATTAAGTTTATTATTTTAAGTAAGCCGCCATTGCTTCAATTAGATGATCACCATGTAATGTAGGTTTTGAATTCAAAGTTCTAGAATCTTGATCTTTTTCAGCACCTTTTCTTGAACTTATTCCTTTGTTATATTGTTGTACGGAATCATGTAAATAAACTTTAGAGTTTACAAAACCATAAAAAAAGAATGCATGCTTTCACTTTGTCCATCGTTGGTCATTCCAGCAAAGAATGTATCTTTTAAATATGCTTTTACCCAACAATGACGCAAATTATACATGTTGCTCAACCAAGTATCTTCTCCGATATGTTACTTCTCCTTTATGTCTTCCATTTTTATTTGAAATCCTCAACGTTTTGTATATGTATCTTGAAAGTCATCGCAATGATATCGTAATGATTGAAGATATTCTAAAATGTGCTTTTGAATGTGTGATGCAGGTTTTCCGACCATGATTTAATATTTATAATTCTCATCTACCTAAGGTCTACCTATTGCACTAACGAGCAGTATACCCGATCGTGCGTAGTATAGAAGGTGGTAAAGCCGAGGTCGTTCCCAAAAGCTATGTAGATGAGGATCCTATTAAGTCTATTTGTCACGGTTTTAAATGGTTTTAAGATTGAAATGATTAATTAAACCAAAGAAAATAAATAAATAACAAAAAATAAATAGAGGTTGTAAACAGTGGTGAGAAAGTGTGCTAACCTAATTATTCTTCCTATCATGTAATGTTTATGTTTTCTAATTACTTCCTATTGATTCAAGTGGAGGTTTAAGTCTCTATGATAGCATTTGGTCAATTCGTCATAACCTATCAACAAAGGTTCCTACCCGACGTCAAAGGCCTACCCTTTGGGGAGTCGATGGTCTTAAGCAACCTAAGCCAAGTCATTAAGTACCCTACATGCAAGATGCGAAATAATGTATGCCCAGGCGCTAGCATCTTAGACACACATCCCTAACTTCTTAAGTTCATCCATCCGAATGGTGATCCTTTGGTCAATTAGCACAAGAGGGAAAGGTAGTATTTTGGTCAATTCTTACTAGCCCCTTCTCTACCTACTTACTCAGGGTCAGTTGGTTAATTCTCCTAAGCAATTAGATACGACCGCACTTCAAAACTAACGAAGCTAGGGTAACTACTATCGAACTATGCACGCATACACTAGAAACAATTATAGAAGCATGAAAACACAAACAATACAATCAAGGAATCATAACTAGGCTAGCACCAAGGGTGCTTAGCCGATCATATTAAAAGACATAATGAATTCAATGTTTAACATGATTAAAGACATGAATTAAAGTGAAAAGTAGTAGTAATCGCTAAAGCTTATCGATATTGTGTGATTCCTCCCTTGGAGATGGCTCCGTATGCTTGGTATGATCTGCCCTTGGACCTTCTTCACATTCTTTGCCTTTGTGTTATGTGTGAATGATGTGAAATGCAGGTTTTAGGGTTTGTAGTTATAGGCCGATCATGGTTACGGCGTAACCATAGTTGAGAGTTACGCCATAACCTTAGTGTCTTCTAAACAGAAAGCTCGTAGAGGTGACTACGGCGTAACCTATGGAATAGTTACGCCGTAATAGTAGTTCCGCCGTAATTTAGTAAATAGCTACGCCGTATCTTGAATACCTTCTAAACAGAAGGTTGTTACGTCATAATGCAAGTGAGGAGGTTATGGCGTAGTTGACGGAGGCGCGAAATTCTTCATGACCTAGATGGCTATGGCGTAACTTGAGTTGAGAGTTACGCCGTAACTGCAGTTGAGATGGTTGATAAGGTTTTAAAATGTACCTTTTTGAGGGGTCGTTTAAGCCCTTATTTGATCACTTTTGTATCCGTTATTACTTAATATCGTTCATTTTCACTTTTTAGGTCTCTTGAAGGCAAATTCTTTGTAATAGCACTTATTTGGACGAAAAGGCGCGGATATCTGAAGAAAATAGCCAAAGTCAAGAATCAAGACACTCCACCGCCGAAAACACAAGGTGGCGGCGTCATCTGCTAATCTATGACGCCGTCGGAGGATTTTGTGACGGACGAAGCCAAAACTCCTATTTTCAAGTGACGACGTCAAGTTATAAAAGAGTAGGCCGTCGCAACTCGGGGCCTAGATTCAATCGACGGCGGCGGTCAAGAGGAAGGGCGTCAAAGCACAAGGTGATGCCGTCACAAGTCTAACGTGGCTAAGACGAAACCCTAATGACGGCGATCCGAAGACGTCACAAAACATAAGGTGACGCCATCGCAGATGTAATCTTATATATAGAATCCGAATTTTTCAGTATTTGTGTGTAGTCTTTTGGAGTAAAAACCTAAACCGAACCAAGGCTATCTTGTATAGTATTTTAAGGTTCCAAACCATATCTTACATCAAGATAAGTGTTTTACTTCATTAATACAATTATGTCTTTGATTACTTGTGTGTATGCTTGCATGTTCTCCATGTCCGGCTAATTTATTTGTGCGTTTGCTTAGGGAATATGAAACGTAATTATTGAATATTCATTGGTTGTCTCTTATCTTAGTTGTTAATGATCTAGTAATGCGATAGGTCATTCGTTGTGTACTTAATGCTTGATTAATCTTTGTGAACCTTAGGTTATAGCACCTTGAGCGGTTGTAAGCTAAACTATCCAAAGAGACCTTAGAGTTAGAGTTTATGATCCCTAGTGGTATTTTGTAGACGAGACCCTTTGGTAACTTCAAAGAGTTAGGGAGAAACGCATACCCTACAACTTTAGACACACAACGCAAGTAAGAATAAGGACGTGACAATTCAACCACCAATAGGAGATAATTAAGGAGTAGTAAAACCTAAGTAAACACATCTTTAAACTATCATACGAGCACACAATAATTAGACATAGACTACATACACCTTAGATTAGATAATTAGATAAGTAGAGTAAACGGTAGCAATACCAACCCCCAAATCCAAACCTTGAGATTTGTACCTTTCCATTTCCTAAAAACAACATAAAAAAGATAAAAAAAATAATCTTCCTCAACCACCTTAGCGTAGTAACTTCTCACTAGCATTCCTATTCCCCTAGAGAATGATATCAATACCCGTGGCTTACCCTAATACTACACTACAACGATTAGGTTCACTGCCAAGGGTGTTATAAAACTTGCTCGAAGAAAAGGAAGTTCCTTTGACCCCGAATGACGCGTGTAGCGTTATCAAGTTTTGGCGCCATTGCGGGAATAGAATAGCTAGTTAGTAGTCCACCTCGTTTAGGTTTCCTTTGCTTGATTCCTATCAAGTAAATTTTCTCATTTTTAGCTTTCTCATAGTCTATCCCCTCTTCGTGACCTTTGTTCGTAATCCCATCACTTTTCATCATGAAGGTGACAAACCACCAAACAACGCTTTACCACTAAACAAATACATACCGCTTGATCCAGCCTTTGTCAACCTACTTCGAACTCGTGTTGGTAAAATCAATGTGAATGAGGAGGATAATGCTTATTTTAATCTTTACCCCACTAAGGAAGAGGTTGCCTACCATCAATACATAATCGATAATCCCAAGTCACCCATCATTACGATATGCCCAAAGATTAGGAAAGGAAATCCTTGGAACTTAAAAATCCCTTGTATGATCGGATATAGGAGTGTCGACCATGCTTACATAGATACGGAATCTCCCATCAATGTGATGTCATCTGCTGTCTATAATGACATTATGAATGAGCGACTTAATATTAGGAGAGACCCTAAGTATCCAGGTGGAGTTTGCAACTTTGTGGGAAGAGTCAAGGATGTGCATGTCTTTATAGGAAATTTCACCTATCTAGTTGATTTTGTAGTCCTAGAAGATGTAGGATGCGTCATTGACTATAGCTTATCCCAAGTAGTGCTAGGGAAACCGTTTGTTGAAAAATCTAAAATGAGCCATAACAAGTATGATGGAACGGTTAGTTTTAAGGAAGGAACCGATGAAATCACTTATAGGATGCCTTGGAAAACAAATGAATATGGCCATCTACCCATTTTTGAACGAGACAACATCAAGGCTTTTGAGGACAAAAGCAAGCACGATGTTGAAAAAGGTTATACATTTATGTGGGAAAGAACGAGGATTTATTATAAGGATTGCTTGACCCTTGGGCCTAGATATAGAGTCGATGAAAATTTTGTCAATATGATAGAATTCTCATTGAGAATGCAAAACGAGACAACGTAAGGGCACGACTACGAGTCTAGATACAAGACTCTTAAATAAAGAAAAGCGCTTCGTGGGAGGCAACCCATGCTTAATTGTTTGCTTGTTAGTGTCATATATATTTTCTTAATTGTTTATTCTCATGTTTAAATTTGTAAAAATGCTTTATTTTGTTTTTAACCTCGTCTTAATTGCATATAAAGGTATTTTACATAAAGGATAAATGTAGGGAGGATTACACACGTTTTCAAAAGAAACGTAAACATGAGAATAACAATTCATTAAAAGATACATTTGTGTGTTTGTTCGAGTCAAATGCTTGTATCGAGTCATAATGGATGTTTTGCGAAATTTTCCAGTTCTAAAGATATAAATTTTCCGAATTTTTTTTCGTAAAATCGCAGACCGCTTTTTGTCGGGATAACTTTGGCGTCGAGATTGCAACCGACGTCGAGAAGGAGTAAAACAACAGATTACTTTTTCTCGTTTCGAACTACTTATAAAATTTTGGAATTTTCCGGTCTTGATTTTCCGTAAATCACGTAAACATCCATTCCACAAGCATTATATCCTAGTTTAGTAGAGTCTTAAATATATTATTACCGCCGATTTTACGCGAAGGTTTCGTTTGTTTTCTTCAAATGTGTAGGTTTTATTTATCAAGAAGAAGAAACAAAAGATTGGAAGGAACTTTTCACGCATACATTTTTCATGGAAAGGATTTAACCACTACTTTACGGATCCTACCAAGCTAATCGGGAGTACTAGTTTCTTTCGTTTTAATTACCTTCCATTATCATAACTTTGATACTTTCGGGGAACATTGGGGACAATGTTCGGTTTAAGTGTGGGAGGAAAATAAAGCGGGAACTTTGAAACTATGCTTATCCTTGATTATTTGCTTTGTCAATTGTATTTGTGTAATAAACCATGAGAAAATGTCGGTTAGGGTAATTTTGGCACTAAATTTGAAAATTTTCATGATATATAGGAGTGGGCCATTAGTCTTAACAAAAGCGTCTCACGGATAGGAAGTTATATGACTAGCACAAAACCCTTTACCACTAAAATTCCACCCAAAATGTGGGAATCGCCCTTAAATTAGTAGGAATTAAAGCATTCATCTTTAAAGCTTAGAGTGTGAACCGGTAGTATATTAGATTCTAGAACTTGTTTTGTGATGCATCCCGAGATCGCTAGTAAGACTACACTTGTGTAGTTAGGAATAACTAAATGATAAGAGGCATTAGGATAACCCTTGTTTGATACCCGTAATATAATTACTTCCCACATCGGTTGATTAATTCCCCCACACCTTTGCGTTGTACTCATCTTTAGTACACGATACCCCTAGTTAACCCCTCAGAGCCTATCCTTTTCGCGGTTCTCGTGATGTTTCTGTTTTCCGGAATATCAATGAAGACCATTGTTTACACCCCACCCCCAAATATACACCCAAATCGCCTTAGCCTACCCAGTATGCACTCACTTTTAGTGCATTATTGTTATCACCCTAAACCCTTAGTTCAATTATCTAGTTACTTGCATGAGTTGCTAAGTCGAGTCATATCCTTTGTACATAGTTTTGGGATGATTGGGACTCATGGGAAAAAGTTAAAGTTTATAAAATGATTGGAAGGGAACGTTAAATTCCCTAATTTGTGTAATAACGTACCCCAAGTGTTTTGATCTTTTCAATACGAGTCAAATTAGTGTTAGAGTAATAAAAACTCAAGTGTAGGGATGTACCTATAAATCCCTATCATTTTGATGTTACCGTAGAGGATGGTAGAGTAAAAGTGTATGTGAAAAAAAAATAAATAAAATACATACGTGCTACCATCCCATATCTATCCTTTAAATTTATGTTTGTTGGTGTCATTTATTTAGAGTCTAGAGTGTCGAGTCTTGGCTTAGCAAGGCAATTCTTCGTATGCTTGTAACATAAAGATTCTTGACTTGCCACCACTAAATAGCCTATCCCACCAAACCCTTTGTTTCCCTACCGTAAGCCTAACATTACAACCCTTTAAAGACCTCTTTGATAGTCTTTCCTAGGTGCTTTCGCCAAAGCGATGGAGGTTTGATCTATTCTCAAGCCTATGGTAATCTATGTACTAGGACCGGTTAATGAGTGTTTAATCTTCCATTTCCAACTTGTTATATTTCATATACACCCGAGAGAGATGTGAGTATCCAAACACCCCATGTGAGGTGCTAGTATGTAATTCCGTGCTTGTTATGACTTTTGTGGGGCTTATATGTGTTGTGGACTGTTTTAAACCAATGCTTCATGACCCCTAACTTATAAATTAATTGGCTAAAAGCACATTTACTTGAGGACAAGCAAATACCAAGTGTAGGGATATTTGATAAGGTTTTAAAATGTACCTTTTTGAGGGGTTGTTTAAGCCCTTATTTGATCACTTTTGTATCCGTTATTACTTATATCGTTCCTTTTCACTTTTAGGTCTCTTGAAGGCAAATTGCTGTAATAGCACTTATTTGGACGAAAAGGCGGATATATGAAGAAAATGGCCAAAGTCAAGAGTCGAGACACTCCATTCTTTGAAAATACAAGGTGACGGTGTCATCGCTTAAGCTATGACGCCGTCGGAGGATTTTGTGACGAGGTGAAGCCAAAACTCCTATTTTCAAGTGGCGGCGTCAAGTTATAAAAGAGTAGGCCGTCGCAACTCGGGCGACCTAGATGCAATCGAGGCGGCGTCGAATCGAAGAGGACGGCGTCCACAAGCACAAGGTGATGCCGTCACAAGTCTAACGTGGCTAAGGCGAAACCATAATGGCGATCCGACGGCGTCACAAAACATAAGGTGGCGCCATCGCGGATGTAATCTTATATATAGAATCCGAATTTTTCGGTATTTGTGTGTAGTCTTTTGGAGTAAAACCTAAACCGAACCAAGGTTTGTCTTGTACGGTATTTTAGGGTTCAAACCCTATCTTACATCAAGATAATTGTTTTACTTCATCAATACAATTATGTCTTTGATTATTTGTGTGTATGCTTGCATGTTCTCCATGTCCGGCTAATTTATTTGTGTGTTTGCTTAGGAATATGAAACTTAATTATTGAATATTGATTGGTTGTCTCTTATCTTAGTTGTTAATGATCTAGTAATGCGATAGGTCATTCATTGTGTACTTAATGCTTGATTAATCTTTGTGAACCTTAGGTTATAGCACCTTGAGCGGTTGTAAGCTAAACTATCCAAAGAGGCCTTAGAGTTAGAGTTTATGATCCCTAGTGGTATTTTGTAGACGGGACCCTTTGGTAACTTCAAAGGTTCACTGCCTAGGGTGTTATAAAACTTCCTCGAAGAAAAGGAAGTTCCTTTGACCCCGAACGACGCGTGTAGCGTTATCATTGGTCTCTGTGACAAAATCCCAGCTACAGCGTAATTGAGAATATGAGTTACATCGTAGCTTCTTCATTAACAGCATACTAAGATAAAACTGTTAGGAAAATCTCCAAATCCGCGTCACTAAGCTCCAATGCTCATATTTTACCTGGAAATGAAATATAAAGGAATAAGCGTATATATCCATATAAATGACATAAAATATGAGCATAATCGGGAGAAATTGACACTTAAAAGTCAGGATAATTTGATGTTATCAAAGTGCCAAGCACAATATCGTTGTCTTGTTTTGGGAAAAACCTTAGCAATCGCATTGCCCATTGCCAAATTTTGGTTGTTAATAATAGAAATTGTTGGACACTCATTCATACATTTTATAAATTGCTTTAACATTCGTGTAATTGTCTTCTCAATCTCATTTTCCAACAATCGCCCCAATCAAAGAATAATAATAATAATAATAATAATAATAATAATAATAATAATAATAATAATAATAATAATAATAATAATAATAATAATAATAATAATAATAATAATAAAATAGATTGGTTATTCACTCCAAAAAAAAGAGCAAACGGTAAACTTAATTTGTTTGTCTTGTAAGTAGTATAAAAAACAAGAACGTCACCAAACTCACAATAAGTATATTTAGATCTCCCATCTGCCCAAAACACACTTTTTAGTGTGATGTCTTTACTCAAGTCCATGTCAAAGTAAAAAAAAATTATCTAGCTCAGCCTTCTTTTTGAAATGCATGATAATTCAATAACACTCTTTGCCTATGTTAAATTTCTTTTCGTTGCTTACAATATTAGAACATTGAACTCGAGTAAGTTTATCTTCTTCATTACCTCTAAACGTATTCACTACTTTAGTGGTCTCCGAAGGTTTCATACCGTGTTTGACAATAAAGTTACACCATCTTTACATCGTGGGAACAATGAAATATACTATGAGATCGTTGTTTTAGTACATGTGATGTAAGATCAAAAGGATGATTATGTTCACTAATAAACTTGTCTACAATCTCTTGTCCATGCAACAAAGTCACTTGCATCATGGCCTCACATCCAGTTCGTGTAATACAACGACGTTTCACGTTATCTCCTAGATGCTCTTATCATTCATATCCTTAAAACCTTCTTTGTTGCACAAAAATATGCTCCTATAAATTTGTTTTTCTTACGCCAATTAACTTGATTTTTACGAATCCTAAAACCTTTAGATAAACCATATTCATTATAGAAATTAAAAGCAACATCCAAGTTTTTAAAAGTTTTCCCAAGTATAGAGTACCTGATAAACTAATCGAACGCATTTGTTGGATCCGTTATTGTCAGTATCATCAATTTGACTATGTTCACCTTCATCTGATACGAAAGAAAAAAAATTCGGAATCCTAATGAAAATTAATGAAGAATCATAAAGGTAAAAGAAACATATCATCGAACCTGATAGAATATGCACCTCATTGCTTGAGTTAGCCATTGACAAACTCATAGCTTATAGTAGAGATTGATTTAAAATTATAAAATGATTAAGAATGAATTATGTATTGAAGTTAAGATTTTATCAATAATTAATGATTTTAAAATTTAATATATTCGTAGGGAATAGTTGGTGCTAAAATTGAGTGAGTGCGGAAAAATGAAGTTGTGAAACTAAAATGAAAGATACTAAATTACGCATGAAATATTTAGTTGGTGCAGCTAATTAGATGTACTTAATTGTATCTAATATTTCTCTTTTTATATATATATATATATATATATATATATATATATATATATATATATATATATATATATATATATATATATATATATATATATATATATATATATATATATATATATATATAACGAGGCGTTACACGTAGATAATGCCACGTAAACGCCACCTCATTGCCCAAGAATTCATTATTAGCCATGTCATCACATTGTTGCGGACATTTAATTAATTTTGAATTTTAGGCTATTTTTTATTTTTTCCGAAATTAAGCATTCTATTTATTAATTAAATTCGGAATAATTAATTTTACTAAAAAATTCGGAATTTTTTTTCTATTTATTAATTAAATTCGGAATAATTAATTTTACTAAAAAATTCAGAATTTTTTTTTTTAAATTTTGCCACTTGCATGGGTTGAACCTAGGGTGTTTATAACATTAACAAGCATAATAACCACCGGACCAATATATTTTTTTGACTATATCTTGCAAAAACAAATATATAATGTTTACCACGTATCATACCTTTTCCTTAAACATACTTTCTAATAACTATAAAACCTATTACGAATTTAGGGTTTTGTTTCTTTGCACATACACAAAAAGACTCGACTCAACCTTATTCCATGATACTACACAAGAAAACATGTTCAATTTTAATATTTTCTTTCAATTATTATGTATTTAATACATGGTTATATATCTAACATATAATCCATCAAATTCGATTCATGCTTATGTATAATCCATCAAATTCGATTCATGCTTATGTGCTTGGATGATGAAAGTCACGATTTAAGTAGTAGGAAATAGGTATGCTTTTGATTATTTATATGTTTATTTGTTTGTTTAAGAATATTGTGTTTCCTAATTCATTATTCAGATGTAACAATGTAAATTTTGATTTTGATTATTGAATATGTTTAATGTGTTACTCAACAAAAATAATCATGTTACTTCTGTAGATATGAAAACATGTTTATCATTTAAGTAGATATGAAAACATGTTTCAAGTTTATCATTTTTGTAGCATCTGATATGGTAGTTACTTCTGATGCAACCATATGTTTGGTGCTTCCTAAGAATGATGGTAGCCTAATTTTGTCGAAGAATTTATATTTTTCATACGCACTTTCTATATTGTTCATTCTGAATTGGGCAAAAAAAGGTTAAAATTTTGTTTACCGAGCACTTTACATGAAAATAATAGGCATGCACATTCAGTCATTCGAGGTTATTTTTCCAGGTTCAAAGATTCCATTTGATGGTTTTGTTGTGTCGAGTTCAAGTTATGTGAATAGCGGTATGGTTAGCGGTGAATCGTCTTTGTTTGTAAGGAGACTAATTGTTAGTGATTGGAGGTATAATAAACTTACATGGATACCTCCATGTCCAATCTACCAAAATAGGTTATGACACGTTTTCGCGCGATAATATCTCTTGTCGAGACAACACAAATGTCAAAGCTCCTATCGAAGTTTGCCAACAATGTAAATACACATTTGGTGATATTACTATTTTCTATCACTATTAGTGTTGTCGGTATGCTAACAAAGTTAACATCGTGAACAAAACTTTCTAACGAATCTAGTGACATAGTCCAAATATGAAATCGGTCATAGTTGTTTCTTGATTCATATTTGTATAATACTCATCCATGTTGTATTGGTGCATTTGGTCATAAGCATTTTATCCCGACGGTTTTGGTATTTCAATGATGACATTCATGGTGTGGTATGTAACGGCGAGGCGGTGAATTTTAACTTATGTTGAAATACTCTTATGACTTTCTTTCATCATAATGTAGATTCTTTAGTGGAGTTCTTGAGCGTTAGATACCTCAAAAGGTCAACTACTTTGATTTTGCACTTATGTTTTTGATTTCAATGGTTGTTGCAGCATGTCCTTGTGCGCTCGATCTAGCTACCCCAACTCATCGTCATGGTTGCGATTGGAGTTGTAGCAAATAATGGCGTTCTAATTAAAGGACGAGATGCATTAGATAGGGCTCAAAGTATTCGTTATGTACCCTTGAACGATTAGGTATCAAGTCCATGGCTGATTTTGAACCAAGCACCATTGAATGGATGACTTCATAGTCTCGATTGCCACTCTCAACCTGCACTTTTAGTTCTGCTATTTTGAACTTGATAACCTCATCTTGCCTTTCTGATAACTGTGACTCCATTGCCTTTAACCCGCTTACGCTCTGCAAGCACTTGACTTGCATTTGTATTTTGTCTCGATGTGTGATAAGTTGACCTTGCAATTGCAATGTGTTGTGCTCTACAACATGCATTTGTAATTCTTCCTCAACATTCTCTCCACTTGATCCACGGTCTCTGTTGTTTCTCTTACGGCTCCAATTTGTCCACCTTAGTTGCCATTGTGTTGTTAGGTAGCTCCTGCCTTGATCTCTTTTGTAGCACCTTTAATACAAGAATAAACATCACTCAGCAAACTATATTCCCATCGAATATGAAAAACTTTCATTTGAGGTGGCAATTTTAATTCTGCAGTTAGTCGTGTAGCTCGCATTGGATAAATTTTAATTTTAATTTGATGCTAAATGTATGCTATGTTTTCTTTTTACAGGTGCTGGAGCATATTACATTTGTGGACACTCCAGGAGTATTATCAGGTGAAAATCAAAGAACACAAAGAAGCTATGACTTCACAGGTGTCACGTCCTGGTTTGCCGCAAAGTGTGATCTAATCTTGCTTCTCTTTGATCCTCTTAAGCTTGATATCAGTGATAGTTCAAACGTGTTATATCGTCCCTAAGAGGAAATGATGATAAAATACGTGTGGTCTTGAACAAGGTTGATCAAGTTGATACCTAACGGTATGAAAGATTGCATTTATCCTAAATGTTTGTTAGGCGAGGCTATTCAAATCATTTATGTTTGAATGATTTCGGTTGCTTTTACATCTACCATCCGAATGCGTAAAATAAAAACGCCAAATAAGCAGGAAGCGGTGGAAGTCTCCCAAGTGTATTGTCGTTATATACCTTCCAAATGATTGTAATAAGAAAAATATGGACAATAAGTTAGATGGGGTAAACGTAACACTATTTGTATTGTTAATAGGTTCTTTTGCTATTGTCGGAATGAAAATGTATCAAAAGATTAAACCTGTTTTTTAAGAAAAATATCGGAAAACTACGTATAATATTACATGGAAAACAGTTTTACGTTTTGTGCATAAGTGAACGGACTTTAGGACCAATCATTCGGGCATAATAGGTCCTAGGGATAGTCTCATGTTTGGGCTTGACTGTTTTACAAGTAATAGGAGTACACAAACGGACCGGTGACGATTCGGTCATGAAGTGTGTGTTCGCTTCACAAGCAGGCAAAACAACACTGTTGGAACCAAAAAGTAAGGATTTGGTCTTTTGGCCTCGAGAAAAGAACTCCAAACCCTTCTCTATTCCATGAAGAGGAAGACGAGGATGCACAAAGGATAAAAATATCGACCTTTGGTTCCTATAGATTATTCAACCAAGAATTGCGGTTGTGAGAGAAACTACTCCCTTGCACCATCTTCTAATTTGGCTAAAACTACGAATTTGCTAAACAAATTAGACATGAAAATACAAAGAAGAGGCCCGATTCGAGAAAGAGGGGCGATGAGCGGTCCCATGATAAATCAAGCCATCGAGATAGGGACACGGAAGAGAATAATCGATCTAGAGGCGAGACAAGAGAGAAGAGAATGTGAAGACACGGATAATAAGAAACTTTTGTATGCAAAACAATTAACTAACACTATTCCAAAACCAATATCCAAAAATTGGACAACTTATGACAAGGTTAGTTTACTTTTAACTGGAATAGAAGCCATCCTAAGCGTATTAGAAATGGGTGTCAATGTATTTTGTTCGATAAAATATTATTACTTTAGTATTTACTGGATCGATATTTGTAAAGATAAGTTTCCTTTGGGAATATGCAAAGACCTTAGGTGGTTTCCATAGATTAGATCAGTATTGGTTAGTTAAATTATATTGGTGGATAACATGCCATGGCTAGAAGACTTGGTCTCCAGTCCTGCAGACATGTGGCGGCTAAGGTTCCATATAATTCCACAACATCATTAGCATATCTATAATGGTACTAAATAATCTATATTTACCCTTTTAATGTTCTTTCTATTATGCTTCCAGTCCAGGTTCTCCTCCTTTGCAATCACAAGAGGGCAAAAGGATAATAAAGAGAAACCGGCGTTCAGTGAGATCAACAATTGTTCCACAGATTAAAGTGAATCTCGAAAGTTGAAAAGATGGATGTCAATGGTGACGCTTACAAGAAAGAGGATCTTGCTACTGGTAGAGAAACTCAGGAATTCCTTGCTTGAAAATAGAAAATTGCATAGAACCCTTTATGGATTTGTTGTTTTTGAAGTAGAATGGAAAATGTATGGGGTATGAACTATGTGAACGAACTTCAGGTATTTCTTGTCCTATATACTGTCATAAACCTGAATGTATTGTATGTCACTATGCATGTTATTAATCGCATATGAACCTATTGTTTTGGCTTTATAGATGGCTCTGAAGATCTTCCAAAAAGTTTAGGAATACGGGACGACTTCAAATAAGACCTCGAAAAAGAACCTTATTGCTCATCATCATCAATTGAGTACTGTAACGGGAATGCTGCAACTCTCGGGAACCCCTGTCACGTACTACTATTTGAATCCTGACATTCCAGAAATCAAGGAGATAATAACAATGTAAATGCGACTGTAGCATTATAAATCAGTGTGAAAATAGCAGTTCCTGGATATCTAACTCCGCGTTTGATTTCTCAGCTATAACCAATTGACAGGTTCACAGCTAACGCTAAAGGTAAGGACAGAAAGGCACGCAACTTGGGAGGAAGAGCGGCTCTGAAACCATATATTGTTAAAAACACTATTCAAAATATACCCCGACAGAAACCAGGTATATCCTAGATCTGCATTAATTGAATTCCACATATTTATTTAATCACACTTGGATTGAAATTGACGCAAGAACTTTTGTGTTTAGTTTCACCTATAAGAAATTAAAGTGAAGTTTGATGTTGTATGTATTTTGCAGCCTCAAATATATTAGAACTAACGTACAATTTATGGCCTTCTCAATATAGTTCGCGGGACCAAACAAGCACACTTACATCCTCCGCATCTATGTCTCCTTTAAACCCTCTGCTACCTTTACACCCACACAATTGATGCGGCATAATGAGTTCATATCAATGATTCAAGATCAATGCCATCTCCACAGCCTCAAATATTTCGCCTTTCTGTTAGAAACTCGAAGGCCTTTTAGGCTTATATTTGATGAAGAGAGAACACTTGAGAGCTTTACAATGTTACTTTATTTCTTAAGCTTTTCTTCATACTTACAAATGCATCACCCTAACACCTATTTATACTACTCCATGGAATATTCTAGAGGCGAGATATTTCCATAGATATTATACTACGATCTAGATACTTCTTACATAATCTTGATCATTCCTAATACATCATCATCCTTATCTTAATTTTAGATAATTCCTACTAGATAAGTTTATCTAGATATTTCTCATGGATATTATCTATGAGGATTCTCTGGGTTTCTAGAATCTTTTTTATCATGGGCTCGGGCTTTCATTGTTAGTCCAATCTTTATTTAGAGTGCCAAGACCGGCTTTATTTCAAGGTATGTCTCCTTCTCCCTCTCCATATACACTTACACAAGATACTTGAGGTGACAAAGCGGAAGGATGAACATAAGCGATTTTTTCTTGTCGGTTAAATGGATCGGGTTGGGTTGACTCAGTGAAGCTCTTTTATCCACATCTTTTTATAAAAATCATGTGATGAAAAGAGTCACTAATACATCACCATCATCATACCAAATTTAGGAGGTGCAGGGATTAATACAAAAGACCAGATTCCATGATGAGTTTAGGGACAAGATCACTCGCTCAAACATTACGGTGGGTAGGAAGATAAAACAAGTCTTTGCCCGTTGTCGCCAATAATGAATTAAATCGATCCGAAAATTACAGTGTGTTTTATGCACATACTAACAAAAAGATCGTAACTACGACATTATAACATTGAGAGAAAATAGGCCCATATATATAGGTATAGATTGAAGCCTTTCCAGCCCTCAATCACCAATCTTGATTTTGATGACAAATTATATCCACGTAAACATCGGTCTAAGAGATTCAGACAATATGTCACGAATCTTCTTGCCTCTCAAGACCCACACATCAAGATCGAAAAGTTCCACCTTAGTTGCACTCCTTCTTTACGATTACCCTCCTTCTTTCGCTATAGCAAATTATGTCAACGATAATTATAAGACATGCCGCCCATTGGTAACCAACATCTAGTATATATATATATATATATATATATATATATATATATATATATATATATATATATATATATATATATATATATTCATTTATAATAAATAAGAATATATGCGAAGTCATAAACAAAATCGCATATACTTTTACAACCTTTTCAAAATAGGTCTAGTTTGGTAATTGACTCAAATATTTGACTTATCAGGCGATTGGGAAGTCGTGAGTGGCGTCGTAGACTAATTCATGTGGATTTAGGGGTTACTCTATTTTATTTCCGTAATCACATACCCTACCCATAATCATCAGTACAGTATCAACATATATGTTTCTTCATTATTGAATCAAAGAACGATGTTATATCTATGTTAAATTGTGGATGTTCTGAACCTTGGTTTGCATAATCTCAATCTTAAATAGGTTAATAAAATCAATCAGGAATTTGAGCTAAAAAGTGGGCCAAACAAAAAAATAGTTGCTTTTTGACCCAACTTGTAAATCATATATCCTGACTTCTGTTAACATGATTTGGACTTGACAAGTATATACATAACAATATCTAAATCCTTTAC
Source organism: Chrysanthemum lavandulifolium (assembly GCA_022545495.1). Taxonomy (NCBI): domain Eukaryota; kingdom Viridiplantae; phylum Streptophyta; class Magnoliopsida; order Asterales; family Asteraceae; genus Chrysanthemum; species Chrysanthemum lavandulifolium. The sequence goes on from CM040243.1 coordinate 45,588,853, forward strand.
TGTGTGCATCAACCAAGTAGTTAAAAGTCCATTTATATTGATAAAAAAGAAGTGTGAAGATACATCCTTTTTCCTTTTAAGACACATGTGTAATTACACAAAGTGTCATTAAATTAACCACACTTTTCTGAAAGCATCACTAAAATGTGTCCCTTAACCTTTGTCACTATAAGTATATTTTCTTGTAGTATCATATATAAAGGTTTTGAGTTTTTATAGAATGTGAGTTTTACTGTTAATCACAACTAGCTGTAAATGTTGAGCTAGATTTCATTTTATTATTTTTAACTGAAGTATATTTTGTGTTTTTTAAGTGCGGGTTGGTTTTTCGTTTGATGTGACGCTTATTAATTGTTTGGTTTGAGTAGTTGGGTTACAACACTGATGAGTGTCTAAATACTCATCATTTTTGCACAATCTAAGCTGCAAAATCATCGAAAACACTCAAAATGCATCAAAATGATGAAAATATCACAAATCAGTGTTTTATGTGTTTTAAATGCAAAATATCAAAATCGGATGAAAAGCGTATCAAATTTGCAAAATTGGCGGTTTAGTCCCCAGTTTCAAAATTTGTCAAAAGCAGTCCACAGTATATCAAAATAAAGAAAAATGTCATTTAAGGTCCATGGGATTCAAAAGTTGTTAAAACAAACCTTTGAAATGTACAATTTACAAAATTGCAACTTTGGTCCTTAAACTTTGAAAATTGTCATGTTTAGTCCTTCAAATTTCAGAAAATGGCAAATATGGTCCTTTAATTATTTGAGAATGATAAGTTTGGTCCTTGGATAATATTTGAAATCACGCTTTGGTCCTTGGGTTTCAAATTTACACTTTTGGTCCTTGTGTTATATCAAATCGAAGCGGACCTAGTTAACTACCATTAGCCCAAACCATTCCAAGCCCAATACCCATTGACCGACCCCAAGTTATTAACCACTCGGTCAGCGCAAGTCAAGCGAGGAGAAAGCGCTAATACCGAAATCATGAGACATCCTCTCCCTGCTCGAATCCCAAAACGGTGGTTTCCAACATTTTCAACCCCTTCCTCACTATCCATTCCCTATGTCCCTCCACCTCCTCTAAACAACAAAACCTTTAATTATCTCAACCCACTCCATTTAATGTCAAATACACCTCAAGACCTTTTGGCGCCAAAAATGACATATGGCGCATGAGAGAACCAATGGCTAGATTTTGGTGGGATAGATTCGAGTACATGGGGAGCAGTTTGGCATATATAAAGGAAGGAAGAAAGCTTGGAGAGGAGTAGCTAGTTTTATATTTTTCTTCAATGTCGTTTTATAAAAAATGTTTTAGTTTAGTTAAAAATCATTATCTTTTGTTTCATTCTACCAACTTCAAGTAATATTATCGGTTTAATCTAATTTTAAGCCTCGATCCCAAGTTGTACTCACTTTTCATATTTCTTATTCTTGTTGCAAATTTGATTTTCAAACTCCTATGCTTAACTCTTTAGCGACTTATTTTTAAGCTCCAACAAGCTTATATAAGCTTATTACATCTTTACAAGCTTAAACTCAAGTTTCAACCCATTTTGGATCATGGTCAATAAAAGTCAAATGGAAGCTCAATGGGTCTTGGTAATGGATAAATGGAGATGCGATGGTGATGTTGGGTTTAATTAGACTAGTTTAGGTTGGTTTTGGATTTGGTCTAGACGCAACACCATCTGGATCTCTTGTAGTATTTGTCTCAATTTTACATTTTCAATCAAATTTTGCATTTTATGCTTGTTTGAGTATCTATGGTCACCACTAGTGTAGACTTGTTTATATAGGTGTAACTAGGTCATATTAACTCGGTTTAATCATTAATACAAGTTTGTTTAGTGTTTAGCTTATTTTGATTACCGTCGGTTGGAATTAAGGTGTTTGGATTAGTATGATAATCGAGTTTGAGTCTTTGTTTGTATTAGACATTTGCATTACATCTTAATATAACCAATAAGACTAGTGTGAGTCGATTAATTGAGCCTTAGAACCTTAAAAGTCAATTCCATGTGTTAAATGTCTTAACAGTTTATCTGTTAAGTTTTTGTAAAAACAAAATCTCTTTTTGTGTTTAAAATACCATAACCTAGCTTTCAGTAACTTTATTTCATCACATTACATCATTATCAATCCACAAATCTAGATCAAACTTCAAATAAGTCAACTTTTCAGTTTTGATCAAAAAGTCAATTTTGGAAAAACTCAGTTTTGAGCCATCTGAGATTGATTTTTATTGTACTCATTTCTTGGTCAAATCTAGTGAATCTCGTGGTTTTTAAAACCTCTCTTGGTCTAGTTTATTGCTATGATTTTGTGTATTTTGGAAATTTTCTTTAAGCTTCATTTTAGCTTGTCAAAATGGGCCTAAATGTCTGTCAGGGGCATCAAGTCCTGCAGGACTTGTCCACTTTTTGCTTGGATTGCCTGAGCTCATTTGAGCTTGTCTTGATCAATTTGGCTCATGTGTAGTCACCGGGTCTTCTTTAGGATCTAGCTTTTAGCTTTTAGTTTCCACTTATTCTAGTGCTTATTAATCACCGCAACTGGTACCCTTTAATGATTTCTACCATAAGCTCATCACATCAAATCTGTTCAACTTGCATAATCGGTGGTTGTAGCTAGTTGATCCTTGTTCCATTTAGTTCTCTTAGCTTATTATAGCTTGTGTATCGGTTTGGTTCACTTTGGTTTCCATTTGCTTCTTCAAAGTGCTTATTTATAAGCACTTTGTTCATCGATTCAATATCTTGCTCACGACCACATGTTTTCCATTTTCCTAGCTTCCTTATATTATTTTAGACTTTTCCTGAAATGTTCAGATTTTTCCTAGCTTGTTTGCTATTTTTCTTTATTTAAATTAGTTTTTAAACCTTTTTAAATAGTATTAAATACAAATAATTAAGAAAAGCTTCAAACAAAAAAATAAGTTTTCATTTTTCTTAAGTTAAGATATATATAAAAAAGTAAAAAAATATTTTTCCATAATTTTCTTAGTTTAAAAAGTATTTTCTAGCATTTTAATTAGTTTTAAATAGTTTTAAATTAGTAATAAATATATAAAAAGTCTAAAAAATATATTTTCTGTTTTAAAATTAGTTTTATCATATTTTAGATTTTCCTAAGTCTTAATTTTATTTTTCTAACCTCATTTTGTATTTTCTTTTATTTTAGAGTATTATTAAATAGTTTAAAATAGTTTTTAATTAATAATAATTAATTAAATAGTTTTAAAAATAATTTTCCTTTTCTAATAAATTTCTTATATAATTAGGATTGTAAGAAATATAGTGATAGCGTTTATTTAATATCTTTTATCTTTTTAATTTTCTTAATTTGTATTTAAGTCGCTTTATTTTATAACTTTTTCAGTAGAGTAGTCATCCATTCCAAATCCTTCCTGATCACTATCATTAGTGATCATTCTATCGTCTGATCAAGTGTTTGCACACCATTAAGTCTCCGTGGGACTTAACGACCCGGGAATTCACTATATTCCTCTGATCTTAAATTGCATTTGGTGTGTGAAATTGTTTTAAGTACATTACGGTTAGCCATTCACAAGTGGTTAGCTTGTGATTAGACTGCGGTTTTGCACCAATCAAATTTTGGCGCCGCTTGCGGGAGGCTTTAGCGTGTGTTAAAACCTTTTCGATCCATTCTTGCACATATTCCATCTTTTGTAAAAGTTTTTGTAAAGTTATCAAAAATCCAAAAGTTCGTTAACACTTTTCCTAAAGTGTTAAAAGCATAAAAATATTTTCATTCTTTGTTTTATCATCATGTTTTCAAAAATACCAAAATATTCCTCTCTACCCTCTTACCTTTTGATTCTTCATTCCACCCTCTGTTAACCTTTGATTCTTTCTATGTCTTATCCTCGCCTCTTGATTGTCAATGGTGTGGTGGTCCTTATAATGGTGGCAATTGCCCCGGTTGTAGCGTGGTGGAATCGAAGCAGATGCATCTATAACCGGGATCCCTATTCCTACCATAACACGGTGATTCATTCCATCGGCTACCACACCGTGAGACTCGTGATTTCTTGTTGTGAGTCTTGTGGTGGTTCACATTCCAGTTCGATTGTCAATCGAAAACACGCTTGTCTATGAGCGGTTCACGATACCAATTATGACTACAACACATACCACTCACAACCACATCAATTTCTTGTTGTGAGTATTGTGGAGGTCCTCGCTCTAGCTCGGATTGTCAAACAAGGAATCCATTTCCTTGTAACAACTCGACTCTTCATATCATGACCAACCTCCACAATACCAAATGATTCAAGCGACTCCTCATGAAACTACGCGGACCTTCTACGAAGACTGCGGGTTATTAAAAGAACTTAAGGAGGAGTCGGCTATGTCCTCCCAAGATAATCCAAATGAGAAATCCATGGAAGTTTTGTTAGCGAAGAGAGGGTTGCTAAATTAGATTCCCAATTGCCTTTGAACAATCTATTAGGAATCAATTGCAAAAGAAAAAGCAGCCAAGTCTAGCTCTCGATTCCGTTTCATTCACGATGGCGATGATGATGAAGATATCCTTGATATCCTACAATTTTATAACGGTTCATCAAGTTCATCGGTTGAAATTCCTTCCATGAAAAGTCGGGGAGAAAAGACTATGATGGAATTACTAGCGGAAGAACAAATGTTAAGTATAAAACATATGTATGCTAGTCCTTCTAAACTCCTCGATCATTGTTATCACACCCAAGCTCCCACTCACTCTACGAACATGGGGATGAGCATCTTGACCTTTGTTCACGAAAAGGAATCGGACGAATTTATAAAGTCTAGTGTTGAGGACCTTGTCCCAATCCGGGAGAGTCACGGGAACTATTGACCATATGTGTGATATCGCTTCCCTCTTGAGTGTCAAATGATCAATTTGAGACTTTCTCCGATTTTAGCGATGATTGTAAATCCTATGGAGACATCAGTATGTTGAGGCATCACTTCCACAGTCGATCCTCTTCTTGATGAGTTCACCGATGAACTCACTCGCATCGATCCACTTTCATCGAGAAAGTGACGATGATCTCTTTGATTTTGAAGCCGATCTTGGAGAAACTAGAAATCTCTATATAATGATCATCCACTCATTTCTTATCCCATTTCCGACTCTTCCATTCCTTCTCTCTCCAAATGAGGAAGATGACAACTTTGGAAGGAGGTCGATGATTTTCTTAGTGATGAGTCGATTCCAACGAGAATTGACAATACTTACTGATTCGGAGGAGACATCCTTTTTCTTCAAAATCATTGATTGAAGAACCGTTTCCACTCTCCCTCCCGGAAATTTTGTTACCAATCACCATAAAAGCTTCAAATTTAAGCTTAAAATGTCAAAATGGTGATTTGCTTCTTTACGATGAGGAATGGACATGCATTGTGATGCATATTTATTCCATTCTTCACAAATGGTGTGGTTGCTCTTTCCTTTTCTCCTTGGGAATGAGGACACTATTTTTGATCCGGCATTTTCATTTATTATTTATGAGCGGTTCTCTCTATATCTCGTCGGTGTGGAACTTTCACGTGCATCGAATGTTTATCGAAACATCTTGAATGAGAGTCAGATGGAGATTGTTCCTTCCACTTTGCTTCCCATGAACCAATGAATTAGAATTCGAGTCAAGCTAGCGACTCGAAATCAAAAACGATAGCACACACTATATGGGTTTCACCCATATTTACGTCTTCTTACCCTTTCTACCATCTAAGTGTGGGGTGATGCCCACATGTTATATATATATATATATATATATATATATATATATATATATATATATATATATATATATATATATATATATATATAAAAAAAAAAAAAAAAAAAAATTTAAATAAATGGCCATAATATTTCCCTTTTCGTTCTTTGTTTCGGCATAACCGCGGGTACTTTGAATATTGAGGGCAATATTCATTTCTAAGTGTGGGGAATTCTCATAATTTCATATATTATTTACTCAATTCCCGTTTTTGGCCAAAATTTTTTTTTGAGTAAGTGTTTTACACTTACTCAATTGGTTATCGATCCGCCTTGTCTAATAAACTAAAGGATTGGCTAATCCGGAGCAAAAGGCTCTTGGTAAAGATATATCAAATCCGTTTATATGGCTTGCAATTTGCCCAAAATTGTATGGTATTCAACTCACCATATCCTAAAAGTGAAGAGTTGGCTAGCCCACAAGATTATGGCTTGTGGTAAAGCGATGGAAAATCCATAATTGGTAATCAGCTCACCAAAGATAATATTGATAATTTATCTAAGAGTTGGCTAGTCGAGAAAGTGCGACTTACGGTAAAGACACATCAAATCCGTTTACAACTTATGATTTGCTCAAAATCATTTGGTTATCGATGTACCAAGGTTCTTACTTGAATGAAACATTTGGCTACTCAGTGATGGCTTTTGGTAAAGAGATTAAAATCCATTATGTTTTCTCAAATCATTGCTAGGGACTAGCAATATCTTAGTAATGGGGATTTATGAGTGTCTAAATACTCATCATTTTGCACAATCTAAGCTGCAAAATCATCGAAAACACTCAAAATGCATCAAAATGATGAAAATATCACAAATCAGTGTTTTATGTGTTTTAAATGCAAAATATCAAAATCGGATGAAAACGTATCAAATTTGCAAAATTGGCGAGTTTTAGTCCCCAGTTTCAAAATTTGTCAAAACAGTCCACAGTATATCAAAATAAAGAAAAATGTCATTTAAGGTCCATAGGATTCAAAATTTGTTAAAACAAACCTTTGAAATGTACAATTTACAAATTACAACTTTGGTCCTTAAACTTTGAAAATTGTCATGTTTAGTCCTTCAAATTTGAAAAATGGCAAATATGGTCCTTTAATTATTTGAGAATGATAAGTTTGGTCCTTGGATAATATTTGAAATCACGACTTTGGTCCTTGGAGTTTCAAATTTACACTTTTGGTCCTTGTGTTATATCAAATCCAAACGGACCCTAGTTAACTACCCTTAGCCCAAACCATTCCAAGCCCAATACCCATTGACCCGACCCCAAGTTATTAACCACTCGGTCAACGCAAGTCAAACGAGGAGAAAACGCGCCTAATACCAGAAATACTGTAGACATCCCTCTCCCCTGCCTGAATCCCAAAAACCAGAGTGGTTTTCCAACATTTTCAACCCCCTTCCTCACCTATCCATTCCCCTATGTCCCCTCCACCTCCTCTAAACAACAAAACCTTTAATTATCTCAACCCACTCCATTTAATGTCAAATACCTGCTCAAGACCTTTTGGCGCCAAAAATGACATATGGCACATGAGAGAGATCCAATGGCTAGATTTTGGTGGGATAGATTCAGAGTACATGGGGGAGCAGTTTGGCATATATAAAGGAAGGAAAGAGAAGCTTGGAGAGGAGTAGCTAGTTTTTATATTTTTCTTCAATGTCGTTTTTATAAAAAATGTTTTAGTTTAGTTAAAAATCTGTTATCTTTTGTTTCATTCTACCAACTTCAAGTAATATTATCAGTTTAATCTAATTTTAAGCCTCAATCCCAAGTTGTATTCACTTTTCATATTTCTTATTTACTGTTGCAAATTCGATTTTCAAACTCCTATGCTTAACTCTTTAGCAGCTTATTTTTAAGCTCCAACAAGCTTATATAAGCTTATTACATCTTTTTACAAGCTTAAACTCAAGTTTCAACCCATTTTGGATCATGGTCAATAAAAGTCAAATGGAAGCTCAATGGGTCTTGGTAATGGATAAATGGAGATGCAGTGGTGATGTTGGGTTTAATTAGACTAGTTTAGGTTGGTTTTGGATTTGGTCTAGACTGCAACACCATCTGGATCTCTTGTGAGTATTTGTCTCAATTTTACATTTTCAATCAAATTTTGCATTTTATGCTTGTTTGAGTATCTGTGGTCACCACTAGTGTAGACTTGTTTATATAGGTGTAACTAGGTCATATTAACTCAGTTTAATCATTAATACAAGTTTGTTTAGTGTTTAGCTTATTTTGATTGCAAATCAGTTGGAATTAAGGGTGTTTGGATTAGTATGATAATCTGAGTTTGAGTCTTTGTTTGTATTAGACATTTGCATTACCTGTCTTAATATAACCAATAAGACTAGTGTGAGTCAGTTAATTGAGCCTTAGAACCTTAAAAGTCAATTCCATGTGTTAACTGTCTTAACAGTTTATCTGTTAAGTTTTTGTAAAAACAAAATCTCTTTTTGTGTTTAAAATACCATAACCTAGCTTTCAGTAACTTTATTTCATCACATTACATCATTATCAATCCACAAATCTAGATCAAACTTCAAATAAGTCAACTTTTCAGTTTTGATCAAAAAGTCAATTTTGGAAAAACTCAGTTTTGAGCCATCTGAGATTGATTTTTATTGTACTCATTTCTTGGTCAAATCTAGTGAATCTTGTGGTTTTTAAAACCTCTCTTGGTCTAGTTTATTTCTATGATTTTGTGTATTTTTGGAAATTTTCTTTAAGCTTCATTTTAGCTTGTCAAAATGGGCCTAAATGTCTGTCTGCAGGCATCAAGTCCGCAGGACTTGTCCAGCTTTGCTTGGATTGCCTGAGCTCATTTGAGCTTGTGCGGTCTGAATGGCTCATGTGTAGTCACCCAGGTCTTCTTTAGGATCTAGCTTTTAGCTTTTAGTTTCCAGCTTATTCTAGTGCTTATTAATCAGCTGCAACCTGGTACCCTTTAACAGATTTCTACCATAAGCTCATCACATCAAATCTGTTCAACTTGCATAATCAGTGGTTGTAGCTAGTTGATCCTTGTTCCATTTTAGTTCTCTTAGCTTATTATAGCTTGTGTATCAGTTTGGTTCACTTTGGTTTCCATTTGCTTCTTCAAAGTGCTTATTTATAAGCACTTTGTTCATCAGTTTCAATATCTTGCTCACAGCCACATGTTTTTCCATTTTTCCTAGCTTCCTTATATTATTTTAGACTTTTCCAGAAATTTTCAGATTTTTCCTAGCTTGTTTGCTATTTTTCTTTATTTAAATTAGTTTTTAAACCTTTTTAAATAGTATTAAATACAAATAATTAAGAAAAGCTTCAAAAAAAAAAAAGTTTTCATTTTTCTTAAGTTAAGATATATATAAAAAAGCAAAAAAATATTTTTCCATAATTTTCTTAGTTTAAAAAGTATTTTCTAGCATTTTAATTAGTTTTAAATAGTTTTAAATTAGTAATAAATATATAAAAAGTCTAAAAAATATATTTTCTGTTTTAAAATTAGTTTTATCATATTTTAGATTTTCCTAAGTCTTAATTTTATTTTTCTAACCTCATTTTGTATTTTCTTTTATTTTAGAGTATTATTAAATAGTTTAAAATAGTTTTTAATTAATAATAATTAATTAAATAGTTTTAAAAATAATTTTCCTTTTCTAATAAATTTCTTATATAATTAGGATTGTAAGAAATATAGTGATAGCGTTTATTTAATATCTTTTATCTTTTTAATTTTCTTAATTTGTATTTAAGTCGCTTTATTTTAAAACTTTTTCAGTAGAGTAGTCATCCATTCCAAATCCTTCCTGATCACTATCATTAGTGATCATTCTATCGTCTGATCAAGTGTTTGCACACCATTGAGTCTCCGTGGGACTTAACGACCCGGGAATTCACTATATTCCTCTGATCTTAAATTGCATTTGGTGTGTGAGCTGTTTTAAGTCTGTTACGGTTAGCCATTCACAAGTGGTTAGCTTGTGTGATTAGACTTGACGGTTTTGCACCAATCAAACACCGTAACTCATACCCTTATAAAAGGGTTTTCATCAAAGCCACCACCACCCCTGGGTTTCTGACATTTCGTTTATATTTGTTGACTTTGTCATTGTTTTTCCTACTTGTTAACTTTTGTTATCACTTGTAACTCTCTCAACCATATGTTTCCTTTTTTAACTTTCTCAAAGTTGAAAATAATATACTAATTTTGTTTTTATATATTTAATATTTTTTTATACATTTAATACATAAAATTATTTTCTCTCTCCTATATTAAATCCAAAACCAAATCATAATTCACATTCAAATTCAAATGCAAATCCTAAACCCATCTGCAAACCAAACCGACCCTTAATATTTGTGTATTAGGTATGCATGCATGTGCATATGAGAGCTTAGAATGGTGTATGCTTGTTACAAGCGTGAAACTAATTTGCTATGCATGCTTTTCATCTATTTATAGATGAACGCTGAGATGGTAGATTCAAGATGAATGCATAACTCATGATTATGTCATTGATATAAAGAGCATAGTTCATAAAGCCCATCCATGATGAGGTAACTCTCCATATACATAAAAGATGTAAACCTCTGTGTGTTATTGAATGAGTCGATCATACAAGAATTGGTACAATAAATAATGTGATATGGACTATTCTAGAATCTGGGCTTGACGCCAATACATAATATAACTATCGACTAACACTCCCCCGTAGTTTGAGCGGAAGGACACTGGACACTCAAGCAGTACGAAACTCCTCAAACAATGCTGAAGGCAAGCCCTTAGTAAAAATATACACATGCTGATAACATGACAGAATGTGAAGGACCCGAACCTAACACGTAGCAACCAAATCACAAACAAAATGAATATCCATCTCTATATGCTTCATGCGTTGGTGTTGAACTAGATTAGTAGACAAATCAACAACACTGACATTATCACATTAGATAAGTGTAGCAGAAAACAAAGGTGTGTGCAACTCCCATAAAAAAATTTGTAACCAACAAGTCTCAACAACCGCATTGGCAACCCCACGAGATTCAGCCTCAGCACTAGACCAAATTAGCATTGGTTGATGCTTAGTCAACCAAGAGAGTAAGTTGTTGCCAAAAAAACACACAATAACATGAATTCGACCTTCGAGTAGTATGACAGCTAGCCCAATCCGCATCTGAGTAAGCAACCAAAGATGTAGTAGATGAAGAAACAAATGTAACCCATGATCAATAGTACCACGAACATATCTCAAAATGCACTTAAGAGACTAGAAATGAGGCTCCCGAGGATCATGTATATAAAGACAAACTTGTTGTATTGCATTAGAAATATTCGGACAAGTAAAAGTAAGATACTGAAGAGCACCTGCCAGAATCTTATACGTTGTTAGATTAGATATGGTATCATCCTCAGCCCCTAGCTTAGACTCAATGTCAACAAGAGTCCGACTGGGGTTACAATTATCCATATGATCCCTGATGTAGTTGCGGCAATAAATACGCTTGGAGATTATTTTGCGGCAACAAACTTCAGTGGCGGATTGGGCTGAAATTCGCATGGTCACTCGGAAACGGCCCAACGGTCATTTTAATGTTTTTTGAGCTTTATTTTGGACTTTTTTTTTTTATTTCTGTTTTGCATGGGCTTGCTTTCCTTATTATTCTAGACCTAATTTATCCTTTATAAGGACGATTTAGGGTTTGTTTTAGACAGCTTTTGATATTTTTTTAAATAACAATTTCTTGATTTCCAATCTGGAATCCAAATTTTCATAGTTCTTATCTCGTGTTTGTTCTACACCTTCATTCACTCATATTCCTGGGCATTATTTGGTACCAGATTCTAGGTACTAATGGCTGACCCAACGGCTCCTCGTGGACGTGGAAGACCATGTGGTACTGGCAATCGTCGGGGTGGTGGATAGGTCAGCCCTAATGCTAATGCTTTTGCCGATCAGCGGGATCAGCGGGATCTACGTGATATTGAGATTGAACGCCTACAATAGCGGGTGCAAGAGCTCAAACTCCTACAGGGTTCGCTCGGAGAAGAGACTGAATCAGAGGCAACCGTTTGGGATGACGAATCTGAGGATGTCAATCCTTTTGCGGGACGTCGGAGGTTTCAACGCGATGGTGATTACCGTGATGGTCCTCTACGAAGTATCAATCTTAAGGTTGAGATTCCTGAGTTCACTGGGAAAGCTCATCCCGACGAGTTTATCGAATGGGTTAGCACGGTTGAGAGAGTTTTTGATTTACAGGATATTCCAGACAATCTAAAAGTGAAGTTGGTCGCAATCAAGCTAAAACAACATGCGTCTTTATGGTGGGATCATGTGAAAAAGCAACACCGGTTGGGAGGAAAATCCAAGGTTCATTCGTGGGAGAAGATGAAGCGGTTAATGAAAGAGAAATTTTTACCTTCTAATCACAGACAACAAGCATTTATTGATTATCACCATCTGTCACAAGGTTCGTTAACTGTGGAGGAACTTATTAATGAGTTCGATCGACTGCGGATGCGCTGCGATGCGAATGAGGAGGAAGAACAGAGTATTGCTAGGTTCCTAGGCGTGTTGAAACCTGCAATTGCTGATGTTGTAAGCCTTCAACCATACTATTCTTATTCTGATGTTTGTCAGTTAGCTTTGAAGGTTGAAAAGCAGCAAAAGGCTCGAAGTCGTTTTATTAGTGGTTCTCGTTTTTACCCCACCACTCGTTCGAACCAAACCCGAACCCCTTCCGCTTCCCTAATTTTAAAACCAACCCCAACCCCAACCCAACGGGTTCCATTGGTGCTGCTAGCAGTTCCCGCACCATTCGTTGTTATAAGTGTAGGGGGAACTGGACATCTTGCAAGGTCGTGTCCCAATACTCAGGTTGTTGCTTTGGCTGATGAAGAGTCAAGTCCGATTTATGACACTGATGGGGACGAGGTGGTGTACGAGGAGTTACCTCCTGATAACGGTGAGTCTTTAGTTATTCAACGTGTTTTGAATGTTTCTAAAAGTTTCAATGATGAATCGTGGATGCGTCATAATATTTTCCGTACTAAATGCATGGTTAAGGGTAAAGTATGTACCATGATTATTGATGGTGGTAGTTGTGAAAATGTGGTATCTTCATATATGGTTGATAAGCTCGGGTTGCGAGAGGAAGATCATCCAGAACCATACCAGCTTACATGGTTGAAGAAAGGTAACCTCATTCAGGTAAAAAAACGTTGTCTGGTTCAATTTTCTATTGGCAAGAAATATCATGATGAGAATTGGTGTGATGTTATTGCTATGGATGCGGCCCATATCTTCTTTGGGTCGACCTTGGCGATATGATCGGAAAAAAACATGATGGGTTTCGTAATACTTACAGCTTTTCTAAAGATGGTGTTAGTGTTACTCTTCTTCGTTGGATACTGTACTAGTTCCACCCCAGATTCTTCTTTGTTTCTTAAACGTGCAGATTTTGAAGCTAGTGTTAAACATAGCCCTTTTGTGTTCGCTTTGGTCATTAGCGAGCAGAATTCAGATGCTATTGGCTCTATTCCCCTTCCGGTGCAGCCTTTGATCGAGGAATTTTCCGATGTCCTTCCAGCGGACATTCCCCAGGTTTGCCTTTGGTCCATGATATTCAGCATTGTATTGACTTTCTTCCAGGTTCTTCTATTCCCAACAAACAAGCGTATCACATGAACCTAAAAGAATATGAAGAACTTTAAAGACGGATCATTGATTTATTGGCTAAGGGCTTGATACCTGAAAGTTTGAGTCCGTGTGCGGTACCTGCGCTTTTGGTTCCAAAGAAAGGTGGTACCTTTCGTATGTGCATTGATTATCGTGCCATTAACAAGATCACTGCCAAGTATCGTTTTCTGATTCCTCGGCTGGATGATTTACTTGATCAACTTTATGGTGACATGGTTTTTTCTAAAATTGATTTACGTAGTGGTTATCACCAGATTCGTATGCGGCTTGGTGATGAGTGGAAAATGACTTTTGAAACGCGAGATGGGTTGTATGAATGGATGGTCATGCCGTTTGGACTCTTCAATGCGCCGAGTACTTGTTGGAATCACTCCTAAACTAGATTACAAGTGTCAGTAATTAATATGTAATAGTTAGCTTAATTAGGCTTTTATGTTAGTAATTATGCAAGGCTTATGTAGAAAGCCCATAAGCCTTGGCCCAAGCCCAATAAGGAAAGAAAGGGAACTTGCATGTTGCCCTAGTTCCTTCCTATAAATAGCCTTGTAAACCTTCACTTGAAGGTTGGTTGTTCATTTACTTTCACTCTCTACACATAAACTTTCTTATATTATATTCGTTTGTGTTTGTTATTGTTCAACCGATCACTTTCTTGTCTCATTTCTTATATTTATGCTTGTGTTACAAATATGGTGACCTAATAGTGGTATCATTCTCCAAATAGTTGGGTGAAACGATTTTGTTTTTTTGAAATTTAAAACTTTACACGTAAGTTTCGGTCATAAACATTCATACGCTTCAAAACTTGAATTTTTACACTTTTAAACTCAAGATTCTTGTACTTTAAGGGTTCTTTCGTGACAAAGTTTAAGTTTTTGGCAAAAATTTTGAAACTTTACGTGTATTTCATTGTTTTTGAACTTGGTTTCATTCATGTAGCTTATTCTACGCTTAAGGTGTATAAGAGTTTTGAATCATCAAGTTTCATACTTTTGTGATATTTTGGTGATATTGAAGTTTTTTCATCATAAAAATATGGTTTAGAAACACTTTTGGGCAGAGACCTAAATTTTGGCAAAGTTTCGCTATTCCTACGCATAACAAAACCCTAAACCTACGCGTAAGCTCTTCAAGGTTTGATCTTCAGTGCTATTGGTTTATTAAGTGTTTTCTTGCTTGGATAAGCCTGAAAACACTTTGACTTTGGATATCTTTTACACTAGTAAAGTGTAAAGGATTTTTGGGCAAAAACCCTCGTTTTACGCCTAAGAGTAAGCACTGCACGTGAGAGTACTACGCCTAAGCATGCATTTTCTTACGCCTAAGCCAGTCTTACGCCTAAGCTAATCTTACGCATAAGCATTCTACTACTAAGCCCTTAATATACGCCTAAGCTAAGTGTTTTTCAATCCTACGCCCTAAGCTATTCCTACGCGTAAGCTATTCTTACGTGTAAGTTGGTGTTTTTACGCACAAGGTTATTTCTTTGCATAAGTTGGTTTTCTACGCATAAGGACAATTCATCAACAAAGTTTCATTCAACTACAAAGATCCATCATCAACACAAGTTTCAAGATGTCTCTACCACCATACTCTAGCTACTTCCCTCATGTGTATCCTCAACAACAACAACAACTCCATCAACAACAACAATTTTATCAACAACAACAACAACAACAACAACAACAACAACCACTTCAACAACAATTTCCTCAAGGAGCAATTCAACCACAAATGATTCAACCACTACCTAGTCTTCAAGTACAACCCTACACAAACTTTCAAAATCAACATCCACCCAGGAATACTATGAAGGAACCATCTTGGTTTGCAAAGATGTGTGAAGCTTTAAGCAGCCAACAATCCATTCATGAGGCTGGATCACTTGATTGACCTCCAATGCTCACTCCCAAAAACTATGATCAATGGGTGATAAGGTTCTTTAGGTTCTGTGATCTAAAGAAGCCACATGAAAAGTTCTTGAAGAAGGTCATCCTGGAAGGTCCATTTCGGATGCCTCATCATCATCGCATGCGGAGATCCAACTGCTAATCCACCAAGAGGTGATGTCACCAACGTTGTCGGTCTTAATGAACTTACTACCGATCAACTTCTACACTTTGATGCCGATGAACTGGCAATGCAATATATCCTTTTAGGATTACCCAATCTGATACTTTGAAGTGTTGATGCTCAAAAGACTGCTAAAGCAATGTGGGAGCATATTCATCTTCTCATGGAAGGCACAGAACTCAATCAAGAAGACATGGAATCGAAAATCTACTTGGCTTATGAACACTTCATGATTGAACCAGGGGAGCCATTAGAGTCATACCATCATTGATTCTCAGACATCATCAATGACTTGGAAAAACATAATATCATTATGCCAAGAATTGCAGTCAACACTAAGTTCCTGAGTAGTCTTGGCCCTGATTGGGAAAAGTATGTCATTTTCATCTATCAAGCGAAGAATCTTCATCATGCTACATACGGATTATTATACGATTACTTGAAGCCCCACCAAAAGGAAGTTGACAAAGAAAGGTTTATCTGTGGACTCCCTATTTCACCTTCACTTCCGGATAATCAAACTCTTGCTTTGTGGGCTCAAACATGTTATCCTCAATTCCCTACTTTACAAACAGTCTTCACAAATCCTCCACAACCAACTGCAACAATCACGCCATATGATCCATCACAGCACCAATCTCAAGAAACTCAATTGGTTCCATACAACAACAACAATGATCAAGCACTTTATAGTGAATCTAATGAGGATACAGAAGCTTTTGATGCATTGCAACAAGGCTTTGTCATGATTGCTAGAGCTTTCGGCCGATATTCAAACAAATCCAACAATCGCATTTGTACCTCATCAAACACAAGGAATCAGTCTGTTGTTAACAATGGATGTGTTGAAGTTCGAATCGTGGCAATGTTCGTCGGATGGGAGGTGGTCGGGTTTAATCCAATGGGAAGGAATAACATGGGTGCTCCACAACAACAAAGGGCTCAAGTGGTTGAGCAGGTAATGCTCGAATGGGATTAATGGTCTTCGTTGTTATAATCGTAATGAGAAGGGTCATCTGGCTAATGCATGCCCTAAGCCGAGGACAAGAGGCAACGCTTATCACAAAGAGGCTTTACTCTTGGCTCTTAAGGATGAAGCTGATGGAACTCTTACCAACAAGGAACAGAGCTTCATGGCAAATCCAGATTTTGATGATGATATGGAGGACTTGCAGGCTAATGCGCAGCTTATGTTGATGGCAAACATGCAAGAACTCAACATGAGTGATCTGAGCCCAGTGTATGACACTAACGGCTTGTCTTAGGTACCGATCAAACTATATTCATTCGATCCGATATCTCCGCCAACATCCGCATCCGACAAGGCTCGAGTGTTCAACATGAGCCGTCTACATCTTATTCGATGATAATCAAATAGATCCCGTAGTTATATTTGACGATCAAGATGACCTTATGGTTACCTTTGATAATCAATATGACTCCATGGTTATACTTGAGGATCTGAATAATGATCATGTTGAGACTCACGTTGAACAAGCTGAACTTTCGTCTAATCCAGATATTGAGCTCATGACCTTACTTAAGGACCAACAATCCCGAATGGAAAAATACCTTGACATCAATAAGCAATTAAAGGATAAAAATGCACTACTAACTAAGGATAATGAGTGTTTAAAATTTCAACTCAACATTTTTCAAACACAAGAAAAACGTGAAAAAGGTTTTGAAGTCGCTTTTGCTAAATCCTACCAAAACAAAAAATCTTTGGAAAAACAGATATGTGATCTAGTTGCATCCAAGAATGCTTTGTTGTGGCAAATAGAACAACTGAAATATGATCATAAAAAACAAATTAACGCTCTCACTTTGAATACTCAAAAAGCCAAGTCTGAGTTGTTAACTTGTCAAAAACAGTTCTGTGAGTACGAAAAGCATTCAAAGAAACGAATAGATGACTATCTTGAAGAAATTGTCAACTTAAAAAACAAAATCAAAGAGTTTCGAAATATTGTTTATAAACATGGTGAGTCAATCACAACTATTCAAAAGTTTACTTTTAACCAAATCCAAATGGATATGGACCGAATCTTGCTGATTACAAACCTAAGTTTTCAAATAGAGCATTCAAACCAAATCCTCAAGTTTATAGTGCAGAACATAGAATTGATGATTCCATCATGACTGTTGTTGAATATAATCGCATGGAGGAATTAGATGCAGAAGACGAGAGTTAGTCAAAATTGGAAAATGTTGTTTATAACAAACTGTTACGTCACCATGTTTGTAACACAAGCATCAATATGAAGAAATAAGATGAAGAAAGGATCGGATGAACACACACACACACACACTTATGCGTATAATATGAGAGAAAGATTATGCATCGAATAAATGTGAAAGTGAACAACCAACCTTAGCTTCTAAGGAAGGTTTACAAGGCTATTTATCGGAGAGGGAGCTAGGGCAACACTCCTAGTCCCTTCCTTTTCTTATTAGGCTTGGGCCAAGGCTTAAGGGCCTTCTACATAAGCCTTAGCATAATAAAAAACATAAATGCCTAATTAAGCTAACTATTACATATTAATTACTAACACTTGTAATCTAGTTTAGGAGTGATTCCAACAATCTCCCCTAAGTGTTGGTGATTAATGATTTGAGTGATAACGTTGTTGGTCTTGATGTAATAGTAGCTTTGGCGTCTTGACATTCTCCTTTCTTGTGAGAAAAGTGCCTTGACTCGGACAATCTCCCCAGTGTAGGGATCTTGTTTCTTTTGAAGTATTCTGCTTTGACGTCTTCATTTTCTTTGTTCTTTGATCTTCGTTCTTTGTGGTGGTAGTGATAGTAGGTTGTGGTTATCTGCATCAGGTCCGCTTCATTGCTCCAGTGTCTCCACGTCTTTCTCCAACATGCTCATAGTCTCTTTATCGTTAGATTTCAGTACTGACATAGTTCCCTTAGTCTTTAAACTTTGTAGATTCTTTGACTTTAATGAAGAATCATTCTGACTTTGTGTTTCCTTTTGAGAGAACTTCAATTAGTGTTGTTGTTGGTATGAGCATGTAAAGAATCAGCACGATCTTTTCCACCCGTGAGCATCCATAAGAAGAAAACATAAAATATGGGTTAGAAATAATCCAACGCTTACAAGTTTTAACTTCGAGGGTGTTAATGATAGTGTGGCTACACGACTCTAATTCTCACTAAGGCTATTCCCGAGCCGGAGTCCCACAAGTGAGATAACGCGATGTCAAGTACACCTACGCCTGGTGGTCGAGGTACAAAAGCATCACCCCATGATTGTAGACCATTTAAGAAACACTAAGCATAACCCACAAGAAGTTACAAAGTGACTGCTGTCGAAATTTGATGTTGACCACGGCATGAGTTTCCATTCAATCACCGAGGATCACATGTGAACCTCTCATAAATGTTCTCGACAGTTGCTAGGATCTGTAGGACTCGATAAGGTATCACTTGCGTCCTTAATATTGAGCGATAAGCGATGAATTGTCAAGTGTATCTAAGAGATCTTTTGATGAATCTCGTGGCTCTACACTCAATAGTGCACTTTGGTTTTCCGAGAAGAGACTAGGGAGGGTCTCCTTCTTCAATACCAAAATCTCTAAGAGAAAGCCGATAGTTTACGTGGGGTTCCCTATGAGAATGAAACAAGCTTCGTTGAGAGAAACTTGAGTGGCTAAGAAGGTTTAGTGCATGCGTCACCTGGGTCCATGACAAATTTAATCTTCAATACGGTGTCATCAAGTGACAACTGTAGCATATGAATTGAACCCGATGTCCGCCTAAGTTGAATAACTGGAGGCTATTTATTTTCACCCTTTTCTTTACTTTTCTTTTTAATTCTTCAACTCCTTCTTTCTTCGATTCTCATTTTCTCCTTTTTATAATCATACCTAAGGACTTCTAAATGCTAACTATTGGTGGTGTCCTTGGGTAGATCCCTCCGGCTATGGCGGATCATAGGACGGTTATTCCTAACCTTAGTCACCTTATAACTCCATGACTAAGCAATTGTGGTGTAGTTCACTTCTGTAGACTACCCCAAATGGTTTTTTGATAATGGTGTACTGAGCAAGTTGGTTTATGTCGGGAAGGTCGAGCTGAGGTTGTGTGAGGTTTACACATTTCTGATAAGATTCCACGGTAAGTTGAATGTCTTCTACACGTTCTTGGATCACGATGCTTCTGATGAAGATAAGCAATGACTTGATATACTCGTGTTGGATAGTAGTAGAGAATTGTCGCATTCGTCCTTGTACCTTTGCAAGATACATATCTTCAATGTCGTTTAGAGACAATCTCAGAAAATCCGCTTCACAGAAGTCATATTCTTCTTCATCTTGACGTTTGACCACTATCTTCTTAAGGAATGTGTAGTCCCACTTCGACGAAAGGGTAACATGCTGAATTGCAATGATCCGTTTTTCACTAAACACTTCCTTTTTCGACTTCAGAACCTGGCAGTTTTTGTAGTATATTCTTCGGCGTTCAGGCCATTGATGAATCCCATACAATGCATTAAGGTCATACTTTTCCACTTTGTCTGAGAGCATGTGTGTAGCATCTTCTTCGATGGCTATGCTATTG
The DNA here is from genome assembly GCA_022545495.1 of Chrysanthemum lavandulifolium. Classification (NCBI taxonomy): domain Eukaryota; kingdom Viridiplantae; phylum Streptophyta; class Magnoliopsida; order Asterales; family Asteraceae; genus Chrysanthemum; species Chrysanthemum lavandulifolium. The sequence goes on from CM040243.1 coordinate 45,608,979, forward strand.
GAGTATATTGCTGTCGGGAAAGGGAGTGTTAGTGATGTAACGTATTTCTTAGAGACATCGCTACCGTGTAGAAGAAACTCTAGGTCGTTATTGAAGAAATAGCGGAATGGAATCTTGGGTTGATTCGGTCAGCCAATTGTAGGTAGAGGCCTGGTCCAGTCAGTGTAGTATGGAGCTTTGTCTTGTCTGGTGAAGTCAATGTTAGCTTCAGGGTTGAGCCAATCGATGTTGTTAGATATGGCTCGTGCAATGTTGTCGAGATGATATTCAACTTCAATTGCATTGTCTGAGCTGTCTTTAAGAAGTTGAAATGCATCATTCTTGATTCGCTTCAACTCTGCCTTAGTCATCTTCTTCAAGTTGAACTTTTCCTGAATAAGCTTCACATGCTCCATTGTACGACCATCTACCATTTCTTGACCTTCTGGTAAGGAGGGGGTGGCATCAACAAGTCTAGAAAACCAGTCATATTCTTCGGTTGTGTCTTCATCTAGCCATGAGAGAACATCGGTCTTCTTCTTCTTTTTCTTTGGCTTTGATGATGATTTTGGTTTCTTTGTTGTGGCAGAAGAGGTGGGTTGTTGTTGGGGCTCAGGGATATCTTCATCGTTACCACTAGTGTATTCGAAATGATCACCGGTTTTCTCTGTTTGGGGTGGTAACTCAGAGTCCTGAGGTTTCTCAGTTGGAGTAGAACGTGGAGGAGATCCTGTTCGGGTGGAGGTCCTTTGGGGTGGTGGTGGCATAGAGGATGATTCGCCAGCTTTCTTTGGACATTTTGGTGCAGAATCCTTGTCCTTATCATAGTCATCTCTTAGTCGTTTAGGTTGACCTGCTGACTCTTTGCATGAAGATTTGAGTTGATATTCTAGAAGGGCCTCAAAAAGTTTAGCTTTATATGAAGCAAAAGTTGCAGACCGTTTAGAGATTTGCATCACCAATTTTGAGATCAACTCAGCTTCAGAGAGATCAGGTGAGTTGGCCAGTGTATGTTTAACCAATGCGATGATATTTGGAGTAAGTTGTCTGGCAAACATGTCCCTTGTCACTCCAGGAACGGTGTCGAGAAGGAACTTATGAGTATATTCCTTAATCGTCTTGTTCATTTCACCCTGTATGTCTTGATCGAGAAACTTTTGGATTTGTTCCCGTTCACCTAATATCTCGTTTATCACTTTTTGAAGAAGATTGACTCGTCGTGAGTTGATTCAGTTTCTTGTTGGTCACGTCTTTCTTCCCGACTTTCACGATGCTTTGACAATCTTTGTCTTAGCTTGTGATATCCAAGTGTCGGTTGGTTTCTTTACCGATCTGGATGCGGATCTGGTGGTGGTTTTGGATGGTGGTGGTGATGAGTAAGAAGATGAGTCTGATGAGGATGAGACATGAGGAGACTCAGGGGTGGCTCAGAAGTTTGTTCTTTGCTACATGCAGGACTATCTAGAAGATAATCTTTGGCTTCCTTTTTGGCTTGAGCCTTTTCTTTCGCCTGAACCCTAGCTTCTTCATCTACTTTAGATTGAGCTTCTTTTTCAGCTTTTTCTTTAGCTACAGCCTCAACATCTTCATTAGGAATTTACTCATACTTCTCCATTTCTGGTTCCTCAAAGTAATAGATGATAGAATCCTCAAGTTGCTTTTGTTGTTGTTCGTGGGTGGTGGTACCAGTTTCCTTATCGGGTTGATTTACCGCATCGGAGACTGGTGTTGTTGGTGCACCACCACTTGAACCTTCGGGGCCACGAGTTTGTTGCAGATTGAACTCTTGAGCAACATGTTGTAGTATGAGGTTCTTAAGCTTCTTTCTTTAATCTCTGTCTTCATCTTGTGGCTCTTCATCGGAGCTCTCTTCTTCCTGCTCTTGCACTGGAGTTTCCCCTTTATCAGACTTGGGGCTTAGAGGTTTTTCAACTGTCAGTGTATCATCTACAGCAGATTTTGAGTAGGTAACCTCTTCATATGATTCAGTGCCCTCTAATTCCTCATCCATCAGTTTGGGTTCTGGTTTAGGATTTGGAATAGCAACCGTTGATGGTAATTTCCTTTTTCTAGAGGGATTTCTCTTTGGATACTTTAAGGGACTTCTAGTGCTTATAACACTTCCTGCACTGCCTCTCCTGGTCTTCCTAACAGGTGTACCAGAAGACTTAGCATCAATGAAACCTATTTTGCCTGCTTCAACTACTACCAGATATCGTTTGTATGATTGAAGTCCTTTGATAACATCAGTGAGAAGATAATCTGGCAACACTACACCCTGTTTCTTCGTGGTTGATTCTTTGAATCTTACCATGTTGAGTGTGGGTTCAAGTAGCACGGAGTGATGGTTGGGGTCTTCAAGTCTTTGGGGAATATCTGGATTGATTTCAAGAATCCTTTTGATCAACAGTTTTGTGTATCTGACATAAGGGATCTTGGAGACAGGCCTTTTCAGGTAAGTCATCATGTCGTCCCAAATCAGAGCTGCAAATTCGATGTGTTTCATGTTGACCATGCCCCAAAAGATTTGAAGTTCCACGAGCTTCGGATGCTCATAGCCACTGTCACGTCCGGAAACGGATTTAGCAATCATAATGTACAGTGTTCTCCATGGTTGAGGAATATTCTTAAGATCTACTAAAGAGTGTTTTGTGATAACTCTAGCAGCTTCATCATAGCCGATGTCGACCATGAATTGGAGAACGACCTCTTCCGTAGGAGTAGCAAAAAATTCAGTAGGCTCGATGGTTGGAAGAAGAAGAACAGCCCTTAAATCTGCAGGAGTGATGGTGACTTGTTTGTTGTTAAGCGTCACCATCCCATCACTTTGACCTTTGACCTTTTATATTGTGTACGGTGGTGAACATAGATCTCCCAAGATGGCGAATTTGTGAGCATGTTACGGTATGGGTGAGTCTTCGAATATCCACCGTAATCGACAAGAAGACTCAGAGCAAGTGAAGTTGTCAAAATCAACGCTGAGGTTGTTCTTCCCAATCTTCATAGAGACACCGTTGGGGAAGCTGTCATCCATTGAGAGAACATTTGGTGCATCAACAATTTCCATTTGGACGTCCATTTCGTGATCTGAAAAATATTTAGCCAAAAGAACCAACTTATCAAAAGACATTACGTTAGTCAAAAGTTGAGTTTATTGACCAATTATTGAATATGATATGTTAATGAATGTTACGAGTCCAATGTCACTTGTTTGTCCAATAGTCCAAAGTAGTCATGATAAGTTTCGTGAGTTGATTAACTTTGAGTTTTAAAGTCCAAGTTTTCACTTATTTTCACAACATATTAACCATTTACGCTTATTAGTGACATTATGGTTTCGTGATATTATGATTAGTTTATTTACAAGTTTGTTCGCATAACAATTCACAATTATGGTTAAAATTAGGCTTAAGCGTATATTTTGCAAGCTTATGCGTAAACCATAGACCATATGCGTAGGCGGAAGCTTATGCGTAGGAACTTAACTTACGCGTAAGAAAAGAACTTAGAATAGAGCTTATGTGTAAGCATATGATAGAGCTTATGCGTAAGGTTACTCGTAAGAGTGAACTTTAGGCAAAAGACTCAAGTTTATGCATATCCTTCACAGGATACGCATAGTCCCCTTTGTAGAACCTTACGCGTAACAGTTACGAATAAGAATTTTCTTTCGAATAACACATTACGCGTAAAGTGATCCTTATGCGTAGGTATGCACTGGTTAACCTTGATTCTGAATTTTCACCGTAAAAACCTGAAACAAATTCATCATAACACATTTGTTAACACATTATTCAATTCTTATCAGTTTCACATGAAGTCACAAGCATTAGCTGTTACGCGTAGAAGACACTTACGCGTAAAAACTTAAACCCTAGGATTCAATTTTTACGCTTAAGATATTTAGCCATAGAAATGAAACCAAATGATTTATGTGATATCTTAGAGGTCTAAGGAGATGACTTAAACAAGTTATAACATCAAAACCCTTATGAATCAATAATACCCATTTCTTATGAACATAAACCCTAAATTTTAATTTCTCAACATTTGTTGTTTCTGGGCATGATTCAAGTTTGGATTTGGTCAATTTAACATGTCAGAAGCATAACACAACCATCTAATTCATTAGAAACACTCTCATATGAAAACACCCAAATCATGCGTATGAACCCTAATTTGAAAAACGATCAATTGTTGTTTTTGGGTGGGTTTGGTTGATAGAAATGGTTTAAGAAGGATCATTTGAACATTTTAACACTTCCATTTTACCAAGAAACACCCAAACATGATTCCATGTTCATACGCTTATGCGTAGAACATGAAATCAAGCCTAGGGACAAATTTAGCAGTTGGATTTTGAAACAAATCAAAACCTATGTTTAGATAAACACCTAGAACAATTAAACACTTACAAATTCAAAGATTAAAGCACTGATTTGAGTAATGAATCTTATGCGTGGGATTGGTGGTTGGAGTAATAAATGTTTTGAATTTAATGTTATAAAAAAATTAGGTGGAGTAAATATGTAAAAATAAGTTTGATCATTTGGCAACATTGATCCCTCCACCTCAAACATTTTCATCCAATGCCCATAACTTCCATTTTGGTTACGTGAAGAATGATATTTGGAAAGAAACTTGACGACATTCCTCCTCGACTTAAGAAATAATGAAATGTTATAAATTTGAGTCCGGGGAGTGTCAATAAACCAGAAATGTGACCACCTTTATCAAAGAAACAACCGAGATGAGGTAACATGCAAGTACAAGGTTTTATGAAACAGAAAAATATTTACTTTCTCCCCCTCAACACTTGACTGAGAAAATACTGAATTTTGAAAGATTAAAGTGTTGACGGAAGATTTGTACTTGCCATGTTTGATAGAAATTAGATAGGAGAATATTTTTGAATTTTATCTGATTTATATTTTTTATTTTGTTTTGAAAAATATTTACAAAAGAGGTTTTGGTGTTTGGTGGTTTTAAGATTGTTTTAAAAGTTCATCCAGGTTCTTCCGAGTCAAACACCGCATACCAATCCGGTGGACCAACTCAAGAAACCTAGCGGACCCAAGGCTTTGGTGAGAAGATCCGCCATTGGTATTCAAGACCACAAAATATAATTCAACAAGACCATTTTCCACATTCTCCTTGATGAAATGATATCAAGATCGATGTGCTTGGACTTTGAATGTTGAACAGAGTTGCACGAGATCGCAATAGCGATTCGATTGTCACAAGACATCGGGATTCTCACAACACGTAACCATACTCTTTGAGTTGTGTTCTCATCCAAATTACTTAAGCACAAAGACGACATGGCTACATATTACTCGCCGTTGAGGACGATGTATAATCCACGCTTCTTGATTGCGGGACACCGTTTATCACTAAGAAATTGTAAAGCTCACAAGTACTTTTCCGAGAATCTAAGCAACCCGCATGATCGCCTCAAAAAGCTATTAGTTCAAAACCGAATCCTTTGGATACCGAGTCCCAAGTTAATGGTTCCTTTGATGTATCTGAGATTCTTTTAGCCTCGAGAGGTGAGTTTCAGTTGGTCCGACCGATAACGGAGCAAAGATATACAACAAATACAATGTCGCCCACGGTACGTTAGATACATGAGAGACCCAATAATACTTCGGTATTTGGTAGGGTCAACCAATTTCCCATGCAAATCAGCATCCAGTTTCTTGGTATGTGCCATTGGTGTGGCATAGGTATCATAGGTTTGCATTCCATGTTTGTTTAAAATTTCAAGGACATATTTGGACTGATTCAAGAAAATACCACGGGGTGATTGATGAACTTGCAATCCAAGAAAGAATGTAAGTTCACCCATCATGGACATTTCAAAGTGTTTTTTCATAAGTTTTGAAAAAGCGTTTGAGTATTTTAGATGTGTTGACCCAAAAATGATGTAATCCACATAAATTTGAACGATTAAAATGTGTTCCCCATAATATTATATGAAAAGTGTTGGGTCGACCGAACCTTTAATGAAATTATTAGCAAAGAGAAAGGATGATAACTTATCATACCATGCCCGAGGAGCTTGTTTGAGACCGTAGAGAGCCTTGTTCAGTTTGTAGACGTGATTAGGGAACTCTGGATCAACAAATCCTTCTGGATGACTAACATAGACCGTTTCCTTCAGTTTACCATTCAGAAAAGCGGTTTTAACATCCATCTGAAAGACCGTGATGTTCTTGTGAGCCGAAAATGCCGAGAAAAATCCGTGCGACCTCAAGTCGAACAGCCGGAGTGAAGGATTCCTCGAAATCAATCCTCTTCTTGTCTATAACCCTTAGCCACCGGACGTGACTTATTTACGATAACCGTACCATCAAGATCTAACTTGTTTTTCCAAATCCATTTCGGACCAATAACATAGACCCATGTTGGTTTTGAACCAATTCCCATACTTCAAGACGTTTAAACCGATTAAGTTCTTCTTGCATGGATTCAATCCATTGTCATAAGTCATTGCTTCTTTAATGTTTTTGGGTTCAGATTGGCAAACGGTAAGTGCATAAATGCGTGTTCACCGTCGATCGAAGGGTTGTCTAGTTCTGATCGTTGATTAGGGTTGCCAATTATGTTCACAAGAGGATGGTCTTTAGTCCAACGATGTGTGGAGGGTTGATGTTGATATACATTCTGTAGATTATGAGGAATCAAATGACTTGTAGATGATTCCGCAACATCAGAAGTAGCAGAAGCATTTGTAAAAGGGTTGAAGAACGCATTTGGATCATAATTTGCAGGTGGGGGTACATCATTGTTTAGAAGATCATCAGTTGGTTCAGTGTCATTAGATGCGGTTTGTTTGACTGTTTTGGTAGAATCAACTGGTGGTGCTTCCTCAACAGTAGTTGTTGTAGCAGGTGTATCAGGTATTGGATTTTGATCAGGTTGAGCAACGGAAACATTTGATACATCTGGAGCACGTTCATCAATATCATCACTAAACGAGGAGCAAATAGTTGTTCCATTTGGCGTCGAGTAAGTTGTAAACTAGGTTCACCGATGATGGGGTTTGAGGAAGTTTAGACGGTTATGTCCGGGTTCTAAGTTGTTACGCTCGAAGCCATTTCTGTAAGCTCATCGAAATTTGCATGAATTATTTCCATAATCTCCCTTGTACGATGATTCCAGATCCGGTATCTTTTAGAATTTTCACAGTATCCAACAAAGACTCCAATGTCAGCTTTAGCTTTGAGCTTACCAAAGTCTTCACGATCATTATTAAGATAACAAATGGATCAAAATACATGAAAGTTTTTGAGATTCGGTTTACGGTTGTGGATAAGCTCAAAAGGTGTTTTGTTATGGCGTTTAGTAATCATTGAACGATTCTGAGTGTAGTATGCAGCTGACACGGCTTGACCCATCAAGTAATCTGGAAGTTTTGCATCTATCAACATGGTTCTTGCGCTTCCACTAACGCACGGTTTCATCTTTCAACAACTCCGTTTTGTTCTCGTGTACGTGCAATTGATGTTTCTTGCTCAATTCCACTTTCTCATAATATGCACGGTGTTTGATTCACAAATTCGGTTCCTTTGTCTGCTCGATTTGTCCGATCGTGTTCCGGAGTTGAACTTGAATTTTTGTGAGAAAGGTGATGATCATCTGTGGAGCTTGATCTTTACTTTGAAGAAAATAAAACCAAGTCCATCTTGAGTAGTCATCTACAATTACCAATATGTAGCGTTTGCCATTAATCGTCTGCACGCGCATCAGGCCACACAAATCCATGTGAAAAAGATGAAGTACATGTTGTGAGCTGTGTTCTACCTTTGAAGAAAAATGAGCACGAGTGCTTTTTCCTTGTTCACAAGCTGAGCATAAGTGATCTTTGGAATACCGAAATCGTGGTAGACCTTCAACAAGTTTGCACCGTGCAAGGTTGGTTATGGTTTGAAAGTTTAGATGTGAGAGACGACGGTGCCATAGCCAGGATTTTGTAGATGTTGCCTTCGAAAGTAGACAGATGGGAGAAGAAGCAATCATGTCTTGCATTGATATTGTGTAAAGACTTGATGTGTGTTGACCAGACATAAGATCATTTCCTTGTAGATTACGAATGAAACAAGTTTTCTCCCAAAAAGCAACTTCCAAATCACCATCACAAATTTGACCGACTGAGAAGAGATTGTGACCGAGACCTTCCAAATAATAAACTCTGCTAATTTTGATGTTCCCATTGATGTAATCTCCAAAGCCCATGATAGTCATGAAGTGATCATTCCTGAATCTGACAGTGCCAATGAACTTTGAAACAAAGTTTGATAACAGTTTAAGATTGCATGTCATGTGTCGGGAACATCAGCTATCAACAACCAAGAGGATGATCTGTATCACCTGCATTAAACATAGATGACACATATGGAATAGAAGTAGATGTGGAACCCGAAGAGTTAGAGGGTTTCGAAGCAGTTATAGGTGCAACACACATGTCAATAATTTTAGGTATCCATGTAAATCCAAGTGTATTATGTAACCATTTCTTCCATCTCCAACTAGTCTTAGCTTTGGTCTTAGTAAATGCACTAGGTGATGAGTTCTTCCTAGGAGGTGAAGTGGGTGCTACAGATAAATCAATGTTGTTTGCAGAAACACTAGAAGGTGGTTTACCTAGCACAGACTTAGAAGCATTAGTGGGCCTAGAGGTATTTCGTTTTCTAGTATTCCGCGTACGAGATAAGATAGCTTTAGCAACACATTTGTCATGACAACCAGAAAACATACTTTTATGACAACCAACACAAGAAGCCTCAAACATAACATTTAAAGTACTTAAATATTTAGTATTCGTTACAACACTTTTTCTATTACATTTGTCAGACGCAATTTCTAAAGTGGGTGCAACTTGAGTTTTATTCAAAGTCCTAAGGTGTTCTTCTACTTCAGCATTCTTTATTGTTCTTTTCTTACAACACAACTTCCTATTCTTCCTTGTTTTGCTCCTAGGCTGTGAAGTGCGGGCGTTGGGAAAAGAGGCAACTATTCCTGTTTCATTAGAGGGAAGCACATTAGTTTTTTGTGGTTTGTCATTAGATTTTCTAGAGTCATTTTGAATCTGTTTAGGTGCAGTTACTACTGTGTTACTATTCCTATCATGCTTAAGTTTCACCAACTCTTCTTTTAGATCATGGATAGTATGTAACAAATCTTGATTTTCAGAACGAGTATTTCCATTTTGTTGTAAAATATCTTTGGTATATGTAAGATGATCATCAATATCTTTTGACGCTTGAGCACGAGTCTTTTTGAGTAAATCAAATATGACACCATATTCCTTTTTAACTTTTGAAATTTCTTGTTCATATTTGTTAGGTCACCATATATGTAACACAAGCATCAATATGTAGAAATAGAGAAGAGAAGAAGATCGGTTGGACAATAATCAAACACACACACACGTATGAATAGACGGTTATGCGTAGAGAGTGAATGAGAGAATAAATTGAACAACCAACCCTCAAGTGAGGGTTATTACAAGGTATTTATAGGAGAGGGAGCCCCTAGTCCCTTCCTTTCCTTATTGGACTTGGGCCTAGGCTTATGGGCCTTCTACATAAGCCTAAGCTTAATAACAAACATAAAAGCCATATTAAGCTAACTATTACATATGAATCACTAACACTTGAATAAGGTTTAGGAGTGATTCCAACAATCTCCCCCTAAGTGTTAGTGATGAATGAATGAGTGAAAAACATTGTAGATGCTAATGTAATAGTAGCTTTGACATCTTCTGACATTCTTCTTTCTTGTGAGAAGAAGTGTCTTTGTTCATTAGTTCTTTGTTCTTTGAAAGTGATAGTATGTTGTGGTAATCAGATCAGTGCCGTCACGCTCCGGTGTCTCCACGCCTTTCTCCAACATGCTCACACGCTCTTTAACGTTGGATTACAGATTGATGAAGTTCTTTAAGTCTTTAAACTTTGTAGATTCTTTGTTGACGAAGAATCATTCGACTTTGTGTTTCCTTTGATTATGAGAGAACTTTCATAAGTGATGTTGTTGGTATGAGCATGTGGAGAATCAGACGATCATCCGCTCCGAGCTTCCATAAGAAGTAAACATAGGAAAGGTTAGTAATAAGCGGATTCTCGCACTTACAAGTTTGAACTTGAGAATGTTAACAACATAGTATGAAAACACAACTCAAATTCTCACAAAGGCCGTTCTGAACAAGTCCCACAAGTGAGATAACGCGATGTACCAAGTACACCTACGGTTCGGATAAGTCACCGAGGTACACCAAGCATCACCTCGATCGTAGACCGTTTGAGACCACTAAGCGTAATCCACGGGAGTTACCGGCGCGACCGCCGTGGTCGCTTGATGTTGCCACGGCAGAGTTTCCATTCAATCACCGAGGATCACATATGTGAACCTCTCATAAATGTTCTTGATGATTGCTAAGATCCGTGAAGGACTCGATAACATACCACTCGTTGTTCTTATTGTTGAACAACAAGTGATGAAATGTCAAGTGTACCTAAGAGATCGCTTGATGAATCTCGTGGCTCTAGACTCAATAGTGCATTTTGGTTTTCCGACCGGAGACTAGGAGAGGGTCTCCTTCTTCAATACCACCAATCTCTAAGAGAAAGCCGATAGTTTACGTAGGGTTCCCCGTGAGAATGAAACAAGCTTCGCTGGGAGAAACTTGAGTGGCTAAGAAGGTTTAGTGCATGTGTCACCGGGTCCATGACAACTTTTAATCTTCAATACCGGTGTCATGAAGTGACAACCAAGAGTATATGAATTGAACCCTGTATGCGCCCTAAGTTGAATAATACTGAGGGCTATTTCTTTTCACCTTTTTCTTTGCATTTCTTTTTAATTCTTCAACTCCTTCTTTCTCCGATTCTCATTTTCTCCTATTTATAATCATACCTAAGGGCTTCTAAGTACTAACTATTTGTGATGTCCTTGGGTAGATCCCTCCGGCTCTGGTGGATCATAGGAGGGTTATTCCTAACCTTAATCACCTTATAACTCCATTGCCATAAAATCATTTTCATGAAAATCTCTCAAAGTGTTTGTGAATGAAAAAACATGTTTGAACACTTCAAGATTTTTAGATTTTAGAAATACTCCCCTCAACATGTGCTTAAGAGTTTTGATGAAATCGCAGGTGAGGAAAGAGCGCACTTTTTGAATTTATCGACTCAATATAGACAATCCCTTGCGAGACACGATTACGTTGCATAGTTAAATAGATACATTGTCAGGTTTTAGGTGACAACTAGCTCTAATAACTACCTTGAAGATGTGGACAACCCCGAAAGGTTGTCAAACCCGTCAAAGTTCATGTCTATCAAGAGCTTCTTGAATAGGTAGAATTTACTTGGATAAGTCTTGGAGGACAAATCTTTTCAATGTAAGATTGTTCAGATCCCGTCAATTCATGGGTTGAAGTCTTTTCACACAAGGATTCAATAGCCATTTCACAACATATTTCTTATCACATAATTTTCTCCCCCTCAAAATGGCATATAAATGTTATTTTTGAAGAAATGTTGATAATAAATATGACCATTTTGAGTTTTGTGGAAGATTACACAAAGAACAATTTATGAACAAAGTTTTATAAGTCATACTCCCCTCAACAAGTAATACTAACTTTTGAGGTTTTGAAAACGTAAGAGGAAGTGCTTGTTCTTTTGAGCAAAACCTTGAAATGTGAAAGGTTTGATAGGTTTTACTCAAAAGTAAGAAGCTTTTGCTCCTTTATAAGGATTGTGGCACTAAAGCGTACCACAGGGTCCTTTCATTACAAGAACGGGTTGTACACTGTTATTTGTGCCCAAGCCATATTCATTATTAATCACACATCCAAAATAAGAAATTGAGACAGTTTAAGGGGTACCAGGAATTTTAGGTAGGTCAGCAATAACTCCAGGAATGCGAACTGGTCATTGATAGCCTGAGAGATTAGTGCGTTGACGACCACCTACGAAGCTTTCCAATGTTTTGAACTGGTCCCTTCGAAACAACCTTTCATCAATCATCTTGATGATTCTCTTTACATCTCGTCTTTCCTGAGAGTTCCATCTCTTTTGTGACCCGATGCCTTGTTGAATCGCCTTTAACCGATATGCTAGCCCATCCTTGACATGCTTCAAAGTTGAATCTCCAAATTTATGAAGCTCTGTACACGCCATCAAGCAATTGCGGTGTAGTTCACTGCGGTAGACTACTCCAAAGGGTTTGCTGATGAGAGTGAATTGAGGAAGATGGTTGATATCGGGAAGTTCTAGCTTAGGTGCCGTGAAGTTGACATGTGTCGATATGACTCAACAAAGAGTTGCAAGTCTTCTACACGCCTCGATCACTATGCTTCGATGAAGATGAGCAAGGACTTGACGTATTCACGTTGAATTTCTGTCAAGAATTGTCTCATTCGTCCCTGTACTTTGGCAAGATACAGATCTTCAATATCATTGAGAGACAAGTTCTGAAAGTCCGCTTCACAGAATTCATAGTCCTCTTCGTCTTGTCTCTTGACCACGATTGTCTTGAGAAATGTGTAGTCCCATTTAGACGAGAGAGTGACATGCTTAATAGCAACGATCCCTTGTGTACTATACACTTCATGTTGAGACCTTCGAACCTGGCAGCTTCTGTAGTAGATTCGTTGGCGTTCCGGCCAATGGTGAATCCCGTACATTGCATCGATGTCGTACTCTTCCACTCCATTGTTAAACATGTGGGTAGCCTTTTCCTCTATGGCTATGCAGTTAGAGTATATGGCTGCCGGGAACGGAAGTGTAAGTGATGTAGCGTATTTCTTTGACACATCGCTACCATGTAGAAGAAATTCGTGTCGTTGTTGAAGAAGTATCGAAATGGAATCGAGGTTGATCCGGTCGACCAATGGTAGGTAGAGGTTTGGTCCAACTGTGTAGTATGGGCGTTGTCTTTCCGGTGTAGTCGATGTTTGCTTGAGGTTGAGCCAATCAATGTTGTTAGACATGGCTCGTGCTATGTTTTCAAGGTGATATTCAACTTCAATAGCACTTTCCAGCTGTCTTTGAGTATTTGAAAAGCTTCATTCTTGATTCGCTTCAACTCGATTTCGTCATCTTCTTCACTCGGAACTTTTCTTGCAATAACTTTGCATGCGACAATGTACTACCTCCTACCATATCTTGGTCTTCAGTTAAGGCGGGTGTAGCAGCAACAAGTGTTGAGAACCAATCATATTCGATGTCGTCATCGTCAAGGCATGAGACGACATCAGCCTTGGGAGTCTTCTTCTCTTTCTTAGGCTTTGATGAGGATGATGGTTTCTTTGTTGTTGAAGCGGGAGAGGTAAGTTGTTGTTGGGGCTCAAGGACTTCCTCATCGTCACCACCAGTGTACTCAAAGTGATCACCGGTTTTCGTAGTTTGAGGTGGTAACTCAGAGTCCTGAGGTTTTTCAGTAGAAGAACGTAGAGGAGATCGTTGTTGAGCTAGAGTCCTTTGGGGTGGAGCTTGCATAGAGGATGATTCACCAGTTTTCTTTGGGCATTTAGGCTCTTTATCTTTATCCTTATCTTCATCGTCTCTTGGACGCTTGGGCCTCTCAGCTTCTTCTCTGCATGCTGATTTAAGTTGGTATTCCAGCAATGCTTCAAACAATTTACCTTCGTAAGTGGTAAATGTTGCAGATCGTTTAGACATTTGAGCTACGAACCTGGAAACCAATTTAGCATCTGAGAATATTATGGGATCAACTGGATTGATGTTTACATACTTTGGTGTTGATCTCATAGTTTGCTTGGCCAAATGCAATAGATTCGGATAGAGTTGTTTGGTAAACATCTCCTTTGTAACTACTGTGAACGATGTCAAGAAGGAACTTGTGAGTGTAACCTTTAATCATCTCGTTCATTTCCTTTGAGGATCACGCCCATGAACTTGGATGTACTCCTTGCATCTTTCATCTTGTCATTCTCGTCATGAAGGTCTTGACAGTCAAGTGAGAAAATTCACTTTTGTAAAGCATGTCTTTCTTCCTTACTGCTTGATGCCTTTAACGATTCTTGTCTTAGCTTGAGAGATCCAAGATGCCGCTGGCTTCTTCACCGATTTGGATGTGGATCGGTTAATCTTTTGGATGGTGGTGGTGAAGAGTGAGAGGATGAATCGATGATGAAGAGTTATGAGGAGGTTCGGGGTCCTTAGGAGGTTCGAAGTTTTCGCTTGGAACGAGTTGGATCGTTGAGAAGATAATCATCGTATTTTACTTTGTCATCTTTACCGCTTTTAGCCTGTTCTTCACTGAATCCTAGCTTCTTCATCTATTTTAGCTTGAGCTATGGCCTCTGCATCGCCTTTGGCTTGAGCTGCACTTCTTCATCGCCTTTATCTTTCTAACTTCGAGTTTCTGGTTCCTCAATGTCATACTTAATAGAATCCGCCTGTTGCTTTTGTTGTTGCTCAAGAGTGGTGGCACCAGTTGCCTTATCGGGTTGATTAACCGCATCAGGAATTGGTGTAGATTGGACTCCACCACTTGACCCTCTGGGGCCACCCATTTGATCCTTTGCAAACTCTTTCGCAATGTGTTGGAGCTTTCTTCATCGTGCTCAATCACTGGAGTCTTTCCTTTATCACCTTTGGGACTTGAAAGCTTTGTGGCTATTTGAGTGTCATCTTTGACTGTTTCAGAGTACGTTACCTCTTCTTTTGATTCAGTTTCCTCAGAGCTTTAGCATTTTTTGTGGTTTAGGCTTGGTAATAGGAATGGCTTCCTTAGAGGGAACTTTCCTTTTGAGTGGAGGCTTCTCTTGGGAACTTTCATTGACTCTCGCTGCTTGCAACACTTCCTCGCACCGCCTCTTCCGGTTTTCCTAATAGGTGTACCGTAAGACTTGTCATCGAAAACCAACTTACCTTCATCAACTCCTACCGATACCTTTGTATGAATAAAGTTGTTTGATTTCATCAGAGAGAAGGTGATCCGGCAACACAACACCTTGTTTCTTTGTTGTTGACTCTTTGAATCTGACCATTAGAGTAGGTTCAGTTAACATGTCGTGATTGTTGGGGTCATTGAGTCTTTTGGGGATATCAGGATTAAGCCCAAGTGCTCTTTGGATCAACAATTTTGTATATTTGATATAAGGGATTTTTGAGCTAAGCTTTTTGAGGAATGTCATCATGTCTTCCCATATCAAAGCTTCAATTTCGATGTGCTTCATGTTGATCAAAGCCCAAAAGATTTGCAGTTCCATGAGCTTGGGATGCTCATAGCCACTGTCACGACCGGAAACAGATTTGGTGATGATGATGTAGAGAGTTATCCAGGGTTGAGGAATATTCTTAAGATCCACTTGTGAATGCTTTTAGATTACTCATGTAGCTTCGTCATAGCCAATGTCAATCAAGAACTGGAGAACAGTTTCTTCTGTTGGTGCGACATTGTATTCGGTTGGTTCGATGTCAGGGATGAGAAGAATAGCCCGTAAGTCTGCAGGTGTGATGGTGACTTGTTTGTCGTTGAGGTCACCGACACATCATTTGACCTTTGATCTTTTGCATTGTGTTCAACTCGATGAATGTAGATCTCGTGAACTCAGAGGTAATTTGAGAGCATGTTCGATAAGGATGATTCTTCGAATATCCACAAGAATCAAGCAAGAAGACTCTGAGCAGGTGAGAGTTTCAAAGTCAACACGAAAATAACACAAAAATAACACAAAATAACACAAAAATATCACCAAAATAACATAAAAGTGTGAAACTTGATGATCCAAAGCTTAAAAAACAGTTATGCGTAGAACTAGCACCACGTATAAAACCAAGATAAAAAACAAAGATCTACGCGTAAAGTTTGAAACTTTTTACAAAAAACAGATATTTTAACACTTTAAAACATTGAAAGTACAAGAATTTTGGATTGAAAAGTGTAAAAAATAAGTTTTTAAGCGAACCAAAGTTGGAACCGTTGTTACGCGTAAGACCGAAACTCACTTTAAACAACAATAACGATTCACCCAACTATTTGGCGAATGATACCACTGTTAGGATCGTATGTATGGATGATTTGATGAATCGGGAGGTCGGGGACGATGAAAGAACATCATCTTCATGTTAGAGAGAGAAAGTAGAGACAGAAGGGAAACTAGTATGTGTTTATTGATAAGGAAAGGTGATATACACAAATGAGTCTCACCCCTCCATGGAAGTATGGAGGGGTATATATAGCCTACCATATACATAACTATTACACTATGACATAACTAGTCCATGTGTTTTGCTAAATAAGATAGATTATGTAATCCTGTAAATTTCGTTCCATTTACGAGTTAGGAGCGATTCCAACAATATTTTGAAATTTGACACTTTAGAGACACGTTTTCATCATCCAGTTGCTCAATTTTAGGATTAAGAGTTTTTGTATGCAACTGGTTGATTTTGTTTTGCAAAGCGAGTTCTCGATTATGACAATCTTTTGACACCATTGAAGAAGACGTTTTGCATTTGAAAGCTCATTAATCAAACGCTCATTTTCAACTTTTAAAGACTTGATTTGTGACACAAGACGATTCTCAACATTCTCAACGGAATCAACAGGATCGCAGAGATACAATCAAATGCATATGCAATGAATGTAATAACATAACATTATGGATATCCGCACAGATAACATCTTCCAAGAGTCGATCAACATCTTTTCGTAATATTTTCTTTTTACGTTTGGAATTTGAAATCGATGTTTCTGTTTGTTCAAAAACTCTTTTCAGATGTCTAAGTTCCTTGTGAAAATCCCTTTCCCAATATATAGCACAATTTTTCAAATTTCAGACATGAGGTAAAATTCTTTTCTGAAGAATATCTCTTTGTGTACGCGCAAGAGGCGATTGAAAATGTTCAACTTTTATTTCAGAATGAGATTCAATTTCACGTTTCAAAAGTTTGATGTCCGAAATGAATGTTTCAAAATATTTTAAAACTTTACACTTTTCAGCTAATGGTTTTATTTCAGTTAATGAAGGTAAATGACCATTGAATTGTGCAGTATTGGAAAGAGGACCCTCATTAGAAGACTCAGAAGTAGGTGTGAGAACCCAAGGTGTGTTAGAATTATCCTGTTGTGTGATGAAAGTAACGGCTTTTGAATAGTTAAATGGTTTATTATAAAAAACATTTTCCATTTTTGACCGACTCTCGTCATCTGCATCGAATTCCTCCATGCGATTATATTCAACAACACTCATAATGGAATCATCAATTCTGTGTTCTGCACTGTAAACTTGTGGATTTGGTTTCAATGCTCTATTTGAAAACTTAGGTTTGTAATCAGCAAGATTCGGTCCATATCCATTTCGATTTGGTTTAAAAGTTAACTTTTGAATAGTTGTGATTGACTCACCATGTTTATAAACAACATTTCGAAACTCTTTGATTTTGTTTTGTAATTCGACAATTTCTTCAAGATAGTCATCTATTCATTTCTTTTAATGCTTTTTGTGCTCACAGAACTTTTTTTGACAAGTTAACAACTCAGACTTGGCTTTTTGAGTTTCCGAAGTGAGAGAGTTAAGTTGTTGTTTATGATCGTATTTCGCTTGTTCTATTTGAGACAACAAAGCATTCTTAGATGCAACTAGATCACGTGTCTCATTGTTCCAATGATTTTTCGTTTTGGTGAGATTTAGCAAAAGCGTCTTCAAAACCTTTTTCACGTTTTTCTTGTTTTTGAAAATTGTTGAGTTGAAATTTTAAGCATTCATTATCCTTAGTCAACAATGCATTTTTGTCTTTTAGTTGCTGATTGATGTTTTTACACAATTCCAATCGAGATTCTTGGTCTTTAAGTAAGGGCATGAGCACAAGATCTAGATGAGACGAAAGTTCAGCTTGTTCAACGTGAGTCTCAACATGATCATTGTTCAGATCCTCAAGTATAACCACGGAGTCAACTTGATTATGAATAGTAACCATAAGGTCATCTTGATCATCAAATATAACTACATGATCTATTTGATTATCATCGGAATGAGATGTGGACGGCTCATGTTGAACATTCTGAGTCTCGTCGGATGCAGATGTTGGAGGAGATATCAGATCAGGTATAAGAATGTTAGGATCCGATACCTGAGACAAGCCGTCAGTGTCATACACTGGGCCTGTGTCGCTCATGTAGAGTTCTTGCATGTTTGCCATTAACATCACAGCTGCATTAGCCTGCAAGTCCTCCATGTCATCATCAGAATTTGCATTTGCCATGAAGCTTTGTTCTTTGTTGGTAAGAGTTCCACCAGCTTCATCCTTAAGAGCCAAGAGTAAAGCCTCTTGTCATAAGCGCCTCTTGTCCTCGGCTTTAGGCATGCATTAGCCGATGACCCTTCTCATTACAGCTTGTAACAACAAAGACCATTAATCCCGATCCCGAGCATTACCTGCTCAACTACTTGAGCCCTTTGTTGTTGTGGAGCACCCATGTTATTCCTTCCCATTGATTAAACCCTTGACCACCGCCCATCGAAGAACATTACCACGATTCGAACTTTAACACGTCCATTGTTAACAACACTGATTCCTTGTGTTTAATGAGGTACGAATGCGATTGTTGGATTTGTTTGAATATCGGCCGAAAGCTCTAGCAATCATGACAAACCCTTGTTGCAATGCATCAAAAGCTTCTGTATCCTCATTAGATTCACTGTAAAGTGCTTGATCATTGTTGTTTTTGTATGGAACCACTTGAGTTTCTTGAGATTGGTGCTGTGACGGATCATATGGTGTAATTGTTGCAGTTGGTTGTGGAGGATTTGTGAAGACAGTTTGTAATGTCGGGAATTAAGGATAACAAGTTTGAGCCCACAAAGCTAATTGTGGATTATCCGAAAGTGAAGGTGAGACAGGGAGTCCACGGATAACCCTTTCTTTGTCAACTTCTTTTTGGTGGGGCTTCAAATAGTCGTACAACAATCCGTATGTAGCATGATGAAGATTCTTTGCTTGACGGATGAAAATGACATACTTTTCCCAATCAGGACCAAGACTACTCAGGAACTTAGTGTTGACAGCAATTCTTGGCATAATAATGTTATGTTTGTCCAAGTTATTGATGATGTCTAAAAATCGATGATGATATGACTCTAATGTCTCCCCTGGTTCAATCATGAAGTGTTCATATGCTAAGTAGATTTTTGATTCCATGTCTTCTTGATTGAGTTCAGTTCCTTCCATGAGAAGATGAATATGCTCCCATATTGCTTTAGCGCTTTTGAGCATCAACGCTCAAAGTATCGGATTGGGTAATCCC
The DNA here is from genome assembly GCA_022545495.1 of Chrysanthemum lavandulifolium. Lineage (NCBI taxonomy): Eukaryota > Viridiplantae > Streptophyta > Magnoliopsida > Asterales > Asteraceae > Chrysanthemum > Chrysanthemum lavandulifolium. The sequence continues at coordinate 45,628,245 of CM040243.1, forward strand.
AAAGGATGTATTGCATTGCCGGTTCATCGGCTTCAAAGTGTAGAAGTTGATCGGTATTAAGTTCATTAAGATTTGCAATGTTGGTGAGATCATCTCTTGGTGGATTAGCGATTGGATCTTCTGCACAATGATAGTAGGCATCCAAATGGACCTTCCATGATGACCTTCTTCAAGAACTTTCCATGTGGCTTCTTTAGATCACCAAACCTAAAGAATCTTATCACCCATTGATCATAGTTTCCGGAGTGAGCATTGAGGTCTATCAAGTGATCCGACTTCATGTATGGATTGTTGGCTACTTAAAGCTTAACACATCTTTCCATACCAAGATGGTTCCTTCATAATATTCCTGGATGGATGTTGATTGTTAAAATTTGTGTAAGGTTATACTTGAAGACTAGAGGGTGGTTGAATAATTTGTGGTTGAATTGCTCCTTGAGGAAATTGTTGTTGAAGTTTTTGTTGTTGTTCTTGTTGTAGTTGTTGATAAAATTGTTGTTGTTGATGGAGTTGTTGTTGTTGTTGTTGAGGATACACATGAGGGAAGTAGCTAGAGTATGGTGGTTGAGACATCTTAAAACTTGTGTTGATGATGGATCTTTGTAGTCGAATGAAAAATTTGTTGATGAAGTATCCTTAGGTGTAGAAAAGCGACTTATGCGTAAAGAAGAGCTTATGCGTAAAACCAATCCTTACGCTTAAAAATAAACTTACGCGTAGTGATAGCTTAAGCGTAAACTTGAATAATCCTTAGGTTATGTGGAAACTAAAGACTTAGTAGTAAGAAACTTATGCGTAATATTTCCTTAGGCGTAAGACGTGCTTATGCGTAGGAAATGCTTAGGCGTAGGATTTCTTACTCGTAAGCTTTTATGCTTATGCGTAAAACTAGGGTTTTATCCCAAAAATCCTTTACACTTATTCAGTGTATATATCCAAGGTTGAAGTGTTTTCAGGCTTATCCAAGCAAGAAAACACTGAGTAAACCAATTTCACTGAAGATCAAACCAAGGAAATCTTATGCGTAACTTTAGGGTTTTGTTACGCGTAGAAATAGCCAAATTTTGCCAAAAATTTGTTTTCTGCTCAAAAGTGTTTCTAAACCAGATTTTTATGATGAAAAAGCTTTAATATCACCAAAATATCACAAAAGCATGAAACTTGATGATCCAAAACTCTTACCCTTACGCGTAGAAAACACTACACGTATCAAATCAAGCTTAAAACAATGAAATACACGTAAAGTTTCAAAATTTTATCAAAACTTAAACTTTATCACCAATAAACCTTGAAAGTACAAGAATCTTGAATTTTAAAGTGAAAAAATAAGATTTTGATGCGTATGAAAGTTTAATAACGAGACTTACGCGATAGCTTATAACTTCAAAAACAAAATCGCTTTCACCCACCTATTTGGCGATTGATACCATCGTTAGGTCACCATGTTTGTAACACAAGCATCAATATAAAGAAATAAGATGAAGAAAGGATCGGATGAACACACACACACTTATGCGTATAATATGAGAGAAAGATTATGCATAGAATAAATGTGAAAGTGAACAACCAGCCTTCTATGGAAGGTTTACAAGGCTATTTATAGGAGAGGGAGCTATGGCAACACTCCTAGTCCCTTCCTTTCCTTATTAGGCTTGGGCCAAGGGTTATGGGCCTTCTACATAAGCCTTAGCATAATAACGAACATAAAGGCCTAATTAAGATAACTATTACATATTAATTACTAACACTTGTAATCTAGTTTAGGAGTGATTCCAACACAAACCATTTAACTATTCAAAAGCCGTTACTTTTGTCACACAACAGGATTTTTCTAACACACCTTGGGTTATCACACTTACTTCTGAGTCTTCTCATGAGGTCTCCTTTCCAATACCGCATAAATTAATGGTCCTTTACCTCCACTTAGTGAAATAAAGCCATTTGCCGAACAATGTAAAGTTATAAAATATTTTGACACATTCTTATCGGACATCAAACTTTTGAAACGTGAAATTGAAATCAATTCTGAAGTAAAAGTTTAACATTTTCAATCGCCTCAAGCGCGAGCCCAAAGAGATATTTTTCAAAAAGAATTTTACCTCATGTCCGAAATTTGAAAAATTGTGCAATATATTGGGAAAGAGATTTTCACAAGGAACTTGGACTTATGAAAACATTTTGAGCAAACAAAACATCGATTTCAAACACAAAACGAAAAGAAAATGTTAAGAAAGATGTTTATCGACTCTTGGAAGATGTTATATATGCCGATATCAATAATGTTGTGTTATTACATTCATTGCATATGCATTTGATTATATCTCTGCGATTCTGTTGATTCTGTTGAGAATGTTGAGAATATCGACTATCGTAACAAATCAAGTCTTTAAAAGTTGAAAATGAACGCTTGTTAAACGAGCTTTCAAATGCAAAACGTCGTCTTCAATGGTGTCAAAAGATTGTCAAAATCGAGAACTCGCTTTGTAAAACAAAATCAACCAGCTTGCATACAAAACTCTTAATCCAAAACTTGAGCAACTGGATGATGAAAACATGTCTTTGAAGTATCAAATTTCAAAATATGAACAAGAAATTTCAAAAGTTAAAAGGAATATGGTGTCATATTTGATTTACTCAAAATATGTTGATGATCATCTTGCATACACCAAAGATGTTTTACTGACGAGATGGACTCACTCGCTCGAAAATCTAGATTTGTTACACACTATCCATGATTTAAAAGTAGAGTTGGTGAATCTTAAGCAAGATAGGAATAGTAACACAAGAGTAATTGCACATAAACAGATTCAAAATAACTCTAGAACATCAAATGACAAACCACAAGAAACTAATGTGCTTCCTCATCGAAACAGAATAGTTGCCTCTTTTCCCAACGCCGCACTTCACACCTAGAGCAATACAAGGAATAATAGGAAGTTGCGTCGTAAGAAAAGAACAATAAAGATCTCTGAAGTAGAAGAACACCTTAGGAATTTGAATAAAACTCAAATTTAATGGAGAAAGTGATGTAACGAATACTGAATCTTTAAGTACTTTAAATGTTATGTTTGAAGCCTCTTGTGTTGGGTGTCATAAAAGCATGTTCTCTGGTTATCATGATAAATGTGTTGCTAAGACCATCTTGAATCGTAAGCGGAATAATAGAAAATGGTATACCTCTAGGCCCAATAATGCTTCTAAGTCTGTGCTAGGTAAACCACCCTCTAGTGTTCCGACTACAATCATTGATGTACCCATAAAATCCCCTTCACCTCCTAGGAAGAACTTATCACCTAGTGCATTTACTAAGACCAAATCTAAGACTAGTTGGAGATGGCAGAAATGGTTACATAATACACTTAGCTTTACATGGATACCTAAAATTATGAACATGTTTGTTTCACCTATAACTGCATCGGAACCCTCTAACTCTTCGGGTTCCACATATACTTCTATTCCATCTGTATCGTCTGTTTGTAATGCAGGTGATGCAGATCATCCTCTGGGTTGTTGATAGCGGATGTTCCCGATACATGACAGGCAATCTTAAACTGTTATCAAACTTTGTTTCAAAGTTCATTGGCACTGTCAGGTTCAGGAATGATCACTTCGCGGATATCATGGGATTCGGAGATTAGATCAATGGGAACATCGAAATTAGCAGTATTTTATTATGTGGAAGGTCTCGGTCACAATCTCTTTTCAGTCGGTCAAATTTGTGATGGAGATTTGGAAGTTGCTTTTAGGGAAAAAACTTATTTCATTCGTGGTCTACAAGGAAACAATCTTATGTCTGGTCAACGCACATCAAGTCTTTACACAATCTCAATGCCAGACATGATTGCTTTATCTCCCATCTGTCTACTTTCTAAGGCAACATCTACAAAATCCTGGCTATGGCACCGTCGCCTCCCACATCTAAACTTTCAAACCATAACCAACCTTGCACGGTACAAACTTGTTGAAGGTCTCAAGATTTTGGTATTCTAAAGATCACCTATGCTCGACTTGTGAACAAGGGAAAAGCACTCGTGCTCACTTTCCTTCAAAGGTGGAACACAAACACAAAGATGTGCTTCATCTTCTTCACATGGATTTATGTGGCCCGATGCGCGTGTAGACGATTAATGGCAAACACTACATCTTGGTAATTGTATATGACTACTCAAGATGGACTTGGGTTTATTTTCTTCAAAGTAAAGATCAAGCTCCACAGATGATCATCACCTTTCTCATGAAAATTCAAGTTCGACTCCGAACACGGTCGAGACAAATCGTAATGCACAAAGGAACCGAATTTGTGAATCAAACTCTTCGTGCATATTATGAGAAAGTGGTAATTGAGCATCAAACATCAATTGCACGAACATCGGAACAAAACGGAGTTGTTGAAAGATGAAACCGTGCGTTAGTGGAAGCTGCAAGAATGATGTTAATAAATGCAAAACTTCCAGACACTTGTGGGTCAAGCCGTGTCAATCGCATGCTACACTCGTAATCGCTCAATGATTACCAAACGCCACAACAAAACACCTTATGAGCTTATCCACAACCGTAGAACCGAATCTCAAACACTTTCATGTATTTGGATCCCTTTGTTATACGAATAATGATCATAATGACTTTGGTAAGCTCAAAGCCAAAGCTGACATTGAAGTTTTTGTTGGATATTGTGAAAACTCTAAGGGTTACCGGATCTGGAATCGTCGTACAAAGGAGATTATGGAAACGATTCATGAAAATTTCGATGAGCTTATAGAAATAGCTTCTGAGTATAACAGCTTGGAACCCAGACATAACCGTCTAAACTTTCCCCAAACCCCATCATCAGCTGAACCAAGTTTACAACTTACTCGACGTCAAATGGAACATCTATTTGCTCCTCTGTTTAACGATGATCATGATGAAAGTGTGGTATGTGCTAAAACACATACCTTTTCTTTATCAAAATAGACCCAAAACAACCAAGAAAGAGCCGTTTATTGCTAATATTTGTGGTTTTCTTGAGTTTGTGCTTGTGCAGGTATGGATATGTAAAACACGCAAAAGGTACCAAATCGATGTAAAACCGAGCACGGGAGATCAAGAGAGCTTAAGGCGGGCGGAAGGTCGAATTATGCATTTTGAAGATTTCTAATCTCGAGGATGATTTGTGAAGATTTGATCAAAGTTTGAAGAAATGTCGAAATTCCTCAAGTTTCAAAGAATTGTCGAAATGGCCCTTGAAGATTCGAAAGTTGCAAAATCAGTCCTCGAATTATTTATGGTTGACAAGAGTGGTCCTTGAAGATATTTTCGAATCTACACGCTTGGTCCTTGGAATTTCAACTTTGCAAGATTAGTCCTTATATGTTGGATCACACTTAGTACCATTAGTCCAAAATATAACAAATCCAATATTCAAGTCCAATTCACATATACCCGGCCCTTTATAACTTAAACCCTCAACCCGGTTTATTAAACCACACCAAATACTCCTTTACCCGAAATAAAACCCAAGTCAACTATTATGGCGGTCAAAGATATTTAAAAACTATTATTAAACCAAACGCGCCTTTAAACAGCTTCTCTTCCCTCGCGCCCCAAACACCACCATACACACCCATTCACCAAAATAACCTAAACCAAACACTATCCTCGTACCTAGAATCTATCTAGAAACCTTTCCCACCGACATGTCGAGAGAGATGGCCACGTGGCCAAATGGCATAACTTGATTGGACTAAACACCTAATTAAGCTAAATGGTGCCCTTTGATTGGTGAAAATGATAATGGGTGAATGAATGGCTCTCAATTACGCTTCTAGGCTCTTCCAGGATCCCAAGACCTCTCCATTTCAAATATAAATAGGACCTTTGTGCTCACATTGTATTTCGTAGTAGTGTAGTAGTTTAGTAGCAATTTACATTTCAATTTTCATTTCTTGTATCTTTTAAGTTTTTCAAGATGGTTTCTTAAAGTATTCTCGCTTGTAATCTCACTTTTAGTTTTAATAAAAGTTTCAAGTATTTCATTTTTGGTTGATCTCAATCCGTACTCTTCCTTTGATTAAGCTCTAAATATTGTTAGTTTTAGCTCATATAAGCTCTCGAATAGCTTATGTGAGCTTGTGTTATCCATCTCATTTTAGTCCTATTCGCTTTTACAAAATCAAGAAAAGTCAAAGAAAGTCAAACTGCTTATTTTGAGATTGCTTATTGTCAAACTTGTGTTTTCATCATAAAAGGGATGTGCTTTGATCTTTATTTCATCAGTTAAATCCAATCAAGAGGTAAAGCCAACAAATTTGTACCAAACACCCTTCATAAAGGAGTGTTTGGTATAAAGGGTTCTTGACCAATTTTAAGGTACTCTTTGGGTTGAAACTGTTTTGATCATTAAATTTAGTAGTCTGAGTGTTGTTTGTGGTAAATTTGATCGGGTTTCACAAAGTTTAGAGTGATTTCAGGTTAGGATACTAATAAGTCACACAACGACTTATAGCCTAGCTTTGGTCCAAGCTTTTGTTTGAGCCATCTTGTGAGTCACTTAGCACCTTTGAGTCCATTGCAAGTTCTCGTTTAAGTATCAATTAGTGTCAAAAGTTTTTGGTCAATATCTCACTGTTTCATGTTTCACAAAACAGTTTTGTAGTCAAATTCTCTAGTCATTTCTTGTCCAAATCCTTTCAAAACACAAAAATTAGTTTAGGTAGAGTTTAGCAATCATATTCGCTTATAATCGCTTTTACAAACTTTCAATAGCTTTCACAAGCTCAAACTGGCTTTTCAAATCTGTCCAAACCTTATCAAGAAAACAAGAGCTTAATGCACTCACACACCCTTTTATCGTGTCTTTTAAACTCCTCATTTGAGCTTCAAAACTCTTAAAATTGGTTCTTTGTACTCTCGGTACATGGGTCAAATCGATCTAGCTTATTTTGGCAATAGAAACTGTTTGCTAGCTTATTAATAAGCTTGAAGGTTGTCCCACTTTCGCCATCTTGTTGGAATTTCAAGAACTATAGTTAGCCTATATAGCTTATTAGACTTTAAGGTTAGCTTAAATTTCTCTTAGATACCTTAATATAGATAGCTTATTAGGTCTTGCTCTCCCTTATAGCTTATTTGAGTAACCACTTAGCTTATTAGCTTATAGCTTTAAGTAGTTTCATCTTAGCTTAATCATTCCTTAATAACTAGCCTATTGTATGCTCCCATAGCTCTATCTCTGTCATTTCTAGGTTCCTTTAAGATCCCCTTAGCTTAAGATCAGTTTATAGCTTGTAGCTTATTTTTAAGTGCTTATTTGGTATTAATTTACACTGCAGCCCTGGATTTCTACACATAAGCCCCATATTTCTTATTTTTCTTAGAACCGAAGAACTTTTAGAATTTTCCTAAAATTTCATCATTTTGGTCACCATTTAGTATTTTTCTTAATTAAAAATAGATTTTAATCACTTTTAAATAGGTTTTATTGCAATTAATTGAGAAAAGCTCCAAAAATAATTTTTCAATTTTAGTAGTTTAAGATAAATATAAAAGCATAAAAAGATTTTTCCATATTTTTCCCCACTTATTTTGTATTTTTCACAATTTAAATTAGATTAAATTAGTTTTAAATTAGTAGAAAATAGAAATTAATCAAAAATATAAAAATAGTTTTAAAAAGTTGTTAAGATCGCTTATAAGCTCAGCTAGGGATCAATAACAAAGATTAATAACATCGTGACGCAACGTAATAATCAAAACAATACTTTGTTATTGAACAAGGTTTTCATTCACCATCAACTAATACTCTAATATTATTAGACGCTTATAGAAACACGCCTACTAACTAAACTAATAACCTGGCGCTTACAAGACCATACGCCTAGGACACACTAATCTAAAACTAATACCCTAGACGCTCTTCCCAACGCCTAGGCTAAACACACACCTTTAGTCGACTACATTATTGGAAGACTTCATTAAAAACCTACACCTATGTCCTCTTTATATACTAGAGGATAAGGACTAAATAATAAAACTTCCATTGCAAGCAAGCCCTTCCATCTTTTAGTAGGTTTCCTTCTTGTCATATTAAGTCCTCTTGTTTCATTCTTTTTGTCTTTATCAACTCAAACTTGTAATTCCCAACAATCTTCCCTAGTTGATAATGACAAACCATTCTTGAACGAACTTCCCTAGACGTAGAGAAATTGAGATCGTGGATCTCACCATGAATGAAACAAGTATGTCTTCCTTTGTCTTCCCTTAATCCATGCCATGTCACTCAAACATCTCTTCCCTTTTGTTATTATCTAAATAGGGAACGATGCAAATAATGATCTTGACCACCACGAACCAATATCATACTTCCAATCTAAGACTTCAATGCTTTAAATCACCCACCATTACGCACCATAGGAAAAATGGATCCAAAACAAGAGAAAACTTCAACTAGCAATAGTAATAATGATCAACATAGTAAAAATCAAAAACTTCCCTCGAGCGATGCATGTAGATGGTTAAACTTTTAACAATAAGCTTCCCTAAAACCATATGTTAACCATCTTCTTGATTCTTCAAAATCAGAAGCTCCTTGTAATGATTACTTTGTGAAGAACACCAAATATAACGACTTGATGAAGAAGTAGAATTTCCCAAACTTGTGTCTTAAATCGTTATTATCCACTTAACTCCATACTTATACGGCGAATATAAGTAGACCGCAATCCCTTGAAAAGAATCCTCAACTAGTATGAGACATCGAGCACTACAATGTAACTCCTTCAAGTGATAGACAATGTGTGCATAGAGCATTATAAGAAAAATCACACATTGCTAGATTCATCAAGCTAGATGATAAGAACACAAATCAAGCAATTCCACTTCACCTTCAAATAAGTGATAAATAATCCTCTTCAGAATCAATTCTTCAATAAATCTCCATAACGAGCCTTTTAAATCCTTTTAAGAACAAATAACCAAACTCCTTGTGTGTGAATGATGAGTGTGTAAATACTCATCATTTTTAGTCAAATATAAACCGCAAAATCATCTCGAAATGCTCGAAACACATCAAATGATCAAAATATCACAAATCGTTGTTGTATGTGTTTTAAAAGCAAAATATCAAAATCGATGAAAACATATCAAATTTGCAAAATTGCGCTTTAGTCCCCAAGTTTCAAAATTGTCAAAATACCCCCTGAGCACAAAATTTCAAAAGAAAAGTCACCAAAGGTCCTTTTAAAATCATAAGTTGTCAAATTTAGTCCTTTGGTGAAAAATATAAAAGTTTTGAGAAAATTACAAAATGGTCCTTCAAGTTTGAAATTTGCGTAAATGGCCCTAAAATTGGAAAATGATGATTTGGTCCTCGTACTTTTGAAACTTGTCATTTATGGTCCTTGGAACAACTTTGCAAGATTGGCGATTAGGCCCCTCGCCGTGGTTACACTTTAGGTCCTTATATTTAAAACCTTTAAAACCAATTTGGACCCTTACCTATCTTTGGACCCCACAATTGGCATTGTGACCCCTTTGTTATTAACTCCCTCACCAAAGAAAGTCAAACCAGTAATAAACGCGCCTAAAACCGCCATCAGAGCAATGTCTCTCCCAACACGTAAACACCAAAACCGAGTGGTTTTCCACTCTTTTCAACCCTCCTCCCATACCATGTCCCTCCACCTCTTCTAAACAACAAAATCTCTTAATTGACCCAACCACTCATTAAAGCTCAAACCCGCTCAAGATGACTTTGGCGCCAAAATCCAATGGAAGGCCGTGGATGAATTTTACTCATCCAATGGTGGTGGGATTATCTCGAGCAAGTGGGAGAGAAGTTTGAGCTATAAAGAGGAGGTAGAGAGAGGAGAGGAGCTAGCTAGTTTTAATTTTTCTTCAATGTCGCTTTTTTAGTTAAATGTTTTAGACTTAGTTAAAAATGTCAGTAATTCGCTTTCTTTGTATTACATTTTAGTTAAATAAGCTTTGTAATGTGTTTTGAATATAAATTCAAGTCTTTATTTAAGTTTCAAGTTCCATATTTATCGTTGAGATTTTCGCTTTCAAAACTTCTTTCCAGTCATTGCTACTTGTTTTAGACTTAAAAAGTTTAGATAAGGTCTCTATAAGCTTTCTAAAAGCTCAAACTTCAGTTTTAAGCCATCTTGTACCTTGGTCAATAAAAGTCAACCTGAGGCTCAAATTGGAATGGCAGTTGATAATGGTTGTTGCAGTGACTGAAATGGGTTGGAAATAGCTTAGGTTAGCTTAGGTTTGGGTTTGTTTTGGCCTGCAACATAGCTGGACTTCATGTGAGTTAATTTCTCAATTTCAAATTTCAAGTAAAATTGCATACTGTTCTTGTTTATGTATCTGTGGTCACTCTTGGTTTTAATGTGTTTATTTAGGTGTATTTAGGGTAGTTAAGCTCAGTTGGATCAATATCTTTAGCTGGTTTAGTGTTTTTATCAATTCAAGTTTGTATATCAGTTTTAAGGTAGTGTTTGGATTAGGCTTCATAGCTGTGATAGAGGCTTTTACCTTGGTTAGGATCTGTTTATTTATGCTTGTGTGCCCCTTATGTGCTCATCTCTGTCTTACTTTTGAGTTGAAACCTACCAAAGTCAAAATTGCACTTAATCCATTTTTCTGTTCCACTGTTGTGATTTTTACAAGATTAAAAGCTAAGTTTGTGTCTAAAATCCATAGAGTTAGGTTGCATTAGCTTCATTTCATCACTTTACATCATTTTCATCCTTACATTAGCTTCAAATTTCATTTTATTCAACTTTCCATGTTTTTAACAAAAGTCAAATATTGAAATACTCGCCGGCCTAACTAAGGTGATTTTATTGGGTTCACTTCTTGGCCAAATTAAGTGAATCTTGTGGCTTTTAAAACTTCCATTGGTCTATTTTATCATTGCCAATTTAGTGTATTTTGTTAAATTTTATAGCTTTCAAAACCGCTTGTCAAAGTGATGCCAGTGCCACATGCAGGCACTTAGCCTCAAGACAATTGATCAAGCAGACCTTGCGATCTAGCCCGAGTTCATCTTAGCTCAACAAGGGCTGGTATTTGGTCTATTGGTTCTTCGCCAGGTCCTCTAGAAGTTCCAATTTGTAATTTTCCCTTTCAGCTTATTTTAAAGCTTTTGCATAAGCTCAAAATAGCCCCCCACTCACTGATTTCTGCCAAAAGCTCTTAGCCTCAAATCTGTTGAGCTTGTTGTATCAGAGGGTTTAGCTTGTTGATTCTTGTTGCTTTTGGTCATTTTTAGCTTATTGGTACTTCTGTCTAAGTTGGGTAGCCTTTGGGTTCCATTTGCTTATTGAAGTGCTTATTTCAATAAGCACTTCCTTATCAGTTTCTATATCTTGCAAACAAGCCCATGTTTTTCCATTTTTCCTAGCTTCCTAATATTATTTTAAGCATTTCCTGAATTTTTCAGATTTTTCCAAGCTTGTTTGGTATTTTTCTTAATTTAAATTAGTTTTTAAGCCTTTTTAAATAGCATTTAATACAAATAATTAAGAAAAGGTTCTAAAAAATAATTTTTCATTTTTCTTAAGTTTAGATAAATGTAAAAAGCCTAAAAAGTATTTTTCCCTATTTTTCTCCTTTTATTTGGTATTTTTAATAATTTAAGTTAGTTTTAAATAGTTTTAAATTAATAATAAATACATAAAAAGTCTAAAAATATATTTTCAGTTTTAAAATTAGTTTTATCATATTTTAGATTTTTCTAAGTCTTAAATTTATTTTTCTACTCTTATTTCATATTTTCTTTTATTTTAGAGTATTATTAAATAGTTTAAATTAGTTTTTAATTAATAATAATTACATAAATAGTTGTAAAAATAATTTTTCTTTTCTAATAATTTTCTAGTATAATTAGGATTGTAAAAATGTATTTTCTATATTCATAAGTATTTTCCTTCTTTAGGTTCACGCTTTTATTTGTACGCTTACGTATTTTTAATTTAAACATAAGTTTTAAGTTTTAATTTTAAACGCTCATCACTTTAAAAATAGTGATAGCGTTTATTTAATATCTTTATCTTTTAATTTTCTTAATTTGCATTTAAGTCGCTTTTATTTATAACCTTTTTTCAGTAGTGTAATTATCTTATCCAAATCCTTCCCGATTGCTATCATTAGTAATCATTCTACCATCTGAATCGGTTTTTCACACCATTGAGTCTCCGTGGGACTAAACGACCCGGAACTCTCAGATTCTCGATCTTCATTTGCATTTGTGTTTGAGTGTTTTAAGTCTTTAGACTTGACGGTTTCTTGATCAAAATTTTCATGCCGGCCGGGAGGCTTTAGCGTGTGTTTAGCCTTTTCAGATCCATTCTTGCACATACCCCATCTTTTGTAAAAGTTTTTCGTAAAGTTTTCAAAAATCCAAAAAGTTCATTAACACTTTTCCTGAAGTGTTAAAAACGCCAAAAATATTTTCATTCTTTGTTTTTCAAAAATCCAAAAATATCCATCATTTATCCTCCAATCTGTTTAATTCTACATTTCTCTATCCTCAAACCTGTTTAATTCTCCATTTTCTTACCCTCTAATCTGTTTAATTCTTCATCTCTTATCCCTCTTATCTGTTTAATTCTTCATGTCATGGTTTTCAACATGTTCCTGGTGTGGAGGTCCATTTAACGGTGGAAATTGTCGGCGATGTACCAATGTGAGTTTCGGAGACAAATTTGTTTGTAATCCCGATCCCATTTCTAATAATGAAACACCCGATTTTTCCTACCTACCTCCACACCTAATACGAATCCTACTCATGCGAGTTTTGTGGGAATGATTCTCATTACGGTTTTGATTGTCCACCACGGGTCCCGCTTGTCTATGAGCCGTAACCATGTTACAATCGAACTTTGGTGAAAGTTATTTTCCAATTATCTCTCATGAGAATTGCGGGGTCCTCATGCGACTTTTGAATGTCAACCGATGAATCAAAATTTTCAAAATTCCAATTCTCCGGTTTTGACAATTTCCAACCCCACAAGATTCCATCATTCATCAATATCCTTCTCAAAGATTTCAATGATTACGAGGAGTGTAATCTTCCGCAAAGTTCAAGAAATACGCATTCGAAAGAAACTACAAATGAAAAGAATGGTATGTAAGCTTCAGCAGATGAACATAAGAATCGATATGATGACGATGATGATGAGGATAGTATTCAAATGAGGGAATACTATGAGGACGACGAGGAGAGTGTTACTCAATTGAACGATCTTATTTCTCAACTCCTCGCCTATTGCTATCACACCTATCTTACCTTTTATTGCTTCCAAAGACTCTCTCATAATGGGGGACGAGCCTTCTAGCACTATTCCGTAAATGGAATCGTCTAGTGTTGAGAGCCTTGTTCCAACCCAAGTGAGTCCGAGGTTATCTCCGTAATATGTGTGATGAGCCTCGATGATAATTCTTCTCCTCCTCTTGACATTCCATATGATCATGTCGAGATGTTCTCCGATTTTGATAACGATTGTACTTCGCTTGACGATTCTATATCCTATGGAGACATCGATTATGTCGAGGAGCTACCTTCGAGCTAGTTAGCTTAGAAGTGAGAAATTCGATGATCCGAAATTGAGGACGAGATACTTCGTGAACAATTGTTCAATGTACATCTCCTCGCTTTCTAAGATCGAATCAATCGTGCTAAGTCGCTTCATCTCTTATCCCGTTGTGGATAGTGACTCTACATTGGACAAGCCCGAGCTTGAGGCTTTTTCCAATAATTCTCTTCATGAAGAGTTCTCCGTGAACTCTCTCATGACATATCTCCTCCGAATATGATCATTTCCATTTTGATCTTGAGGATGATATTGGCTCGGAGGAAGGTGTACTCTATCATAAGAGTTTGCTTATTGATGATACTACCTTCACCCTTCCTCCCGATATGTCTACATTTGAGGATGAAGAATGGATCTTGATTGTTATCAACATCTTTCTTCCATTCCTCACATATGATGCTCTTCTTCTTCTTCACTCCTTCGGGAGCGAGGACACTATCTTTGACCCCGGCATTTTCAATTATCATCTCGTGAGCCGGGTCTCGTTTTTTCTCAGATATCTCATCGGTGTGGAACTTTCACGTGCTTCAAATGTTTGTCCAAACATCTTGAATGAAAGTCCGATGGAGATTGTTTCTTCCACTCAATTTCCCATGAACCAATGAATTGGGGTCGAGTCAAGCTAGCGACTCGGTAATCAAAAATGAGCTTAACATGGGTTTTCACCGTGTGCACCACCTAAGAGTGGGAGTGCCCCACATGTTATATATATATATATATATATATATATATATATATATATATATATATATATATATATATATTAAAAAAAAAAAAAAAAAAAAAACCTTTCTAAATAATGGCCGTAGTATTTCCTTTTACGTTCTTTGTTTCGCATAACCGCGGTACTTTGAATATTGAGGGCAATATTCATTTCTATGTGGGGGAATTCTCACGAATTTTATCATATAATTACACCAATTCCCGTTTTTGGCCAAAATTTTTTTTTTGAGTAAGTGTTTACACTTTCTCATTTGGTTATCGATCCGCCTTGTCTGTAAGACTAAAGGATTGGCTAATCCAGAGCAAACGGCTCTTGGTAAAGATTTCTCAAATCCGCTTATATGGCTTGCAATTTGCCCAAAATTGTATGGTATTCGACTCACCATATCCTAAAAAGTGAAGAGTTGGCTAGCCCGCAAGGTTATGGCTTGGTAAAGGCGATGGAAAATCCATAATTGGTAATCACTCACCAAAGATAATATTGATAATTTATCTAAGAGTTGGCTAGTCCGTATGGGTACGGCTCGGTAAAGACAAAATCAAATCCGCTTACTTGTGGTTTGCTCAAAATCACATGGTTATCTGTACCATGATTCTTACTTGAACTCAAACATTTGGCTACTCCAAGTAATGGCTTTTGGTAAAGAGTTTAAAATCCATTATGTTTTCGAATCATTGCTAGGGACTAGCAATATCTCGATGTGGGGATTGATGAGTGTGTAAATACTCATCATTTTTAGTCAAATATAAACCGCAAAATCATCTCGAAACGCCGTAAACACATCAAATGATCAAAATATCACAAATCGTGTTTTATGTGTTTTAAAAGCAAAATATCAAAATCGATGAAAACATATCAAATTTGCAAAATTGCGCTTTAGTCCCCAAGTTTCAAAATTGTCAAAAACAATCCCCGAGCACAAAATTTCAAAGAAAAGTCACCAAAGGTCCTTTTAAAATCATAAGTTGTCAAATTTAGTCCTTTGGTGAAAATATAAAAGTTTTGAGAAAATTACAAAATGGTCCTTCAAGTTTGAAATTTGGCGTAAATGGCCCCTAAAAATTGGAAATGATGATTTGGTCCCCGTACTTTTGAAACTTGTCATTTATGGTCCTTGGAACAACTTTGCAAGATTGGCGATTAGGCCCCTCGCCGTGGTTACACTTTAGGTCCTTATATTTAAAACCTTTTAAAACCAATTTGGACCCCTTACCTATCTTTGGACCCCACAATTGGCATTGTGACCCCTTTGTTATTAACTCCTCACCAAAGAAAGTCAAACCGTAATAAACGCGCCTAAAACCGCTTTACTATAGCAATGTCTCTCCAACACGTAAACACCAAAACCAGAGTGGTTTTCCACTCTTTTCAACCTCCTCCCATACCATGTCCCTCCACCTCTTCTAAACAACAAAATCTCTTAATTGACCCAACCACTCTCATTAAAGCTCAAACCCCGCAAGATGACTTTGGCGCCAAAATCCAATGGAAGGCCGTGGATGAATTTTACTCATCCAATGGTGGTGGGATTATCTCGAGCAAGTGGGAGAAGTTCGAGCTATAAAGAGGAGGTAGAGAAGGAGAGGAGCTAGCTAGTTTTAATTTTTCTTCAATGTCGCTTTTTTAGTTAAATGTTTTAGACTTAGTTAAAAATGTCAGAATTCGCTTTCTTTGTATTACATTTTAGTTAAATAAGCTTTGTAATGTGTTTTGAATATAAATTCAAGTCTTTATTTAAGTTTCAAGTTCCATATTTATCGTTGAGATTTTCGCTTTCAAAAACTTCTTTCCAGTCATGGCTACTTGTTTTAGACTTAAAAAGTTTAGATAAGGTCTCTATAAGCTTTCTAAAAGCTCAAACTTCGCTTTTAAGCCATCTTGTACCTTGGTCAATAAAAGTCAACCCGAGGCTCAAATTGAAATGGCAGTTGATAATGGTTGTTGCAAGGATCGAAATGGGTTGGAAATAGCTTAGGTTAGCTTAGGTTTGGGTTTGTTTTGGCCTCGCAACATAGCTGGACTTCATGTGAGTTAATTTCAATTTCAAATTTCAAGTAAAATTGCATACTTGTTCTTGTTTATGTATCTGTGGTCACTCTTGGTTTTAATGTGTTTATTTAGGTGTATTTAGGTAGTTAAGCTCACTGGATCAATATCTTTAGTCGGTTTAGTGTTTTATCAATTCAAGTTTGTATATCGCTTTTAAGGTAGTGTTTGGATTAGGCTTCATAGTCGTGATAGAGGCTTTACCTTGGTTAGGATCTGCTTATTTATGCTTGTGTGCCCCTTATGTGCTCATCTCTGCCTTACTTTTGAGTTGAAACCTACCAAAGTCAAAATTGCACTTAATCCATTTTTCTGCTCCATCGTTGTGATTTTACAAGATTAAAAGCTAAGTTTGTGTCTAAAATCCATAGAGTTAGGTTGCATTAGCTTCATTTCATCACTTTACATCATTTTCATCCTTACATTAGCTTCAAATTTCATTTTATTCAACTTTCCATGTTTTTAACAAAAGTCAAATATTGAAATACTCGGTTTGCTCTAACTAAGGTGATTTTTATTGGGTTCACTTCTTGGCCAAATTAAGTGAATCTTGTGGCTTTTAAAACTTCCATTGGTCTATTTTATCATTGCCAATTTAGTGTATTTTGTTAAATTTTATAGCTTTCAAAACCGCTTGTCAAAGTGATGCAAGTGCCCTGCAGGCACTTAGCTCTCAAGACAAGATTGTGCAGACCTTGCGATCTAGCCCGTAGTTCATCTTAGCTCAACAAGGGCTGGTATTTGGTCTATTGGTTCTTGGCCGTGTCCTCTAGAAGTTCCAATTTGTAATTTTCCTTTCACTATTTTAAAGCTTTGCATAAGCTCAAAATAGCCCCCACTCATCGATTTCCAAAAGCTCTTAGCCTCAAATCTGTTGAGCTTGTTGTATCAGAGGGTTTAGCTTGTTGATTCTTGTTGCTTTTGGTCATTTTTAGCTTATTGGTACTTCTGTCTAAGTTGGGTAGCCTTTGGGTTCCATTTGCTTATTGAAGTGCTTATTTCAATAAGCACTTCCTTATCAGTTTCTATATCTTGCAAACAAGCCCATGTTTTTCCATTTTTCCTAGCTTCCTAATATTATTTTAAGCATTTCCTGAATTTTTCAGATTTTTCCAAGCTTGTTTGGTATTTTTCTTAATTTAAATTAGTTTTTAAGCCTTTTTAAATAGATTTAATACAAATAATTAAGAAAAGGTTCTAAAAATAATTTTCATTTTCTTAAGTTTAGATAAATGTAAAAAGCCTAAAAGTATTTTTCCTATTTTTCTCCTTTTATTTGGTATTTTTAATAATTTAAGTTAGTTTTAAATAGTTTTAAATTAATAATAAATACATAAAAAGTCTAAAAAATATATTTTCAGTTTTAAAATTAATTTTATCATATTTTAGATTTTTCTAAGTCTTAACTTTATTTTTCTAGTCTTATTTCATATTTTCTTTTATTTTAGAGTATTATTAAATAGTTTAAATTAGTTTTTAATTAATAATAATTACATAAATAGTTGTAAAAATAATTTTTCTTTTCTAATAATTTTCTAGTATAATTAGGATTATAAAAATGTATTTTCTATATTCATAAGTATTTTCCTTCTTTAGGTTCACCTTTTTATTTGTACGTTTACGTATTTTTTAATTTAAACGTAAGTTTTAAGTTTTAATTTTTAAACGTTCATCACTTTAAAAATAGTGATAGCGTTTATTTAATATCTTTTATCTTTTTAATTTTCTTAATTTGCATTTAAGTCGCTTTTATTTATAACCTTTTTTCAGTAGTGTAATTATCTTATCCAAATCCTTCCTGATTGCTATCATTAGTAATCATTCTACCGTCTGAATCAGCGTTTTCACACCATTGAGTCTCCGTGGGACTAAACGACCCGGGAATCCCCTATATTCTCTGATCTTCATTTGCATTTGTGTTTGAGCTGTTTTAAGTCTTTTAGACTTGACGGTTTTGCGCAGATCAGTGAACAATAACCTCGTGTGTCGCCTAAAATCATGCTCGACTTCCCTTAAATCAAAAATCTTCTCGTAATAAAGCATGAACAAGACTTTGGGAAGGAGCAAGATTTTCATAAAAATCATAAGATTTCATAAACGCAGAGCAAGACGCTCACAACCATGCAAGACTTGAATAAAACTTGCAACAAGACCTTGCATCCAAGCAAGATTTTAAAATATTTGCAATATTTCGCCTTAACCATATGCGACTTTAAATTCAATATCAAGACTTAAAACATCTGCAGTACGTTTAAAAAATTCTCGAGCAATACTTTAAAACAATGGCAGCAGCAGTACTTTGATCTCGTCTGAGCAGTACTTTGAATCAATGAGTAGCAGTACCTTCAAGATGAAGCAGTACTTTGACAATAAAACTCCTATCAGTACTTTCGTCCATGATCATAAAGCAAACGAGTGTATTGACGTTGTGTGTCTCACCTTGTAAATTCACGAGATCTAATAACAAATAAACAAATATGAGAGGTCCTACTAGATAGCGACATCTTGAATCCAATATTCCTCACATAAGACGACAGTGATATGGACCTCCATAATCCACCGTTCAATTAGCTCCTGTAGACCAACATAAATCGTCCAAAAAGTCTCGTGTAAACACAACCATCCAACCGAAATCATGTTTTATTAAATTCCATGTGACCAATAAAATCACCACCACGTGAAAAACCAATCAAAAGTTACTTCCACCGTAACACCCATGTACCGCGTTGTATACGATCCAATCCATTGAATATTAAATACCATTCATGTAACTAGTAGCAGCACTTTGTGAATATTAAATATCCCTTCAATCTTCATTGTCTAATCTCATTAAAATAATACCCACGTTCATATATCAGTCTAAGAATCACCGACCATATTCAAAACTGCTAATAAATGCGAAGTCCCCTTGCAAAAAGGTAATAATAATTGTTTCCATGTTTTATTATGTCGCATCTTTTCACAAAAAAAAAATAAAAATCGATACCTCAATCAACTGATCTGAACTTCTTCGAAACTGCTTCCTTCGATTAAAAACCTTGAATAAACCTTAAAAATTCGAATCTGAAAAACACCTTCAGCAGCCAACTTCGACAGTTAATATCTTTTGCATAAAAGCTCAAATCGAAAATCCCTCCAGTGGAAAGTTAGATTAGTATATAAAGAACATCCACCTAAAATTTCGTCTCGATCCAACGGTTAATCTAAAAGTTATCGCTGCTTCAAAACAAAGGTCGTATAAAAATACGAAAAGTTGAGCTCCGAATTTTCTTCCTTTTCATCATTCTTCGACACATAAACCTTGTGATTCCCTATATCAAGAGCTCCCGCTCTGATACCAATTGTTAAGATCGTTTATGAGCTCTAGGGGATAACAATAACAAAGACAAACATGAATGCACAGCGGAATAATAAGAACATCAATGTTATTGCTTAAGGTTCCTCGTCATCATCTCTAACTAAACAATAATCAAAGTCTTCTTTGATCAACTAACCACTAATATACTAAATACTAACCTAGGCGTTTACATGAACATACGCCTAGTAACTAACTAACTAACCATCACCCTAGGCGTCCCCTAAACGCCTGTACACACACCTTTGCTAATGGTGTTCACATCTTGACACACTTTAAATATAATTCCCTGCCTCTCTTTATATACTAGAGAGTCTAGGGTTACAATTGACTACCAGGGACTAAATAATAAAGTCTTCTTTAACAAGTAAGTCCCTTGTCTTTCTATCTTCATCAATTGTCTTCATAAAACCTTCATCTTTCATATTTTGTCATAATCAACTCAAATATAATTCCCAACAATCTTCCCTAGTTGATAATGACAAAACCAAATAAGCACAAACTTCCCTCGGTTAAAATGTTATGAAAGATAAGAACTTCCCTTAAACATGCAATCACTAATAATCTTCAAGACGAAAACCGCCTTTGTCGCCTTTCTTCCCTTTTGTCATAATCCACTAGGAGAAGCTAAGTAGAAGCAACTTTGATTTCAAACACCACTAACCAATATCTAAACAAGTGTGTAATCTAATCACAAAATGCTTCAAAACCAAACAAATTGAGCATTCAAACAACTTCAATAACCTCGTGTGTGAACCAAATCTCATGTGTGTGTCGCTAAAATCCATAACAAACTTCATGCTCGACTTCCCTCAAGTCCAAATCCATTTGAGAACTAAAATCATTCTTTGTCCGATATCGAATAAAACGACAAGATAAACAACCTTTCTGACAAACCGAAAAGGTAAATAATTAAACCCGACATCTTGCAAACTCATACAAGAACTTATCAAATTTCCATCTTCTTCTTCAAACTCAAATTAGCACCTCTAATATTATACGAAGAAATAAATCTCGAACAATATTAACCATCGTCATTCGAACAAGATTAATAAATCGTAACAACCATTACTAAAATAATTCAATAGTACTAACAATATAATCTCCAAGCCAATGAGCATCAATCTCCAAATCTTAACTCACGACATTCAATAGTCGACCACAATTAAAAACTAAACCATGCATAACGTGATCCCACAATGCAAACCAACAATATCCAATAAACCACCGTCCTATGATGATTTCTCATGAATTTAAAATTATACCGACTAGATAGCAAGAAATTTATCATGAGTATGAGATCGCTTAGATACCATGCAAAATAAACTCACCGTCCCACTATCAATAACTAATACGTCACGATCACTTTTCAAAGATGGCCATCCCATAATCATACTCGCATCTACATGTGTCATTCACTTCATAGGTCGCTATTCATCTTCATGTGTATGTCGCCAATGATATTATCTCATTGGTTCTGTTGAACAATAGCAAGACATGACAAATGACCCTACATCCAATTTCAACATCTCTAGCCATTTGTCCTAAAGCCACATAATAGCCAAACATACTATGATAGCCCATCAAGATCTCATCGATCGCCCAATAAACATAAGCCAATCACCAATGGAGACCACTATAGCAAACATATGTCGCATCTCATGGAATCCCATCCTAAATAACCATTCACATGTATGTACTAAAATACAATTCACATAATGGGGCCCTCGAGACCCATGTGACTACGAGACCACCGCAATATCACTATACGATTAATTAAAGCCCCATGATAGCATGTTTACCACCACCTCAAACCTTCAAACTCTCGAACAAGACCTAGTACAAACTGTGTAACGAGCAAGACTTTCAGATCAAGCAAGATTTCATCATAACCAACCATTATCGTAATCATAAACTCATATCACTAAAATATACTAACAACAAGATTTTCCTCCTTTGTTCGAACAACATTAACTCACAACGAATTATTCTCAATGACCGAACTTGAACAAAGATAAATCTCCAACCATTAATTTGAGAAGACTTCATTGGGCCGTATGACAAGAACTATTATTAATCATTATTAATTCCCACGTGCACACTCATCCGAATTACATCCAATCAAAATTCAAAACCGAGATCCAATTCTAGCCGAGATCCAATCATGTAGTAACTTCACACCCCATAGCCGGCACCGCTATCATGAAGCCATGTATTCTCCTTCAGATTCTTTCCTTGGCACCAAGTTGTTGTCATAACCACTTAACCAAAATTGTCTCTAATTACCCGATCATTAAAACATCAACAACAACAATTTCAACAAGAAACCGAATTCATTCACTTTAAGAGTAAAATACGCAACATCCATATCACCATACGAGTAGCATTAGTGTACTATGACCAAGACAAACATAATCGACAATAAAAGCTTAACGACTCATGTACCCATACTCTCTTTCAATCCAAGAACCAAGAATGATATGCTTGTACCCTTACTCCCACGCTCCACATGCTCCAATACCCACGTGATACACTTGTACATAGAGAAGACATCATTGGTCCTTACTTATGCGATTCAAGATCGTTGTCCCACCAATTTGTATCAATTGAATGAAAACACTATAACGTGGCTTATGTGGACCACCGTCCCATTAGAAAACCATGACTAATCAAAATATAAATTACATGCATCTATAACAATGCATATCACCTCCTTTGTCTTACTCACAAGAGCAAAGATGGGATCAAGAAAGCATACATAGTTGTAACCACAAGCAAGACAAAACTTGGACCATAAGTACGAGTGTGAAAGAGCAAGACAAACCGCATCCTTAGACCATGAAGCACAAAAGCGAATAAATCGCTTCTAGGAACAGAGAGTAGATCGCTTGTGTACGAAAAATTGTGAACGATGAACTTCCATTGCATAGCAAGAAGACGTAGCCACAAAAGCCTTGTGAACTTCCATTCCATTGCATAGCAGAACGTGTGAACTTCCATTTATCTCGTCCCTAAACTCGCTTTTGTTAGATGAAAACATATACCGAATAACGCTTAGGGTTGAAAACAAAAGCAACACCTTTTTCAATGCATGCTCTTCTTCCGAGTGAATAGAATAAGAAACAAACATGCACCGAAAACCTTAATACAACCATGTACTTGAAACCCTTGAACTCTTCGAACAAGATTTTGAAAACGCAAGAAGATTTTGAGCAAGACGAAAAGATTTTGACTAATTTAGGGTTTCTTCACCAATAAACAAGCAAACCATACTCCAAAAATAGTGATCATTAAAAGCTCATTGAATTAGGGCTTGATAGTAACCTTTAATGCATACTCAAACGAATAAAAACACTAAAAAAACCTGAAAAATTTGATTCTGAAAACACCTTCAAAGACCAACTTCGATAGCTAATATCTTTTGCATAAAAGCTCAAATCGAAAATCCTCCTGGAAAGTTAGATTAGTATATAAAGAACATCCACCTAAAATTTCGTCCCGATCCAACAGTTAATCTAAAAAGTTATCGCTGCTTCAAACAAGGTCAGATAAAATACGAAAAGTTGAGCTCCGAATTTTTCTTCCTTTTTCATCATTCTTCGACACATAAAACCTTGTGATTCCCTATATCAAGAGCTCCCCGCTCTGATACCAATTGTTAAGATCGTTTATGAGCTCTAGGGGATAACAATAACAAAGACAAACATGAATGCACAGCGGAATAATAAGAACATCAATGTTATTGCTTAAGGTTCCTCGTCATCATCTCTAACTAAACAATAATCAAAGTCTTCTTTGATCAACTAACCACTAATATACTAAATACTAACCTAGGCGCTATATGAACATACGCCCAGCAACTAACTAACTAACCATCACCCTAAAGCGCCCCTAAACGCCTGTGACACACACCTTGCTAATGGTGTTCACATCTTGACACACTTTAAATCTAATTCCCTCCTCTTTTTATATACTAGAGTCTAGGGTTACAATTGACTACCAGGGACTAAATAATAAAGTCTTCTTTAACAAGTAAGTCCCTTGTCTTTCTATCTTCATCAATTGTCTTCATAAAACCTTCATCTTTCATATTTTGTCATAATCAACTCAAATATAATTCCCAACAAAAGTCTTTAGTTGTAATACCTGAATTTCTAAAATTCACAAAAAGACCAAAATACCCTTATGATCAAAAGTAAGAATAACTAGATAAACAGAATACCAAATGAGCTACGAATTCGTAAACCTTATAAGAAAATCACATATGATCCAAATAAATTTTGAATGACTTTGTAAAGTTAATTTTATAGTTTATGATTTTATAAAAATTCATTTTGTATTTTCCTTAATAACCGAATATATTTAAATGTTTTATAAAAGAATTTAATTAGTAAAGCCCAATATAAATTTATACTATTAAGAGACCATTTAATTTAAGTCCAATACATATTAAAGCCCATAATAAAAATAATAAATCAAGTATATATACATATATTCGGTCCCTAATAACTCATTATTGCCGATTAACCCTAAACCGACTCCAAAACCCCTAATAAATCGAATTCCAGCTTCAGAGGTTGGGACCATTTTTCTTGGACGAGATTCAAGGTATAGAAGGTGGTAAAATAGTGATCGAGTTCCGAGTTGCTGTTTTAGTCTTGGTGTGTTTTGAAGGAATTAGGGTTTCGACAAAAGGGGTTTTTGTGTTTTCTTGTTCTATCGATTCAAGCTCATCAAGGGTATGTTTCTAATGTTGATTTCAGTCCTATAAGTCGTATATAACACATAAAATTTGCCATGCATGATTTATATATCGATGGAATTATATGAAACCAAAACCCTAAAAAGCGTATTTAATATAACGAATGAGCTTATAATATCTTTAGAGATTATGAAACTATTTTTCCGAAGTCAAGATATGATATACAACCTGAATAAAATACATGTCCAAGGATTTGAAGCTTGTGTAAATTGTTTTGGGGTTTTCTTGATTCGAAAAGCATAAAAGGAAAGGTTTTAAAAAGGGCGATTAGGGTTTTGTATAAACTAGGGTTTCCTTATAATCATGGAAGGTAATTAATGAAGTAGTAATGATAAGCTAATGATTGGTGAAACCTAGGTTTAGGGCTTGTACTTGAAATTATACTTATTCGGTTTTAAATAAAGGTTTGGGTTGGTTTTGTAAATATTGAAACTTAAAGGTTATTTTGTAAACAAGAAAATAAAGGTCTTAAACGATAAAAATAAGTGTGGGGTTAAACATGTAATATTGGATATGTAAAGGGCCATACTTAATTGTATTTAATTTATTAGGGTACATTTTGTAAATTCTAAAACCTTTGGGTTAAAAGGGTAAAATCTGATAAAGTAAGGTGAGATTGTGAACTTAAAGATGTCAAGGGTGCAATTTGTAATTCTAAGCAATTATGGGTTCAACAAGTGTAAATTGATTTTGTAGAGACACGCAAGAGTTTAAGTTAATTTCGTTTGTTATCATTTACGTTCTAGGTTAAATTGGGAAATCATTAAAAGAAGTAATAGGTGAATTTAATGTGTATTTAGTAATATTTAAAGAGTAAGGGAAACCCTAGAACCTAAATAGAAAGTTGGTGAATTAATGAGGTATACCCTAAAATGTTGTAATTGTCTGTCACTAAAATGGGAATGATCTCGACAACTCTAAAAGTATTAATGAGATTAATCCGTTATACTAATAAGTATTAAATAAATCATAATCCGTGTAGATTCGCTGAGGAGACGCGACGTTACTTCTTCATATTCCTACATTCGTTTCTTTTCTCTCATTGCTTTAAGGTACGGATATTCTGACCTTTTCAGTAAAGGTCCCTCATGTTTCCCTTCTTTGTCATTCTCTTATGTTTATTAGGATTTCCTATGCCATTGCTATGAACCCTGTTCTGAATGTTTGATTTGTTACTTATCTGAACTTATGATCTAGTGAACTATGCCATATCTGATGTGAACTTTATGTTAAGAAGACTTTGATATGTGTAATTGATGAACTTTGCTATATTTGAATATGAACCTTATGATAAGATGTTATCTGATAAGTGATATGAAATCTTTATGATGATGTATGATCTGTGTCATTTATGACAATTTGTTTGACCTAAGTTAGTTTGACACCGAGCCAATTATAACTAGTCATGGGGTTCCATGTCCGTGTCGATGATGCACTCTCGATATGACTCTAGGCGATAGAGTGATGTTCGCCACGCCCTTATCTCGTATCTCTTATGAGCTCAAGTATATGTTATGGCCAATATTTGTCTCGGGGCGATGGATGCATCCTAGATCCGATCCGTTATCCGATATGATTTGTCCGGTGAATGATGTCGTGTGCAATACGCGTCTTCACAACTTCTGGGAGCTAGCTACTCCAAATTATTTGCTAAGATGACTCATGCATATGTATGATGATTTTGATATGATATGTTCTGGGCTCGAGGTAGTTAACTAAATCTGTATTTGCTAATTATGTGATAAGTATTCTGATTATGTTTTGGTATGTTAAATGCTTATGATTATGTCTTCGGCTTATTATATGTTATACATGTGTATGCTATTGTATGTTTATGTGAATGCCATCTACTATGCTTAAATATGATTCGTATGTCGTAACTCGATATTATGATAGTTTATCGTTATGTGGATTCGTTGGTCCGTGAGATGAATGTGTTAGTGTGATAGTTAGTATTTTATAAGTTTAATATGTATAGTTTGATCGCTTAATTTTGGTAACTTTGCGTAGATGTTAGTGTTTTATTGCCTATGTGATCCGCCATGTCTCGAACTCTGCGATGTTAGGATTTTATCCGAGAACCGGTTTAGCTTATGATATCTGCTTGATAATTGCTAATGGTTATGCTATGTTTTGCTTGGTCTTTCTAATTATAGTTGTCTCGCTATGTTTCTATTTGTTTGTGTGATCGCCATGATTTGAATCTAATTTCATCAAGGCAATATTGAATTAAATACATTAAATGTTGATTAATTGATTTGTATGAATGCCATGTTTATTTTGCTAGAAACTGTTTCGTTAGTTTTGAGACTTTCCGCTTGGCTTATATGTAATCTGTTATTTTGATATGCTATGTGTTTGGTTGTTCGATATGTTTGTGTTTGTGTCAAGAATGTGCTATGTGAAGTTTAAACTTTTATGTGGTTGTTTGATTTGATATTTGTGTTTCCGTAATCCTAAAAGATCCCTTGTCATTATTTTATTTTGATTTTTCATTTGTATATTTTGTTTTGTTTAGTTTTTGTTTCGTTATATCTGCTCACCTGGCTTTGTAAGCTCACCGTGCTTTTCTTTTCCTCGCGCAGTATTAAGCGCTCAAGATAAGCTTATGGGATAGCCGATCCGGGTTGAGAGTAGATGAGAGCAAGACTTTGACCTTAGAGATCTTAGATTTATTTTGATTATAAGTTATTTATATTATCTTTTGTAAGTTTTGTAAAGGCTTCCGCTATTGTATAGTTATTAAAGTTCGATATGAAACCAGACAGATATCTTTACCCTTGTCGGCCTGGGGTGTTACAATTTATGGTATCGAGCTCTAGGTTTTAGGACCCTAGAGCTTAGGCTATGACCGTGAGAAGTGGGTAGATTTAGGATTTTCCTTCTGCGCACTCCTTTGCGTGCCCATCGTATTTAAGTTTTGCCGATAGTTGGTATTCTTTAGATGGTTATTCCCGTCGCGCTAGTTCATCCGATAGAGTAATCGAGGACCGCTAGGCAACATAAGGAGAAGACGGCGGGCCGTTATCATTGCTACGGGCCGCACGAGGTATGGTAAGGTGAAGAGGACTAACAAGAGGATAAAAGTTCCGCCAATATGCGCCATGTACCATCGAGGAGAAGTCGACCTTGAGGACCATTGACGGGAGGTGGTGGAAGAATATGAAACTAAGGTGGTTGACAACGAAGGTTTCACTACTACATATCATGATAGGTGCCCCAAGTTCGCTGAGGATGAAGGAGAAGGACGATCCGAGAGTCGCGATCCGTATGCCTTCGTGGATCGTGTGCTGAGGAGGAAGAGAGGAAGCGTAAAGGTGGCTTTGCTAGTGGCTTCCTACCACACCAAGGAAACAAGAACGGATGGATAAGCGAAGAGGAGGAGGAAGAAGAGGAACCCAAGGAAGAGTACGAGGTGGAGTCGGAAACGAGTCTACGGCTACTAGTAGGTTCAATCCGACACAAGAATAGGAGTTTCGCTTTCGACTTGTTACTCTCTTTATGAGAATTTTCGACGCTTGATTTTGAGCTAGGCTCTTTGTTTTCATTTGACGTTTGAATCTAGGATTTTAGGTTTTGTTTTGGAAGATCATCTTGAGACGATTCTCGCTAATTTTGTTTGATTAATGGAATAAACAAATTTGATAATATAGTTCATGTTCGTTGTTTTCTTTCGATAGATTCGTTGGGTTTCCTTAGTCCTCATCGCCTTAAATCGCTATTTATTTTCCTATATGATGTTGTTTTATTATTGTTTGATTAGGTATGACCATTATGATGGTATACTCATGTGGTTTTGGCCTATTGTAGTAGGATTATTTGTTATCTCAGATATTATCTCTATATGGTTTGTTTTGCTATGATTTTCGCTATGTGTTGTATCATGACCGAGACCAAGTATAGTGACGATAAGGACTTGTTATGTGATGCAAGTATTATGACGCCGATCAACGTAATAATACCGAGATCATATAATCAACTTATTGAAAGTATACCACGTCTGGGAATGCCTATGATTGATAGATGTATGGATTTGCCTTATATCCGTTATTTGGTGCTATTCATATTGGGTTGAGACTCTATATTTGATTATGAGATTTTTGTCGGTATCTCTGTTGTATATAAGTTTTGTACCATTGGGATCCGTTGTTATTATCTCGTAACCTATGGATTGTTATGCCTTCCTTATATCTCGTATGTTTCCACATACCCCGCGATTAGTAGACCGTTAGGATTCGCTCCATCTATGCATATGATAGTTTCATCATTTAATACCGTGTAAGTTAGAGCGTGTTTTGAATTTTCCTTATCTCATCTTTTACCGCTAATACTTTACTAAGTATACGAGTAGCATTCGTCATATATTCCATGAAGTTTCGAAATCCACAATTGTCGCCGATTATTCCGTCTTGTTCAATTTCGAGGACTAAATTTCTTTTAGAGGGAAGAAATTGTAATACCGAATTTCTAAAATTCACAAAAGACCAAAATACCCTTATGATCAAAAGTAAGAATAACTAGATAAATGTAATACCAAATGAGCTACGAAATTCGTAAACCTTATAAGAAAATCACATATGATCCAAATAAATTTTGAATGACTTTGTAAAGTTAATTTTATAGTTTATGATTTTATAAAATTCATTTTGTATTTTCCTTAATAACCGAATATATTTAAATGTTTTATAAAAGAATTTAATTAGTAAAAGCCCAATATAAATTTATACTATTAAGAGACCATTTAATTTAAGTCCAATACATATTAAAGCCCATAATAAAATAATAAATCAAGTATATATACATATATTCGGTCCCTAATAACTCATTATTGCCGATTAACCCTAAACCGACTCCAAAACCCTAATAAATCGAATTCCAGTTTCCAGAGGTTGGGACCATTTTTCTTGGACGAGATTCAAGGTATAGAAGGTGGTAAAATAGTGATCGAGTTCCGAGTTGTTGTTTTAGTCTTGGTGTGTTTTGAAGGAATTAGGGTTTCACAAAAGGGTTTTTGTGTTTTCTTGTTCTATCGATTCAAGCTCATCAAGGGTATGTTTCTAATGTTGATTTCAGTCCTATAAGTCGTATATAACACATAAAATTGGCCATGCATGATTTATATATCGTATGGAATTATTTGAAATCCAAAACCCTAAAAAGCGCATTTAATATAACGAATGAGCTTATAATATCTTTAGAGATTATGAAACTATTTTTCCGTAAGTCAGTATATGATATACAACCTGAATAAAATACATGTCCAAGGATTTGAAGCTTGTGTAAATTGTTTTGGGGTTTTCTTGATTCGAAAAGCATAAAAGGAAAGGTTTTAAAAGGCGATTAGGGTTTTGTATAAACTTGGGTTTCTTTATAATCATGGAAGGTAATTAATGAAGTAGTAATGATAAGCTAATGATTGGTGAAACCTAGGTTTAGGGCTTGTACTTGAAATTATACTTATTCGGTTTTAAATAAAGGTTTGGGTTGGTTTTGTAAATATTGAAACTTAAAGGTTATTTTTGTAAACAAGAAAATAAAGGTCTTAAACGTATAAAAATAAGTGTGGGGTTAAACATGTAATATTAGATATTTAAAGGGCCATACTAATTGTATTTAATTTATTAGGGTACATTTTGTAAATTCTAAAACCTTTGGGTTAAAAGGGTAAAATGATAAAGTAAGGTGAGATTGTGAACTTAAAGATGTCAAGGGTGCAATTTGTAGTTCTGAGCAATTATGGGTTCAACAAGTGTAAATTGATTTTGTAGAGACACGCAAGAGTTTAAGTTAATTTCGTTTGTTATCATTTACGCTCTAGGTTAAATTGGGAAATCATTAAAAGAAGTAATAGGTGAATTTAATGTGTATTTAGTAATATTTAAAGAGTAAGGAAACCCTAGAACCTAAATAGAAAGTTGGTGAATTAATGAGGTATACCCTAAAATGTTGTAATTAAATCTGTCACTAAAATGGGAATGATCGACAACTCTAAAAGTATTAATGAGATTAATCCGTTATACTAATAAGTATTAAATAAATCATAATCCGTAGATTCGCTGAGGAGACGCGACGTTACTTCTTCATATTCCTACATTCGCTTTTCTCTCATTGCTTTAAGGTACGGATATTCGACCTTTTCAAGAAAGGTCCCCATGTTTCCTTCTTTGTCATTCTCTTATGTTTATTAGGATTTCCTATGCCATTGCTATGAACCCTGTTCTGAATGTTTGATTTGTTACTTATCTGAACTTATGATCTAGTGAACTATGCCATATCTGATGTGAACTTTATGTTAAGAAGACTTTGATATGTGTAATTGATGAACTTTGCTATATTTGAATATGAACCTTATGATAAGATGTTATCTGATAAGTGATATGAAATCTTTATGATGATGTATGATCTGTGTCATTTATGACAATTTGTTTGACCTAAGTTAGTTTGACACCGAGCCAATTATAACTAGTCATGGGGTTCCATGTCCGTATCGATGATGCACCTCGATATGACTCTAGGGCGAGAGAGTGATGTTCTCGCCACGCCCTTATCTCGTGATTCGTTATGAGCTCAAGTATATGTTATGGCCAATATTTGTCTCTGGGGCGATGGATGCATCCTAGATCCGATCCGTTATCCGATATGATTTGTCCGGTGAATGATGTCGTGCAATACGCGTCTTCACAACTTCGGGAGCTAGCTACTCCAAATTATTTGCTAAGATGACTCATGCATATGTATGATGATTTTGATATGATATGTTCTGGGCTCGAGGTAGTTAACTAAATCTGTATTTGCTAATTATGTGATAAGTATTCTGATTATGTTTTGGTATGTTAAATGCTTATGATTATGTCTTCGGCTTATTATATGTTATACATGTGTATGCTATTGCATGTTTATGTGAATGCCATCTACTATGCTTAAATATGATTCGTATGATGGAATCTGATATTATGATAGTTTATCGTTATGTGGATTCGTTGGTCTGTGAGATGAATGTGTTAGTGTGATAGTTAGTATTTTATAAGTTTAATATGTATAGTTTGATCAGTTAATTTTGGTAACTTTGCGTAGATGTTAGTGTTTTATTGCCTATGTGATCTGCCATGTCTGAACTCTGCTGATGTTAGGATTTGATCTGAGAACTGGTTTAGCTTATGATATCTGTTTGGATAATTGCTAATGGTTATGCTATGTTTTGCTTGGTCTTTCTAATTATAGTTGTCTGCTATGTTTCTATTTGTTTGTGTGATCGCCATGATTTGAACTGCTAATTTCATTGCTGCAATATTGAATTAAATACATTAAATGTTGATTAATTGATTTGTATGAATGCCATGTTTATTTTGCTAGAAACTGTTTCCGTTAGTTTTGAGACTTTCCGTTTGGCTTATATGTAATCTGTTATTTTGATATGCTATGTGTTTGGTTGTTCTGATATGTTTGTGTTTGTGTCAGTAATGTGCTATGTGAAGTTTAAACTTTTATGTGGTTGTTTGGATTTCTGTATATTTGTGTTTCCGCAGAATCCTAAAAGATCCCTTGTCATTATTTTATTTTGATTTTGTCATTTGTATATTTTGTTTTGTTTAGTTTTTGTTTCGTTATATCTGTTCACTTGGCTTTGTAAGCTCACCGCACTTTTCTTTTCCGCGCGTATTAAGCGCTCAAGATAAGCTTATGGGATAGCCGATCCGGGTTGAGAGTAGAGATGAGAGCAAGACTTTGACCTTAGAGATCTTAGATTTATTTTGATTATAAGTTATTTATATTATCTTTTGTAAGTTTTTGTAAAGGCTTCCGCTATTGTATAGTTATTAAAGTTCTGATATGAAACCGTATTGTGATATCTTTACCCTTGTCGGGTCGGGGTGTTACATTAGTGATATTTTAGATTTTTAGAAAGTAGTTTCATATTTTTCTCCCTAAATTTCATAATTTTTAGTATTTTAATTTAGTTTAATTAGTTAAAAATTAGTTTTTAATTTAAATTAAATTCAGAAAAATCCAAAAAAATAGTTTTAATTCTAAATTAGTTTTTACATATCATTTTTAGTATAAAAGTAGATTTAGGCATTTTTAGGGTATAATTTAGACGTAATTGCATTTTATTTACGTTTTATTAATTACGTTTAGTTATAATCGCACTTAGAATTTCCCGTAACATAGATTCCCTTAATTACTTTCCCCATTCCCGTAGTTTAATAATCAAAAACAAACAAATCAAAACATCGAGCATTAAATTCCGAACAAAAAACGACGTTGGCAATTCACGCCTCGTTGGGAAAACGATTCGGGTTGTCTAACCCGTACTCACAATCACACACGGGATTTGATTTATTATTCTTTTTCCTAAGAGAATTTGAATCTATCTTCGTGATTATTTTTGATATCGATATTGAGGTTTTATCCACACACATAACCCTTAAGCCTTGAATCAAATTTTGGCGCCACGGGAGGTTGTGTCACGACAATATCGCTTTGAGGTTTGACGATTAGGACTCGAGATCCTTCATTCGTGAAGTTACTATTTTTCTATAAAATAAAAAAGTAAAAATATATTTTCCTTTTTCTTTTGTATATATATATCAGATTAAAAATACAAAAAGATTTTCTCTTTGTTTTTGATAATAAATAGAAGACACAAATTATATAACATTCTCAACGGAGGTGTTATCATTATAAGTTCCCGAACTAAAGATCAAAAACTTGCCTTTGTGTCGCTTGTGAGTTTATTTATTTCTATCGGACAAACAAACTGTGTGGTGGGTATAAGGACGGCTTGACATTAAATTGCAGCTGTAAAGAAGCGGGTTTTAATAAGCTTCACACGACCTACAAAGCTTCTCCGCCGCTTGTGCTTTGTCTTGTAGAGTGATTTATTCACTTGGGATTATTGGTTTAAGTTC
The DNA here is from genome assembly GCA_022545495.1 of Chrysanthemum lavandulifolium. Lineage (NCBI taxonomy): Eukaryota > Viridiplantae > Streptophyta > Magnoliopsida > Asterales > Asteraceae > Chrysanthemum > Chrysanthemum lavandulifolium. The sequence goes on from CM040243.1 coordinate 45,661,621, forward strand.
ACCGTGTTTTCGAATACCGCTCTTTTAATTGCCTTGGTTTTTGAAAGTGCATGCGCACTGCTCTAATAACTACAGAGAACCTTGCAACCGCTACAATTCGAGAAGGCGTATGAGACGTGGTCCATTAGTCGAACCCGAGATTCGAACTAATTAGAACCCGCCCATCATCGAAATGGCGGAGGACAACCGATCCATGCTAGAGCAACCTGTGCACCCACCGAGGGTTATGGAGAAGCCATCGTCGTCCGGCAATCGCTGTCGATAACTTTGAGCTTAAACATGGCTTGATCAACTTGGTATCATCGAGCCGCTTTACGGTTTCGAGAGGACGATCCTCACCTCATATCCGCCGGTTTAACAAGCTCACGCCTACGATCAAGTACCGTAACGCTCCGGAAGAGGCTATCGTTACTACTCTTCCTGCCACCGAGGGGTGCCCGATTGGCTCGAAAACTACCCCTCGATCGACAACCACATGGGAGGATTTAGTTTCAAAATTGTGAACGAATTCTTCCCACCGCCTAAAACCACAAACTTAAAGAATGAAATAACAAAATTCACACAAAGATTTGATGAATCGCTTAGTGAGGCATGGGACCGATTCAAAGATTTGCTTAGGCAATGTCCCCATCATGGTTTTTCCGAGTTGCACCAACTTGATACGCTTTACAATGGTTTGAATGAGAATGATCAAGACTCTCTCAATGCCGCCGCTGGTGGTAACTGCTGACCCGATCAACGAGAGATGCCTTGTCGATTATTGAGAACAAACCAAAGTTCGTTCCTCACGTAGCAAATCGGTTCTTTGCCCGAGTGAATGATACACCCTCGTCCTCATCTAACGGAAATACGTCTAGCACCGATGCTAAGATTGATAAGCTTGCGGATTTGATCCATGCTTTGGTTAAGAGTAATTCTTCTCCACCCGCTCAAGTCAAAGCGGTGGAAACAACTTGTACTACTTGTGGTGGCCCGCATGCCTACTACAATTGTACCGCCACCGATGGCAATCCTTTCCAAGCTAATGTTGTAACCGGAGGTGCCCAATACCGTCCTCAAGTTGAAACGAACCCTCGTGTTAGTAATCAAATGGGACCTCCGAGATTTTCTCCATCGAACAATCAGAATCGTTTCAATCAGAATCAAGTTCGTGGACCGAATGTTCAAAACCAATTCAAAGCTCCGACAAATCAATACCCAAATCAAGGAGCTAACTACAATCAAGTATATCACAACCCGAGCTTTCAAGCTTCACCTTTGCCTCCAAATGACTTCACAACTTATGTTCAAAACACCAATTCTACCATCCAAACTATGCAAAATCAGATTGCAAGTTTGAGGAACGAGTTTCAATCGTCGATAACTAGACAAAGCACTGAGTTTAGGAATGAGATTCGACTTCAGAACAACAAATTGGAGACTTCACAGAATAAACTCGAAAGCATGTTGAATGCTGTGTTGTGCAAAGTCAGCCAACCCTCATCTTCGGGTTCTCTTCCGAGTGATACTATTCCCAACCCGAAGGGTGAGTTGAAAGCCATAACCACACGGAGTGGTAAGGCTATTGATGGGCCCTCATCTCCTACTCCGCTGATAAGGGAGGAGGAAAAAGATACCGAGGTTATTGAAGAAGATGTGCAACCCGCACCCGTACCACCTCCGGTCGTTCAGACTCCGATTCCGGAACCCGATGTTCCGAAGACTACTCTTAAACCTTCACTTCCTTATCCTTCGAGACTTCATAATCAAAAGCTCCGTGATAAAACCGAAAACCAAATGGAGAAATTTGCTGAGATTGTTCAATCATTGAATTTTAACATCGGGCCACCGATGCTTTACTCCTCATGCCTAAGTTTGCGGCTATGATCAAAAATTTAGTGAGTAACAAAGAAAAGTCGGTGAAATAGCAAAACACTGTTGAACGAGAATTGCTCTACGGTGCTCCTCAAGAAACTTCCCGTTAAGTTAGGAGACCCCGCAAATTTCTTATCCCTTGTGAGTTTCCTGAATAGTGAAATGCTCCGCCGGCGATCTTGGTGCGAGTATAAACTTAATGCCTCTTCGATTTACAACAAACTTTCTCCCGAACTCACTCCTACTAAGATGACTCTTGAACTCATGGACCGCTCAACCTCTATTCCGAGAGGAATCGCCAAGACGCCTATGTGAAAGTAGGACCATCGCATTTTCCGCCGACTTCGTTGTCGTTGACTTTGATGTCGACCCCGAGTACCTCTTATTCTCTGGAGGCCTTTTCTAAGAACGGGTCATGCGATGATTGATGTTTATGAAGGAGAAATCACTTTACGATCTAACAAGGAAGCCGTCTCGTTTAATATTAACCATCCTTCGAGATACTCCTCCAACTACGATGATGCTTCTATCAATCGAATCGACGTTCTTGATATTGCTACGGAGGAGTATGCTCAAGAAGTTCTTGATTTTATGGGTGGCAATCCCACCATTCCTTCTAAAAATGTTGAACCATCTTCTGAGCCTATTATTGCCGACTCTTCCCCCTCTCTCACTCCGTTCGAGGGAGGTGACTTCATTTTGGAAGAGATCGATGAGTTTCTTGCTGATGATGAATCGATTCCACCGGGAATTGATGATGGTGTTTATGATTCGAGGGAGATATCCGTTATCTTGAACAATTGTTGAACGAAGATCCATTACCGCTCCCCTCCGAAAGAAATCACGATTGACGAAATCAAAGAAGTACAAACGTCGATGAAAATCCTCCGGAGCCCGAGCTCATGATTTACCTCCTCATCTTGAATACGCTTTTCTTGAAAACCAACAAATTTCCGTTATCATTGCTAAAAACTTGAAAGATGAGAGAAGACCGCACTTTTGGATGTCCTACGAACACAAAATGCAATTGCTTGGCAAATTTCGACATCAAAGGAATCAATCCTCGCTTCGCACTCCACAAAATTCTAATGGAGGATGATTGTAAACCCGTGATTCAACAACAACGAGGGTTAACCCAAAGATTCATGATGTTATCAAAAGGAAGTTCAAACTCCTCGACGCGAATCATTTATCCCATCTCCGATAGCTCATGGGTTAGCCCTATCCATTGTGTCCCTAAGAAAGGAGGAATGACCGTCGCCGCTAACGATGAAAATGAGTTGATATCCACACGCCTCATCACCGGATGGAGGTGTGTATTGATTACCGAAAGTTGAACGATGCTACTCGAAGGACCATTTCCGCTACCTTTTATGGATCGATGCTCGAACGCTTAGCGGGAATGAGTTCTATTGCTTTCTCGATGGTTTCTCCTGTTATTTTCAACCCGATCGATCCAAAGGATCGGAGAAAACCACTTTCACATGCCCTTATGGAACTTTTGCTTACCGACGCATGCCTTTTGGGCTATGCAATGCTCCCAGACGCTCCAAAGGTGCATGATGGCTATTTTCATGACATGATCAAAAGTCTATGGAAGTTTTTATGGACGATTTCTGGTTTATGGAGATTCTTTCACCTCTTGCCTCTCCATCTAGACCACATGCTCAAACGGTGTGAAGACACCAACTTGGTCTTGAATTGGGAGAAGTGCCATTCATGGTTCGAGAGGGCATTGTCCTCGGCCATAAGATTTCGAAATCGATTGAGGTCGACCGAGCTAAAGTCGACGTTATAGCTAAACTCCTCATCCCACTACCGTCAAAGGTATTCGAGTTTTTGGTCATGCCGGTTTCTATCGCCGTTTCATCCAAGACTTCTAAGATAGCCCGCCTCGACCCATCTCCTTGAAAAGGATGCTCCGTTTATCTTCACCAACGAATGTATTGAAGCGTTCAATATTCTTAAAAAGAAATTGACTGAAGCACCGATCTTGGTTGCCCCCGATTGGGATTTGCCCTTCGAACTCATGTGTGATGCTAGTGATTACGCAATTGGGGCAGTCTTGGGGCAACGTAAGTCGAAACATTTTCAGCCCATACACTATGCGAGTAAGACATTGTCTGAGGCCCAACACAATTATACGACTACAGAAAAGGAATTATTGGCCGTTGTCTATGCTTTTGAAAAATTCCGACCCTACCTTGTCTTGTCGAAGACCATAGTGTATACCGACCATTCTGCCCTAAAGTATCTTTTGGCAAAGCAAGATGCTAAGCCACAATTACTTCGGTGGGTTCTCCTCCTTCAAGAGTTTGATGTTACTATTCTTGACAAAAAAGGAGCGGAGAACCTTGCTGCCGATCACCTTTCTAGACTTGAGAATCCCCATCAAAGTGTGCTCGAGAAAAAGGAGATTACGGAAACATTTCCTCTTGAGACACTTGGGATGGTTGCTAAGAAAGACCCGAACACCCCATGGTTTGCCCATTTTGCAAATTACCATGCGGGCAATTTCATCGTGAAAGGGATGTCGTCTCAACAAAAGAAAAAGTTTTTCAAAGATGTTAAGCATTATTTCTGGGACGACCCCTTCTTGTTCAAAATTTGTGCGGATCAAGTAATCCGGCGGTGTGTTCATGGCCAAGAGGCTATTGATATTCTTAATGCTTGCCATAACGGACCTACTGGTGGCCATCATGGTGCAAGCTACACCGCCAAGAAGGTTTTTGATTCCGGATTCTATTGGCCTACCATATATCGAGATGCCCATGATTTAGTCAAATCTTGTGATTCTTGCCAACGCCAAGGAAAAATTTCACGTAAGGATGAAATGCCACAAAATGCTATTCAAGTCTGTGAGATTTTTGACGCAAGGGCATCGATTTTATGGGCCATTTCCGCCATCTAAAGGAAATAAGTATATCCTCGTGGCCGACTACTTGTCCAAATGGGTTGAAGCGAAGGCGCCCCCACCAATGACGCCCGAGTGGTTGTTAAGTTCTTGAAGAATTTGTTTTCCCGATTCGAGCACCTCGTGCTATCATCGCGATCGCGGTACCCATTTCGTAATGAACAATTTGCTAAAGTTGGCTAAATATGGAGTTACCCATCGCCTTTCTATCACATCACCCGCAAACGAGCGGACAAGTTGAGGTCTCGAATCGTGGATTGAAAAGGATTTTAGAAAGAACCGTAGGAGAAAATCGAGCTTCATGGGCGATAAGTTAGATGATGCATTATGGGCTTTCCGCACCGCTTACAAGACACCCATCGGTGCACCCCATTCAAGTTGGTGTATGGAAAGCTTGTCACTTGCCCATCAAGCTCGAACATAAGGCATTATGGGCCTTGAAACATGTTAATTTTGATCTTAAGACCGCGGTGATCACCGAAAGTTCAATTGAATGAATTAAATGAGCTTAGGATCGTGCCTACGAGAATTCTTTGATTTTCAAAGAGAAGACTAAGAGGATTCATGATGCTAAAATCAAAACCGCTTTTCAACGTTGGTGATCAAGTTCTCTCTTCAACTCTCGATTGAAGATATTCTCGCAAACTCAAATCCGCTGGTCCCACCATTCACCATCGCCAAGTTTTTCCGTATGGAACGGTGGAGCTTTCTCCGATGGCCCAAATTTCAAGGTGAATGGTCATCGTGTGAAACATTATTTTGAGGGACATCCCATCTATGGTTGTCCCGATCTCCAAACTTTCTTCCCATGGACAATTGAATTCGGGATCGAGTCAAGCTAGCGACTCGGTAATCAAAAACAAGAGCGCTCGGGAGGCACCCCATGCTTATCCATCTATCCTTTCTTTTTCTAATAAGTGACGCTGAAGGGTCCGCTCTTCGATTTCTCGTGTTTGGTTGTTTGTGATGTTGTGTTTAGGATGTTCCCGATATGAAGACTCGTGCTCAAGTTTGTCATTTCTCCACTCGAGTCTCATGATCGATGCCGATGGAACCGATATCCTAATCTTATCGACTAACGCTTATCTTCTAGCATACTTAATAAACGGCTTTTAGATTTTCGTGATACCCTTGCTTTAAACATTGAGGACAATGTTTCGCTCTAGTCTGGGGTAGGGTAATCTTCGATTTGATTTGACCGCACTTGCTTATTTTCGCCGTGTTTCTCTCAGAACCCGCTTTTCCTTAGAAATTGAAAAAATTGTGCAAAATGAGAAAATTTTAAAATTTTGTAAGCTTTTGTTAAGTCTTTTGATTGAATAGTTTTGCTAGTCTCTTAGATAAGAAGCTATAAATGCTAATTCTAGCTCACAAGGCCAAGATTTTGCAAGTTTCCTGAGTGACTTTAAATATGCATGACTTGATTTCATTAGACAAAGCATTTGCTAAGCTAATATATGTTTTGACACCTTGATTGACTTTCATTGGTGAGAGTAGGAATAGAATTGACTTGACCCAAGCGTGTTGAGCCCTAGCTTGTTCCCTTAACCATAGGTAATCTAAAATTATCGGCTAAGCATCTGCGGATCTCATTATTTGGGATTTTAAATTTGCGAGATCGAGAAATGATAGAGTTACTTATGAGTTTAGATGCTAAACGTGGAGTAGTTGGTTCTCTTTAGAGCCCATCAAGGTACTTATGGCTTTTTGTTCCCACAAAATTGTTTCACCCCATATCTGTCTAAATTATTAGAGATGTCGAGTTTTTGGCGATGGTTAGTTCTTTATCTTCTTAAAAGAATCTTTGTTTTAAAATTGGGTACACATCAAGGATCCGTAATAAATAAATGAGTAATCGGTGCTAAGTGATATGTGAAATGTAATAAGTAAAGTTGTGAGTCATGTGTCGAGATCGGACCCTTGGATCTTTAGCCGGGATTGAATGAGGTCTTAGCCTAGCCACCGGGACCTCATCTCACGAAGCCTATAGTCTTGAATTACCCCGTGAAGCTCCGTGGTTCACATACTCATATAAGTAAAAGTAAAAGTTCATGTGTTGAAAAAAAAAAAAAAAAATGATGAAAAGTTGAAAAGTGAAAAAAAATCAAAAGTAAGTGAATAAGAATTCCTTGATGTGGACCTCATTTTTACGACAATGGTTCTTGAGAGAAGGAGGATAACTAATTATCGACTTAGCTTTGTATCTTTATCGAATAACTCTTATCGAAATGAGAATTTGAAGAAATTCATTTCACAAAAAATAAAAAATCTAGAGGAAATAGGAAAATGGGAACGAAATGTAAGTACACAAGTAACTTCCATGGGTAGTGTTAGCATCTAGAGTCATATGTAACAATGATTTCGGTTTTACGCTTAGTTTGGGACTTGTGAAAATCGTGACGATGTATTCTATCCGTATGGTCACTTCACCGTGTTGTGTTTTCTACTCCGTGATCCTAACGAGTCATTTGAAAAATGTTGGAGTTATTGATCGACATGAAAGTTCAACAAACCGTCATTCATTTCCTGGATGTGCTTAATCGTTATATCTATATATGTGAATTAAAAGGTAAGCGGGCGTTTTAGAATTAAGGCTTTCTTAATCTCTTTTGAGGAATCTTTGCTACTTCTTCATAGGTTTAGTAGAGAGATTGAAATCCTTGGTTTTAGAAGCGTGAGTTGATTGTATCATGCGAGACACGGCAATGGTTTCGTCTGGTATTTTGGTATGTGCTAAAACACATACCTTTTCTTTATCAAAATAGACCCAAAACAACCAAGAAAGATCCGTTTATTGCTAATATTTGTGGTTTTCTTGAGTTTGTGCTTGTGTATGGATATGTAAAACACGCAAGGTACCAAATCGCATGAAAACCGAGCACGAGAGATCAAGAGAGCTTAAGGTCGTAGGAAGGTCGAATTATGCATTTTTGAAGATTTCTAATCTCGAGGATGATTTGTGAAGATTTGATCAAAGTTTGAAGAAATGTCGAAACAGTCCCTTAAGTTTCAAAGAATTGTCGAAATGGCCCTTGAAGATTCAGAAAGTTGCAAAATCAGTCCCTGAATTATTTATGGTTGACAAGAGTGGTCCTTGAAGATATTTTCGAATCTACACGCTTGGTCCTTGGAATTTCAACTTTTGCAAGATTAGTCCTTATATGTTGGATCACACTTAGTACCATTAGTCCAAAATATAACAAATCCAATATTCAAGTCCAATTCATATACCCGGCCCTTTATAACTTAAACCCTCAACCGGTTTATTAAACCACACCAAATACTCCTTTTACCCGAAATAAAACCCAAGTCAACTATTATGGCCCGGTCAAAGATATTTAAAAAACTATTATTAAACCAAACGCGCCTTTAAACAGCTTCTCTTCCTCGTCGCCCCAAACACCACCATACACACCCATTCACCAAAATAACCTAAACCAAACACTATCCTCGTACCTAGAATCTATCTAGAAACCTTTCCCAGCTGACATGTCAGGAGTAGATGGCCACGTGGCCAAATGGCATAACTTGATTGGACGAAACACCTAATTAAGCTAGATGGTGCCCTTTGATTGGTGAAAATGATAATGGGTGAATGAATGGCTCTCAATTCTGCTTCTAGGCTCTTCCAAGGATCCCAAGACCCTCTCCATTTCAGCTATAAATAGGACCTTTGTGCTCACATTGTATTCGTGTAGTGTAGTAGTTTAGTAGCAATTTACATTTCAATTTTCATTTCTTGTATCTTTTAAGTTTTTCAGTGATGGTTTCTTAAAGTATTCTCAGTTTGTAATCTCACTTTTAGTTTTAATAAAAAGTTTCAAGTATTTCATTTTTTGGTTGATCTCAATCCGTACTCTTCCTTTGATTAAGCTCTAAATATTGTTAGTTTTAGCTCATATAAGCTCTGAATAGCTTATGTGAGCTTGTGTTATCCATCTCATTTTAGTCCTATTCAGTTTTTACAAAAATCAAGAAAAGTCAAAGAAAGTCAAACTGCTTATTTTGAGATTGCTTATTGTCAAACTTGTGTTTTCATCATAAAAGGGATGTGCTTTGATCTTTATTTCATCAGTTAAATCCAATCAAGAGGTAAAGCCAACAAATTTGTACCAAACACCCTTCATAAAGGAGTGTTTGGTATAAAGGGTTCTTGACCAATTTTAAGGTACTCTTTGGGTTGAAACTGCTTTTGATCATTAAATTTAGTAGTCTCGAGTGTTGTTTGTGGTAAATTTGATCGGGTTTCACAAAGTTTAGAGTGATTTCAGTTTGTGATACTAATAAGTCACACAACAACTTATAGCCTAGCTTTGGTCCAAGCTTTTGTTTGAGCCATCTTGTGAGTCACTTAGCACCTTTTGAGTCCATTGCAAGTTCTGGTTTAAGTATCAATTAGTGTCAAAAAGTTTTTGGTCAATATCTCACTGTTTCATGTTTCTGTCAAAACAGGTTTTGTAGTCAAATTCTCTAGCTGTTTTACTGTCCAAATCCTTTCAAAAAACACAAAAAAATTAGTTTAGGGTAGAGTTTAGCAGTCATATTCTGCTTATAATCAGTTTTTACAAACTTTCAATAGCTTTCACAAGCTCAAAACTGGCTTTTCAAATCTGTCCAAACCTTATCAGCAAAACAGTAGCTTAACAGACCTCACACACCCTTTTTATCGATCTTTTAAACTCCTCATTTGAGCTTCAAAACTCTTAAAATTGGTTCTTTGTACTCTCGGTACATGGGTCAAATCGATCTAGCTTATTTTGGCAATAGAAACGGTTTGCTAGCTTATTAATAAGCTTGAAGGTTGTCCCACTTTCGCCTTCTCGTTGGAATTTCAAGAACTATAGTTAGCCTATATAGCTTATTAGACTTTAAGGTTAGCTTAAATTTCTCTTAGATACCTTAATATAGATAGCTTATTAGGTCTTGCTCTCCTTATAGCTTATTTGAGTAACCACTTAGCTTATTAGCTTATAGCTTTAAGTAGTTTCATCTTAGCTTAATCATTCCTTAATAACTAGCCTATTGTATGCTCCCATAGCTCTATCTCTGTCATTTCTAGGTTCCTTTAAGATCCCTTAGCTTAAGATCGCTTTATAGCTTGTAGCTTATTTTTAAGTCTTTATTTGGTATTAATTTACACTGCAGCCCTCTGGATTTCTACACATAAGCCCCATATTTCTTATTTTTCTTAGAACCAGAAGAACTTTTTAGAATTTTCCTGAAAATTTCATCATTTTTGGTCACCATTTAGTATTTTTCTTAATTAAAAATAGATTTTAATCACTTTTAAATAGGTTTTATTGCAATTAATTGAGAAAAAGCTCCAAAAAATAATTTTTCAATTTTAATAGTTTAAGATAAATATAAAAAGCATAAAAAAGATTTTTCCATATTTTTCCCCACTTATTTTGTATTTTTCACAATTTAAATTAGATTAAATTAGTTTTAAATTAGTAGAAAATAGGAAATTAATCTGAAAAATATAAAAATAGTTTTAAAAAGTCTTTAGTGATATTTTAGATTTTTAGAAAGTAGTTTCATATTTTTCTCCCTAAATTTCATAATTTTTAGTATTTTAATTTAGTTTAATTAGTTAAAAATTAGTTTTTAATTTAAATTAAATTCAGAAAAATCCAAAAAAATAGTTTTAATTCTAAATTAGTTTTACATATCATTTTTGTATAAAAGTAGATTTAGGCATTTTAGGGTATAATTTAGACGTAATTGCATTTTATTTACGCTTTATTAATTACGTTTAGTTATAATCGCACTTAGAATTTCCGTAACATAGATTCCTTAATTACTTTCCCCATTCCGTAGTTTAATAATCAAAACAAACAAATCAAAACATCGAGCATTAAATTCAACCAAAACGACGCTGGCAATTCACGCCTCGTTGGGAAAACGATTCGGGTTGTCAACCCGTACTCACAATCACACACGGATTTGATTTATTATTCTTTTCCTAAGAGAATTTGAATCTATCTTCGTGATTATTTTTGATATCGATATTGAGGTTTTATCCACACACATAACCCTTAAGCCTTGAATCAAAGTGCTCCAGATGTATCAAATGTTTTCGATGCTCAACCTGATAATAATCCAATACCTGATACACCGCCACAACAACTCTCGTTGAGGAAGCACCACCAATTGATTCTACAAAACAATGAACAAATCGAATCCAATGACGAACCACCGATGATCTTCGAACAATGAAGTACCCCACCTACAGATTATGATCCAAATGCGTTCTTCAATCCGTTTGCTAACGAAACTGCCACACCTGGTGTTGCGGAATCATCTACAAGCCATTTGAATCCTCCCAATCTACAGAATGTATATCAACATCAACCCTTCACACATCGTTGGACAAAAGACCATCCTCTTGTGAACATTATTGGAAACCTGAATCAACCAGTCGTCACTAGCCAACGCCTTCAGACTGACGGTGAACATTGCATTTATGCACTTACCGTCTGCCAAGCTAAACCCAAAAATATTAAGGAAGTTATGACATATGAAAACTGGATTGAATCCATGCAAGAAGAACTTAACCAGTTTAAACACCTTGAAGTATGGGAATTGGTTGCAAAACCAACTGAGGTCTATGTTATTGGCCTCCAATGGATTTGGAAAAACAAACTCGGTGCTGAAGGTACGGTTATCAGAAATAAGTTACGTCTAGTGGCTAAGGGTTATAGACAGGAAGAAGGGATTGATTACGAGGAATCATTCACACCGGTTGCTAGACTTAAGGCTGTTCGGATTTTTCTGGCATTCGCGGCTCACATGAACATAACGGTCTTTCAGATGGACGTCAAAACTGCTTTTCTAAATGTAAAACTAAAAGAAACGGTCTATGTTAGTCAACCAGAAGGATTTGTTGATCCAGAGTTCCCTAATCACGTCTACAAACTGAACAAGGCTCTCTACGGTCTCAAAAAAGCCCCTCGGGCGTGGTATGATAAGTTGTCATCGTTTCTTATCTCTTGTAATTTCGTCAAAGGACTAGTCGACCCTACACTATTCATACAATATCACAGGGTACATATTTTAATCGTTTAAATTTATGTGGATGACATCATTTTTGGATCAACACATCTAAAGTACTCAAACGCTTTTTCAAAACGTATGAAAAAACATTTTGAAATTTCCATGATGGGTGAACTTACGTTCTTTCTAGGACTGCAAGTTCATCAATCACCCCGTGGTATTTTCTTGACTCAGTCCAAATATTCCCTTGAAATTTTAAACAAAATGGAATGCAAAACTCGACACCTATGCCACACCAATGGCACATACCAAGAAACCGGACCCGATTTGCATAGGAAATTGGTTGACCTACCAAATACCAAAGTATCATTGGGTCTCTCATATATCTAACAACCAAGAGACATGATATTGTCTTTGTCAGATATCTTTGCTCCTTATCGATCAAGCAACCAATCTGAAACTCGCCTCTCGAGGCTAAAAGAATCTCCGATACATCAAGGGAACCATTAACTTGGGGATCCGTATCCAAGGATTCTCGTTTTGAACTAATAGCTTTTTCGACGCTAATCACGCAGTTTCTTAGATTCTCGGAAAAGTACTTGTGCGCTTTACAATTTCTTGGTGATAAACCGTGTCATGGCAATCGAAGAAGCGAGGATTGTACATCGTTGTCCTCAATGTAGTAGAATATGTAGCCATGTCGGCGTGTTGTGCTCAAGTCATTTGGATGAGAACACAACTCAAAGACTATGGTTACGTGTTTGATGTAATCGATGTCTTGCAACAATCGGAGTGCTATTGCGATCTCTTGAAACTCGTTCAACATTCAAATCAAAGCACATCAATCTTCGATATCATTTCATCAAGGTGCATGTGAAAAGGTACCGTTGAATTATACTTTGTGAGTATCGAATACCAATTGGCGCACCTTCTCACCAAAGCCTTAGCTCCTCGCTAGGTTTACCGAGTTGGTCCACCGAATTGGTATGCGGTGTTTGATTCCGAGGAACCGGACAAACTTTTAAAACAATCTTAAAACCAACAAACACCAAAACCTCTTTTGTAAATATTTTCAAAACAAAATCTTTGTTAGGAATTGGAAATTCCATGTTAAAGTGTCGGTCACCCCAATTATAGTCTAGCATATGTTAGCTCGTAGATTTGTAGTTATTTACATTATATAGTAGTTAATTAGTTAATTTGTAGCGTAGAATAGTGTAGTGCAACATCGTGGAGGAAGGACGGGTCTTTACCCATCGTGATACCGATCCACGTGTCGATAGGAGGTCGTGTAATTTGTAGTATAAATACCCTTCCATCCATGGAAGGGTGTGGCTTTTGAATAAACCTTTCACTTTTGATAAGCAACTCTCTTTCAAGAACCTCCTGTCAACTCTCTTCATCTTTCAACATGGCTTACTTATTTAATCACAATCCTAGACCACCCGAATCATCAAACAACATTATATTTAAGATCCAACAATTGGCATCAGAGCCCAGGTTGTGTTGTTTTGATGATTTGTATGGTGTTTTATATGGTTCGTATATGCGGTTTGGGTTGTCTTGTATACGGTTTGATTCACGATTTTGTCTATGTATTTTGATGGGCGTTTGATTCATTGGCATGATGATTTGATGATGTGTGTTCTCTTGTTGTTGGTTAAATCTGTGTCTATGTTGGCTTCTTGGTTTATTATATGTCGTGGTCATATATCATATTACATGTTCTAAACCGCCTCTTTAAGAGTGTTTTTATGCGGTTGTTAAGCTTCTTTGATGCGCTTTTGAATGTTTCATTCAAGTTTTATTTCATTCATCAACTGGTTTAAAGCGCTTTCTAAGTTTTTCATCTATGCGAAGTTTAGACTCGTTCTTAGATACGAGTTGCACGATTTCTTGAAAGCGAGTTGATGATTGATCGTCCGACTCAATGTATTCTTGGTTGCGAGCTGTTATAATGTCCAGTTTCAATGGCTGGAATGCGAGTTGATTAACTTAAGGTATGATGCGAGTTGGGGTTGCGAGTTGGTTAAGATGAGAGCTGGCAATGATGCGAGTTGAGTTAGATGCTACGTACACTTGTTTTTGAGCGAGTTGCACTCTGCTATTGAGCGAGTTGCTATTGATTTAATGTCAAAAGCTAGTTGTTATGCTGCCCAAATGATGCGAGTTGAGTCAGAATCTTAAGCGAATTGTCTACTTGCATTACTTAACGCGAGTTGTATACTATGGTCATGATGCGAGTTGTGCAAAATGAATGCGAGTTATTGATGCATTGAAAGACGGACATGATCTAAACCGACATCAACAATTCCTAAAACCCATCACTAATCATTCACTAATCAACATCAAATACTACTTCTAGACTCAAATTGAAATGATGAAATGAATCTCAGAAACGGTTTGTGCGTTTTAGTCTTATCATGACCATCAAGTGTCTACTTCACACAACCAAGCCATCACAGATCCAAGACAGACTTATCCTCATCTAATACATGACTCAAATACAGAAAGCTATATACAAAACAATACACGATCTCATAATGGTTCAACCTTGCTTCAATCTTTCAAAGATTTTGTTGAAACCTATCATCACCGACCATGACTAAAAGACCGTGTGTCCTCTACTATCTCGAATAAAAGAAAAGAATAATAACAAGTGTGTTATTCTCTTTCTTCATTCATAAGAAAGTATCATCAAGAACACAAGTTTTAATCGACACGGACTCAAATGTTAAATCAACTTACCTCAGTTTTGTTTTCTCTTTCGCGTCTATAAAATTTATACCAGACCTTTAAGGTCAATCATTCGAAAGAAATCAAAACATCACTTATTATATGTGTAGCTTATGAGTCAATTGATATCCGAACCTAAAGGTCTAAGGAGATAAAAATTGTGTCATTCCCTATCTTTGTTCGTTCACAAAACAAAAGGGTAAAGATTATACCTACCTTGAAGCCTTCTCTAGACCCTTTTAACCATCCCTGTGGCAAGGTCTAACAAACCATGTCTCAAACCAACCCTGTGGTGAGATTAAGAAAGACGTTAGGATTATCTGAAGAAGGCGCGGTTTATTTGTTCGAGGTGTATTAATTGGTGTGTGTCATTCCTGAGATGAAGATGGGAGGCGGATTGATTTTTGGTGAGAAGAAGTAGGGTTTGATTGATATGAATAGGGGCGGATATCAGATGAGTAATATTAGGGTAAAGGGAAGTGTTGTGTTGCGCTTTATAGTCCGAATGTTTAGGGTTAGGATTATCTTTGGATCGGGTCTAAACTTCGTGGGCTTGGAGTAGATCAGGTGTATCGGGTATATGTTTTTCAGCTGGACCGGGCCTATGTAGGCATTTGTGAAGGATTGGATTTGGAAGTTGATCAGGTTAGTTTATCAATTGTTGTCAATTGATCAGGTATAAAACAAATATATGGATATATGGATATGTGGATATATTGATCGGGTTTATCAAATGTTAGTGAATCAAGATTTACGTTGCTAAAACCGATATATGGAATTCATTGATTGAATCGGAATGATGTTAACGATGGTGTAACAAAAGTGTGATTAATGGCGTTGCTAACTTTGGTGTTTAGTCATGATATCCATATCCGTTTCAAAATGTTATAATACAAAGTTTAACTCATCTCAGATCAAATGTGTTTATCCAAATTTAATTTTGGATAAATACGATTTGATTAATTTTGGTTAAAAGGTTGTATTTTATTCATTAAACTTCTTGGTGAATAGTCATTTCACGGCTAGTTTCTATATGTTGAATTAGAATGACTACTTGGGTTGTTTGGAAGATATTTCTTATTTGGATTTGAAATGACTTGTTTGAGCATTTATAGATGGAGATAAAGACTTGGCTATTTAGTTATGGGTGTGATTCTTTCTCTCTCGAACCCACAACGTAGCTATCACTTCGGTGTCTCACACAGTTGAGGATACGTCAAGAGGTTTTGTACATTGGGTACACCGTTTCTTTTTCACGAGTATTAGTACAAGTCTAAGTAACAAATATGGGGAATTTTACGTCATGTTCGAGTTTGATATATCGGGTTTACTTCTCCATGTGGTCACTGCAACAGCCGACAGAATGCGTGATTGATGTGTTTACCAAAGTGTTTATTGGATGGTTGATGATGTTGTTAATGTTGGATTATGAATCGTTGATGAACCGCTGCATGTTCCCCTAAAACAGATATTCACTGTAACCAAAGTTGTCATAACACATTCAAATTGACATTGTTTACGGTTTTGTCTTGATTTTGTAAAATCCCGCGAAAGAATCTATTTCTCGGTTTAAATCATAGACTTGTAAAATCCCGTGACAATGGAAACATCCTTGTAATAGTAAAGTGCATTTCCGGATCTATCTTATGGTTTACTCTTGGTTTTGTAAAATCCCGTGAAAGAAACTATTTATCGGTTTAAACTATAGAATTGTAAAATCCGTGATGATGGAACCATCTTGGAGAAAGGAAAGCGTATTTTGGGGTCTTCGATGTCGGTGTTACGGTTTCTATTTCAAGAAGGGATAAAAGGGTGTACTTCATGAATTTGGTGTGTGTTTGGATTGTCCTCATGGCGCTTTGGTTATTATATGGTTTTATGGGGTTATGTGCTTTTAACCATGGTCGGATGAAAACCATTATCGAGTTCACTTAAAACGCCAAAGGAGGCTAGATTTGAACTTTTAACCGTAAGATGTGACAACGGGTTAATTCACTATTATTTATTTGAGGTTGAAGTGAAATATCACGGCGAGTGTACTTAGTATCCGAAGGTATCGGGGATGGTTGGATGAAGATTCTTCATGATCCTTGTTCGAGCTTATTATTAAAAACGAAGACTTGGAAATCTAGTTATTGTTGGGTGTCTTTTACCTTTTCTTTTACCACTTGGGGAATTGGGCTCATACCACTACAAAATAACTATCACTTTAAGGAGTTACGTTGTAGTGCTCGGTCACATTCAATTGTGGATTTTCAAGAGGTAATGTACGCCTTATACTTGATGGTTGGTTGGTTGGTTGAAGAGTATATAGTACATAGAGAGTACTTAGAGATGCTAATGGAAATCGGCACCGCTCTTTGTTACATATGTGCAAGTTTAAGTCACGAGTTGGGGTAGTTTACTTGAGGTCAAATTCATTATATCGGGTTTTCCATCGCCTTTCACAACAAAGAGCCCACCGAATGATAATGGGTGATTACAAGTTTGCCAAGAGTAGATGAAAGAGAGAGATTCATGACGATGAACACTTCACCATGCCTCATACTCTAAAGAAAAGAAATGTATACGTTTCAAAGGCATTATCTTTGCAAGAAGAGAAATCTTCTTATTATGACCATTCTCATCAACATGCTTCATACTTTTCCATGCGCTCACCATCAAGTGAACCGGCTCATGTTGATTATTTTTCTTATTCCACTTGCTCAACTATAATGAAGATGGTGACATCATGTGCTAATTTTATGGGGAGAAGTGTGAATAGACTACATTTGTTGAAGATATTCACTTGTTTAGTCAAGAATGGCATCTCCGTATGCAATTCTTGAGGGGAGAAGAAGTGTGAATTTTTGCATGGTTGATTGATATTTGAGAATAAATGGTCAAACGGCTCCAAACACATGTAAGAACCGAGCTTCTTATTATCGGGTCATCTTCACATGATGTTTCTTTTAAGAGCCGTTGGTTGACATCTTCACCGGATTGATGAGTTTATCGACAAAGTGCTTCCGGTTAATGCTTCACGATACATCAACATGATGATTCGAACAATCTCTCGTTCTTGTTTGATGTGATTGGTAGTTTGGTGTTACCATCTTGTGTGTTCGTTGTGGCTCGATTGTCGATTTCCTTGATGAACATCTTTCGTTCTTGTTTGATTGGGAGGATTTTAGTTAAGGGATTTGCAAGATGTAAGTTAATTGGGATGCTTTTTGTTGGGATGCTTTTTGGTGTGAGTTGAAGATGTTAACACTCTATTCCCAAACTGGACAATCTTGAAGAAGGTCGAGTCTACAGTCGGTTCTACATTTTAGAAGACTAAAGGCGAGTTGCACTTAAAGATATAAAGACTTCTTCTTATCTCGGGCATTTATTAACAGATTGTCGGTTTAGGGGAGAGCACTAATTGAGGGAGAGTGAAATGTCGAATTTAATCCCCAATTAGACTTGCTCACATTATTAAGCATGTTGATTCTCACTAAGACTTCAAGCGCTCTTCTCAACAGATTTATAGTATTTGGCTTTCAAAGGTTTGGTTGATTCAAGTGTCAAAACCAAAGAAGGGGAAGGAGACAAGCACCCAAACGCGAGTAAACTTGATGAGCTTAATACTTAAGTAATTGAAGATATCCCGGAAGACAAATGTTATGACCGCAGAGAAACTCAAGGTTTGACTCATGGCGAGTAAACTTGATGAACTTAACTCTTCTAAGTGATTGAAGATATCCCGGAAAACAAATGTCATGACCGCAGAGAAACTCAAGGTTTTACTCATCAAAGCGCTTTAGTGTTCTTATTCCAACGTCGTGGGGAAGTGATGTAAATGAAAGTTTCAAGATAAAGAGGTATACTAGTGTGTGATGATCTCGATGTTATCGCAATCATCGTGGAGAGAGGATTGTGTACATTGGGGCGCCACTTGTCTCACTTGAGGTCTTAATTAGTGATTCGTAGATATAATCACTTATTCGGAGTTGACATCCGCAGAGATTGTAATCCGCAGAGATAATCGGTGATTCGCATGCTTCTTCAATGTTATCGGTTGTTCTCTTTTTAGGAATGTGTGTACTGGTCCTTGAGCTTCATACACGATCATCGTGGAAGAAAGCCATTGTTTACCACAAAATTGGGAGGTGTTTTCTCTCCGGAATGATGTGTATTTGGGAGAGTTATTGGACATTGGTGTACTTCGGTTTCTTGAGCTTCATACACATTCATCGTGACGAAAGATGTGAACATAGGGAGGTGTTTTTCATTACCCTCATGATGTGTATTCGGAGAGTTCTTGAGCTTTATACAAAGAGACTGACTACATCAACTCAACTACTTGGGGGAATTGTTCTCTTGACACCTTTTGGAATGGATTGCGTCAGACTTCAGTGGTAAAGGAATTTGAGAAGACTTGGGGGAATTGTTCTCTTGACACCTTTTGGAATGGATTGCATCAGACTTCAGTGGAAAAGGAATTTGAGAAGAGTTATTTATGTGTGGGATGATACGTTGCTGTTCTTGTTGAAGATATAACCTCGAACTAAGAATCACGGTGATTATTCTTGAAAGGAGCAATGGATTTATGATAATGGTATGCTTCTCTGCACTGCTAAGGCAAGCTTGAAATATAGATTCAAATCGCCACTAAAGGATTTTCGGTTTGGGGAAGTCGCAAAGTCTCACTTTCGCTTGGTTCAATTTCTTTCTTCGATTCAAGAGCCCCGGAAGCTTTGGTGGTGAATGTTTAAGAGTTGATGACTTCTATCTTCTACGACGTCTTCGCTTCAATATCCTTATCTCTGTACTCAGATCATCATCTTCTTAAACTATATCATCTACTCTATCCTTGTAAATATTTATTTGAAAACAAAATACAAAAATATAAAACCAACAAAAGAAAATAGAAAATATAAAACCAACAAAATCCATAAAATCGAAAAATTTGAAAATACCAAAATATGTTTTTCAAGACATGTCTTCGGTATCGATAACATCTACGGTCTTAGAAATGTCATTCAATAATGGCACGGGACCATAGATGAAGTTCGAACAGAGGTGTAAATATTCTTTTCAAACATGTCTCATACCATGGCTTACGCTATTTCAGATCAGAACCCGGACTTCAAAATATGGCTTACTGCTACTTGATCAGAACCCGGCTTCAAATGATGGTTTGCTATTACCTCGATAGCAACCCGCTCTTCAAGAAAGGAAAGTGTTGCGCTAAAACAATTTTCATAAATACGTGCACTTATCCTAACACAAAATAAGGAAAGTATGTCAAGGATCGTTGCTCCTACACAAATGATTTTCCGCCTAAAATTCTTCGTAAAATATTTGTCAGACACAAAATGGTGGCAAATGAGTTGCTTGAAAATCAATCGCTTCGTAGTTTTTAGTAAAAATTGAAAACTCAATCAATGACTTCAGCTTTTAAACTGCTCGTAAAAATAAGTCATTGATTGAGGGGAGAATGTTTTCAAATTTACATCATCTAACGATTTTCTTAATTATCCCACGTGCTTAATTAAAATATATAATTGCCTATGTTGAAGGACTAGGTTTCTAGGATATGATTGTTAGGTTTAGATGATTAGAGTTTGATGAACACATAATTCCCATACCTTATATGAACTGATTGATATGTTGAATTGACTTGATTTAGTCGATTTTTGTTTGGGTGATGTCGACCACCATATATCTGTATGTGTGTTCACTAACGTATGCAGATATCATGGATATGAGAATGTTCCCGATCCGGATCCCACAATTGAAGATGATTGGATGCCGAAAGGAAAGGGTAACTATTTCTTGGGTTGACAAATGAAGAAACGGAGCTTAATTGGACTTCTATGGAGAGTTGGCATAAATGCAACGTAAGAGGTCTCACTGCATCAGCAGATGGTTTTCTTCTAAGTGATTGAAGAAACAAAGCTTAATTTGACCTCGCTTGGCATTCAAATGCAACGTAAGAAGAAGTCTCACCGCATCCGCAGACGGTTTTCTTCCAAACCCTACAAAGAACAACAATGTAAGCTTCTCAACCACCTAACGTATCTTTGTGTCGGATACCATTTTAAACAATTTTGAATAATTTGATTAAAATTGTTTTGAAAATAGAAAATATTGTTTGGAAAATATATTGGACTAATTTTTCAAAATCACCGGACTCCATGTTATCAAACCTAAGTCACTCAATTATTGACTCATCATGGATTGAGGGGAGAGTGATTTAAAATAAAATATTTTCAAACTAAGTTTCTTCACAAAAGTTCCGTCTTGTACGATAATAAGTGGTGATCTAAAGATTTAATGTTATGTCATGGTATGATTTTTCTTTAGAATCAAGGTCTTTCAAAATGAAATTTTTTCTGTTCTTGTTTGATTGTGAAATTGTTTTACTTTACTAAAAGATCTCTTAAAACTATCATACCGACACTAACAATCTTTAATGTCTTAAATTTGTCCTTATCTGTCATTTTCAAAAATTAAATCTTGCCACGCCTTTCCCCAAAGTCTTTTAAATGATTTAATCAATTGGGATCACAAATCTCAAAAGGTTTGAAATTTTGATCGGGTGAGAGATCGTGATTTAAATCTCATATATGTTTTAAAGGAATTGGTTTTAGTCCTTTATAGGCACTCCCGCCTCCATGTGCCAAACGATTTCAAATATACAATGCACATGTTGAGGAGGAGCATTTATCCAAAACAAGATGAGTATTTAAATCGCCACATTTTCTCCTATGTTTTCTAAACCTAATTAAATCACTTGGGATCCAAATCTCAAAGGGTTGATATTTTGATCGTGCTAATTTGTGATTTAATAATGAAATTTGATAAAAGGTGATCGCTTTGATTTAATTGTGCACGCTTCTCATATGTGCTAAACGATTTCAATCTCGAAGCATATATTGAGGGGAGAATTTTTAAAGAAAATAAACTATCAAGGTGCAAATGCTTTTATGTTTTAACATAAAGTACCTTGATTGAGTTTTAAATGGTTTCTTAATGGCTTGTGTGATCGTAAAAGTGCTTCAAAAGAACTCTTGCCTCTATGTGATAAAATGATTTCAAATATCCTACGCACATATTGAGGAGAGATTTTACCAAAGAAAATCAAATGGCTTTTTCTAAGGAATTGTGATCAAGAAATTATTTCAAAGAAATTATTTCAAAGAACTCTTGCCTCCATGTGCTAAACAATTTGAAAATCATATGAACATGTTGAAGGGAGCATTTCTAAATGATCAAAACTCTTCGTACAAAATACTTTGATCTAGTATCACAAGTACCTTGATTGATTTTCCAAATGATTTTCAATTAGTTTCAAGAAGGAAAGAACAATACCAAAAGACCACCAATTTACTTTATGCATGGTGTTATAAGGATGGTTAGGTTAGGTATTTGTTCCCACGATCCGCCGTAATCGGAGGGATCTACCGAGGACAATCCACTAGATAGTGTAGAGTCCTTAGGTATATTAAAAAACAAAAAAATGAGAAAATGAGAAATGGGAAGAGTGCGGATCGAGACAGAGCTAGTAATCGAATAAACCCAACAAGGTTCTAGTAATGAAGTCTCGGTAAGCAATCAAGGGGTTGAAGAATGAAAAAGAAATGAATGAGAAAAGGGTGAAAAGAAATAGCCTCCATCAATTCAACCTTAGGGCGTAAACCGGTCCAATTCATAAGCTACCGGTGGTTACTAAGGTAACACCGGTATTGAAGACAAAACATCATGGACCCAAAGGACGCATCGCACTAAACTTCCCAAACTACTCAAGTTCCTCTTAAAAGGGCTTGTTTCATTCTTATGGGCAACCGACATAATCTATCGACTTTCTCTTAGAGATTGTTGATATTGAAGAAGAGACCTCTCCTAGTCTCCTCGACACAGAACCAAATGTGCACTATTGAGTCTAGAGCCAAGAGATCATCCACAATATCTCGTTAGGACACTAAATTCTTGAAGACTTGCTTTTCACACAATGTAGAAAGTAAGTATATATTAAGAGTCCCACGATTATCCTTGTGGTATTGCCGAACATCCGAGTGATATGTAAAAATATTCACAATGAAGATGGAAATCCTTCTAGAGCCAACATCAAAAAGCTCTTGGTGGGTGACATGTGAAATCTCATAAAGATCAAGCTTGTGACAACTAGATAGAAACGATGGGGAGATTCATTCTTGAATCAACCTTGGTCATGGAATGGAATTGACGAATACTTTTGGAAAACCGCTCGATGTGCAAACCTTCTTTTCTCTAGCACGTCGAATGTGTATTCATTTCAAATTCAAAAGTATCTCGATTGAAAAAATACTTTGGAAAACCGCTCGATTTGCGAATCTCTTCTTTTCACTAGCACATCGAATGTGTACTCTTTCAAATACAAAAGTGTTTTGATTTAAAATTGATCCTTCTCATAAAACCTTCGTTGTATTGCAAAACTCTTTCTTCAAGCAATACTCGATTGTTTTTCAAATCATTTTCATCAATCGCTGAATCTCAATTTGGTGGTACACTCACTTCGTGTTGTCTTCTTTGAGACGCTTGAGAACAGCTAGAACAACTACGAAACCACGTCAAGGAGATTCTTAAGAATCCTACCGATCACAGAGCAAGATTTGTAATCGATCAACGAGGAACCGTAGGCGTGTACCTTAATTCAACGAAGTGATCAAAGACACTTTCGTGTTTTATTGCTAATCTGTTGTTTGCGGTACATTTGACGGTTGCGCTTGATCGAATTATGAGTCAATCCAAAGTCGCATGCTCACAAAGATCCACACTTTATTGAAGAAATCATGACGGTGCATATCTACATAACTCGGTTCTCGATAGTTTTATACTATGCTTCGCTTTCGTCCGCAAATATCATGAACCAAGAAAGCTTCCGCTACTCGATGGAAAGATGTCATGATTCAAAAGTGTGAGCATGTCGGTCCGAAAGTCACAACTTCACATAAAGGCAACACAACTATGGATGATCCAGAGAGATTTGCGTGGGTGATGATCTCAATGAAAGCTCAAGATCATCAAAGATGTGGATCGCTCAAAGACCTCCACCGAAAGTACTAAACTATGCGGACTTTGAAGAATCGCTACTAAAGCACAAAGATTGCGAAAGTGAAGAATTCAAGTCTGAGCTCAAGAACAATGTCAAAGAAAGAATGCGATGATGCAAAATGTATTTCATGGGGTAACCTCCTTAGGGGAGATTGTTAGAATTGGAAATTCCATGTTAAAGTGTCGGTCACCCCAATTATATTCTAGCATATGTTAGCTCAGATTTGTAGTTATTTACGTTATGTAGTAGTTAATTAGTTAATTTGTAGCGTAGAATAGTGTAGTGCAACACCATGGAGGAAGGACGGGTCTTTACCCACTATATACCGATCCACAGCCGATAGGAGGTCGTGTAATTTGTAGTATAAATACCCTTCCATCCATGGAAGGGTGTGGCTTCTTTGAATAAACCTTTCACTTTTGATAAGCAACTCTCTTTCAAGAACCTCCTCTCAACTCTCTTCATCTTTCAACATGGCTTACTTGTTTAATCACAATCCTAGACCACCCGAATCATCAAACAACATAATATTTAAGATCCACCAAACAAAAACATAAAATCTGATAAAATTCAAAAATATTCTTCTTTCAAACATGGCAAGTACAAAACTTCAATCAACACCTTGTTCTATCTAACTTCTCACATTTTCCCGAACAAGTGTTGAGGGAGAAAGTAAATATTTTTCCATTTCATAAAACCTTTCACTTGCATGTTACCTAATACCGGTTGTATCTTTGGCAATGGTGGACTCGTTTCTTGGTTCTTGACACTCCTCGAGCTAAAATTTGTAAAATTTTTCTATTTCTAAAGTCGAGGGGAGTTTCACAAGTTTATTTCCAAATAACATACTTTATGTAACCAAAATGGAAGTTATGGGGTATGGATGAAAATGGTTAAGGTGGAGGACTAAAGTTGTCAAAAGTCTAAACTATTTGTTATCAAAACCCTTCCACCAAATACATCTTTCACCACCAATCATACGCCTAAAAAAAATCCTTCAAATATGTGCTTTAAACTCCTAATTTGCAAGTGTTTTAATGATCTTTGTGGTATTATAAACATTGGTTTTTAATTTCATAAATATCCAACGGTTAGATTTTGTGTTTGGGATGATTTTTTTTATACGCGTATGCGTATGAACACAAAATCATCATTGGGTGTTTATAATGATAATTATTGTGTTAAAATGCTTAAAATCAAATGTTATAAACATTTTCAACATCTAAATCCACCCGTAAAACGCTTTGTCAACTATTAGGGTTTACGCGGGATTTAGGGTTTTCATTGAGAGTGTTTCGGATAATTAGATGGTGGTATGATGTTTAGAACATGCTTAATTGATAAAAACCCCATAAATCATGCCCAAATACACGAATTCTTGTGAATTTGAAATTTAGGTTTATACTGCTTAAGAATGGGATTTTTATTCGTGTGGTTTTTATATTAAAACCTCATGCAATACCATCACATAGCCTCTAAGTAATCCCAAAATCAATTTGGTGCAATTCCTATGGCTAAATTCCTTAATCGTAAAATTGAATGTTTAAGGTTTAAGTGTTACGCGATGCTAATCTTACGCAGAATCAGTATATGATTGTGATTACCGGGAAAATGAAAGGAATAAATATATGTGTTAATGAATGTGTTGTGATGTATTTGTTTGTGTTTTACACGTGAAATATTCGTAATCAAGGTTAACCATGGATTCCACGCTTAAGGATCATCTTACGCGTGAAAATTACATGTAAGAGTAATCTTACGCGTAACCTTTACGCCGTAAGGTTCTACTAGGGGACCACGCGATCCCGTGAAGGATATGCGTAAACATTGAGTTCACGATAAGGTTCACTCTTACGAGTAAACCTTACGCGTAGCTCCCACATACGCCACGCGTAAGCTATATAGGACTCTCTTCTTCACGCGTAAGATGAGATCCTACGCATAAGCTTATGTTTACGCATAAGCTTGGAACTTTATGCCTAAGCCTTATATTAACCATAATTATGAATTGTTACGCGTACACACTTGTAAATAAATAACTAATAACGTCACGAAACCAAAACGTCACTAATAAGCTAAAATAGTTATAATGTTGTGTGAATAAGTACAAATTTGGACTTCAAAACTCAAAATTAATAAATTCACGAAACTTATCACGACTACTTTGGACTATTGGAAAACAAGTGATGTTGGACTCAGAACATTCATCAACATAACATATTCAATAATTGGACAATAAAATCAACTTTTGACTAACGTAATGTCTTTCGATATGTTGGTTCTTTTGGCTCAATATCTTCGAATCACAATATGGATGTCCAAATGGAAAACGTTGATGCACCAAATGTTCTCACGTTGAAGACATCTTCCCAAACGGTTACACAATGAAGATTGGGAAGAACAATCTTAGAGTCGATTTTGATAACTTCACGTTTTCTCGAGTCTTCTTGTCAAATTGCCGTAGATATTCTCAAGACTCATCCTTACAAGAACATGCTCATTAACTCGCAACGGTGCGGAGATTTATGTTCACCAATTCGCACACCATGCGTAGGTTAAAGGTCAAGATGTTGTGACAAGAACACTTAACGACAAACAAGTCACTATCACCCAATGTACTTAAGGGCTATTCTTCTTCTTCCTACCATCTAGCCCGCCGATTACATCGCTACTCCTACGTAAGAGGTCACTCTCCGGTTCATGGTCGACATTGGTTTTGATGAAGCCATTGGGATTATCACAAAACACTCTTCAGTAGATCTCAAGAATATTCCTCAGCCATGGAGAATCCTCTACATAATGATTGCCAAATCCGTTTCTGGACGTGATAGTGGCTATGAGCATCCCAAGCTCATGGAACTACAAATATTTTGGGGCATGGTCAACATGAAACACATCGAATTTGCAGCTCTGATCTGGGACGACATGATGTCTTACCTTAAAAATCCTGGCACCAAGATCCCTTATATCAGATACACAAAATTGTTGATCCAAAGGATTCTAGGGAATAATCCACATATTCCCTTAAGACTTGATGACCCCAACCATCACTCCGTGTTGCTTGAGCCCACACTCAACGTGGTAAGATTCAAAGACTCAACAATTAAGAAACATGGTGCTGTGTTGCCAGATTGTCTACTTACCGATGTTATCGTGAACTTCAATCGCACAAACGGTATCCGTAGCAATGAATCAGTGCAAAGTGGGGTTCATTGATTTAAAAGTCTTCTGCACACCTTAGGAAGACCAGAGAGGTAGTCTTTGAAGTGTTGCAAGCACCGAGAGTACCCGAAGTATCCAAAGAGGACTCATACCTCAAAAGGAAAGTTCCATCAAGGTTGATATCTTTATTCCTAAACCGAACCCAAACCGATGGACGAGGACTCGGAGGACAACGAAAATGATGAAGAGGTTATCTACCGTAATGCAGCGAGATGATACACTAACAGTTGAAAACCTCTAAGTCCCAAGTTTGATAAAGGGAAAACTCGGTGGCAAGAGCAGGAAGAAGAGAGCTCGGATGAAGAGCTACAGGATGAAGACAAAGATTACGAAAAGAAATTGAAGAATCTCGAGACTTCAACATGTTGCTAAGGAGTTCAACCTACAACAAACTCATGGCCCCTGAGGGTAACGGTGGTGCATAACCACACCGGTTTCCGGCGCGGTTAATCAACCCGATAAGGAAACCGTACCACCACCCACGAATCACAACAACAAAGAACTTGAGGATGAGATCATTTTTACTTTAAGGAACCCGATAAGAAGAAGGAGAAGACTAAGAAAATTATCGATGAAGATGCTGAGGTCATGCCTAAAGAAAAGCGTAAAAAGAAGCTCAAGCTCAAGCGGATGAAGAGGCAAGGATCAAGGTCAAGAAAAGGCTAAAGTCGAAAAGGAAGTCGACGATTATCTTCTAGATAGTCCCGCTCATAGCAAGGAACAAACTTCTGAGCCACCTAAGGACCCTGAGTCTCCTCATGAATCATCACTCTAAGACTCATCTTCTCACTCATCTCCACCATCATCCAAAGCCACCACCAGATGTGCATCCAAATCGGTAAAGAAACTGACCGATACTTGGATATCACGAGCTAAGACAAAGATTGTCAAAGCTGTCAGGCAAGTCAGGAAGAAAGACGTGACCAACAAGAAACTGAATCAACTTGCAGACAGGATCAATCTTCTTCAGGACGTGATAAACGAGAATTGATGAAAGGTTGTTCATACGGGATCAGATAAGAATATTAGAGAGCTTTGTTGGTGGGCGTCAGAGCATATCTCTTACAGGCTACCAACGTCCAGACATGACTCCTGGTGTTATTGCTGGAATACCTGGTACTTCTTGATCTGTTTCTTTCATTATATATTTGGATGTGTGATTTATATCTGACAATGGCTTGTGCACAAATAACATTGTATAACCCGTACTTGTAATGAAAGGACCACGTGGTACGCTTGATTCCACAATCCTATAAAATGAGTGAAAGCTTCTTACTTTTGAGTAAAACTAATCAAAACTTTCACTTTTCAAAGTTTTGCTCAAAAGAACAAGTACTTCCCCTTATGATTTTCAAAATCTCAAAAGTTAGTATCACTTATTGAGGGGGAGTATTTTCTTACAAACTTTGTTCACAAAATTGTTCTTCGTGGTAATCTTCCCACAAAACTTGAAATGGACATATTCGATATCAAAATTTCATCAAAAATAACATTTATATGCCATTTTTGAGGGGGAGAAAAAATTATGTGATAAGAAATATGTTGTGATTCGCAAAAGAATCGTCGTGCTAAAGACTTAACCAATGAATTGACGAGATCTTAAATATTAGTAACTCGAAAAGACTTGTCCGGGACGGGTAATAATTTCAAACTAGTTCGCTAGTGATGTAAACGTGTCTCGCAAAGGACTTGTCCTAGTAGAATGTACCATTCGAAAAACTCTTGGTAGACATGAACTTTGACGGGTTTGACAACCTTTCGAGGTTTGTCCACACCTTCAAGGTAGTTATTAGAGCTAGTTGTCACCTAAAAGCTGACAATGTAACTCTTTAACTATGCAACGTAACCGTGTCTCGCGTGGAATTGTCTATCTTGAGTTGATCAATTCAAAAGTGCACGCTCTTCTCTCACCGTGCAAATTTCTGTCAAAATACTTAAGCATGTATGCCGGGGGAGTATTTCTGCTAAATACAAAACTCTCTTAGTGGTACTAAATGCTTTTATTCATAACCACTTTGAGAAATTTGT
Organism: Chrysanthemum lavandulifolium; assembly: GCA_022545495.1. NCBI lineage: Eukaryota > Viridiplantae > Streptophyta > Magnoliopsida > Asterales > Asteraceae > Chrysanthemum > Chrysanthemum lavandulifolium. The sequence goes on from CM040243.1 coordinate 45,690,435, forward strand.
CATGAAAAAGGTTTACGGCAACATAAGATTAGTCATGGAGTTACAAGGTGACTAAGGTTAGGAATAACTGTCCTATGATCCACCAGAGCCAGAGGGATCTACCCAAGGACACCACTAATAGTTAGAATTAGAAGTCCATAGGTATGATTATAAAAAGGAGAAAATGAGAATCGGAGAAAGAAAGAGTTAAAGAATTAAAAACAAAAGTAAAGAAAAGGGTGAAAAGAAATACCCTCCGCATTATTCAACTTAGGGCGTATAATCGGGTTCAACTCATATACTCTTGGTTGTCACGGATGACACCGGTATTGAAGATCAAAGTCGTCATGGACCCAATGATGCATGTACTAAACCTTCTTAGCCACTCAAGTTTCTCTCAACAGAAGCTTGTTTCATTTTCACAAGGAACCCTACGTAAACTATTGGCTTTCTCTTAGAGATTGCTGGTATTGAAGAAGGAGACCCTCTCCCTAGTCTCCGCTCAGGAAAACCAAAGCGCACTATTGAGGCTAGAGCCACGAGATTCATCAAAAGATCTCTTAGGTACACTTGATATTTCATCACCTGTCCTTCAACATTAAGGACGCAAGTGATACCTTATCGAGTCCTACACAGATCCTAGCAATCTCTCGAGAACATTTATGAGAGGTTCACATGTGATCCTCGGTGATTGAATGGAAACTCCCGCCGTGGTCAACATCAAACAGACACGACAGTCGTCACTCAGAATTCCTTGGGTTACGCTTAGTGTGTCTCAAACGGTCTCATCATGGGGTGATGCTTGATAAGGTTTTAAAAGGTACCATTTGAGGGTCGTTTAAGTCCTTATTTGATCACTTTGTATCCGTTATTGCTTAATATCGTTCCTTTTCACTTTTAGGTCTCTTGAAGACAAAATGCTGGAATGGCACTTATTTGGACGAAAAGGCGAATATACGAAGAAATGGCCAAAGATGAATCGAGACACTCAAAGTCTGCGAAATGTAGGCGACGGCGTCGGTGGTAATTGCGACACCGTCGAGGATTTTGTGACGATATGAAGCCAAAACCCTATTTTCAAGTAACGACGTCGGGTTTAAAGAGTAGGCCGTTGCTACCGGACGGCCTAGATTCAATCCAGACGACGCCGGTCAAGAGGACGGCGTCACAGACATAAGGTGACGCCGTCGCAAGGTTAACGTGGCAAAGACGAAACCCTAATGATGGCGACACGACGCGCCACAAAACATAAGGTGACGCCTGTCGCATATGTAATATATATATAGAATCCAAATTTTCGCTTTTAAAAGAGTCTTTTGGGAGTAAAACCTAAAACCGAACCAAGGGTGTCTTGTAAGATTTTAGGGTTCCAAACCCTATCTTACATCAAGATAAGTATTTACATCATCAATTCAATTATGTCTTTGATTATTTGTGTGTATGCTTGCATGTTCTCCATGTCCCGCTAATTTATTTGTGTGTTTGCTTAGGAGTATGAAACTTAATTATTGAATATTGATTGGTTGTTTCTTATCTTAGTTAATTAATGATCTTGTAATGCGATAGGTCATTCGTTGTGTGTTTAATGCTTGATTCATCTTTGTGAACCTTAGAATATAATTACCGAGTAGTTATAAGCTAAACCATCCAAAGAGTGCCTTAGATTAAGAGTTTATTATCCCTAGTGGGTTTTGTAGACGAGACCCTTTGGTAAGTTCAAAGAGTTAGGAGAAACGATACCCTACAACTTTAGACACACAACACAACTAAGAATAAGACGTGACAACTCAACCATCAATAGGAGATAATTAAGGAGTAGTAAAACCTAAGTAAATACATCTTTAAACTATCATACGAGCACACATTAATTAGACATAGACTACCACCACCTTAGTTTAGATAATTAGATAACAAGAGAGTAATCGGTGAAATACCAACCCCCAAATCCAATACCCGAGATCTGTACCTTTCAATTTCTAAAAAACATAAAAGATAAAAATAATCTTCCTCAACCTCAACCTTAGCGTAGTAACTTCTCACTAGCATTCCTATTCCCAGAGAACGATATCAATACCCGTGGCTTACCCTAATACTACACTAAAACGATTAGGTTCATCGCCTAGGTGTTGAAAAACTTGCTCGACGAAAAGGAAGTTCCTTTGACCTGAACGCTGCGTAAGTGTATCAAGTTTTTTGGCGCCACTGCCGGGAATAGAATAGCTAGTTAGTAGTCCACCTCGCTTAGGTTTCTTTGCTTGATTCCTATCAAGTAAATTTGTTCTCATTTTAGCTTCCTCTTAGTCTATCCCCTTCGTGACCTTTGTTCGTAATACCCATCACTTTTCATCATGGAAGATGATAAGCAACCACCAATCATCAACCCACCACCAAATGACCTCGCCAAGAGCCCGTACTCTTGGTGAATACTCAAGACCAAGCCACCTAGGCTATAGGAACACCATTGAGCTTCCCGACCAAGCCCAAACTACGGCCCTGCGATCCGACACCATCCGGTTGGTGCAAAATGGATGTGCATTCCATGGACTTCGTTCAAGATCCAAATCAAGATCCGAGGGATTTCTCAAAATTTTCGATTCCATCGACCTTGATGCTACTACCGGGAGACCAAGCTAGTAATTGGCTTGAGCGACTTTCCTTGGATGATCTTACCTCTCGCTTCCTTGCTCAATTTTTCCCACCGGAGAACCACTAAGCTTAGAAATGACATCTTGATGTTCCAACAACGTCAAGGTGAATCTCTACTTAAGCATGGACCCGATTCAAGGACTTACTTCATAAAGTCCTCATCACGGCATTGATCTTTGGCTCCAAGTCCAAATCTTTTATGATCATGTCAATTTCCCGCTAAGCGATCCATTGACCAAGCGGTCGGTGGAAAACTTAGTGATCTCACCGCAGACGAATCATGGGGTATAATAGAGGACCTTGCCCTACGACAACAAAAGTTGGGATGACCCCGTGAGCTACACCGAAACCGTCAAGGCAATCTCCTTGCCTTCCATCAACTCACAACCTTCCGACCGTAGGATGATCGAACTTGAAGATCAAGTTAAATTCCTCATGAGTTCCTACAAAATCCTAAGTCTTCACACCATGTGAACAAAGTTTCTTCCTCGTGCGAGCCGCTTTATGATCCTCATAACACGCAGATTAGCACCGATCCCCGAACACGCTTCCGCTGACTACGCATCCTCACGTATTAATGGAGCGGAGGAAGATTCCTACAACACCGGACCTAGGAATTTCAATGAAACCCGTGAGGCATGGAAAAGCAAGCCCGACTTCACCGGGATAAACCAAAGAATTCACCTCTAATGATTTCTCATGGCCCCACCTAACGGTCCTAACCAACAAAACATCTAAGGATGTTGCAAAACCTAGTTGCATCCCAAGAAACCCAAATGGCTAAGCTCTCGGACCGCTTTAACCATCAACAAGCCGAGATGGATAGGAAGATAGACAACCTTTGAAAGCCATAGCCAATAGTGATAGGAAGGTTAGTTCTATCTCAACTCCAACCTTCGTGAATAGAGATTAAGGATCCAAGCAAGCTAACTAAGCACGCTCAATTCGTCAATACCATCGCTTTAGTGAAACCTGATAGAACAGATGACGAAGAGGAACATACGCTTGTGAATAATGAGACACCCGAGGAAGTAGATGAAGTAGACATTGAATATTTCAACAAATTTCCTATGGAAGAAGAACTATCTCGCCACCCTCACTTAGTGCGTGACCTTAAGGAAAGCCCTAGAATCAAGTTTGGGAACCCTTGGAATCTTAACATACCATGTTGCATAGGACACCTTTTTGTGGAAAAGGCCTACATTGATCACAAATCCCCAATCAACATAATGACTAGCACCTACTACGATTGGATAATGAAGAAGCCTATCCCAACTAGGCAAGACCCCGATAATCCTAGGATAAGTGCAATTTCTTGGTAGAGTTAAGGATTGCCCATCTATGTAGGTAGTTTCACGTTCCCTACGGACTTCATAATTGTGGATGATATTAGCACGGCCATAGACCCTAGTTTGTCCCACGTTATTCTAGGAAAACCTTTCATAGAAAGCACCGGGATGACCTATGACCCCTCGTTAGGAGTAGTGCGATTCAAGGATGAGACCGACGACATAGCTTACCAAATGCCGTTTAAGATTGAGAAGGTTTCATCACCTCTAATGATGAAAAGGAACTTAAGCTTTGGTCTATTATAGGAATGATAAGGATAGGGAAAGGAGTAGATTATGTTATGGCTAAGATTTTCGGGTTCTATAAGGATTGTTTGTACTTAGGACCGAAATATAGGACCGATTGGGAGAGTATGAACTCTTAGAGAGGCGCATCATAGGACACTTCTACAACATGGAATCCCGGTAGAGACCGTCAAGAGGACGGTAGTGAGAAAACGAGGGAACGACTACGAGTCTAGCTACAAGACTCTTAAATAAAGAAAAGCGCTTCTGGAGGCAACCCATGCTTAATTGTTTGCTTGTTAGTGTCATATATCTTTTATTAATTGTTTATCCTCATGTTTAAATTTGTAAAATGCTTTATTTTGTTTTTAACCTTGTCTTAATTGCATATAAAGGTATTTTACATAAGGGATAAGTGTAGGAGGATTACACACGCTTTCAAAAGAAACGTAAACATGAGAATAACAATTAACTAAAAGACTCTTAAATAAAGAAAAGCGCTTCGTGGGAGGCAACCCACGCATAATTGTTTGCTTGTTAGTGTCATATATCTTTTATTAATTGTTTATCCTCATGTTTAAATTTGTAAAAATGCTTTATTTTGTTTTTAACCTTGTCTTAATTGCATATAAAGGTATTTTACATAAGGGATAAGTGTAGGGAGGATTAGACGAGACCCTTTGGTAAGTTCAAAGAGTTAGGAGAAACGATACCCTACAACTTTAGGCACACAACGCAACTAAGAATAAGACGTGACAACTCAACCATCAATAGGAGATAATTAAGGAGTAGTAAAACCTAAGTAAACACATCTTTAAACTATCATACGAGCACACATTAATTAGACATAGACTACCACCACCTTAGTTTAGATAATTAGATAACAAGAGAGTAATCGGTAGAAATACCAACCCCCAAATCCAATACCCGAGATTCGACTTTCAATTTCTAAAAACATAAAAAGATAAAAATAATCTTCCTCAACCTCAACCTTAGCGTAGTAACTTCTCACTAGCATTCCTATTCCCTAGAGAACGATATCAATACCCGTGGCTTACCCTAATACTACACTACAATGATTAGGTTCACGCTAGGTGTTGAAAATTTGCTCGATGAAAAGGAAGTTCCTTTGACCCCGAACGCCACGTGCGTAAGTGTATCGAGATGCTCGTGTACCTCAATGACTCACCGAACTGTAGGTGTACTTGATACATCGCGTTATCTCACTTGTGGGACTCCGGTTCAGAACAACCTTTGTGAGAATTAGAGACGTGTTTTCACACTATGTCATAACACACTCAAGTTCAAAATTGTAAGCTACTGGATTATTTCTAACCCATGTTGTGACAATCCGTACTTTCAGTCATTTCTACACAATTCATGTTTCATTATTTCAACATTTATAGTAAACTTGGTTTACTTGTTTCAAATTCACGTAACCTTGGAGGTTTAGCGGCGAATTCATGATCATGACATCACGTACATTTCATATGGACTATGATTAGTCTACATTTCATTGACATCATGTGCATCTCATTGATTCATTCACGACATTTCATTTTTCACTTTCAACGCGTAATTTTATATTTAATAATTTTTATCGCGTGAGTTTTTATTTTGTATATTTAATCCATTACTTTCAAAAATGATCCCGAGGTATTTTAAACTTACATTTAGTTTATAAAACTATATTTTAGTTTTCCTAGTGTTTCAAATTTATTTGGTACTTTAATCGTTAAAATTATATCATTACGTGCTTTTTCTTAAAAATTGTACGATAATTATTTTATCACCCGAATTTCACAAGGAAAGTATTTTACAATTTTATTATATCATTACAATCTATTTTGACCTATTAAAAGTTACTTGTACCAAAACTTTCATTCACCTTAACTTAACTTTGTTTTAACTTACACATTTCTTATACTTTTGTTAAATGTTTACAAATATATACAAGTAATAGTTTAAAAAAAATAAAATAAATATCTTAAGAGACAAAGTCCCCAAAACACGCCCATGGGGAGGGTGAGTTATTAATAAGTATGGTTCATTTATTATTTGTCTTCACAATAATACATAAGTCCTACTTGACATTTTTCTCATTCAAAGTCTCATTTCTTCAAGTGTTAAAAGTTGTTTTCTCCTTTCTTTGTGTTCTCCAAACCGCCAAGCATCAAGAACAACCAAGGGATCAAAGTTTTGCAAATCAAGAGTGTTTACAACCTCGATTATATCCTTTATATGGTTTTGAAATAAAAACCAAGGATATTTAAGTTAATCCTTGTTACCTACACCTCTTCACTATCACTTGTAAGCATGTTTTTATCATTTTCAAGTTTCCTTTTCATTTTCATATGTTTCTTTTCATTTTTGGAGCTTATATGCATGTTATGTGATTTATACCATTTATTTCATGATTTTAGAAGTTTTATATACTTATGGTCATCCTATAATTATTCCCAAGGTATTCTTTGGTCTTGATGGTGATTAGGAACCCATGACACCCTAAGAAGGTGTATGGTAGGATTAGATTAGTTTTGGAGTTGATTTGAAGGATTAGAATAGGTTTTGTCCGAGAAAACTATTTTCGATAACTATATTTTTGTGTTCTGTCCTTAAATCAATTTCTGGAAAAACCTACTGTTGGTACGACATTTTGGCCTTGATATTTAGAAAATATACTTTAAAACGAATCCGTGGCCGCTTGAACGGATAAAACGGACTTATAACGAAGAAGTTATGGATTTTAAAGTTTGACGACTAAACGTATATTTTCGTAAAATTTCACTTTGCTGTTTTTACATTGTTTGGGTCAAAACGAGCTTTAAGCTTCACAAATTATTTCGACTAGTCAAAAATATACTAGTTTACTTCAATACGGGCTAAGGACATATTATACGAGAAAACGGATTTAAAACGACAAAGATATGCCTGCTTTTATAAAGTTGCCGTAAATATTATTTTCTAAAAACTATATTATTTTTACGTTACAAGTATTTCATTAGTCAGAAGGCTATGTTTGTCATTGCTTTTAACCATGATGTGAAACTTTTAGAACGAAATGTCTTCTAGTAAAATCAAGTTCATCGGCCATATTTTTCAAAACAAAAGCCGTTTGTCAAGCGGAGTCATAGTAAATTATTTACTGGATGTTCAAACTTGGCGAAACTCATTTTCGCACACAATTAGCAAAACCACCATCTTTAGCCTTTGATATCTTTATGATCGAGACCTTTTGGACGAAAACTCCTGAACTGAAACTTTTAGATATCGATACAAACTTTCCAAAACCGTCGAGTTCGTTCTCTAACGATCGACGACACTATTTTACGACCACTTTTCCGAGCCATTTTGTTGATTTCATGATTTTTCCGACGACATTGTTTTGCGACGAAAAGTGGTAATTTCACCAAAATCATTATAAAACCATTGTAGGATGACATTTTGACGTAAAACATGTAAAGTCATTTTTGAAGGGTCAAGACGTCAAAAGAGTATTTTTCATGACGAGTAATATTTTCAAAACACAGAATGGTATAAATAACATACGAAGCGCATGCATAACATTACATTGCAACTCATTACATGTCATATCATTTGTAATAGGTCTCGGTTAAAGCATCACATTATACCTCAGTGTACTCACTCTTGTCGTCATTCCAGTTTACCAAGTGAGTTCCATAGCCCCATTTTTCTTGTTTTAATGTTTGTTATTAAACTCTTTGGGGAGATACATGCTCAAACTGCTTTCATTTACTTTCACAAGTACTTTACATTTAAGGATTACTTGTGAGTTTCAGAGCCCCGCTTTTACTTGTTTTCATAATCGCTTTTGGGGAGATGCATGCTCAATAATGTTTATTGCATTCATGACTATTTGCAAATTACATGTTTAGCCGAATCAAATGCTTAGTCATGCGTAATGTGATTTTGCCATACGTAGTATTTCCATAGTATATTCATTGGGTGATGGTCTTGGTATATTCATTTGACCGATGGTCTTGGTATATTCATTGGACCGATGGTCTTGGTATATTCATTGGACCGATGGTCTTGGTACATTCATTGAACTGATGGTCTTGGTATAATCATTGCACTAATGGTCATGGAACAATTTGAAACCGTATTTAATTATGTGTATTATTAAGTCACTATGGATACATTAAGTTATGCACTATTTGGTGAATTCATTTGACATCATGCACTTGATCATAAACTTTACACATTCTGGCAATGGGTTGTGAACAAACAGGTTGCAAGTTTTGTATGGGCGAACTTGAACCGAGTGGATTTACAATGCCTTTGCCGCATAAAGGATTTTGGAAGGCTTTTCATTTCAAAACAAACTCTATGAACTCACTCAACCTTTGTGTTGACACTTTTAGCATGTTTTATCTCGTATCTAAGGCCTTCACTTCATGGCATGCATTTGGACACATCATGGAGTCGTGGTGACGATGCGTCTCACTTGGTTTTACATACTTTAAAACATCGTTTGAATTGTAACAAACTTATTTCCGCACGAGATAATTTTCGTTTGGGACCTACTTTGTAAACTCGATTGTTTTATTAAATCAAACGATGTATTTTACAAACGACACTTTAGGTCGCTCAATATAACTGTGATTGTGATGCTATGACAAATCAATCCCGTGAATTCCATTCCGCAAAGAAAATGTAATTTGGGGTGTGACAGATTGGTATCGAGCTTCAGATTATAGAGAACTAGGTTGCATCATTGACCCTAGACTATAACTACATTATCATAGCATCTCATCATTTCATCATAAGTGAATGTTCACTTTACATGCGGTTTTTACGTACATTTCGAGTTATTTACTTTCATTTCACATCGATTGTCACATGGATGCCCTTAAATGCCCATCCCATTATCTTTTCCCCATACTCTAACGTGGAGAATTCCTTGTCATTCCCTATCACAATTTTTTTTATCAATTGACTCATCACCGATAACGTCGAATACCGAGATAAACCTTTAAATAGGGCGAAGTCACTCTCACTCCTTTGTTTCACAGCTAACATGTCGAGTTACACTTTATTCACACATTAAGTCTCTAAACCATCATACATTGAAGCACTTACAACACCTCATAACCCATCTTTTCGAACCTGTCTATCATTTCGAAGATAACCTCAAACTTATCATTCTTATCACATTTCTTTGAAGCGTTTATTATTAACATCGGATTTTGGCCACGCCTCACATTTCCTCTTGTTTTGAAGAAGATATGGCAATCAAGAAAGCCAAACCGAAATGACCCAAGCGGCTATTCAAAAGTTGGTGAATGATAGCATAGCCGATGCTTTAAGAACTGTAGGGAAGCGGTGGGCTGCTTCTTTATGAGGCAGCGATCTTTGTTATAACATGAGGCTTTCATCACATCGGAAATGCAGGAAGATCCGGAGTTAAGAGTCGTTTTACAAGGATTTCAAGAGTGGAGATCCCACCAAGTTTAAAGGGATCAAGGAGCCACTGCTATGGTGCGATGGTTCGAGAAATTGAGTCCGTGTTTTTTTGTGTAATTGCCGGATGATAGTAAGGTCAAGTTTGCTACAAGTACACTACTCGATGGAGCATTGTCGTGGTGGAACTCATATGCTCAACCGATGGGAATGGAAAATGCTTTCAAGCTTACTTGGGAGCAATTCAAGGGTTTGGTAACTAAGAAGTTTTGTCCTCGCACGGAAGTGAAAAAGTTGGAGACAGAATTCTATGAACTAAGGACTATTGGGTACGATATTGACACTTACATTCAAGGTTTCAAGAATTGGCCGATTATGCCCATCTATGGTTTCGATAATGAGAAGCTACCGGAGGCTTTCATTGAAGGACTTCCCGAGATTATTCAAGGCGATGTGACTTCCTCGACCAAAACGATCGAGGAAGCTATTCGATTGACTCAAAAGCTTATGGCCCGTGTAGTGAAGAGAGGCAAGTACACCAACACCAACCAAAACAACAACAACCCCAACAACCGCACCAACTACTACAATAACCAAAACAACAACAACAACGACGATAACCAAATCAACCACAACAAAAGAAAATGGAAGACGACCAAGGAGATTATAACAACAACAACCAAAACCGTAATAATAACCATCATCAACAATGTAATAGAGGGCAAGAGACGCAATGGTATATGTTGCTGCACCAATAGAAGGCGAGAGGTTATGCCGAACCTACCCACTATGTAATCGATGTAAGTATCATCACACGGGTCTTTGTCCCGCTAAGTGCTACAAGTGTCAACAATCGGGACACCTTGCCAGAATTGTAGAGGCAAGGCCATGGTTATATGTTACGAGACAAGGGGAACAAGGACACTATCAAGTCAATGTCCTCAAAACCAAGGTCAACAAGTCGAAGGTGCTCATGGAATGTATATATGTTAGAAGGAGGAGGAGGAGCTCGTCAAGGTATCAACGACGGATAATCAAGAAGTTCGGGAACCAACGGTCTTATCTCTTCTTATGTGCTATGTTGTACTAAGTTTATGTTTTCCATCGTACCCAAATCTTTATAACTTAACGATGTACTACTTTTGCTAAACCACTCGTTGTAAAATATTCTCATCTATCGTACTTCATTTTCTTTCCGATTTGTTATTATTTACGAGGATTTTAATTTTTTACTTTAACTATCATTTTAACGACACTTCTCCATGTCTTCTCTCTCGATGTTCATCACAATTTTAACATCGCTTGACTCAACACCAAACATCATATGAGTCGATTAGTCCAAGCATTGCATAGTTACTCCTAAATTATACATAACCCGATCACCTATGTCTAATTCAGAAGAATCATGCAATGAAGGGGTAGTAGTCTCATATGTGTAAGCAATTCCGTAAGTAAGCCAAATTTTCAAAAGATTTTCTTCCAACTACTTGTTTCGCTTGATCCGAGTGACGCTTCTTGTTTGATGAGTTGCAAAGATCGAGCTAGAAACAAGTCGTTACCTAAACCGATTTAGCCTAATCTCATGACAGTTCTTGTTTGATGAGTTGTGAGATTAAGTAAAATCGGTTACCAAAAGTCTTTTGAGGGTTTTGCTCGAGAATGGGAAGGCTTACCTCATCAAACCCTAACTCGAGAGACCAACACGAACCAATTCGTGGATCGAATTCCTTTTGAGGGGCGAATGTGACAATCCGTACTTTCGTGTCATTTCTACACAATTCATGTTTCATTATTTCAACATTTATAGTAAACTTGGTTTACTTGTTTCAAATTCGCGTAACCTTGGAGGTTTAGCGGCGAATTCATGATCATGACATCACGTACATTTCATATGGACTATGATTAGTCTACATTTCATTGACATCATGTGCATCTCATTGATTCATTCACGACATTTCATTTTTCACTTTCAACGCGTAATTTTTATATTTAATAATTTTTATCGCGTGAGTTTTTATTTTGTATATTTAATCCATTACTTTCAAAAATGATCCCGAGGTATTTTTAAACTTACATTTAGTTTATAAAAACTATATTTTTAGTTTTCCTAGTGTTTCAAATTTATTTGGTACTTTAATCGTTAAAATTATATCATTACGTCGTTTTTCTTAAAAATTGTACGATAATTATTTTATCACCCGAATTTCACAAGGAAAGTATTTTTACAATTTTTATTATATCATTACAATCTATTTTGACCTATTAAAAAGTTACTTGTACCAAAAACTTTCATTCACCTTAACTTAACTTTGTTTTAACTTACACATTTCTTATACTTTTGTTAAATGTTTACAAATATATACAAGTAATAGTTTAAAAAAAATAAATAAATAAATATCTTAAGAGACAAAGTCCCCAAAAACACGCCCATGGGGAGGGTGAGTTATTAATAGAGTATGGTTCATTTATTATTTGTCTTCACAATAATACATAAGTCCTACTTGACATTTTTCTCATTCAAAGTCTCATTTCTTCAAGTGTTAAAAGTTGTTTTCTCTCCTTTCTTTGTGTTCTCCAAACCGGCCAAGCATCAAGAACAACCAAGGGATCAAAGTTTTGCAAATCAAGAGTGTTTACAACCTAGATTATATCCTTTATATGGTTTTGAAATAAAAACCAAGGATATTTAAGTTAATCCTTGTTACCTACACCTCTTCACTATCACTTGTAAGCATGTTTTTATCATTTTCAAGTTTCCTTTTCATTTTCATATGTTTCTTTTCATTTTTGGAGCTTATATGCATGTTATGTGATTTATACCATTTATTTCATGATTTTAGAAGTTTTATATACTTATGGTCATCCTATAATTATTCCCAAGGTATTCTTTGGTCTTGATGGTGATTAGGAACCCATGACACCCTAAGAAGGTGTATGGTAGGATTAGATTAGTTTTGGAGTTGATTTGAAGGGATTAGAATAGGTTTTGTCCGAGAAAAACTATTTTCGATAACTATATTTTTGTGTTCTGTCCTTAAATCGAATTTCTGGAAAAACCTACTGTTGGTACGACATTTTGGCCTTGATATTTAGAAAATATACTTTAAAACGAATCCGTGGCCGCTTGAACGGATAAAAACGGACTTATAACGAAGAAGTTATGGATTTTTAAAGTTTGACGACGAAACGTATATTTTCAGAAAATTTCAGCTTGCTGTTTTTACATTGTTTGGGTCAAAAACGAGCCTTAAGCTTCACAAATTATTTCGACTAGTCAAAAATATATTAGTTTACTTCAATACGAAGCTAAGGACATATTATACGTAGAAAACGGATTTAAAACGACAAAGATATGCCCGTTTTTATAAAGTTGCCGTAAATATTATTTTCTCTAAAACTATATTATTTTTACGTTACAAGTATTTCATTAGTTGAAAGGCTATGTTTGTCATTGCTTTTAACCATGATGTGAAACTTTTAGAACGAAATGTCTTCTAGTAAAATCAAGTTCATCGCCATATTTTTCAAAACAAAAAGCCGCTTTGTCAAGCTTTGAGTCATAGTAAATTATTTACGGATGTTCAAACTTGGCGAAACTCATTTTCTGCACACAATTAGCAAAACCACCATCTTTAGCCTTTGATATCTTTATGATCGAGACCTTTTGGACGAAAACTCCTGAATCGAAACTTTAGATATCGATACAAACTTTCCAAAACCGTCGAGTTCGTTCTCTAACGATCGACGTACACTATTTTACGACCACTTTTCCGGAGCCATTTTTGTTGATTTCATGATTTTTCCGACGACATTGTTTTATGACGAAAAGTGGTAATTTCACCAAAATCATTATAAAACCATTGTAGGATGACATTTTGACGTAAAAACATGTAAAGTCATTTTTGAAGGGTCAAGACGTCAAAAGAGTATTTTTCGACGACGAGTAATATTTTCAAAACCTGTAAATGGTATAAATAACATACGAAGCGCATGCATAACATTACATTGCAACTCATTACATGTCATATCATTCGTAATAGGTCTCGGTTAAAGCATCACATTATACCTCAGTGTACTCACTCTTGTCGTCATTCCAGTTTACCAAGTGAGTTCCATAGCCCCACTTTTCTTGTTTTAATGTCATATTAAACTCTTTGGGAGATACATGCTCAAACTGCTTATTTACTTTCACAAGTACTTTACATTTAAGGATTACCGTGAGTTTCGTAGCCCTCGCTTACTTGTTTTCATAACTGCTTTTGGGGAGATGCATGCTCAATAATGTTTATTGCATTCATGACTATTTGCAAATTACATGTTTAGCCGAATCGAAATGCTTAGTCATGCGAAAATGCTTTTGCCATACGTAGTATTTCCATAGTATATTCATTGGACCGATGGTCTTGGTATATTCATTTGACTGATGGTCTTGGTATATTCATTGGACTGATGGTCTTGGTATATTCATTGGACTGATGGTCTTGGTACATTCATTGAACTGATGGTCTTGGTATAATCATTGCACTAATGGTCATGGAACAATTTGAAACCGTACGAATTATGTGTATTATTAAGTCACTATGGATACATTAAGTTATGCACTATTTGGTGAATTCATTTGACATCATGCACTTGATCATAAACTTTACACATTCTGGCAATGGGTTGTGAACACACAGGTTGCAAGTTTTGTATGGGCGGAACTTGGAACTGAGTGGATTTACAATGCCTTTGCTGCATAAAGGATTTTGGAAGGCTTTTCATTTCAAAACAAACTCTATGAACTCACTCAACCTTTGTGTTGACACTTTTAGCATGTTTTATCTCAGGTATCTAAGGCCTTCACTTCATGGCATGCATTTGGACACATCATGGAGTCGTGGTGACGACGCGTCTCACTTGGGTTTTACATACTTTAAAACATCGTTTGAATTGTAACAAACTTATTTCCGCACGAGATAATTTTCGTTTGGGACCTACTTTGTAAACTCGATTGTTTTATTAAATCAAACGATGTATTTTACAAACGACACTTTAGGTCGCTCAATATAATCTGATTGTGATGCTATGACGGTAATCCCGAAAATTCCATTCCAAAGAAAAGCAGTAATTTGGGGTGTGACGGATGTTTTATGTTTTCTTCTTATGGATGCTCATGGAGGAAAAGATCGTGCAAATTCTTTACATGCTCATACCAACAACAACACTAATTGAAGCTCTCTCAAAAGGCAACACAAAGTCGAATGATTCTTCATCAAAGTCAAAGAGTTTACAAAGTTTAAAGACTAAGAGAACTACACCAAGATCTTGAAACTCAACGTTAAAGAGTGTGAGCATGTTGGAGAAAGACGTGGAGACACCTGGAGAAACGGGCGGACTCGATGCGATAACCACAACTTACTATCACTACCACCACAAAGAACAAAGATCAAAGAACAAAGAAAATAAAGACGCCAAAGTCGAAAAACTTCAAAGTAAACAAAATCCCTACATCGGGAGATTGTTGAATCAAGACAATTCTTCACAAGAAAGAAGAATGTCGAAGACGTCGAAGCTACTATTACATCAGCACCTACAACGTTTAAAGATCAATTGAATTATTAATCACCAACACTTAGGGGAAGATTGTTGGAATCACTCCTAAACTAGATTACAAGTGGCAGTAATTAATATGTAATAGTTAGCTTAATTAGGCTTTTATGTTAGTAATTATGGCAAGGCTTATGTAGAAAGCCCACAAGCCTTGGGCCAAGCCCAATAAGGAAAGGAAGGGAACTTGCATGTTGCCCTAGTTCCTTCCTATAAATAGCCTTGTAAACCTTCACTTGAAGGTTGGTTGTTCATTTACTTTCACTCTCTACGCATAAACTTTCTTATATTATATTCGTGTGTGTTTGTTATTGTTCAACCGATCACTTTCTTGTCTCATTTCTTATATTGATGCTTGTGTTACAAACATGGTGACCTAACAGTACTTTTATGAGATTGATGAACCAGGTTTTTAAACCTTTTATTGGGCATTTTGTGGTTGTTTATTTTGATGACATTCTTATTTTTAGCAAAACAGTAGAGGAGCATATGTCGCATCTTCGTCATATTTTTTCAGTTTTACGTGAGTAGAAACTATATGCTAACGGTTTGAAGTGTCATTTTCTTGTTGAGGAGGTTACTTTCTTAGGTTATGTGATTTCTGGTTCAGGTATCAAAATGGATGCTGCTAAAATCGAGGCCATTTTAAACTGGCCAACCCCGACTTCCATTCATGACATCTGTAGCTTCCATGGGTTAGCTTCTTTTTATCGTCGTTTTATTTGCAATTTCAGTACCATTATCGCTCCTTTAACTGAATGTTTGAAGGGTGGTCGTTTCACTTGGACTTCTGAGGCTACTAACGCTTTTTGTATGTTAAAGACTAAGGTTACTCAAGCTCCGGTTTTGGCATTACCAAATTTTAATGAAGTTTTCTAGGTCGAGTGTGATGCATCGGGTGTCGGCATTTGTGGGGTTCTTAGCCAAAAGCAGCATCCTATTGCTTTTTTTAGTGAGAAATTAAATGAAGCTCGGTGGAAATATTCTACTTATGACAAGGAGTTATATGATATTATTCGTAGCTTGGATACATGGCGTCATTATTTATTTCCGAATGAGTTCGTGTTTTTTTCTGATCATGAGGCACTAAAGTCTATTAATGGTCAAAACAAGTTAAATTCCAAGCACGCCAAGTGGGTTGAGTTCCTGCAGGCTTTTTCTTTTGTCATCAAACATAAAGCATGGGCACAAAACCAGGTAGCTGATGCTTTGAGTAGCGCTACTCTTTGTTACTACTATGTAAGTACGTGTTCGTGGGTTTGACTCCTTCGCAATTTGTATCATGATGATCCCGATTTTTGCACTATTTGGAGTTCTTGTGGGCCTGGTACTTTTAAACAATTTTTGACACATGAGGGGTATTTATTTAAAGGTTCTCGTCTTTGTATTCCCGTCAGTTCTTTACGTGATGCCATCATTGTGGAATCCCATTCGGGGGGTCTTGCTGGACATTTTGGTCTGGCTAAAAATTTGGCCTTGGTTCGGGATCATTTTTATTGGCAAGGCATGGGAAAGGATGTTAACCGAGTGGTCGATCGGTGTCGCATTTGTTATGTTGCCAAAACTCATGGTAGTAACGCTGGTTTGTATACTCCGCTTCCTGTTCCTGTCGCGCCTTGGGAGGATGTGAGCATGGGTTTTGTGTTGGGTTTGCCTCGGACTCAATTCCATAAGGATTCTGTTATGCTTGTGGTTGATCGTTTTTCTAAGATGGCACATTTTGTTCCTTGTTCCAAAACTTTTGATGCAAGTCAGGTGGCTCGTTTGTATTTTGCTGAGATTTTTCGTTTACACGGAGTGCCTAAGTTTATCACTTCTGATCTTGATGTTAAATTTGTGAGTCATTTTTGGCGCACATTGTGGGCTCGTATGGGTTCTCGCTTACAGTTTAGTAGTTCTCACCACCCACAAACTGATGGCCAAACTGAGGTGTGTTGGGATATGAAATGTCAAAGTACTGAAGAGTTAAAGTGCTGAAGAGTTAAAGTACTGAAGAAGTCAAAGTACTGCTAAAGTATAAAGTCAGCACCGCCGATACATCAAAGTATTGCATGCTTAAAGGACTGCTATGCAAAGTCATTATAGATTAATGTGTAAATTCTAGAATGTTCTAAACTTAATATAATATTACATGTCGTACAAGGTTATAATTGTAAACCGACTAGGGTTATCCTTAAGCCTATAAAAGGACCCCTAGGTTGGCATTAGAAAAGACGTGTTTTTGTTAGAGTTTTAGAGAAGTACAATATTAGAGTTTTAGAGTTGTTAAAGAATCTGCATAACAAGCAGATTTAGAGTTATTAATAATATCGTTGAAAGTTAAAGTTAATTCTTCTTAGCTTTGTTAAGTAAATTCCGCATACTTAATAGAGTTTGCTCAGTGTTTCATTGTTAATAACTTAGGATTTATCCGATGTTATTAAACTCTTAACAAGCTATATAAGTTAGTTTGGTTAGAGTACATCGATCCAACAAGTAGTATCAGAGCTTGTGTGGAAACTCTGACTAAGAAGAAACGTTTAAACCTAGTTAACAACAAAAACCTAAAGATGTCGAGTGAAGCTATTCCACCCCCATCCATCACCTCACTAAGTATACTAATCATTAAGTAGGGAGAATATGACCTATGGAGCATGAAGATGACGCAGTACATTGCTATTACATACCATGCACTATGGAATGTAATTGTCAATGGTAACGAAGTAGTTCCAGAACTCAGAGATTCCTCGGACAACCTAAACCACCCAAAGCCGCTTTTACCCGCCGCAACAATAAAAAATCAAGAGAAGGCCCTCAACATATCAAGTATCTCGCTATTCACGATGGTCATCTACTCAAGTTCCGTGATGCTAAAGATGCAAAGCAACTCGGGCGCTCTCAAGACAAGGTTTGGAGGTAATGATGCTTCCAAGAAGATGCACAGAATCATTGAAGCAACAGTTTGAAACATTCATCGTTGGAGAAAGAGAGGCCTTGATGTCGCTTATGACAGTTCCAAAATCTTCTCAAAGATGATGGAGCTATACAAAGTAGAGGTTTCAGTTGAAGATGCTAATCTAAAGTTCTTAAGGAGTTTTCCATCGACATGGCATGTGATTGCTACTATGATCGTGAGGACAACTGGTTTGATGTTATGGACTTTGATGATCTTTACAATCATCCGAAGGTGTATGAGCATGAGATGAATGGCCAAACTAGTTCAAAATCTCACAAGATTGCCTTTTGTCATCTCGAAAAGAGAGGCAGATTCCACTAAAAGTACCGCTTCTCCTACTAAAAGTAATGTTTCTCAAAGCATTGTTGCCTATTCTACCCCACCTTTGTTCAACAAGCCTCACCAACAAATACCATCCACTCGGATGAAGTCGTATGCTCATTTTTTGAACATCAAGCTACTCTACCTGTTACTTATGAAGAAGATTTGTCACAAATTGAAGAAGATGCTCTTGAAGAAATTGATATGAGGTGGCAAGTTGCTATGATCACTGCAAGGATCAGGAAGTTTATGAAGAAGACAGGAAGAGGCATTGACTTCAAACCAAAACAGGGAATCACCTTTGACAAGTCCAAGATTGAATGCTTCAATTGTCAAAAGACTGGACATTTTGCAAGGGAATGCAGGTTTGCTAAATATCAAGCAAACAGGATGACTGAGAAACCAAAGCTTTGGTTGCTCAAGAGAATCTATCAGAGGTTGACTGGAGTGTTGAGATTGATGATGAACCATTAACCTACTGTATGGTAGCTGTGGAGGAATCTGTGGAAAAGTTTGATTGGAGCACAACTTTTGAAGAGGACCCTGGACATGCTGTTTTGGAATCCAGAGATGGTCTAGGAAACTTTGATTGGAGCATGGAGAATGAAGATGATCCTGATCTACTTGCTATGGTAGCCACTTCACCAAATTCACCCCTATCTCTGAGGTATGTTCTAAGTGTCATAATTTTTATCAAAAAGTGCTAAATGATTATGTTACTGAAAGAGATAATTATTAAAGGGCTAGGTCTGAGGTGGCTGGTTATCAAATTACTTTAGAGTCTATGGAAGCCAAAATAATAACTCGTGAAAATAATGAAATGGCTTGAGAAGAAAAGTATGAACAACAGGATTATCAGTTAAAATTAAGTGAATGGAAGTTAAATTGTAAAATTTCTGAAATTGAGAAACTGACTAAGGAGAGAGATGAATTGTTAGCAAAGTTTGGTGCTTGGAAAGAATCTGGTCTTTCTCATGTCACTTATGTTGAAAAACAGAGAAAGGCTTACAATAGAACTGGATTAGGTTTTGGTATGGATTTCAGTAGCCTAGAAGAAAACCCACCTAGTGATAAGGATGACCTTGATTTTGAGGATATAACCACTAGTGATGATGAACTTATTAACTATGTAGACACATTTAGTAATGAGGAATCAATTAGTGAACCACCTCCTGAATATAATAAAGACAAAGGTTATCATGTTGTCCCACTGGTAGTCATCAACCTATTAGACATGATGTTTCCAGTTTTGGAGTAGACAATCTAGAGTTTAGGACAAAGCTTATTAGTCAATCTAGGTCTGAAACCCCAAAAGAAACTGTTGAAAAATCTAAGGATAATGATGTTAAAAGTCAAGCAGTACCTTCAACTCAAAGTACTGCCACATGTTCAGCAGTACCTTTAGGAAAACCTTTTCAAAATACTACTAAACCTTTGCGGGATAATTTTGGTCAAAACGGTTTTAATCATTCACCTAAAAAACATAATAGTTTTGGTCATAGACATAGAGGAAGCAATTTTGGGAGTTTGGATCAAGAATTGTGTTTTGTTTGTTATAGTCCTGATCATCTGATTAAGCATTGTGACTTTCACTCAGAGTAGATAGATCAAGGGACTCTACACCATAAGTTAAAACCAAATGGGTTAAGAAGGAAAGTAATCGATGGGAATAAACAAGATTTCAATGAATCGAAAGTGAAACAGATTTTGGTTGATAATAATAAAGTAAACTTGAATGAAAAGAGATTTTATTGGAAAAGAAACACAAGTTTTGAAACAACCAAAGATAATTGATCATGTGCTTAAAGATAAGCAATTACATACTTAAAGAATTTAAGTATGTAACTCCACAAGGGGAACACAAGTCAAGAATGGCTTGGGTTCCTAAAATTAACTAACTCTTTATCTTTGTGCAGGCCACCCGTAAGAGGAGCTTAAAGATCATCTAATTACGGATAGTGGTTGCTCTGGAAGCATGACAGGAGACAAGGAGATTCTGTCAGATTTTAAGTCATATTGTGTAGGAAGAGTTGCATTTGGGAATGATGCTATTGGAGGTAGAATTAGTGGGAAAGGAACCATCAAGGCAAGAAGCATAGATTTTGAGAATGTTAGATATGTGAAGGAGCTAAAGTTCAACCTGTTATCGGTATCTCAGATCTGTGACAAGAAGTATCTTGTGCTATTCACTGACAAGGAATGTCTTATTCTTTCCTAAGAATTCAAACCTGTTGATGATCACTTGGTAATACTTAGAGTACCAAGAACCAATGATTTGTACAGTCTTGATATAAGGACTCTTGGCTCTTCTGAAAGAGCAACATGTTTAGTAGCAAAAGCAACACTCGAAGAAGCATATCAGTGGTATAGAAGATTGGGCCATGTAAATTTCAAGAATATCAACAAATTGGTCAAAGGAAATTTAGTTAGAGGTTTACCCACTAAAACTTACAAGAATGATCACTCCTGTTATGGCAAGAAGGGTAAAACACAAAGCTTCATGCAAGAAGCTTGAGGAAAGAACTATTAGAGAACCTTTGGAGTTGCTGCACATGGATCTATTTGGTCCTGTTTCTGTTACTAGTCTAAACAAGAAAAAGTACTACTTGGTTGTGACAGATGATTGCAGTAGATTTAGTTGCTTATTTTTCTTGGGATTTAAAGATGATACTTTTGATGCTATTCATGATCTTATAATAGCACTTGAAAACCAATTGAGACTCAAAGTTAGAGGTATTAGATGTGATAATGGGACTGAATTCAAGAACAAGCTTATGGACGAATTTTGTGCTAAGAAAAGAATCAAGAGGGAGTTCGGTATTGCTAGAACACCACAGCAGAATGGTGTTGCAGAGAGAAAGAATAGAACTTTGATTGAAGCAGCCAGAACTATGCTTGCAGATTTATTACTACCTATTCAATTCGGTCAAGTCAAGTACCGCTTGCTATGTGCTTAACAGAGTATCACCACCAAACCTCGATGAAGACACCTTATGAGTTACTAATGGGAATCAAACCCAACATTTGTTTTCTAAAACCTTTTGGATGCCCTCTGACTATTCTCAACACAATTGATCATTTGGGAAAATTTGATGGCAAGTCAGACGAAGGATACTTATTGGGGTACTGCACCAACAGCAAAGGATTTAGATTGTATAACAGAGTCACCTAGAAGGTTCAAGATTGTCTTCATATTGAATTTTTAGAAGATCAAGAAAATCAGAAGGGTAAAGGTCCTGATTGGATGTTTGATCTTGAAGTTTTGACTCCTTCTATGAACTATGTACCTGTTAGAGAAGAAAATCAACCTGTACACAACGCAGAAGATTTACAGATGTTGTTCATGGAGTTCATATTAGACCCGATCTCGTTCTCGATGAAGAACCTATAATCGCTGAGAAGGAGAAAAGTACCGATGAGCCAAATGCTACATTATCTCATCAAGATCAAGATATTCAAGATGAACTTAATAGGATGCTTTTCAAGATGTCATAGCACAATCTTATGATGATGATCAAAGAAGAGCTTATGAAGAAGCAAAGAAAAGAACAAATCTACGTGAGTTCACTCACAGTACTTTGGGTGACGAGATTTTGATCAAAGTATACTGCACTGCTGACAAAGACTTTGATGATTTGGATGATCCTACCATGCCCGGCTTAGAAGACACCGATGATGAATTTGAAGATGAAGGTATTTTCTCGATTCCAATGAAGGTGCCGATTTTACAAATTTGGATGATAATGTTAAAGTTCCACAGACTCTATTTTAAGAGTTCATAAGAATCATCCCATCGATCAAATCATTGGACCTTCTAACTCGAGTGCTTACAAGGACCAAAGCTAAGGGTTTTCTAAACCTCACAATGCTTTACTTAGCTTTGTTTATAAACAGAATAGGCTAAATCACAAGGATCATCAAACATGCCTGTTCACTTGCTTTATCTCTCAAGAAGAACCTAAGAATATAGCTCAGGCATTATCTAAAGAAAGTTGGATTGAAGCCATGCAAGAAGAACTTCTTCAATTTAAACTTCAAGAAGTTTGGGTACTATGTGATCTACCTTATGGAAAGAAGGTCATTGGTACAAGATGGGTGTTCAGAGTCAAGAGATATGAAAGAGGGAATGTCATCATGAACAAGGCAAGGTTAGTAGCTCAAGGCTACAGACAAGAAGAAGGAGTAGATTATGATGAAGTATTTGCTCCTGTAGCAAGGATTGAAGCCATTCGAATCTTCCTTGCTTTTGCATCATATATGGGATTTCGTGTTTATCGATGGATGTCAAGAGTGCCTTTCTATGGCACTATTACAGAGGAGGTTTATGTCAAACAACCTCCTGGTTTTGAAGATCCTACCCATCCAAATAAAGTCTATAAATTGGTTAAGGCTCTTTATGGCTTACATCAAGCACCTAGAGCTTGGTATGAAAGGCTCTCTACTTTCCTATTGCAACATGGTTACAAAAGAGGAGCAATTGACAAGACTTTGTTCATCAAGAGAGATAAGAAGGATATCATGTTAGTCCAAGTGTATGTATATGATATCATATTTGGGGCTAAAAACAGTCCATGGTTAAGGAGTTTGAGCGGTGATGCGTAATGAATTTCAAATGAGTTCTATGGGTGAGTTAACTTTCTTTTAGGACTTCAAGTTAAGCAGTCAAAGGAGGGGATTTTCATAAGTCAAGACAAGTATGTATCTGACATACTTAAGAAGTTCAATTTTGATGCTATGAAGTCAGTCAATACACCTATCAAGTCTATCAACTCATTGGGCAAGGATGAAGATGGTCAACCTGTTGAAGTCAAGTTGTACAGATCTATGATTGGTTGCCTTATGTACTTAACTGCATCTAGGCCTGATATCATGTTTGATGTATGTTTATGTGCAAGATATCAAGTCTCACCTAAGGTCTCTCATATGAATGCAGTGAAGAGAATTTTTAGTTATTTGAAACAACAACCTAAGTTAGGGTTGTGGTATCTAAAGGATTCCCTTTTTCCGGAAGCTTTTTCGATAGTGATTATGCGGTGACAACTATGATGTAAGATCAACTACTAGAGGATGCCAATATCTTGGAAGAAGATTAGTTTCATGGCGGTGTAAGAAGCAAATAATTGCAAAGAACATCCTCTCATCAAGCGTAATATGTGATTGCCGCAAGTCGTTGTGGACAAGTTTTGTGGATGCGTAATCAACTCTTGGATTATGGGTTCAATTTCAAGAATACTCCTATCAATATTGATAATGAGAGTACCATTTTCATTGTGAAGAATCCAGCTTTATCATTCCAAACCAAACACATTCGATTAGGCATCACTTCATCGAGATTGTTATGAGCATAGGCTCATTAATGTTGTCAAGGTACATACAGATGATAATGTAGCTAATTTACTCACCAAATGATTTGATGTTTCACGATTCAATCACTTGGTGGTAAGCATTGGAATGATTAATTATTGAGTTACATTTAAGGGGAGGACTGAATGGTTAGTTAGATAGTCCTATGCTTTCCTTAAGGGGAGGCAGTACAATGCCCTCATGGAGTGTTTGTTATTATAGAGAAGAAGATGGAAAAGTACTGATGTTTTGTCCTATGAAAGTAATGCTCGAAAGTCTTGCTCTCGAAAGTATCTTGCATGCGTGGAAAGAACTGCTTGTCTTATCAACGTACTATTCCAACGGTCAAAAAGAAGGGTAAATTCAAATAACGGTAACTTTGTTATTATGGGCTGTGATTTTTCAAATCCTACTTATAAATAACTACTTCCCGATTTTCCCTCTCATTTTTATTTGTATCAATCTTTTCCATATTTCTCTCTCTCTCACACACTTACATATTCAAGAATCAATATCTTTTACAATCATCCATGGCAAACCTACACACAGTTTCTAAACACAACATGGTGGCGAATTTAGATAAAACAGAGGCTAATGTCATCTTCCATGACATAATTGATTTCTTAAATGGTTCTCCAATCAGTTATGCGCTTTTGGTGGAACCTGATATAATTGAGCCTTGGATACAGAAGTTTTGGGCAACTGCAAGGACACATATGGAGAATGAGGAATCTTATATTCAAGCTAAAGTTACTGGAAGGCTTATCAAGATTACTGAAGCATCAATTCGTGAATATTTATTGTTTGATGATGCGTAAGGAGCTATTAGGTTTGATAAACGACTTCTTTGGGATACACCGAGAGATATTGGATATGAAGGGTCTTTGGTCGACACAACAACATTCAAGAAGCCCTTGTTCACCCACATTGAAGTACTTGGTACATGTTCTTCTTCATTGTATCGACTCTAAAAGTACTTCTTGGGAGCAATTTGGTTCAAACATTGCATCCTGACCGGTAGGATTGGCTACAAACCGTATGTTCAACTTTTCAAGGCTAATCTTAGATGGAATGCTCTCACACATCTCTCATGGATCAAGATGGTTAATGTATTTGAGATTTATTCAAGTCTTCTTGAATAAACAACTTTCAGATGTACCAAAGCCGACAAGTCTTTTACCTATTGTGGTACAACCAGCCAAGATCTTCACATTTATGGCTAGGAAAAGTGATCTATTTCTAGAAAGAACACCCCATTAACCACTTCAATGATGGAGGTTGTTCAAGCAATACGCGATGAGGCTGCAAAGAGTGATGACAGAGAAGGTACCGCTTCAACACAAGGTACCGCTTCTCAAAGTGTCGCATCTCAAGAAACAAGATCACAAGGTACCGCTCACAAGGCAATCGATGTTATTGAAGGTACTGCAGCTTTCTCCTACCTTATCACACCATACTACTCCTCATATTGTGTCACCGTAACAAGGTATTCCTATTCCTTCATCATCTTCTGGAGGAGACACTGCTACTATACCCCCTGAAGGTTTAGTGCTGGATAATTATGTTCTAAAAAGGGAGTTAGTCCGATTGAAGAACACCACTGAGGCTCAAGCTGCTCAGCTAGCCTTATTGAAGATCAAGTTTAGAAAGTTCACGAAGTCTGTTTGGCCCTTGGTTAAACATCACAGGTTATGGGTCAAAGCTGAAAAAAAGAAGCGAAGGCATTTTAAAAAGACTTCTACATGCAAAAAGGTTCCTCTACATTATTTTGTCCAATTGGGGAGGAATTTAGAAGAAAAGAATTTGAAAAAAGATGCTGAACTATATAAAGAAAAGGAGAATGAACCTCAAAGTACTGAAGCACATGTAAATCTTCAAAGTACTGAGCCTGAAGGAACTGGTGTTCAAGGTACTGATGATCAAGGTGCTGCTGATCAAAGTACTGCTCTTCAAGGAACATATAGGCAAGAATTAATTACACCAAGGGTGTTAGATTTTGAAGAAGAAGCTGGTCCTTCAACAATTCCACAAGAAGAAGAAGTTGATACACCCAAACCAATACACACTGCAAGTGATGATGAAACTATAGCTGAGATATTGCATGATTTATCAAAACCAATGGGTGTTAGCATCCCAGGAGTTGCTGAAGAACAATCTCAAGTTTCTCAATCTCAACCTATGTTAGATCCTAAAGATAAAGGGAAAGGTAAAATGATTGAAACAAAGAAGAAAAAGAAACTCACTTTAGCATAACTAAATTTCTTTGAAGTTGCTAGGAATGAGGAAGCATCTAGAAAGGTACAAGCTGAATTGAATCTCAAGTTGCTATTGAAGAAGCTAAGGATAAATAAGCGACTAAGAAATTGCAAGAAGAATTGAATGTCAAGTCATTGTACCATTAAAACACCTATTCCTGTTTCGCTCTACCAAGAAGACCAAATCGTGCTAAAGAAAGAAATGCAATGATGTCTTATTTAAAAAGTCAAGGATATATTGATTGCACAAGTTGAATTATGTTGAGATGAAACAGATGTATGAAGCTGTTAGAGAAGCTTATCAGAAGTATGTTGATAGTATCAAAGATTTTAAAGATAATGATGCTCAGAAAGAAGATGATAGAAAAGGAAGCTTAAAAAGAAAAAGAACAACTAAAGTTGAAGATGATCAGCCATCAAAGAAGGTTGAGTTAAGGTCTGATACAGATGATGAATTAAGGAATTACTTAAGAGTTGTAGAATATGAGTATTCTAAAGTTGATGCAGAAAAGAAGACAGAAAAGAAGAAGAAAAAATCACCAATAACTACTTTTGAAGTTGTAGAATCAAAGGATGGAAATTATCTGATGTTTCATAGAGAAGATGAAAGCTTCAGAGTGTTTAATATGCTATGGGATCTATTGCACATAATAGATAGAGAGGATTTATTTCATTTATATCATTTGGTGCAAGAATATTTTGAACACATTCCATCAAAAGGTGTTGATTTAATCTTGCTTGGAGATCTCATAACTGTTTGGGAAACTAAAGAATCAAGCACTGATGAGATTTGGAAAAAGTAAGAAGATTGGGAGATTATCAGCTAAAGATTCTTTGAAGAATCTAGAGTACATGTTTTAGAGTTAGCAGATGGAACTATGATTCATATGTTAGCAGATAGAAGATATCCGCTTACATCAAATATTATGAGGAGAATGCTAGAACATGGTATGGAGGTTGAAGAAGATAATGAAACTGCACTTATGGTCATCAAATTATTTATCAGATGGACAACAATGGCTGAGGATGAAGCATAAAATACTGGTATGATGTTTATAATATATAAATTTTGAAAAACAAGTACTTTATCTAAAGTATCATTAAACAAATAGTACTTTAATCAAAAGTATCGCTTAAAGATAAACCAAGAATGTTTTTGAAAGAAAACTTTGTGAAGTAAAGAATATTTTGAAACAAAAGTTAACAAGCAACAATAGTTTTGAGATGGTTATAAAAGTAGGTTATCGCTTCACCATGTTTACAAAAGAATCAAGCTAATCCATGAGCAAACCGCTCGTAAAGATATCTCAAATCCGTTATATAGTTGACAACTTGCTAATAAGTTGTATGGTACTCAACTCACCATATCAGCAAATGTAAAGAGTTGGCTAGCCCACAAGAAAATGGTTTGTGGTAAAGGTTGTGGAAAAACTATTTATATCGAAATTAGTTCACCATGGTTGCAAGAACTAACTAGTCGAAAAGGGTACAACTTTTGGTAAAGACAAATCAAATCTGTTGATAGCTGATGATTTGCTAAAAATCATATGGTTATCAATGTACCATGGTCTTAAACACCTAAACATTTGGTTACTCATTAGTTAATGGCTTTGGTAAAGAGATATCAAAATCCATTAAATTTCAATGATTCGCCTCTCACAGGAGTTTACACACCTGGAAGTGATGAGAATAGACTGAAACTTAAACAGAACTGATTTACAAATTGTCATATGTTACTGAGTTGCTGAAAATATGGAGCTTGCTAAATGTTGCTGAAAAAGAATTACAAAGATAAAGATTACTTTGATGGAAGCACAGAAATTACAAAGACAAAATCTGAAGATAAAGATACAATCCTTGAAGACAAAGATGTTAAAGTCAAATATATAAAGAAACTTGAAGTCAAACAAGTAGAATTCAAGTTAGGGAGGATTGTTGGGATATGAAATGTCAAAATCAAGAGTTAAAGTCTTTGAAGAGTTAAAATCAAGAAGTCAAAGAATCTTGCTAAAGAATAAAGTCAAAGTAATCGCTTTCGATATATCAAAGTATTGCATGCTTAAAGAACTGCTATGCAAAGTCGTTAAGGATTAATGTGTAAATTCTAGAATGTTCTAAGCTTAATATAGTATTACTTGTCGTACAAGGTTATAATTGTAAACCGACTAGGGTTATCCTTAAGCCTATAAAAGGACCCCTAGGTTGGCATTAGAAAAGATGTGTTTTTGTTAGAGTTTTAGAGAAGTACGATATTAGAGTTTTAGAGTTGTTAAAGAATATGCATAACAAGAAGATTTAGAGTTATTAATAATATCGTTGAAAGTTAAAGTTAATCCTTCTTAGCTTTGTTAAGTAAATTCCGCATACTTAATAGAGTTTGCTCAGTGTTTCATTGTTAATAACTTAGGATTTATCCGAGGTTATTAAACTCTTAACAAGCTATATAATTTAGTTTGGTTAGAGTACATCGATCCAACAAGGTGGTTAATCGAAGTTTGGGTAATTTGTTGCGTTGTTTCATTGGAGATCACTCGAAACAATGGGATCTTAGTCTTCCTCAGGCTGAGTTTGCTTATAATCGTTCTCCTAATCGCACTACTGGGAAATATCCTTTTGAGATTGTTTATGGTCGCAATCCGATTACTCCTATTGATTTGATTCCTCTTCCTGTTGTTGACCAGTTTAGTGCTGATGGTGAAGCTCAGTCTAGTCAGATCAAGCATGTGGAAAACTATAAGGGGGGGTTGAATAGTTTTTCCAATTAAAACTTCCTTTTAAACAATTTAGATCGACTTATGTCAATCTATTTGGTTGTGTGTGTTGGATGTTGATAAACAAGCATATAAAGATATGTAATGAAAAGATAAGACTAAGAAGCATAAAACCACAACGCGAGTATTTATAGTGGTTCGGCTACAAGAACACCTTCCTTGCCCTACTCCACTCCCCGAGTCACCTACTCGAGAGTTCGCAAACACTACACCAATCTCCTTATGGCGGAGAAGCCTTCACAACATCGCCAACCTTTTTTCCGGTGCTAGGCTAACCACCGGGTTCTTTCACACCAAGGTGAACCAAACCTACACAACGTCGCCTACCCTTTATAAGGTACTAGGCTAAGTACCTAGTTCTTTCACTCCAAGGTGAACTACACCTTTACAATGTCGCCTACCTTTTATTAGGTACTAGGATAAGCACCTAGTTCTATTGCAATGGAGGAACTACTACCACACTACACCAACGACTAATCCCAAAGGATATCTACTCCTTTACAACATTATCAAGGATATCAATATCCTTGGATCTAATACTAGTCTATCTTGTACATCGAAATACACAATATCGAATGTACATCTAAGGCACCTTTCACTAATGCCTTTGACTAGATCTACAAGACACCTTTCACTAATGTCTTGTGTCTTCACTTCTAAGCACCTTTCACTAATGCTTCTTTGTCTTGACTTCTAAGCACCTTTCACTAATGCTTCTTTGTCTTGACTTCTAAGCACCTACCACAAGTGCTTATCCTATAGACGATAGATACCTTTCACTAATATCTTCGTCTTCTTACTTGAGACATATTTTACTAATGTCTTCAACACTACACTTCTTTGAAGAAATAAAGGAATCATCAACAAGAAGACTTCAGTAGCCTTGATGATGAGGAAGCATAGCAACTCATGGACTTGAGCTTGTTTGACTTCAAAGGTGGTGATCTTGCCTTTAAGAGGAACCTAAAAGATCATACAAAAACAAAACTACAAACATAGATCTCTTGGATCTAAGGTTAGTGAGATTTAACTCAAGGGAGAAAGTGTGTTATAAAGGGGTGAGGTATAATGAAGAAATGTCTCCCTATTTATAGAGGAAAAATCCTACTGTTCCCCGGATCCCACGAATCCCTTCCACAAGGGATCTGTCTAGCGTTAAGCTAGGGATCCGTGGAACGCTGCCTTTTACCCATGGGTATTTTGGTTATGGGTCATGGTTCATGGGTTGAACCATGGATCTGTGGCTAGATACAATGTATCTTCAAGTGCAATGCACTTGGTCACTTGGGTATGGGTTGATCCATGGGTTATGGATATTATCCATGTATGATATAAGCATGATGTCATGCAATGGGTTATGGGTCAAGATCCATGGGTTATGGGCTTTGGGTTGTACCCAACTACATTCAATGTATTTGCCCAATGGGTTGTGATGCATAAGTTTCTACCCATTCAGATTACCCAATATACTACATACTAGTTATGTGTGTATTTAATCCAACTATGTAAACACTAGTTGTTGTACATATGTATTACTAAATCATAAAATCACTTATACTTGTTTTAGTATTTTATGTGAAAATGTGAATATGTTAGAAACTATTAGTTCAAACAATTTACGTATTTTATTTGTTTGTTAAAATGATTTTACGTTTGTTATCGACAAAACATTGAAGATCGTAAAATATAAATAAACGCTTTTATGGCTTATTTGTATTAACAATCTCCCCTTTGTTGATGACAAAACATAAAATTATTTTAAGGAAAAGCTAAAATTGTAAAAGTTGAATTTGTAGTTTTAATTTCTTCTCCCTTTTTGTCGAAACAAAAGTGTTTGAAGGAAAGCAACACATCGTTTTTATGAAAAAACAAGTGAAAGAAATAAAAAATAAAAAAAGATAGAGAGCACGTAACGGGAACGGATCTTGTCTTTACTCCCCCTTGACGAGTCTATCCCTATGTAGGCGCCAAGAAAGTGATACTAATCTAGTTTGTTTGCAAGTAAGTTTGCAAAATATTTCGCCTAAGTGACGAATGTACTCCCCTGATGATTGCAATCTTGCATGGGATGTCACGAAATGTAAACCTAGTATTGCAAGTAATTTGCAATGTATTGCTTTGACATAAAGCTCCCTAGCTTTAGGATGTCAAAGTCTTCATGTGTAAATTGAATAACTACAAAACAAAGATTAGAAAGCAAGTATAATTCATAATTTCCTGCAAATATGGTTCAAGTTAGTAGAAGAAAACTTTACGTCTCACGGATCTCACGGTTCCCTCCTAGTAGGGATCCGTCTAGCACTCAAGGATCCGTAGTAGGCGATTAATTTCAAGAACGGTGATATAACAAGTAATATTATCACAAAAATGAGATATGAATACAAGGTAATCATATGCTTAGAAAAATAACAAGTAGCATGTAATTCCATTTAATAACACTAGAGTTATGATATACATGACTCTAAAAACTAAAAAAATAGACAATACATGACTAGGAATTTCTAGACCAACTAACGCTTGATGCTAGGACACCACTAAAATCTTCTAGCTCAAGTTTTGTTTAGGTTTAATCTCGTCGAAATATTCGAGGAGATGATAGAACATGAAACGTTCGTCTTCTCATACTTCATGTATCAAACTTTCAACATGTTGACAATGATAGCAATCTTTGTCATGGCTAGGTAGTGGTGGTGGAAGAAATGAAATAGCTTGATGCGAAGGATCAAGTGAAGCGGCTTGTGGAGCTTCAAACGATAGAGGGATTGGTGGAGGTACATTTGAGAATGACTCAACCAAGAAAGATGGTGGTGGTAGAGAAGTGTCAACTTCCATATGATCGGGTGGTTGACTTTGATGATTTCTCATAATCCAAATAGGATTATATGATGGAAACGGCAAAAGGAAGCCGAGCAAGTGTTGACTCAACACCTTGATTTTGAACCATTATTCCTCTAATGAGGAGAATGTTGTCGGCGAAGCGGATGAGACGGCCTAGGAGGCAAGTCCTCTAAATTGTAGAGATGTGGTGATGATGGGGATGTAAATGAAATAGCTCTAGGAACCAATGGTGATGGTTTAGTGGAGATAATATTGTTTGGCCTAGGGGTATGGTGATGTTTGGTATTGGTAGTTTTGTGGGTACTATCCTTTTAGGAATTGGTTTGATTGGATGAGGAAGAATCCTATCATTTGTTGGCTTGACCGGAGATGATTCGGTTGAAGAGATTTCGTGTATAACACGAGCCTTTTTTATGGATGGTTCTTCGGTGGATAAGTTACTACTTGGGGTTTTCCTCATGATGAGATGATTTCAAAAGGTTGCAAGAGCTGAAATTTAGGATGAGAGTGATGACTATGGAGGTTCTAACAAAGTGGTTTATAAACCAAGAGATTTGGCAAGTGCATTTAAGCCTTAAGCCACTAGAATTCATTGGAATGTGATGATTAACATGCACAAGAGTCAACTTCAGAGGTTGTACTGATCTAGGAATTCATTTAAGATGAGATGGAGTGTTAGAGTTAGGAAGATGATTTGAAATGATTGTTTTAGCTAGATTTGACATAAACTGTCATTCGGATCCCATGGTTCCTTCCTCAGAGGGATCCGTCTAAGCTAATCCTAGGGATCCGACTTTTAGCAGTTATGAAAGAGTGGAAATGATGTTTCTAAGATCTAAGACCTATATCATCTTGAGTGTTTCAGTCCTCCTAAGTGTTTTAAATGAAGGGGTGCTTGAGTACTTGAAGGTAATGAATGATGTAGCTAATGATTGTTATTTATGGAAGGATTTGGAACTTTCAAGAGTACCAATGGATTAGCAAGGATGACACTAAAGATTTAGAGTGTCAATTGAAGCTAAATGATCCTAGAGACCAGGTTGTGTCTTAGGATAGTGTTTTGGAGAATATCCTAGAAGCTTTGAGATGGGAAAACTAGATTTTGATCAACTTTGATCAATTTTGAGGTGAGGATGATTTATGATCAATTTTGTCATAATCGAAAGATTTTTAAGACTAGATGTGAGGGATTAAGTAAAAAAATGAAGTGTGAGTTTAAGAGCGAAGAGTAATGGATTAAAAACGAAACGGTAGATCTACAAGCTTCTTAGAGTGTGATCTAGGTGAGTTATGTAAAAGATCAACCTATCTTGATAAGGACTTAATTTACCTTAAGACACTATGTTTAGCTTAGTGTGAGGTATTCTAAGGATATGTTTGAAATTTAATGCTTGCAATTGCATTTTATGTTTGCCGGATCTCACGGTTCCCTAAGTGTAGGGATCCGTATAGCACAATCTTTAGGATCCGCCTATCTGCTCAGCTGGACCTTTACTAAAGGTATGCAATGATCTTGACAATGCATTATATCTCAAGGATAGTCTAAAAGGAGTTCTAATACTAAGATATCAAATGTAAGATGTTTTATTTCATGAAAGAAATTGGATTACATTGATAGAGCACGAATACAAGAGAATTGATCCTATTTTAGAATACTACTAGGTTCCTTGAGTGTTTTCGCTTGGAGGATCATTATGTAATTGATGAGTGTTGGTGGAATCAAGAATGAAGAAGGTCTTCATGAGAGATATGTTTAGCGGTTCCATCATCTTGTTCACAAGTACGTACAACGGACTTTGAAATTGAGGATGGAAGTGCATAACATTATGATAGAGGTGTGTCAAGAACATTCCATAAGGGATGAGTTTATTCTTGGAGCCTTGAACATTTGCAATTTGCCTTGCGAAGAAGTAGGCGAGATTGTATGGTTGTTGTGTTAGCAAACAGTACAACATGTGAGCACAACAAGCTGGAAGAATTTCTCGATTTCCCCTAAGACTCCAAACATTTTCATGTAGGATGAGTGCAAGAAGCTTGTACTCTTATCGGATATCCCTTGTAGAGATAATGTTTGGATCGGAGTAATATGTTCAAGGTTTGCATATTATGTGATTTAAATCTTCCGGAGAGGGTATGTGTAAACAATATGGACTATTTTCTTCACGAAAGTTGAAGAGAGAATCAAGAGACCAATCTTCGGTGAAGGCACATTGTCCATGATTTGGAATCTGGAGGATGTGAGCAAAATGCCCAAGGGTTAGAGTGAATTTTTGGTTTTTTATATAAAACGAAAGAGATAGAGAGCGATCCTCGTTACGAACGAGTTCGACTTGACGGAAGAATTCCATTATGAACCTTGGACATATCTTCTCGTTGATTTCAAGAAGACATTCTATTCCTATGGCTCGGAAGGAGGTATTGATACCTTCTTGAATTGTAGAGAGGTGTCACAATCGCCCTTCGTGGAAGTGACGATTTTGAGATTATTGAACCCACGGACATGATTGCGGGTGTGTTGGGTTCGAGAGAGATGTTCGGAGTGTAGACGCTAGTGAGTGAAAAATCAAACTCATATTCATGCGTCGTAGTTGAACCTATAGAAATTATGGGTTAATAAGAGGTGATGTTTATGGTCGACCTATAATTATCTAACGTTTTTATTAGATTTTTATTAACAATGGTTTAAACAATAAAGACACATGACTCACTTATGGTTTTAACATTCTAGTGGAGTATTACTTCTAGAAGAAAATTGGTTTTAATTTGCATGAAAACTGTTTCTCGATGGGACGGATCCCACTGTTCCTTTTCAAAAGGGATCCGCTAGTATAACTTCGGATCCGTGGATCTGTAGTAATGAATCGATTTGATAAAAACACAGGTTTTACATTTTTATACCACGAGAAGTGTTTTATCCTACATTTTCTTTTAGCATGCACACATGACTTCTAATGTAGCACGAAGGAATATGAAGCATATAAATCACAAGAAAATAAATAATAACAAAGATAACAAGATTATTAGTAATATTGCATTTCAATGCTAAGGATGATACAAAGGATTGGGTATATGATCCCAATATAGATTAACAACACAAAGTAAATGTCTCCATATGTGAACTTCATCATAGGGAACACAAGTGTGATGAGTGTTAAGGCGATGAGCACGAGTGCAATGTAAACCATGTGGATGACGGATCTTCTTGGTTTCGGTTGAGATGGAATGAGGAGGAAGATGAAGTTTTTTTTGAGTGAGAGGAAATTTTTGAAATTGGAAGATTTGAAAAAGTGAGGGTTTGATAGAGTGGTCGATGATGGGAGTATTTATGGGGAAGGAGGAATTTTTGAAATTCGTGTTTTGTTTTATTATTGGATTAGAAGAAAACAAAACATAAGTTTTATATACCACAATTTTAGACGAGAAATAAGACACATATGTAAGAAAAGGGCTTCCTAATGAAGCTTCATGTAAAACATGTAATTTGCACAAAAGATAATCATATAAATACCTAAATAGGTATACTTAATTATCAATCAAAGTAAAAATAAAATCATACCTCTAGCGCACTTAGGAATGTGTTTACAAATGACACAAGAATTGTTACTTAGACTATTCCGCTCCTTTGGGTTTAAGATACCTTCTTAGGAAGGTATTCTTGTTACCAGCGACTCTAAAGCTTGGTGGTATGAGCTTTGATTAATCAACATGACAAAGAAGATTAGTGCAATTAAATGAAAAAATAAATAGGAAAAATGTTGTTATCAAATCAACATCCAAACATATAGTTTTAAAAGACATGGTGTTTGTTTTATGAAAAACCTTATTTGTAGTTTTCAATTAACCATGGATCATATCAAGTTTTAAAGTACAATATACTTCAAGAAACTTGGTAACGAAGCTCGATGCCAATTGTGGAAAACTAGAAGGGGTTGAATAGTTTTACCAATTAAAACTTCCTTTTAAACTATTTAGATCGACTTATGTCAATCTATTTGGTTGTGTGTGTTGGATGTTGATAAACAAGCATATAAAGATATGTAATGAAAGATAACGATGAAGCACTAAACCACAACGCGAGTATTTATAGTGGTTCGGCTACAAGGACACCTTCCTTGCCCTACTCCCATCCCCAAGTCACCTACTCGAGAGTTCGTAAACACTACACCAATCTCCTTATGGCGGAGGAGCCTTCACAACGTCGCCTACCCTTTTTCCGGTGCTAGGCTAACCACCGGGTTCTTTCACACCAAGGTGAACCAATCCTACACAACGTCGTCTACCCTTTATAAGGTACTAGGCTAAGTACCTAGTTCTTTCACCCAAGGTGAACTACACCTTCTGGCGTCGCCTACCCTTTATTAGGTACTAGGCTAAGCACCTAGTTCCATTATAATGGAGGAACTACTACCACACTACACCAACGACAAATCCCAAAGGAGATCTACTCCTTTACAACATCATCAAGGATAAAAATATCCTTGGATCTAATACTAGTCTATCTTGTACATCAAAACACACCATATCGAATGTACATCTAAGGCACCTTTTACTAATGCCTTTGACTAGATCTACAAGTCACCTTTCACTAATGTCTTGTGTCTTCACTCTAAGCATCTTTCACTAATGCTTCTTTGTCTTGACTTAAAGCACCTTTCACTAATGCTTCTTTGTCTTGACTTCTAAGCATCTACCACAAGTGCTTATCCTATGAGCGATAGATACCTTTCACTAATATCTTCGTCTTGTCACTGAGACATCTTTCACTAATGTCTTCAACACTACTTCTTTGAAGAAATAAAGAAATCATCAACAAGAAGACTTCAGAGCCTTGATGATGAGGAAGCCTAGCAACTCATGGACTTGAGCTTGCTTTCGACTTCAAAGGTGGTGATCTTGCCTTTAAGAGGAACCTAAAGATCACACATAAAAAAACTACAAACATAGATCTCTTGGATCTAAGGTTAGTGAGATTTAACTCGGGGAGAAAGTGTGTTAGAAAGGGGTGAGGTATAATGAAGAAATGGCTCACTATTTATAGAGGAAAATCCTCTGTTCCTCGGATCCCACGGATCCCTTCCACAAGGGATCCGTCTAGCGTTAAGCTAGGATCCGTGGAACGCTCCTTTACCCATGGGTATTTTGGTTATGGGTCATGGGTCATGGGTTAAACCATGGATCTTTAGCTAGATACAATGTATCTTCAAGTGCAATGCACTTGGTCACTGGGTATGGGTTGATCCATGGGTTATGGATATTATCCATGTATGATATAAGCATGATGTCATGCAATGGGTTATGGGTCAAGATCCATGGGTTATGAGCTTTGGGTTGTACCCAACTACATTAAATGTATTTGCCCAATGGGTTGTGATGCATAAGTTTCTACCCATTTAGATTACCCAATCTACTACATACTAGTTATGTGTATATTTAATCCAAATATGTAAACACTAGTTGTACATATGTATTACTAAATCATAAAATCACTTATACTTGTTTTAGTGTTTTATGTGAAAATGTGAATATGTTAGAAACTATTAGTTCAAACAATTTACGTATTTTATTTGTTTCGTTAAAATGATTTTACGTTTTGTTATCGACAAAACATTAGAAGATCGTAAAATATAAATAAACGTTTTTACGGCTTATTTGTATTAACAAAGCAATTACATCGACAGGTTCGTGAACAGATTCTTAAGCATAATAATTAGTATGCGGATAATGCCAACAAGCATCGCAAGCATGTTGTTTTTCAGGAGGGAGATTTGGTTTGGATTCATTTACGAAAGGAACGTTTTCCTGTTGGGCGTTTTGGAAAACTGAAAATGCGAGCTGATGGTCCTTTCCGGGTTTTAAAGAAGATCAATGACAATGCTTACAAGATTGAGCTTACTGGTCACTATAATGTCTCAGCCACTTTCAATGTTGCTTATCTGTTGCACTATGTTGGAGATTCTGATGACGATCTTGTCTCGAGGATGAGTCGTTCTCATGTGGGGGAGGATGATGTAGTTGCGGCAACAAATACGCTTGGAGATTATTTTGCGGCAACAAACTTCAGTTGTGGATTGGGCTGAAATTTGCATGGTCGCTCGGAAATGGCCCAACGTTCATTTTAATGTTTTTTGGGATTTATTTTGGACTTTTGTTTATTTCTGTTTTGCATGGGCTTGCTTTCCTTATTATTCTAGACCTAATTTCTCCTTTATAAGGACGATTTAGGGTTTGTTTTAGACAGCTTTTGATATTTTATTAAATAACAATTTCATGATTTCTAATCTGGAATCCGAATTTTCATAGTTCTTATCTCGTGTTTGTTCTACACGTTCATTCACTCTTGTTCCTGGGCATTAATCCCGCTCAAGGATCTCGTGATATACTTATTACGAGATAAGAACATCCCAAAGAATCACATATACGAAACACTCAAAAATAATTAAGTGAACCAAGATCGACCATGAAGAAGTCCTGGTGCAATGAACCAATAATCTGTTGTAACAAAGACTCAGTGTAAGAAGTGAGTATAATATCATCAACATATAATAATAAGTAAGCAGTGTCAGTCCCCTGTCAATATATAAATAATGAGGAGTCACAACGGCTATGAGTAAAACCAACACGAGTAATATAAGCTGCAAACCGCTGAAACCAGGCATGAGGGTCCTGCTTGAGCCCATAAAGACACCACTGCAATAAAAAAAAAACATATTCTGGATGAGCAGAATCCCAAAACCAAGGTGGTTAATGTATGTAAACTGTCTAAGACAAATCACCCTGAAGGAAGGCATTCTTGACATCAAGCTGATGAACGGGCCAATGTCGAGAAGTAGCCAAACTAAGAACGGTCTGAATAGTACCTGATTTGACAACCGGACTAAAAGTCGCATCAACATCAATACCATGTAACTGTGTACTACCATTCGCTACAAGACGAGCCTTTTAACGACTAAGGGTTCCATCTGCTAAATACTTATGGTGAAATAACCACATACAATGAACAATATTGGCATCTGTGAGTCGAGGCACAAGAGTACAAGTTTTATTTTTAATAAGTGCATTATATTCAACATTCATAGCATTTTGCTAGTTTGGATCATTAAACACATCAGTATACGATTTTGGTAAGGTTAAAATAGTGGACACATGAAGAGTTAGATGATAAGGAGAATGAATAATCCCGACACAAAAGAGTGTGGCGATGGGTGAACCAAAACTGGGTTTAGATTTGAGTTTTGGGTGATTGTGGGTTGCACTAGAGAGGTTGGTTAATGTTTGTTGGAGACAGGTGTATGTTGGGCCATAAATATTGTTGGGCTAGCGGGTTGATAGGTGGATGTAGTGGGCTCAGAAACCGTAGGTGGTAGATCTGTAGTGTTTTGTGATTAAGAAATGGGAGATGTTTGAATAATATGGGAAATGATATCAGGTGGGCCGTCTAAAAAAGTTTAAGATGGTGGCAAAGTAGGTGTCATAGAGCCAAATGGGAAAACTATCTAGTAAAAAGTTACATGGCGAGAAATAATTATTTTATTGGTGTTTACATCAAGACAACGGTACCCTCGATGATTGGAGGCATGTCCCAAAAAAATGTATGCTATAGCACGTGGTTGAAGTTTATGATTGGTATCGAGATGTGGGTAACATAGGCAACCCAAAGTGCGTAGGAGAGTAAAATTGGGATTTGTCCCAAGTAAATGGGTATGTGAGGTTTCATTATTAATAACACTTGAGGGTATAATATTTAACAAATGAATGACCATATTAAGTGGTTTGACCCGGTAATTAGGAAGAATGTGTGCTTGAAAGAGTAATGTCCTAATAAGATTGTAGATAGTGCGTATCATTCGTTCGGACTTACCATTTTGTTGAGAGGTTTTGGGAAAGAAAATCTAAATTGTATATCTTTAGAGGCAAACAACCGATGAAATGCATGGTTATCAAATTCCCCTCCATGATCACAATGAAAGGACTTTATTTCACATTTAAACTGAGTATTAACAAAGGTACGAAACAATTCAAATTTAGTCAAAACACCAGATTAATTAATTGACGGATAAACCCAAACATACTGCGAATAATGATCCAAGAACAAGACATAGTACTTAAACCCAGAAAGACTCAGAATAGGAGAAGTCCATAAATCCGAGTGAACAATGTGAAAATAAGACTGAACCAACATACTATAACTAAAAATGAGAGACTCGCGTGTTTGCCAAGTTGACAAGCATGACAAAGAATGGGAGATTTCTCCTTATTACATGAAATATAATTACTGAAAAGAACACAACCTAACACTTCACTTCCTGGATGTCTAAAGCGTCGGGGCCACGTATACTAAATGGTAAGAAAGGCATGAGAAATAGTGGAAGGCTTCATGATCGGATAGAGATCCCTAGTGTTATCACAGTGGAGAAGCACCCGTCAGGTCATGAAATCCTCAACAGAAAAAGCAAAGGCATCAAATTCAACAAAACAATGATTATCACGAACAAACTGGCGAACAAAAATTAAAAATTTGAAAATATTAGGAGTAATAAGAGCGTTTTTAAATAAAGCGGGCAATGAGGTGTAGGCAAAATACTATGACCCGAGTTGGTAGCAATGTATGGAATATCCATCACCAACGAGACAAATTGATAAATATACATATTAAAAATATTACTAAGACTATGTCTTTGAATCATTAAGGTGAGAACTCACACATGTATCCATGTTTCATGCACGTAGCGAGGTTCATGAGCGTCGTGGTACTAAAAGCATGAGGCAACATAGTCTCTGACTGGAACAACGGTGGGACCCGACTAACCCGAAAATGGTTGACCCGTAACGAGAACCCGAACCCGTGACTTGTGCACCCAAACCCGTAACCTATGAACCCGGCTAACCTAGACCATATACATGTTGACATAAAACCAATTGATGTTGTTGGGTCGCTGCTAAAGGAAAGCCTAATGGATAATAGCTAGGGGCTGGCAAAACTTGTTGGGTCGGTGCGATACGAAAGCCTGATAAGCTATTAACATGTGTTGGGCTTGAAATAATGGGCTGAGTCGCACCAAGACTAGGATTAATATTAAACGCAATAGGGGTGGGTTGTACATTAGTATTTTGTTGTAAAGCAGTGGTACCATTTATCCACAGTTTAGCTAATAGGTCGACTAGGCGAGCTACTTTTTGAATTCACATACCAAAGAGAGGTCGGGTCTAGGGTTTTACCAACCATGCTACCATTATGCACAAACTTACAATTATCCCCAAACCAACATGAGCTTTTAGCAAAATTAAAACACGGTTTTGACTTAACATGGCCATTAAGGAAGCGACAAGGGTATTACACCGATTACGCCATTAATACCATATGAGAGGACGAGGAAGAATCGGTGGGTAGCTTAGGACCGTGACTTCAAGCGCATCTCCTACATTGTAAGCATCGATCGAGCAGGTCTTAATTCGAGAAAATCCTTGTGGTGCACAACAATGGTGGAAATGTTATCGAACTTCTTAGGTAACCATTTCAAGAGCAGATGTAACAATATCGTCATTACTGACGGGAGAGCCAAGGCTCTTTAAAAGTTTGCAGTAAACTCGATCTTACTAAAGTAGGCATCGATACTCATGTGTCCAAGCTTCATGGAGCGTAATTCCGCTTTCAAGGCTAGGGTTTTTTTACATTTTTTTGTCTTGAAATATGGTTTCTAGATGACCCCATGAGGCTTTAGCAGATTGTGGATCCCCTACGATTAGTTTCCTTTGGAGAGATTCGAGAGGTTTCATGAAGATCCATGACAAAACAATGGAATCAACTTTCATCCACTCGGGGTAGGAGAAAGCAGAGCACTAGCAGAGGATCGTCATTTGAGATGATATGATCGAGGATCTCAAACCCGCAACAAAGATGCTTAAAGAAGTACATCTGTCACACATAGTTTGGTTTGTCAATGTCTAAGATGACGGGAACACGTGTGTTTGAATTGTTGATGGTGAGAAGCTTGTCCGAAAGTAATAACACGCGCACGCGCGCGTGGGGATGGGGTGGGGGTTGTTGTTTCCAGTCATGGTGAGTGTAGGAGCCTGTTAGGGTTATCGTTGATGAGTATGCGCCTGAGAGGTGTAAGGTTTACACATGCATATCGTATCAACCTAATGGATACCATACGTTAAATTAGGTTTAAATGCTACAAGGACATATCGTATCAACCAAGAGGATACGAAAAACTTCGAACCAAGTATCAACCAAAGGATACTAATTAACCTTGAGCGAGGTATCAACCAAAGGATACCATGAGCAAAGAAAGCCAAGTAGGAAGGGACAAATTTTAAGGCTTAGGTAATAGGATTACAAGGTTGCGATACCATGTAAACCTTTGTGTATTATTGAATGAGTCACTCATACAATGTGATATGGATTATTCTAGAATTTGGGCTTGAGCCAATGTTTCATGATATATAAATATAAAAAAAATGCTAGAGTCACATAAATTTTGTTAATACAAATAAGCCATAAAAACGTTTATTTATATTTTACGATCTTCTAATATTTTGTCGATAACAAAAGTAAAATCATTTTAACGAAACAAATAAAATACGTAAATAGTTTGATTCAATAGTTTTCTAACACACTAACATTTTCACATAAAACACAAAATAAGTATAAGTGATTTTATGATTTAGATACATATGTACAAACAACTAGTGTTTACATATTGGGCTAATATATGCTAACCAAGTATATACTAAAATGGGTAAAACAAGTTTATACTAAAATAGGTAAAAACAAGTATATACTAAATGGGTAAAAACTAGCAAATGGTATTGACCCATAACTCATGGTTTTGTCCAAACCACTTAGCCAAGTTCAATGTATTCTAGAGATACATTGTATCTAGAATGAAACCCATGGAGCAACCCATAACCCATGAACCATGACCCATAACCAAAAATACCCATGGGCAAAGAGGAGTGTCCCACGGATCCCTAGCCTTAAGCTAGCCGGATCCCTTGTGGGAGGGATCCGTGATCCGGGGAACAATAGAAACTTTCCTCTATAAATAGAGAGCCATTTCTTCTTTTCTACTCACTACTTCACATATACTTTGTCCAAGTATTATATCTCTCTAACCTCATATCCAAGAGATCTATGTAGTTTGTCTTTTGTTTTTGTGTGATTCTCTAGGTTCCTCTTAAAGGCGAGGTCACCACCACTTGAAGTCGAGCAAGCTCAAGTCCATGAGTTGCCATGCTTCATCATCATCAAGACAACTGAGGTTCTCTTGTTGATAGTTCTTTCTTCCTCTATAGATGTTGTGTTGAAGGCATTAGTGAAGGATGTTTGAAAGTGTCAAGACGAAGCATTAGTGAAGGGTGCTTATCGTCCGTGTCAAAAGCATTAGTGAAGAATGCTAAAGGTGTCAGAGCGAAGGCATCGGTGAAGGGTGCCAGCGTTGTGTCAAAGGCATTAGTGAAGGATGCCTTAGAATCAAATCAAGTGGCATTAGGGAAGAATGCCTAGGTCGTATAATCGATGAGGTGCATCGTTATACATATAATTATTTGTTTATTTCCAAGGATGGTGATGTCCTTGAAGAGTGTTGTAACAAGGAGTGGATCTCCTTGAGATTAGGTGTTGTGTCGTGAAGGGTAGTAGTTCCTCTATAGTAATGGAACTAGGTACTTAGCCTAGTACCTAATAAAGGGTAGGCGACGTTGTGATAGGATTAGTTATCCTTGGTGTGAAAGAACTCGGTGGTTAGCCTAGCACCGTATAAAGGGTAGGCGACATTGTGTTAGGTGTGGTTCGCCTTGGTGTGAAAGAATTCGGTATTTAGATTTGTACCGAAAAAGGTGTAGCGACGTTGTGAAGGCTTCTCCGCCATAAGGAGATTGGTGTAGTGTTTACGAACTCTCGAGTAGGTGACTCGGGAGTGGAGTAGGAAGGAAGGTGTCCTTGTGCCGAACCACTATAAATACTTGTGTCGTGGTGATGTGCTTCTACTCTTTATCTTTCATTACACGTTTACATATCTATCTATCAACGTCCAATATAAACAACCAAATAGATTGACATAAGTTGATCTAAATATTTAAAAGGAAGTTTTAAATTGGTAAAACTATTCAACCCCCCCTCCCCTTCTAGTTTTCCACAATTGGCATCAGAGCTTCGTTACCAAGTTTTTTACAGTATGTTGTACTTTAAAAACTTGATACGATCCGTGTATGTTTGAAAACTACAAAGAAGGATTTTTTTTTTGTCGTGTTTTAAAAATAATTCTAATGTTTATTGTTGGACAATGATAGAATGTTCTAACATTTTCCTTGTGAAGTATTCTCCATACTTGGATTAAGGGTTACCAATAAAATCATGAAGAATCTATCTAAATATTTCTTTTCATAAAAGAATGTTTAGTATTGTCATTCTCACAAAATGAATCGGAGATTCTAAGAAAATCACAAAGCATTTCATCTAAATACTTCTTTTCTTAAAAGAATATTTAGCAAAGATATGATAAGCTAATAATTTACTTTTTATTATTGTTAAAATCTTAGTCGCATGATTTATATCTATTAGTAATTACTTAAGAAGTTATCTATATTATAGTCATCATAATGAATAGTATTCTTCGACTAATTTGTATAGACTACGCTACCAACTCACAATAATGATATCTTGGTTATTCGATAGCCTTAATCATTACTCATCACAAAGGGTTTATTAACATTTTATCTATGTCAATAAATATCCATGTGAAACTTCTTATATTATGATAAAATGGGATTTTATTATAATGTTTGAAAAGCTTCCCATGAATTATTACTAATTCTTAAAAAGGGAACCACGTCTAATAGGAATAGTATTAAATTTTCAAAACCTCAAATCACAA
Organism: Chrysanthemum lavandulifolium; assembly: GCA_022545495.1. Lineage (NCBI taxonomy): Eukaryota > Viridiplantae > Streptophyta > Magnoliopsida > Asterales > Asteraceae > Chrysanthemum > Chrysanthemum lavandulifolium. The sequence continues at coordinate 45,734,988 of CM040243.1, forward strand.
GTTTTAGAGCCTTAACATCAAAACACTAGGCGTTTTTAGAACTCCAAAACCAAAGTTATCAAGGAATGTTTGAGTGATTTTTCTTTGTCATGCGGGATCCCTACGTTTTCACTAGCCGGATCCTAAATGAGAGGGATCCATGGGATTAAGTGCAGTGAAGACAACTTAAATTAAAGAATGATCATTGTGGATGTTCCACAATTATACTCACCTCAAAGACTCACGAACAAGAACTCAACTACTGTTCAAAGGAGCAATTTAATCATTCCTCTCAAGCTTAACAATCAATTGTGTAAGCTAATCTTCACTACATTGTTAATTTAATTCCTTGATTTCTAGGATTACAATTTCTTCATCTTTAAGAGTTGGGTTCAAATGGGTTTATCATAATTTGTCACTACATTGTTTTCTAAGATAATCTAAATCAAAGAATTAACATTGTTAATACAATTAAACACATTTTTTGAATTCAACAAAGATGATGAGAGCAAAATTGTGATCAAACCCTCTAGGTTACTATTCACAATTAACACCACATTGTGGTTGTATTGTTTAGGATCAATCTTGCCAAGCAACAAGCAACAAGATTACCAAGACACCACTACATACCCATGTACCATAGGAAAGATGGACTAAGTCGGACGATAGGAAAGCCTTTAAGTTGCTTGAAAGGAGACTCTTTCATGAAGGTAGAGTTGTTGATCCATCATTTCTTGCAAATACCGACATAAGGAAGTATTTGGAACTATTGGGTTTGATTGTTTATTGGACATAAATGAGCAAATTGTTAGGAATTAGAAAATTCGATCGTTAAAGAGTCGGTCACCTCAAGTATATGTATTAGAAAGCTCGTAGTCGTAGTCTAGTTATATTATTAAGTTGTTAGTCTTGTAACACCGTGGAGAGACTGACGGGTCTTTACCCACCAGTATGCCCGATCCACAGCCCGTAGGTGGCGTTTGTTTGTAAGAAACTATAAATACCTCTACCTCCCAAGGTAGAGGTTGAGCTTCAATACCATTTTCTTTGTTTCACATAGTTCCCAACTCTCTTCCTTTCTCTCTTTAGAACTTTCTCTCTAAACTACTTGAACGCCCCACTTTGATTATGGTTTAGTGTGTTTGTGAAATCCTATATCTTACAATTGGTATCATGAGCCATGGTTTGATCACTCATCTTTCATGCTCTTTGTTTTGGTGGATTTCATAAGGTTTTTGGGGTATTAAGTGTTTAGAAGAGTTTGATTCATGTGGACAAATTTTAGTGTTAAAGTTTGAATTTTGCTTGTACTTTTGTGTTTAGGATCATCATATGTGTTTATGTTTTGAATTGGAAGGCTTAAATCATTGTGGTTTGGTTGTTTTGATTGTTAAAGTGGTTATTTTTGAACTTTGTACTAAGCGAGTTGAGTCTCGGATATTTAGTTCTTCAAAGCGAGTTGCTTTGTTCTTTGGATCGAGTTAATACATGCGACTTGGCTATTTAGTGAGTTAAGCTTTTAAGCGACTTGGTTGTTAAGCGAGTTGGGTCTGTTTGCGACGTTCTATTAAGCGAGTTGATTCCTAAAGCGACTTGTTTCTTTAAGCGAGTTGATTGTGTTGCATGTTGATACTAAAGCGAGTTGGCTATATTAGCGACTTGTTTCATCAAACGAGTTGATTGTGTTGCGAGTTGATACTAATGCGACTTGGCTATTTAGCGAGTTGATTCCTTAAGCGACTTGTTCCTTTGAGCGAGTTGGTTGTTTAGCGAGTTGATTACTAAAAGCGAGTTGAGTGTTTAGCTACTTGTCTATTTAGACTTGTTACTTCTTCGTGATACATTCTTACGGTTGTTCTTTTGGTTTAGTAAAATCCGTGAAAGAATCAATTTCGGTTTAATCAAAGAATAGTAAAATCCGTAGAACTTGTAATCATGGCAAACATCGTTCCTACTATTGTTTCTTAATGAATGAGGACGTTCAAGCAGCAGGATCGATACACGCCCACCTATGCTGCGATGTAATCGATTAGGACTCATGGGCGCAACGAATCTGATTGTCTTGTTTGGGAAAAGAAAGCGGAGTCAACATTCTCAAGTCAATCGATGAAGGACCTATCGATTGAGACTACTAGAGACTTGATTGATACAATGTAGATGGAACAATGATCTATGGAGCAGATGGACCAAAGGCGTATGATGAGCTCACCGATAAGGAGAAAAGAGATTCGATGTAGATATCGTGGCTTTAACATTATACTTCAAGGTCTTCCAAAGACATCTACAAGCTTATCAATCACAACATCAAGCAAAGGTGTATGGGATAATGTCAAGATGCTTCTCTCCGGTTACGAATTAACTATGGAAGACATAGAATCACAACTCTATGATAAATTTGAGCACTTCAAGATGAAACCAGATAGCGGTGTCTATGAGTATTACGTGAGATTCCACAAGCTTGTTAATGACATGAGGAACATCGAATGACTATGCCAAACATTCAATTTGAACTCAAAGTTTGTGAACAACATGAATCCCGAATGGCACAAGTTTGTCACCTCTGTGAAACTAACCAAAGGATTAAAGAATACAAACTATGAGCAACTCTATGCTTTCCTTCTTGAATGAGAGACATGCTATGTTTGAAAAAGGATTCTTGATGGGTTCAAAACCAACCGGGGAGAGACAAGCTCATCAAATGATTCAACGCCTTCTACTCAAACATTGAAATTACCACCAAAGCATCTCAAATTATACCCATGGGTAATGGTAATCACAAACTCATTCCCGATCTAATGTTCAAACAAGTCGATGTTTGATGCACACGTGAGAAACTTCATTAATCAACTGGCTCTCATGATTAGTCAAAACATGAACTCTCTCCCACACCAACAACAACCTTAGAACGACATCCAATCCACACAATCAAGCCACCATCGAGATGGGAAGGTTATGGTACAAACCGGTTCAAGAAAGGCGATGAACAAGGGAGAGGTGAAATTGGTAGAGGATATGTGCAAATCAAAATAGGGAAGGAATGGAATTCAAGGACAAGCAAAGCCTATCAAATGCTACAAGCACAAGCGGTGAGGCACATTGTGAGGAACCGACATCTCCAACGTCCTTAGAATGCAAAGTACTTGAGGATAAGATGTTGCTTGTTCAAGATCGGGATAATGGAGTTGCTTTGGATGAAGAGGAGTTATTGTTTCTTCTTGAAGGAATGCCAAGACTTATGATCTTTGATGTTGATGAGCGCCCAATTCATGAGATGGGTCATAATCATCGAAATGCCTTCCAAGTCGTGACTGTGATGCATACGACTCGGCGTCGATGATGAACCTCTTGCTCAAACAATTTTCATGGCTAACATTTCTCCAATGGTCTCTCTAAGGTCCCTCACCACAAGAAGCTAGTCCATCCAAAGAATCAATCATTTCGAGGTATTAAAACTATATGATGATGTTGATGAGCGAAAGATGCATAATGAAGTACAAACTCTTGAGACTTATGAATCGATATTGATTATTAGGGTAATAGCAATATTGTCCCACATGATCAATATGTGAAGCAAAATGAAAGTGAGGTTGTACCAAGTAATGCATTTTCGCGATCAATGATGACTATGTTTTAATGAACATCTTGCATGTGCCTGATGATTCTGCTTGTCTCGAACTTAATGCCTATAAAGAACGTGTTGCTATTTATGAACAACGTGCTAAATTTTAGTTGACCACCGTGAGCGGAAATGGATGTCCAAATGCGTACAATTATTAGAAAAGTAACTTTAGAGAAGAAGTATTAAAACAAGAGTTAAACTCCTTACAAGAAAAGCTTTCTAAAGCGCTAAGCAAAATAAGAAATTCAAGAAGATGTTAAAATGCTTAAGTAAGAATTCAATGCTATGGAAACAAAACTTTTGAATGATTTTCCAATCTAAAACTTTGAAAAACAAGCTTGAAAATAAGTTATGCGTACAGGAATACCATTCGATCGCTCACTTGATCACTAAGAATAGAGTCTTAGCGATAAGCATAGCATTCCCTTGTTGAGGAACCAAATCCAGAGGTCATTAAAAGGCTATAACTGCTCATAAGGTAATTTATGATGGCAATGAAATCCTTTAACCTGAGATGAAACCTAGTTGTCTTTGAGTGCGGAGGAAGATAAGAAATCGATGAGGTCACTAGGGAGAAAATGGATAAGAAACTCAACAATCCTTCATGTAAAGAGAATAACATAATTATCAAACCCCATGACTACAAAAAGGAAAATTGGATTTCCTAGAACATGTTTAAGCCTCAAACATTGTTAACACCCAAACCAGTGTTCTGGAAAAAGGATCTAGATAAACAAAAGGCAGAAAATCTTATTGTAACAAACCCCCTCTTAGAAAAATGCCTTCAGCTACTTTGTATCCTCCTAATACACCAATGCATCTAGTCCCTATAACTATTGCCACTAAAATCAAGACCTTAATCAGTAAATATGTCATCTTCCAATTATTTGTTGACTTTGAGAAAGCGTAAGAAAAGGATCACACCCATCGGGATAATCAAGGGAAAGGGTTTGAGCAAACTAAAGAATGCTATTTAACTCGAGGTCATACCTTTCTTTAAACAACTAAAAGATCAATTTGAGAGTCTTAAAAGGGATGAATTCGGATATTAAAGAAATGGAAAAGGAATTTGATGCAATGATAGTTGAGGTTAATGACTATGAGCATGAATTAAAATATAATGAGATTGAGAGGAAGAACTTGAACACATTAAATGAGAATCTTATTTACGAATGTATTGCTCAAGATGTGTTTTACATCGCTACGAATCACTCCATTATCGCTTCTTGATTTCATGAATTATCTATTGCATTGAAAGTTTCCCATGATCGTGTCATTGAGCTTGAAAACAAAACTTCGAACTTAGTGAGAAAATTGATCGAGATGATCACGATAATTTGGTTAAACATCTTTCTAAACTAGAAGTTGAACATTTTGATTTGCAACTAAAATATCAACATCTTAAATAAAATGTTAAAACCTCAAATATCCGACATCCTCGGATGTTCCGTAGTTTAATCAGCTTTTCGGATAAATAAACGTGATGAGCAGTTCAAGCTCATTGTTGCACGATCGTAAAGATGAAAGCCTAAATTTCTCAATTAAAGGGTGAAAAGAACAATCGACGGCTCCCAAATGCCTCCTCCTTTAGATTCTCGGTATTCTCAAACTTTTCATCTTCAAAACTTAGTAAATGCTTTACAAAAGGAAAACGAGAGCTTTCTAGAAGAAAATGAAAAGTTAAACGTCACTTTAAAGAGTTATATGATTCGGTGAAAGTCACTCGTGACAAAAAACAACGAAAAAATAACTTCTTTACAAAAGGAAATTGAGAATCGAGGGTCGGGAAAAGGGAAGCGCCACTTGTTTTTAATGAGAATGTCGTTTCAAAGTCATCCTCATTTCGCAAGTATCTTGACCTAAAATACATTCCTCCTCATCTTAGGAATAATGAACTTGTGTTTCATAACTATTGTGCTCACCTTAAGGATAGTCTAGAATGTCTCGTGAGATTGTGGAGGAAGATTACCTAAATAAGCCTCTTGATAGAAATTAGGTTTGCGTGCATTCAAGCCAAACGATCTCGTAAACTGCTAGAATGCTTAATTGCAACATGTCCCAAATCCTTAGGTGAAGGTAAAGTCGTGATGCCTTGTTCTATGCCTAGTGCCCAACATACAAACCATTCTATACCCGGTTTAAGAACCGAACACTAATGTGCCTTGAGTAGTTCGGATCCTTGCACATCTAGTTAAGGAATGCAAAAGGTAGATCAACCAACTAATTTTCCCATAATTCCTCTACAAGAGTAATCGGTGACATTAAAGCCCGGTGGTCAAAGCCTCCGAGCAATACCAAGCAAGATAGGACCTATAAGCTAAGAATGCACCTTCGGAAGAGAGTAGAAGACCAACCTAGGAACTTTAAGTTTGAGTTAAATAAAATGAATCGTGTTGATTATAGTATTAGCCATAGGCGTACTATAATTAATTAATTCTTATTCTATCTGCAAACCATGTAATGATGTCTCGCTTGAATTTTGTTGCTAATCATGAATGTGGTGTAAATGTTTTGTCTAATGATGTCAATTGCCCTGTGAAAATTGTTAATGCTAAAAATCATGCTAAGAAGGATAAAAGGCAAAGACGAAGAAAGTTAGAAAACAAAGGAAACCCACAGAAGAACATTTAGTAATATAGGTTATCGATGGATACCTTTTGGTCAAAAGGCTAATCGGTCATGTCCTCAATCTGCTAAGACAATGCCCACTAGAAAATGGATGCCTCTTGGTTGAACTATTCCTTTAAAGTGAACATACTTTGAATAGGTCAAATATAGACACTAGCATTGCATCTATTCACGATGATTCCATTGCTTTTATTTACGATATGAATGTTTCTATCTCTCGATGTGGGTGTTCCAATCACCGTAATAACCAAATGGAACCCATTCTTGCATGGGGATCACAATTATCCAAGAATCCATTCTTGTCTATGTTCAACTGCGGATCGCTCAAATCGCCTACGTGGTACACGGACTCAGTTGTTCCAAGCATATATTTGGAGACCGGTCGCGCTCATGAACTTCGTGAGCAAATTTATCGGAGACGATTAGATTCGGAACGATCATTTCGTGCAATTATGGGTTATGGAGATTATGTTGTTGGTGAAAGTGTTATCTCCGGTATATTATGTGGAAGGTCTTGGTCATAACACATTCTCTCTGTTGGTCAATTCTGATTCCGATCTAAGTAGCCTTTAGAAAACATACTTGTTTCGTTAGAGAACTTGATGGTAAGGAACTTTTAAGAGGAACATGTGGTTTAAATCTATACACCATCTCTATCGAAGATATGATGAAGTCTTCTCAATTTGCTTGTTGTCAAAGGCTTGAAAACAAAGTCATGGTTATGGCATTGTCGTCTCAATCACTTGAAATTCGGCACCATCAATGATCTCTCCGTAAAGGACTTAGTTGTAGGTTTACCTAGACTGAAGTATGAAAAGGATCATCTTTGTTCAAAGATGCCAATTGGAAAAAAGCAAGTATGCCCATAAACCCAAAGCTACAAACTCAATTCTGAAGTTCTTCATACCATTCACATGGATTTATGTGGACCAATGAGAGTCGTAATATCTTTGGGAAGAAATATGTGTTAGTTGTGGTTGATGATTACTCTAGATTCACATGGGTCAAGTTCTAAGGACAAAGGATGAAACTCGGATATCATCATCAAACTCATCAAACAAACGGAGTTCGACTTAACAAAACCGCGAATCATCCGAATGCACAATGGAACCAGTTTGTTAACAAACAACTTAGTGAGTTTTATGAAAGTATTGGAATCACCATCAAAGAAGTGTTCCACGAACTCCTCAGTAAGCGGTGTAGTTGAAGACTAAATCGAACTCTTGTGGAAGCCGCTAGAACAATCTTGATCTACTCAAAGGTTCTAATTTTCTCGGGTGAAGCCATTGCCGCATGCTACACACAAAATCGATCCTCGGTTCACACTGCTCATGGAAAACTCCATATGAACTTGTCCACAACAAAACCTAATCTCTCGTTCCTTCGTGTATTTGGTGCACTGTGTTATCCAACTAATGAGGCCAAGACTTAGGCAAAATTAAGGCTAAATCGGACATTGGAGTATTTGTAGGTATGCACCAAACAAAGCGGGATACCGAATCTACAACAAAAGAACCCGAAATATCATGGAAACAATTCACGTTACGTTTGATGAGCCGACGGTCCAATGGCTCACGGACATTCCTTACTCGGACCCGCACCTCAAATCGATCCCATTGGTTCATCCCTTGTACCAAATCCCTCTCCAATGACTCCATATGTACATCCATCGAAGATGATTTAAGGAAATTGTTTGATCCAATGTTCGATCAACACTATGAACCAAATCTCGATGAATGTCAAATCCATCAACAGAGGTGCTCCTATTCACGTGAATGAAGTCAACCCTTCGCCCAATATCATTAAGTCAAGAAGCTGCTGCGATCACTTTGTCTCATCAACAAATCATCAATCTTGAATGTACATCATGGAATTGTTTCGGCATCAATGATGAAGTTAATCCCTTTGCTACTCCTCAAGATGCTCGCTTTGAAAATACATTTGCTCTCGAATCATCATCATAACCATCTTCATCGGGAGAAATCGACTCACCTACTTCAGCCTCAACAACAACCACATGAACACCTTAGAAATGGACTCATGATCATCCATTGGACAACATCATTGGAAACCCTCTCGTCCAAAGATCAACACGAAAACAAGCGGCAACCGATGCCTTATGGTGCTTCTTCAACTCCAGTACTCTCTAAGGTCGAACCAAAAATGTTAAAGCGCCATGAATGAAGACAATGGTTCAATGCCATGCAAGAAGAAATTCATGAGTTTGATCGACTTGATGTATGGGAATTAGTACCGCCCAAATTGTGCTATGATCATTGCTCTAAAGTGGATCTTCAAAGTAAAGCTTGATGAGCATGGCGATGTATTAAAGAATAAGGCTAGATTGGTTGCAAAAGAATACCGCCGGGAGGAGGGTATTGACTTTGAAGAATCATTTTCTCCTGTTGCTCGTGACGAGGCAATCAAAATCTTCTTGGCTATGACGCAAGTAAGAACATGGTAGTCTATCGGATGGATGTAAAGACGGAATTTCTAAACGGAGATCTTAAAGAAGTCGCTCACGTCGCCCAACCCAAGGCTTTGTGAATCCATAGCATCCTACCACGCTTATCGCTTGAAGAAGGCTCTTTACGGTTTAAAGCAAGCTCCAAGGGAATGGTATGATACGCTATCAAAGTTTCTTCTCTCACCGGCTTCAAAGAAGGAGCATTTGATCCAACATTGTTCACCGTGAAGTCGAGCAAACATTTAATTCACGTTCAAATTTATGTTGATGATATCATCTTTGCCTCGATCGACCCCAATGAGTGTGACCGCTTTCTAATGAAATGGGTTCTAAATTTCAAATGTCAATGATGGGACAAATGTCATTTTCTTGGGATTACAAATTTCACAAAGTCCCGAGGCATTTTATAAATCAATCTAAATATGAAAATGAGATTTTAAAGAAATTTGGATTTGATTCTAGTGACCTATTGAAACTCCCATGATTGAGCGTACTAAACGGATGAGGACCACTTAGGGATCATGGTAGACCAAACGAAATATAGTAGCATGATCGGATCCTCGATGTACCTCACGACCATGAGACCCGATATTCTTCGATGTATGTATGTGTGCTAGATACCGTGCTAAGCCTACCAAAAAGCACCTTAGGCGGTTAAGCGGGTCTTCGATACCTCAAGGAACCATCAACATGGGACTTTGGTACCAAGGACACCGGTATGTCACTAACGACATATGCGGATGCGAGATCATGCGTGGTGTCAAGATACTCGTCGAAGTACGCCGGAGGTGCTCGGTTTTGGGTGATAAGCTTGTGAGTCGGTCGTCAAAGAAGCAAATGAGTACTTTATTTCCTCTAAAAGTGAATACATAGCCATGCCATCCTGTTGTGCTCAAATCCTATGGATGAGATCTCAATTAACTGACTATGGCTTTGAATTCAACAAAATCCCTCTATACTCTGATAATAAAAGTGTCATTGCTCTCTCATGCAACAACGTTCAGCACTCAAGAGCTAAGCATATCAACATTCGACATCATTTCATCAGGGAACAAGTGGGAAAAGGTGTGGTTGAACTCTAATTTGTGAGGACTGAATACCAATTAGCAGACATTTTCACTAAAGCTCTTCCTACAGAACGTTTTGAGTTTATCCTTCCACGTCTTGGTCTAAAGAGCTTACAACTTGAAACACTCAAGCTTCTTCAAGAGGAAGACGAGGAGTAAAGTTCTTTATTCATCTATCTCCGTATATATTTATTCAAAAAGCAAAATACAAAACTTGAAAAACCCTCAAAAGAAAATATAAAAATATAAAATCTTCAAAACCATAAAATTAGAAAATCTTGAAAATTCCAAAATATTGTTATTTTGTCATGTTTTTCTTATTCGATATCATCTACGGACTTTGTGTTGACATTCAAAGAATGTCACGGGTTTTAGATGTTCTTCAATGCACATAGTTTTGAAAAAAAAATGAGGCGAGAAAATGGTGGTTTCTTGTCATTTCGGCAACCCGTTTTAAAAAGTAAAGAAACGAGCCATGCTTTATCTTATTTTCAAATCTCATGCCCGATTCTTAAAACAAATGTTTGTCATCTAAAGACAAATGTTTATCCTTCCAAATATTTTTCCGCCTAATGATTCTTCCGAAAATATTTGCCATCTATCGAAAACTAAATTGCTTTGAAAAATACCTTGCACTTTATTACTCGTGTAAATCATTTGTGCTTTTAATCATCAAAATCTCTATCTCTCAATCAACAACTTGTGTCATTGATTGAGAGGAGAATGATTTTATTCGAATTAAAAGCTTATTTTTCAAACAATTGGCATGTAAATGAGCAAGGTTATTGTTGAAAAATCAAAAGGAATTATGTTTATAACGGTGATTTAAAACCTTTGCTAATATTTTGTTTTCAAAAGACAATCATGCATGATTAATCAATGAAGTTTAAAGTCTCAAAATCCGATCCTTATCGCTTAAAACCTTTTCATAATCAAGTCACAATTCTCCTTAAAAGCTTTCAAAATCAATTTAAATCTGAGATCACAAATCTCAAATGATTTGATAATTGTGACCGGGAGAATTTGTGATTTAAATTGGATTAAAGCGATAACTCGGTAAATGGTTTTATAAGGATGTACAAGCTCTCCTTCCCATATGTGCCAAACGATTTCAAATTTTCATGCACATGTTGAGGGGAGCATCTATCTGAAACCACTAAAATTTGAAACGTGATCATTTTAGTTCAATGTGCAATCTTTTTCTCCAATGATATGCAAAACTCTTTCAAACCTCGAGGCACATATTGAGGGGAGCAAAATTTTGAAAACCTCATCCTTCCCCAAAATCGCTTTCTACTTAATTTGATTGGGAAGTGATGTTGATATATGTTAGATACTAGAAATCAAAGAAGTTAATTCTTCCTCTTGCCTCCGTGTGCCAAAAGATTTCAAACATATGAAGCACATGTTGAGGGGGAGCTCTTTTTCTAAAATTATCAAAAATAATTCAGGTACAAAATGCTTTGATAATATATCACAAGTATCTAGATTGATTTTCAAATGGTTTTCAATTGGTTCCAATGGCAGATGAACAATACCAAATAGACCGACCAACTTTATTTTATGAATGGTGATATAAGGATGATAAGGTTAGGTATTTTGTTCCCATGATCCGCCAGAACCGGAGGGATCTACCCAGGGACAATCCACTAGATAGTGTAGAGTCCTTAGGTATGATGAAAAAAGGAGAAAAGTGAGTTATGGGAAGAGTGCGGACCGAGACCGAGCTAGTCTTGGAATAAACCCAACAAGGTTCTAGTAATGAAGTCTCGGTAAGCATGAAGGGTTGAAGAATGAAAAGAATTGAATGTGAAAAGGGTGAAAAAATAGCCCTCCATTTATTCAACCTTAGGGCGTAAACCGGTTCAATCATATCTCTTGGTGGTTACCAAGGTAACACCGATATTGAAGACAAGATGTCATGGACCCAGTGATGTCTTGCACTACAACTTCCCAAGCCACTCAAGTTCCTCTTAAAGGACTTTTTCATTCTCACGGGAACCGACATTATCTATCGACTCTCTTAGAGATTGTTGATATTGAAGAAGGAGACCTCTCCTAGTCTCCGAAATAGGAATCAAATATGCACAAATTGAGTCTAGAGCCACGAGATCATCAATAAATCTCATTAGGACACTTTCAATGAAGATCGTCATTTCACACGATGTGGAAAGAGAGATTATATCTTGAGTCCCACGATTATCCTTGTGGTATTGCCGAACATCCGAGTGATATGTAAACATATTCACAATGAAGATGGAAAGCCTTCTCGGAGCCAACATCAAACAAGCTCACGGTAGGTGGCATGTGAGATCTATTCAATAGATCAACCATGTGACAACCGAAGAAACAATGGGCGATTCAATCTTTTGATTCAATCTTGGTTCGAGTTATGGATTGACGGATACCTTTGAAAAACGGTCGTTGTGCTTAAAAACTCTTTTCTTTAGCACATCGACCGTGTACTAATATTTCAAATCAAAGGTGTTTATGATTGATAATTAATCTTCATTAAAACCTTCGTTGTATTGCAAAAATAATTTCTATTGAGCAATACATGACCGCTTTTCAAATCTCTTGTTATCAATCGGTGAATCTCAATTACCGTTCACTCACTCCGTGTTGTCTTCTTTGAGACGTTCGGTTTGAGAACAGCTAGAAGCATTGCGAAACCACATCGCAAGGAAATTCTTCTAATTATACCGATCACAGGCGATGCGTGTCGATCAACGGGAACCGTGGGCGTGTACCTCAATTCAAATAAAGTGATCAAAGACACTTTCGTACACTTTATTGCTAATCAGTATGTTGGTACGCCCGACGCTTGCAACGATCGTAATAAAGCGGTCAATCCATAGCCGCATGCTCACTCAACACATTCATCTCGAAAGAAATCATGATTAGTGCATCAATGACTCGATATTTTCACTCCATGCTTCTCGCCATCCGCCAATATCATGAATCAATAAAAGCTTCCGCTACTCGATGAGATTACATCATGATCCGTAATGTGAGCATGCCGGGTCCAAAAGTCACAACATCACATAATACCAACACCACAATGGAAGAGTCAAAGATTTATGTCACCGATGATCTCAATGTTGGCTCAAAGCTCATCATCACGTGGATCGCTTAAAGACCTCCACTCGATTTATCCAAATATGCAAAACATGAAGAATCAAAGACTACGAGCTCTCGAGTAAAGGACTTAATCAAGAATCCTTGAGCAATCTAATGTAATATCTGCTTTTATTCATTGTAATTGAGGTGACCTCCTTGGGGAGATTGTTAGGAATTAGAAAATTCAATCGTTAAAGAGTTGGTCACCTCAAGTATATGTATTCGTTAGAAAGCTCGTAGTCGTAGTCTAGTTATATTATTAAGTTGTTAGTCTTGTAACACCGTGGAGGACGGACGGGTCTTTACCCACCGTATGCCCGATCCATGTTCGTAGGTGGCTTTGTTTGTAAGAAACTATAAATACCTCTACCTCCCAAGGTAGGGTTGAGCTTCAATACCATTTTCTTTGTTTTACATAGTTCCCAACTCTCTTCCTTTTCTCTAGAATTTTCTCTCTAAACTACTTGAACGCCCACTTTGATTATGGTTTAGTGTGTTTGTGAAATCCTATATCTTACACAAATTTGACCGGTCTTTGTGCTTGAGTTCTACAAAACAATGGGGATAATTAGAAATGATAATGGGTCCATCTCAATTGAATTTACCATAAATGGACATGAGTACACTCTTTCGCTTGAAGAGTTTGGAAGAATAATAGGGTTCCATATGATGGTGTTTGCATGTATTCTAATGAGTGGTCGTTGGAGAGATACACTCTATGGTTGATCATCACGAAATTTATAACACAATAATCCCTAAGCAACCACGGTGAGGGACACGGTGTTTATGCCAAGAGCATCTCCATCAAGGGTTACTAGGAAGTCGAAAGTGATCTATAGGGATCCTTTCCAAATGGAGCTCTCGGAGATGTACGGTTTGTATAGGAAATGGGAAGACGTGATAAGGGAGAATGTGGTGTGCCTAGTAGGAAACAAGGATCACCCCAACGCATGTCTAAGCTTCATGATCTATTGCCTAGTGACCGAGACTCGCTTTAACATTGCCTACTACATGATCAAGAGAATGGACATGATCAAGAGAATGGCAAGTGTAAGAAGCATGGACAAGATGGTGCTCCCGTATGCAATGCTCCTAACCCGTCTTGCTATATTCATCTTTGCATTAGATCCTTCTCCACAATCCTATGATCGTAGCTTTTGCAACAAAGTTATGGTACAATTAACCGAGGGTAGAACAACAAGGTTTATGGTGGAAGGCAAGAGGCCTCACCCACCCACGGATTCCTCGGATGAAAGGGAGAGATAAGGAGGAGGTGAAGGAAGTGGTAGCAACCCACTCGGAAATACCGATCTTGACCCCTTGGACTACATTAACCAATTGCCAAACATTCCTAATAAATCACCCGAATGGCAACAAACCAAGGGAATCTTCAAGTACTTCGCCAATTTCTTGAGGAAGAAGAAGTGAAAATGGTATGATAAAGAGTGGAGGATGGGAAAGGACGGGAAGAAGAAGAGAAATGAGGTATGATCATAGACTTAGAATTGTGAAGAACAATTTCAAACAATGGGTTGTAACACTTAAACAATGCTTATGTAGAATAGTGTAGTAAATAGGCCTGGCCATATCTTGGCACTAAACAATCGTAACTTAGGAACTTGTAGAATGAGATTTTACGACTCCTTGAAAATATTCAAGTGGTCGTCGTCACTCATATTAGGAACCTTTAACTCTTCCTACTTTGCTATGACTTATTTTATTCTCTATAGAAACAACTAGAGAAGCCTTTACTAAAAAGTGCAAGGTTGCACATTTCTTGAAAGCCTTCGATCTGCAGAGGCGGATCCCAAGATTGAACTAGCCGGATCCCTCCCGTAAGGGAACCGGGATCCGTGGCCACCGATGAGCAATATGATTTGCTTACATCAAAATAGCTTACTAGATGACCTCACACTAGTCAAACATAAGATACTAGAGCCAACTAAGTCTTCTCAAATAGTTGAAAACCTCACACTCATCCATGGCTTACCTAAGATACATTTCAAAGTGTTGTAGATTTATTAACTCATCATAACTCACCATAATTCCTCTCCAACACTCACACATTATCTATCACGTCTGATAGCACTTAGTTTGGTCTATCCATCAATTTTAGCAAATTGATCTTAATCATCTTTTGACTCAAAATTAGGCTCAAAACTAGTTTTTCATTTTTTCTTTATTTTTAAAGATTTTAGTAAATTCCTCTTAGGTCATCACCTGACTTCTAGGACTTATTACCACCATTTCTCCATTTCAAAATAAATGGTATCCTTGTCAAACACATAGTTAGACTACCCAAAGTCAATTTTCTTGCCCAAAACCATCATTAAGCACCATCACTCATTATGGTTGAGGAATTGAGATATCCAACAGCTAAAAACTTCTTAATTAAGTCAAAACCTCGAAATCCATTGATAATAAACCTTACAAACGCATAATCATTTCACCTAGAACACGCTCGACACCGGATCCACAGTCTTTAACCGCATTTGATCCTCACGAGAGGATCCATGGATCCATAATGCAGTAAAGCCTAAATCGCCCATATTCAATTTTGAGTCACCTTTGGTTATCTAACCACTTTTAGCATTCATTTATTATCCTCCTGTAAGCGATCAAAATCCTAAGTACATGCTTAATCCTTTAAGTGGCCAAGAATTTAATTTCATAAATTCAAATTATCCTTTATAAACCAAACAACCTTAGGATTAAGGCACCATTCTGACTTACCTTTCAAAAATCAGCAATTAGAAGTTTAGCATCATCATCACTATGACTAAGGATCTTAGCAACAACTCCTCAACCATAGGATCATCCAAAAGAAATGGTCAAATGATTCATGAAATCTCATCCACCAAAACATCACCCATTAGAGATAATGATACTAGAATCCCACCTCATCAAACTCATCCAACAAAGGCTAAGAGAACCGCAAGGATTAGCATCAAACCTTTCGGACTAGAAAAAGGATCGTCTAGTTCAAAACCAAACATGGCTAGTTCTAGCAAGCCTTCAAAACCCTAATTCATTGAGCATGGACTACACTCCTTGAATGAGCCTCTCCCTCACCCAAACATCTACTCATTGGGTCATTCACCACCAAGAACCTCTCATTCACCAACGTTTTCATTGAATAGGGAACCACCAACAACACCAACTAGTCCATCATGGGAGACAAGGAACAACCTTGATCCTATGGAAGAAGTTCCATTACCACCCTCATTTTTAAAACCTCATCTTACTTCTCAAAATGAAGACCTACAATCACACATAGAGCCTCCTCAAAATATCCATTTCCCACCGGTTCCAAACCAAGACAATGATTGTCCAAATTGTCTAATCACTCAAGGACTTGTTCAAGAAGCACGAAATGAGATACATTTCATGTTTAATCATCTTCTTGCAAAGTTTGATCAAATCAACAAGTCCACTCATCCCTAGACTCAAGCACATTGTCGCATTTTAAGTCTAGTAACAAGTTAGTATTAAGTAGTATTTGTATGGCCTAGTTCATTCTCTTAGTTTTAGAGATTTTTTTGATTATCTCTTATTGAATGAATATATATATGCCATGATTATTTTGTGTGTTGTGCTTGCTATATTACACACATATCTTACCTCTTCATTAGCATTGATTGGCACATTCTCATTGCTGAAGAAACTGTCACCAGACTGCCGGATCCCTCCAAAATGCCTAGACGGATCCCTCCAAGAATGGAACCGTGGGATCCGTGGTACAGAAGCACAAATTTCTACTAACTTGAGTTTTATTTGCAGGAAATTATGCACTATACTCTTGTTTTCTAACCTTTACTTAGATTTTTAAAATACACATGAAGATTTTGACACCATAAAGCTAGGGGGAGCTTTGTTTCAAACGATATTGCAAAATCATTTGCAACTTAATCCGCTTTTGGATTATACTTATGACACCCCATTTGCAACTTTGCAATCTTCAAGGAGCACGTTTCATTACTTAGACGAACCATTTGCAAACAAATTTGCAAACACATTAGTTTATTTTACGTTATGTACTTGACGCCCTCTCAAAGGGATGGACTCGTCAAAGGGAGTTAAGAAGAGTATCATTCCCGTCACTTGCTCTCTTTACAATTTCTTTTACATATTTTTCGTATAAAAATTATGTTAGTTTCTTTTAACGCTTTTTGTTTCGACAAAAAGGGGGAGAAGAAAGTAAAAACTACTAATTCAAAATTACTACGAATTTTAGTTTTTCCTTAAAATAATTTTATGTTTTGTCATCAACATAAAAGGGGAGATTGTTAATACAAATAAGCCATAAAAACGTTTATTTATATTTCACGATCTTCTAATGTTTTGTCGATAACAAACGTAAAATCATTTTAACGAAACAAATAAAATACGTAAATAGTTTGATTCAATAGTTTTCTAACACACTAACATTTTCACATAAAACACTAAAACAAGTATAAGTAATTTTATGATTTAGATACATATGTACAAACAACTAGTGTTTACATATTGGGCTAACATATGCTTAACCTAGTATATACTAAAATGGGTAAAAACAAGTTTATACTAAAATAGGTAAAAACAAGTATATACTAAATGGGTAAAAACTAGCAAATGGTATTGACCCATAACTCATGGTTTTGTCCAAACCACTTAGCCAAGTTCAATGTATTCTAGAGATACATTGTATCTAGAATAAAACGCATGGATGAACCCATAACCCATGACCCATGACCCATAACCAAAAATACCCATGGGCAAAGAGGAGCGTCCAACGGATCCCTAGCCTTACGCTAGCCGGATCCCTTGTGGGAGGGATCCGCGGGATCCGGGGAACATTAGAAAATTTCCTCTATAAATAGAGAGCCATTTATTCTTTTCTACTCACTACTTCACATATATTTTCTCCAAGTATTATATCTCGCTAACCTCAGATCCAAGAGATCTATGTAGTTGTCTTTTGTTTTTGTGTGATTCGCTAGGTTCCTCTTAAAGGCGAGATCACCACCACTTGAAGTCGAGCAAACTCAATTCCATGAGTTGCCATGCTTCGTCATCATCAAGAGAACTGAGGTTCTCTTGTTGATAGTTCTTTCTTCCTCTATAGATGTTGTGTTGAAGGCATTAGTGAAGGATGTCGAAAGTGTCAAGGCGAAAGCATTAGTGAAGGGTGTTTATCGTCCGTGTCAAAAGCATTAGTGAAGAATGCTAAAGGTGTCGAGCGAAGGCATTAGTGAAGGGTGCCAAGCGTTGTGTCAAAGGCATTAGTGAAGGATGCTAAGAATCAAATCAAGTGGCATTAGGGAAGAATGTTCAGGTCGTGATAATCGATGAGGTGCATCGTTATACATATAAGTATTTGTTTATTTCAAGGATGGTGATGTCCTTGAAGAGTTGTAACAAGGATGGATCTCCTTGAGATTAGGTGTTAATGTCGTGAAGGGTAGTAGTTCCTCCATAGTAATGGAACTAGGTACTTAGCCTAGTACCTAATAAAGGGTAGGCGACGTTGTGATAGGATTAGTTCTCCTTGGTGTGAAAGAACTCGGGGTTAGCCTAGCACCGATAAAGGGTAGGCGACGCTGTGTTAGGTGTGGTTCGCCTCAAAGTGAAAAGAATTCGATATTTAGCTTTGTCTAAAAGGTGTAAGCGACGTTGAAGGCTTCTCCACCATAAGCAGTTGGTGTAGTGTTTACTAACTCGAGTAGTGACTCGGGAGTGGAGTAGGCAGGAAGGTGTCTTATAGCCGAACCACTATAAATACTTGTGTCGCGATGTCTTCTTTACTTTATCTTTCATTACACGTTTATATATCTATCTATCAACGCCTAATATAAACAACCAAATAGATTGACATAAGTTAATCTAAATATTTAAAAGGAAGTTTTAAATTGGTAAAACTATTCAAACCCCCCTTTCTAGTTTTCCACAAATTTTATAAAAACATTTCCACATGCTAGAATTACTAAAATGAATAATGTGATATGGACTATTCTATACTTTAAAACATGTTTAGTGAAAAAAATATGCTTACTAGACCGGTCTTTGTTACTACTCCCTCCATCTCAAATTAATTGTCCATATTACTTTTTTTGGATAACTTAAAAAAATTGTCTACTTTTCTTTTTTAGTAATAAATAGATAATTTAGTAGAGGAATATTCCTTATAAGTGGTTGAAAATTGCTATGGTCCCACTTTATTAAACTTGGTGAGTTTTGTCTCCTGACAATAATTTTGAGACGGAGGAAGTAGTATATTAGGGGAGGTGATTTGCACATTTTTAACAATGATTGGAACACTCAAATTTTGAGTGCTTAGACATTTATAACCTTATAGGATAAATATAACTAAAAATAATGTGATGGTATAAATGTTCAAACAATCAAAATGCGAGTGTCTCAATCACTTTTAAAAGTGTGCAAATCAACTCCCGTATATTAGACTACTGAGCCAGCGTGGCTGCTACAGGATATCATAATGAGCTATTATTGTGTCCAACAGGAAAATATCTAGAGCATGTTCAAACAAAAAAGGTGAAAATATCTTGAGCCTAATCCCACTTAAGGAAGATAAATTAAATCTCACATGACAAGAAAGGGACATGAAGACATGAAGAGACTTTCTCCGTCAAACAGAAATCAAGAATGCATTGAGCTGGTATAATTTGACGTTAACAAAATATACTTCTATATGACTAATCTTTCGGCACGGTAACATACTCACATGTGAGGTGTAAAGACTACATTGAGTTAGGTTAATCACCTTGATCATTTGACTTATTATTCACCATATATGTCAATGTACTTTTCTTCATTTTAAAATTGTGTTGCTATTGTTCTTGTGTCTTTGTTTGGGTCTGATTTTTTTTAACATAAACCCAACTCTTTGACCAGGACGTCACATTCGCAGAGGGATCAATGACTTAAGTGATGGGGTGATGCTAATGCTGATTGTGATACCGATTTTGATGTCTTGTACGTTGAAGGGACAAGGCGCTCTTTTTGACAGTGTGGATAGGGTAAAGGACGACGAGATGGGGAGATGGGCTACTACTGAAGTGACAAGAATGAGACGATGACAACAACGGGATGGGGGTGATGATGATTCGAGGTGTAAACAAGATGAGTTAGCTTGCGAGCTATTCAAGATCGACTCGTAAACTACTTGAAATCGACTCAATATAAACGAGTTGAGCTCAAGCTCGAGCTCGAGCTACTCGAGTACACTTTCAAGTCAAGTTCGAGATCCAAAATACTCGGATCGTGAAGCTTGCAAGCCTTATCAAGCTTCAATAAAAATTACACTTTTACCCTTTTTATATACATGTTATTACTAATTTTCATAAAATCTAGACGAGTCAAGCTTGGTATGCCCATTTTTCATCGAGTGCAAGCTTGAAATGTGAAAATAATCAAGCTCGAGTTTTAAAGTCGAATCGAGCTCGAGCTTGGTAGTACACAGCTAGACTCAGCTCGTTTACACCCCTAATGATGATTATGACTCATGATTTATATCATTATTCATGGTTGTTATAATTTTATATCAACAAGACACCTTAAAGTTGATAACACTTTACATTTCACTTTTTGCTGAAAATCAACTAACAAATACAATTAATCGCAGAATATTTAATAATTGATCATACGGTACTTAAACTCGAAACCATTTAATTAGAAAGCTCACGGGTACCTCTTTGGTATAAGCCCCTCTAGTTGCATTTGACTCTAGTTTTCCACTGAAAGTATTCGATATAATGTTCTTTGTAATTGCATTCTTGTTTATGTTACAACGTTTTTGCATCCTAAAATTTGATTACACAATTCAAGTCCACGGCCACACTTTATATAAGTTGTGGCTTGATGACGTATTGTTGTAAAAACCTACAACAACCCTAGAAGTGCGAATGCGGAACTGGACTTCGAAGAACACGATACACGTAGACAATCTTTTATCTCACGACAGAAAGTAATGGCATTAAGTACGAAAAGAAGATACGGTACACTTGACCCCTCCTCCCTCACCTCTAATTATAAGAGACGAGGGGGAGAAAACCTATAATAAGAAGAATAGAACTAGGCTTAAAGACAAAAGAGAGAAGACCACGGATAGTTGGCTGAGATATAAACCAACCAAGACCTCCTCCAATTCCGTTATCCATGCATGCAATACATGCACACATCAACCTTCTAATACGACTATAGTAGAGCTAAGTCTACACTAAACCCCCTACCGACTAAAGTGCATACTATATCTAGCACGTATGTATTGACGAGCTTAATCATATTTGGTCAAATACACTCATCGGACTCATCACTAATCAATAGACTAATTAGTCAACCCAAATGTCATTTATCCTTAGGGTGAACCAGTGGCATACTCAGGCTCTCCGTAGCCTGTAAAATATTCTTCCAGGCACTAAATATTATCTATTTAATTATATAATTTCCAAATTAGGAGGAATAGCATATATACCTTTTCAAAAGCTAATAATTGCATATATACCAACTTAAATTTATAATTACAAATATATCCTTTTAAACACAAAAATTATCATATATATCCAAATATTACTTTAAATATATATTTAAAACCTAAAATCACGTGAGAATATAGTTTCAATATTAAATGACCTTTATATCCTAGCTTGTTCTTATTGTTTCCCTTCAACACAGTTTTCCACAACTCAAACTCCTAAATTGACTCAGATAAACCATATTTCTTATTGTTTTGTTAACTTTTCTTTATAAGTTATCAATTATTGTTCATGTTTTTATTTAATCGAATGTTTCTATTGTTGAATTATACGGAGTACTATTGTTTCTAACCAAATAAACTCTTGTGCAGAAAACCACCCACCTAACGATCATCCACTAGCATCTGATAAAAGTTAATGCTTGGATGAATTAAAACATTGATCGTGTACGTAGGAGCCCAGTGGCTAGAACATCTACTTATATTATTTAATCTTTGTCAAAAATCAAACCTTGAATGAATTAAAAATTAATTGTTGACCATGTATATACGCTTGAAACATCTAATCTTTAACCTGATTAAAACACATATATTCATGTTGAATGTTTATGTGATTTCAAGAATCAAAGATATGATATTTTACTACGAGTAAAACTTTTAGGGATACAAATACATGTGATAATAACAAGGGGTATAACGGTCATTTTGTATTTATGTTCTAATTATAATATAATTTTGGGTTTTAAGTATTTTTTTAAATAAGGATTTGGATATATATGACAATTTTTGTGCTTAGAGAGGATATATAGGTAATTATAAGTTTAAGTCGGATATATACGCAATTATCACCTTTTGAAAGGATATATATACAATTCCCAATTATAATCACATTTTCCATCACTTTGCTTCCAAGCCTTACCTTATATGATAGTTGTGGCCATGACCCAATGAGCCCTGGTCATAAAAATAGTAAGCCCCAAAATTATCTTTTTAGGTGTTAGCATTACCATTATATGATTTCTCCTTCAAACAAATTAATGATAAATAAACAAGAAAAAAAAGTCCATAATTAAGATACAAGCATTCACTCCATAGATCAATCAATGAAACAAATACCTAAAAACCATATGATCACGAACATAAACACGAACATGAACATGAGAAACAACCATACAACGCAATCTTAAGAAAGTTCCAAGCAAGCTAACAGTAACATTAAGCAATTTAGAAACGCTAAGTTCCTCCATTATAACTGCAAACAAAATACAAATATCTCAGTCAATTCAATCATAAACATCCAACAATACATACTTCGATTTTTAGTGATGTGATCTTTGTGTTTCTAGTAAAAATAAGATCATGTGTGTTTTCTTAAAGAAAATAAATTGTGACAAAATTTCATAAAGCAGATGCAACTACGTACATATAATTACCATGCGTTCTTAACTGGTCGCGGTACGCGCATGGACTTTGTTAGGGGGTTCTCCTTTTGAGTATCAAAATCTGGATGGATCTTCTTCTTCAACATCTTTCTCACCATCTTTCACATATAAAAAAATGCATATTAAAAACCTACTTTTAATGCAATCATACAAGCTCAAATGCACAAGATCTCATCAAAACATTGCAGTTAGATGTGCTTGAAAAAAGAAGTACTAGGATAGCTGACCATGTTAAATACATCTACTTAGTTTGATATAGTAGGATGCCCGCCTTACGAATATCTTGCCAATCAATTAGTGAGATAAAGAAAGAAATGCTTACTCGGTTTATTTTCTTGATGTGACGAGCTGCATCTTCTTTTGTGGTCTTCTTCTTAGAAATTAATGCAACCCTATCTTCATTTAAATGGTGTTTCGCATTGGAATCGTCTGCTTTACTAGCAATTTTCTTTTCAGAATCAGCTAAGTTTTTGTTCTTCAGCAAATTCTTTTCAGAATCAGCCCAAAACAAATCAGCAAGAGTGATTCTTTCTCCAGCTCTCCTAGCATTTTTCACCTGATCAGTTTCCTCCACGCCATAATCTTCATGATCGTTCAGTTTTGAGGTTACATCAGGTATTATGACGTCCTTGTCCTGATCATGAAAAAACCCATGTTTACAAGCTTTTAAGACCAATGGTAATTCCATTTCGCCTTCTTGACAGCCTTCCTCATCTTCGTCAACATTATCACCCACACATAATTCTTTACTACTGTTATCACACCAGTACACATCATCTTCAGACTCGAGATCTTTCAATAATGCAGGATCAAACCCGAATGTCCCAATAGCAAGTATTCCTTCACTCCAACCTTCAAACATGCTATCCAATGCATCAGTTTCAAGCAGTGCTAGCTTGTCCTTCCTGTTTCCAGTTTGCTCACCCTTTGTGACATCTTGTCCAGCTTCATCTGTGGAAGAAACAAGTATAAACTTTGTTTTTAGAAATATATTTCTAAAATAAGAGCCAAAAACATAATTAATTAAGGAGATAGAAGTTACATTTGTGATTAAACCTACGGTGAACCCAGTTGAAGATCTGTGGATAACATAAAAAGGAGATTAATTTATTAATAACATGTCATATACATACGATTTATGTTCATAAAGCTAGTAACATATGAAATTCAACTATACCTTCATTTTCTTATTTCTTAGGTGGTGTGATGTGAAATAGAAGACACAAAACTAATTTTATGTATATATATATTAAACAATATAATTGATGGTGTACCCCATCTTACGGCTTGGAGTTTGGCCACCGATGCTCCACACGTGATATAACACCCTCAATTTCGTGATACGCAGCGTAATTCAAACTGTGTGTTACTTGTTGGGATTTAATAACCTAGTTAGCCAAGTGACGCAAACGAGTACGCAGCGGAATTGGATCTAGTAATTGCAATTAGGTAAACACGTATTTAATAAACAATAAATAATAAAAGGTAAATTGAAAACTAACCTTTGGCGACAAGTACAACTGTACGCAAGTAAACGAACAAAGAAACCAAAGAAACCCAAGTATCTAAAATAGATACCTACAGTATCACACACAAACAGTTAAACCAAGACGCGTTTGATAAGAGCTAATGAGAACGCTTTAAACAATCAACCCCTTGAAAACACTTGAATACCACGAACAAGAAAACCCCAAGAACACGTCTCCTTTTCTGCCCGAGATCAAATTGCCCGATATGCCGTTTCCCTTTGTCACCCGATATCGGATAAAACAATCCGAGAAACACCCTTTGCTGTCCGAGAAGTACCACGACAGAAAACCAAGGAAACTTGTTGTTGTAGCAATTCGACCAGGAACTAGAACAAGTTAATACCAAAGCAATCAAACACTAAAACACTTGGATCGATAGATTGAGCAAGATTTAGGGTTTATTCAAGAACCCTAATCGGATGAAAGAAATCTGATTGAGTTCTTAAGGTGGATCGATTAATTTTAAGGTTTTAGGGATTAGTATATTTCGTATAATGCATGAGGGGATAGGTTTGTTTATATAGGGCAAACCCATATACCCAATCGGTTAGAATAGGCTAGGCCCAAAGCTTTCTAAAACGACCCACTTACCCATTGGATCAAGTCCATGGGTCATGTGATTGGATCGGGTAAACATGCATGCATAAAACGGGTACAATGTATTCAAATGATAAACGTTCTACACGTACTCTCTTGTTTAACGTGTGTGCCCCCATAGGCTCACACACTTTTAGTTGTTTACGTGTTTTAACTCCCACAAACCAACGACTCCCACTGGGAGTTGGAATGTCGAATGGCACAAAACTAACGACGAAATGCCTAGCAACGCCTCACTCGCTTTTAACTAAAAGTGTCTCGAGATAATAGTTTCAAAATTTCTCAAGAGTATGGTCATTTAATGTCTTGCTTTAATCATCATTTGTTATAGATACCATTAAACCATAGATATGCATCCGAACTCATTCCATATAGTTTAACCATTTAGAATCTCGTTACAGATTTTAATTCAGATATACCAAATGTAATCAAGAATCATCTTGCATTACCCTTTGGGTTTGGACAAACAATTATCTGATTAAATCTGGAGAGGCGCCATGGTATCCTTCTACACATATCAAATGGAGTAACAAATCCTTTATTGACTACAAGTGTTTTAGATGCTGCTTCACATCACTCTGAAATATAGCCTTTATAACTACCTTATTCAGATAGTGCTTTGCGTATACTTACAAAAATGATATCCACACATAACAGAACTTGCTTGTATCTCAAGTCTAAGGATGAAATTAACAAACCATTTTCAATATTTTACTTATGACAAGGATCCAAAAGTAAACTTTTGAAAGTTGGGGTATCCAATATGCATCTCTAGTGAATACATATGAGTTTGGCGAGAACAATCCAAATTCTCGTTAGAATATAACCAACACTCACATTTGCCTTTCATAACAATATTCCCATATTGTTAACCAACAATGGACATATTTAGAATGATAAATCATTTCATGGATTAAACATGCAAATATGGAATAATGAGATATATGAATATAATAACAAATACCTCAGATCTTTATTTATTAGAAAGTAATAACTGCCTTTACAATTACAAATTATCCAAATACTAATTAACACACAGATTTACATGAGACTACTAGCGGTATTAAACCTATACCTCTAGTCAATTTAGAATGCTTAGGATACGCTAATGCTTTCGTAAATGGATCAGCTAGGTTGTCATCTGTGTGAACCTTTGATATCTTCACATCACCCATTCCAATGGTCTCTCGAAGATAATGAACTTTGGCGTGATAATGTCTAACACCTTTAGTGATTCCGCTTTCATTAGCTATAGTAATGGCTCCAGTATTATCACAATACATATTTATGGGTTCTTCAATTGTGAGAACAATGTTGAACCCATAAATGAATTTACGAATCCATATAGCCTCTTTAGATGCATTCTGCAGACTATATACTCACTTCAGTAGATGAAGTAGCAAAATACTTTGCTTTGTGTTTTCCAATCAACAAGACTCCATTAAGAACAAATACATATCCAGTGAGATTCTAAGTCGTCAAGATCATCGACATCCGAGATCGATGTAGCAAGAAACCCCGAGCTCTTGTTGCTCTCCTCCATAAACCAAACATATCCTTAGTATTGCGTAAATACTTAAGAATATTTTTCACAGCAATCAGATGAAGTTCACCTCGCATTACTGCTGAAATCGACATCACATTCAGGCGAACGCAAGATCGTGGACAGTACATCTCACAACATACATAATAGATCATATAGCCAAAGCATAAGGAACTCTTTGAATTCGCTCTTTCACAGCAGGTGTCTCAACACCTTGTGACTTACTTAACTTAGGCTCTTCTTGCATTTGGATAGCTCCACGTTTGGAATTCTCCATACAAAATCTCTTCAAGATTTTCTCAATGTAAGCACTTTGACATAAACCAATTAATCTTTTAGATCTGTCTCAATAGATCTTGATTCCAAGAATATATGCAGCTTCTCCTAAATCTTTCATGGCGAAACATCTTCCAAGATAGGATTTTACATCTTGTAACATTGGAATATTGTTTCCCATAAGCAATATGTCATCAACATATAGAATTAGGAAAGTGACAAAACTCCCACTAGCTTTCTGATATACACATGGCTCATCTTGATTCTGAGAAAATCCAAATTTCTTAATCTCATCATCAAAACGTTTATTCCATTGCCTCGATGCTTGCTTAGGTCCATAAATGGAATGCTTGAGCTTGCATACACGGTTAGGATATTTAGGATCAACAAAACCCACAGGTTGTTCCATATAGACCTCTTCGTAAAGATGTCCATTGAGAAAGGCGGTTTTGACATCCATCTGCCATATCTCAAAGTCATAGAACGCCGTTATTGCTATAAGAACCCTTATAGCTCTAATGTCTGCTATAGGAGAAAAGGTTTCTTCATAATTAATCACGTAGGTTTGAGTGAAGCCCTTTGCTACGAGACGAGCTTTGAAGGTGTATACCTTACCATCCATGTCGGTTTTCTTCTTGAAAAGCCACTTGCTACCAACTGTCTTGCAATTAGGAGGAATTTCAACTGTAGGTCCAAAAGTTTATGGATCTAAGTAGCCTTGAATGACTTATAGTAAACTTGAATAAATCCAAATTCACTATGTGAAGAACTTTTAAGAAGACCTTAATGTGTTAATGCGGAATCTTAACACAGTAAGTATGAAGAACACAAGAATAAACTAACTTTGTATTTTCTATTAATTACTTTGCACAAAGGTTAAGGCTTACAACTCGTACCATTTACCTAATACCTTAGAGATCCTTTTTATACACTAAAGAAACCCTAATTCACTACAAAACTTGTAGAGGGGTAAAGATATCTCTACGCGTACATATCTACTCCTAATATAACTCTAACAAACTATTCTGCTTTTATCATAAATGACTTAACTATCAACTATTTGTTACGCTGCACTTAACTACATTAGTCTTGGCGAGACTTAACCACTGCACTTAATTACGACTTACTGCACTTAACTATTTCACAACTGAATTAATACTAAATGACTTAAACAAACTTAAATGCTTTTACAAAATATAACTCCCTACAATCCTCCCCTAACTTGATCTTCACTTGTGATCTTCAAGTTCTTTGTACTTTTGATGATCTTGGAATTATCTTTGTCTTTGCATCATTGAATATTCTTCATTTTGTGATACATTCACATCATATCGAAACATATCAAGACTCCATTGTCTTTATTTGAATCATGATCAGATGTACATCAAATCATAAAGTTTCATGCTATTCTCATCACATCCAGTGTGTAAACTCCTATGAGAGTGAATCATAGAAAATTTAATGGATTTGATGTCTCTTACCAATTAGCCATTACTATTGAGTAGCCAATGTTTTGGTGTGTAAGACCATGGTACATTGATAACCATCGATTTTAGCAAACCAAAGGTTATCAATGATTTGATTAGTCTTTACCAAAAGTTATACCCTTTTGGACTGGTCATGGTTTTCCACTGCCTTTACCACAAGCCATGAGCTTGTGGGCTAGCCAACTCTTCATCTACACAGATATGGTGAGTTGAGCACCATACAATTTTTGGCAAATTGTCAGCCATAAACGGATTTGAGTCATCTTTACCAGAGCCGTTTGCTCATGGATTAGTCAGTCCTTATGTGGGTTAGACATGGTGGACTGATAATCATTTGTTGTAATAGCGCAAAGCACTTTCACCAAGTAAAACTCTCTCAAAACCATTTATATTTATCAACAACTCAAAACAAATTAAGAAAATTTTTCAAACATATTACCTTATTCTCCTTCTCTTGTCGATGTCTTTTCTTCAATCGACCGATATTCTAGCTAGTAATTGATTACATATCCTTTGAATGAGATTTTCAACTATCTTCGATTCCTTTTTCATATTGAAGTTTTGAAAGTATCATCACTTGAAGCACTTCAACACATAGTGTATATTCCACCTCTGCAAACATGAATAGATCAACTCCACCTTTTGTGGATAAGTGATGAACATCACACACATCATAAAATTCCCATGACACACTGGAATCTTGACATGAAAAATTCCAATAGACATCTATAGGATCTGGTTCATATAGTCTTTGAAGTTCTGCCCAAAGTTCTTGCTCTTTCACGTCTGACTTTTTAGCAATCGTGAGCTTCTGCTGAACCAAATTCCATAAAGTATCCAAGTCTTGTCGATTACAAGATTTTACCAGATCTTCAAAATTCTTGTACATAGCAAACTTTCCACTAAATCTGATTACCTTCCAAGCTTTTCCAAAATTATCCGTGTAGATCTCCCAATCTACTATTGAATCAAGATTCTGAATCACCACTTTTTTTGGGTGTGACTCTGTGTTCCTCCCCTGTTTGGAAGAATTTTCCAAATCAATAACATCATGAACAGATTCTTGGGATGTAGATGACTCATCAAGAAAAACACCCTGCATGGCCTTTAAGTTTTGGATTTCCTCTTCCAATGCTTTTACCTTAGACCCCAAGATCAATTTAGTCAATGCAAGATCTTCCTCCAAGATTGAAACTTTGGAAGACAAGGTAGTACACAAGGCCATGAAATCATTAAGCTGCACATCCTGCTGTGGGAACCATGATGACACAAGGAATATTGATGGAAAATACTGACTCAGTTTTGGAATTCTTATGAGAAAAACCAAGTCGTTATGAATATATATACTGCTAGGTTTTTGAGAATGTAAAAAAATATCTTTGGAAAGATTTATCTTTGAAAAAAGGATAAGTTTAAAGATTAGAAATATAATTATCTCCCCGTAAAATATGGTAACAGAATTAACGACCAGAATTAATGACCAGACTTTACTTTAAAACGACCAGCTTTAACTACCAGAATTAAAATCCTATTAAGTCTGCTAACTAACCTTACATACTATACATTTAACCTCCCGTTAAATGTAGTTATGGGTTCACCATACCAATGTTAACCACCAAGAAATTGAACCTAGGTCCATCAAATGCTTTGGTCAACAAGTCAACCACATTATTATATGTATGTATCTTTTCTACCCTTATGAGACCCTTCTCAAAACAATCCCTTATAAAGTGATGCCTAATCTCTATGTGTTTGGTCTTAGAATGATAGACTGGGTTCTTAACAATACAGATAGTGCTTTCATTATCAATGTTGATTGTGGTGTTCATGAAGTTTAACCTATAATCCAACATCTGATTTTGGATCCAAAGAACTTGTCCACAGCAATTAACAGCAGCTACATATTCAGCTTCAGTTGTTGAGGTAGCCACGATAGTCTACTTTTTGCATTGCCATGAAATCAACCTTCTTCCAAGAAATTGACAACCTCCTATTGTGGATTTCCTGTCCATACTAGCCCCAGCATAGTCACTATCAGAAAAAGCTTCCAGGTCAAAGGATGACTCTCTAGGATACCATAAACCCAAATTAGGTTTGCCCTTAAGATATCTGAAAATCCTTTTCACATCATGAAGATGTGAAGTCTTTGGAGTAACCTGAAAACGAGAAAAAACACACACAACATACATAATATCAGGCCTAGAGGCTGTTAGATACATTAAAGATCCTATCATGGATATGTACAATCTGACATCTACATCAGCAGCCTCCTCATCTTTTGTCAATGACACCTTGGTCTCCATGGGTGTAACAACAGATTTTACATTGACCAGATCAAACTTCTTTAACTTATCAGCAACATACTTGTCCTGAGAAATAAATAGCCCATCTGACTTATGTTTGACATGTAGTCCAAGAAAGAAGGTAAGCTCTCCCATAAAGCTCATCTGAAATCTGCTTTTCATTAAAGCCTCAAAATCTTCACACCAAGACCTCCTTGTAGAGCCAAAAATGATATCATCAACATACACTTGCATAAGCATAATATCCTTCTTGTCCCTTTTAATAAACAGAGTCTTGTCAATGGTGCCCCTTTTGTATCCATTCTTCACAAGGAAAGTGGAGAGTGTAGCATACCAAGCTCTAGGAGCTTGATGAAATCCATACAATGCTTTGATGACTTTATAAACCTTCCTAGGATGAGCTGGATCAACAAAACTAGGAGGTTGAGCAACATAAACCTCCTCATCAATAGTGCCATATAGAAATGCACTCTTAACATCCATCTGATAGACTATAAACCCCATATATGATGCATAGGCCAAAAATAACCTGATGGCTTCAATCCTAGCCACAGAAGCAAAAACCTCATCATAGTCTATCCCTTCTTCCTGTCTATACCCTTGGGCCACCAATCTAGCCTTATTTCTAACAACAACACCTCTTTCATCCCTTTTATTCCTGAAAATCCACTTTGTACCAATTACCTTAGCCCCATATGGTAGATCTACAAGAACCCATACCTTTTGCAGTTCAAACTGCAATAGCTCCTCTTGCATAGCCTCTATCCAACTTTCATCAGTTAAGGCTTTAATAACAGTTAGGGGTTCCTCTTGAGATAGGAAGCAAGAAAACAAACAGTGTTGTTAATCTTTGTGGTTGTTCCTTTGCTGCTTCTAAATATGACCCACTAATGAATGAGGTCCTGAGAGTTTATGGACTTTGCTTCTTGTCTGAACAGCTGATGTAGGATCACCAATTATGTTGTCTTTTGGGTTTATTTTGTGAATCCTAAGATTAGAAGTGGGACTGACATCAATTTCAAGAGGCAGATTGTTGAAGTCAGTAACCACACCATTATCATCATAAGAAGCTTCCTCAAAGATTCCCTCATCTGGCCTGTTATAGATCTCATTCTCTGTCGTGTCTGAATCATCACAATCATCAGTGTGAGATGAATAATGCACGCCGGTATTAAAATGCAGACTACCAGAATTAATGGGATTAGTTCTGGTAGTGATAGGTTCAGGGTCTGCTCCAAATATACTGCCAGACTTAATGTTGTTAGTACTGGTAGTAGTATTTTTAGATACTGCACTCCTATGTATTTGAGTAATGGCATCCACTTGTCTTTGAAAGGCTTTAATGCTTGCTGAGACTTCAGATATAGGGACCTCTTGCTCATGCATTCTGGTTTCTGCAATAGGTTCTTTCCTCTTAGACATAGGAAATATCTTCTTTGTCCCAACCTTTGCTGCAATAGGATGAACTGAGGTAGGTACAACAATGAGCTCTTCAACTTCTTCTTCTTCCTCAGGATTATGATCATTAAGAGTAGATTGAGTACCTGCATTGTTAGTTACACCTGGTGTACCTGCATGTGGGTTAGCTTTTCTTTTCTAAAGACACAAGTTTATAGTTCATAGAATCAGACAGATAATCTAAGTCAAACATCCATCTATGTCCTATTCCTGGTACATTAGGCTTCTCCTCAAAAAAGTTTACATGGAGAGTTACTTCTACTCTTTTGGTCACTAAGTTATACACTCTAAAGGCCTTACTGGTTAGTGAGTACCCTACCAAGAAAGCTTCATCAGACTTACCATCAAATTTTCCAAGGTCACTAAGAGTATCTAGAATGGTAACATGGCACCCGAAAGGTCTTATATAGCTAATAACCGGTTTATGTTCAAACATAAGCTCATAAGGAGTCTTGAGTTGAGGTTTAGTCACCCACCCTATTGAAAACATAAAGCAAAATTCACCGCTTGACCTAAAAAAGTGGTTGGTAAGTGTGAGTCGCTAGCATGGTCCTAGCTGCCTCAATGAGGGTCATGTTCATTCTTTCAGCAACTCCATTATGTTGTGGAGTTCTTGTAACACTATACTCTTGTTTAATGCCCTTATTCCCACAAAATTTAGGCATTTCCATGCTCTTAAACCCTGTGCCATTGTCTGATCTAATTATCTTAACCTTTTGATTCTGCTGGTTCTCTATCTGCCTAATAAAAGCTTGAAGGATTCCTGTAGTTTCATCCTTAGTAGACATAAAGAATACCCAACAAAACCTGATACAGCCATCAGTGATAACAAGAAAATAGATGGCATGATTAATACATTTAACAAAAGTAGGACCAAATAAATCCATAGTTTCATCCTTAGTAAACCAAATAAATCCATATGCAAGGTGTGTAATGGGTGAGTTACAGATCTAACAGATTTTGCCTTGCATGAGGCCCTATGTTGCTTTCCCTTGTTGCAAGCAACACATGTGTGGTCATTCTTAAAAGTCTTATCAGGTAGTCCTCTAACTAGGTTTCCCTGCACAAGCTTGTTAATATTTTTAAAATTGATATGACCAAGTTTTCTCGTACCATAATTTAGACTCATCAAGTGAGGCTTTTGCAATCAAACAGTACCACCTTTGGCAAGGAGGAGGTGTTCATATCAAAACAGATAAGTTATGTTATCTTGGGACCTTAAGTATCCGATTCTCATCAGGCATCTTAAAGTCGGGTTAACACAAAGCATTCGCCAAAGAAAGAATCTTTTGCTACTTATCACAAATTTGTGATATTGAGAAAAGGTTAAAGTGCCCAAGTTCTTTCACAAAAGATACACTTTCAAATTCTAAAACACTTTAATTGTACCTCTACCAAGAATGTAGCCTCATACCACCAAAGTAACAAAACCTCCTTGGACTTCCTCAAACTCCTCCAAGTGATCCTTGTTACAGGTCCATATGCCCGAGCATCCACTATCAACAATTCCTCTGCTTCCTAACTTCTGGTGTGGATGTTCTCGCATATCAAAAAGAGAAATTAGTTTCTCTTGGGGACCCAGGTCTGTAGAGGCTTGGGTCTGCCTTGTGGACCTTGAGAATTCAAAGCATAAGCTGAAGATGGTCCACTATTACTCTTAGAGTGTTTTAGGGTTTTTCATTTGCTGTAATCAAGTAAAGACTCATCAAACTTTTGTTCAGGTTTAGGTGTGTATTCTTCATTAAGTGGTGGTGGAACTCCTTTATAAGTATTATTTTTAATAAATTTATTATAAAGTGGTTTACCAACATAGTCTTCTTCTAAACTACCAAATATACCAGGTTTCATCTCTTTTTCATAACTCAAAACCTCAATATCTAATTTAATTTCATGACCTAAACCCAATTTACAGTTAGAGTTCATGCCACAATTAATTAACCTATGTAAATTTAGAAGACTCTCCCAAAGACTTAACTATTTTCTTTAACTCATCTCTTTCTTGTTGAGCTTTCATACCAATTCTTCTATATTTCCTTAGCTTTTCATCTTTAGCAAAATTATCATTAGCTTGAAAAATTAGTTTTTCATTTAGTGATGAATTTTGTTTTTGAAGATTTGAAATCTATGCTTCTAAGGTTTTGACTGCATTAGTATAAGCTAGAATTTGTACCTCATGTTCTCTCAATTGAGTTAATTGTTCATCACTTTGTGTTTTAAGATGGTTATATGAATCAACACATAGTTTGGAACATAGGGATACCTCATTGTTTGAGCCAATGGCCATGAAAGCAGAGTAACTAGTAGACTCTTCTTCAGCATGTTCTCCCCAATTGATAGCACCTCCATCCATGGTCAGCAGCCTAACCTTTTGCTCCTCCTTCTTCTCAGCTTCCTTTTTCTGATAGGGAGATTCCTTCTTTTTCCTATCAGTTGCCATAGGAGATTTACATTCCCTTGCAAAGTGCCCAGGCTGATGACATTTATAGCACTCAAGCTTCTTTTTATTAAAACCAACTGGAGTCTTTGGATCATAACGGACTCTTCTACCATGTCTTTTAAAGAACCTGTTCATCCTGATAGCTATCATGGCTATCTGCCAATTAATATCCATCTCTTCAATATTTGCATCATTGATCTGCTCCAGATCTTCATTGAGCAAATCTATCTCTTCGATGATCTAGGAAAGAGAGTAGATAACCTAATCAAGAACTCCAAGTGGGTGCCCTCTTTCTATAGTACTTAATGAAGAAGTACTATAACTACCACCGACTTAACTTTGGTTAGTACTGTTCTTGCCATGTGAGACAAAGGCAACATTCTGAGAGCTAGAAGATGATGGTTTTGACACATTATTGATTTCATGTTCAAAAACCCTTAGGTTGTTGTATAGATCATCAATTGATATGGTGTCAATTTTAGGTCTGGTTCTCATGGTCATTGCCAGACTTGACCATTCTTTTGGCAAAGATCTGAGGAATTTGTGGTTTGCATCCTCATCAAAAACACCAGCACCATGGGCCTCCAGTTGTGATAATAGTTGTTGAAACCTGTCATAGCCCTTATCTAATCCTTCAGAACTGAAAATAGTAAAGGCCTCAAATTGTTGTTTGTAGACAGCCTTTTGCATCTTTTTGGAGTTGGCATTTCCTCCAAATCTTACCTTGATTGCCCTTGATTGCCTCCCAGATTTCCCTTGCATCATCCATCACATGAAAACTTCTGATATGTTTCTTGGGAAGTGTCATTAACAAGATGTTCTTGGCCTTCCTCTCCTTCCTCAACAAAGGATCTCAAAGATGTAATGTGGCAACACAGAGTAAGTGCCATCTTTTCCTTTGGTAACTCTCTTTTTAGAGTTTCCCTTTTGTATCACCTTCCTTACTTCATTGTCTGTGTATTCTAAGTAGTGCTCCATCTCCATAGCCCAGATGTCATATTCATCTTTCTTCAGTGGTGGAAGCTTCATGTTGGAGATGGTTGTGGTATTTGTGATTTGGGGTGGCTTAGGTTGAGAGTAGTCTGCTCGATCTTCATGGTTCGATTATTCATCACTGGGATGGTCAGAGTAGGTTTCAGTTGCCTTTTCACTTAATTTTTCAGACATGTTTGATGTTTTCTGGTTGATATGAGTGTTTGTGTTTGTGTATCTTCAACAGTAGAGTCCTTCTACAGGCTCTGATACCACTTGTAGGTCCAAAATTTTATGGATCTAAGTAGCCTTTAATGCCTTATAGTAAACTTGAATAAATCCAAATTCACTATGTGAAGAACTCTTAAGAAGACCTTAATGTGTTAATGCGGAATCTTAACACAGTAAGTATGAAGAACACAAGAATAAACTAACTTCGTATTTTCTATTAAATACTTTGCACAAAGATTAAGGCTTACAACTCGTACCATTAACCTAATACCTTAGAGATCCTTTTATACACTAAGGAAACCCTAATTGACTACAAAACTTGTGGAAGGGTAAAGATATCTCTTCCTAAGATATCTCTACGCGTACATATCATATCTATTACTAATATAACTCTAACAAATTGTTCTGTTTTTATCATAAACAGACTTAACTATCAACTATTTGTTCGCAGACTTAACTACATTAGTCTTGGCGACTTAACCACTAAGAGACTTAATTCGACTTACTAGACTTAACTATTTCACTACTAGAATTAATACTAAATGCGAATTAAACAAACTTAAACTGCTTTACAAAATATAATTCCTACATCAACTAAAACCCGACATCATTGTCTTTCATGGATTGCATTTCCACATTCATTGCATCAAGCCATTTCTTGGATTGGGATCCAAGAATGTAGCTTTATAGTTATTGGGTTCACCAAGATCCCCTAACTCATGTTCCTCAAAGATCAATGTATAAACACATACGATGAGAGCACGGCGATCCTAGTGGACTTACTTAATTGGAACAATATCACTTTGAGGTTCTTCAATTTCTTGATCATCCTCATCATGATGAATGCTAGTATCTAAAGAAGGATTTTTATCTTCATCTTGATTTATTTCAAGATCTTCTAACCTCTCACTTGCTTCAAGATCCATGAGATCGCCTCAAAGAACTCAAGATTTAGAGCAACAATAACTTTGTTCTCGATGGAAGATAGAAAGAATATCCCATAGTTTCCTTTAGGGTATCCTACAAAGATACACTTATGACTCTAGGTTCAAGTTTGTCGGGTTTGGTAAGTGTATCACGCTTAACAAGTGCCTCACAACCCTAGACTTTTAAGACAGGAGGTGAGGCTTGCCCATGCCATACTGTATGGTGTCTTATCAACCTTCTTAGTTGGAACCATATTGAGAATGCATGCAGCAGACTCAAGGGCATAATCCCAAAAGGACTTTGGAAGAGTAGTTTGTTTCATCATAGAACGCACCATGTCAAGCAGGGTTCAATTTCTCCTCTCAGATACACCATTATGTTTTGGAGTATAAGGAGGAGTTCGATGGGCAATAATCTCATGCTCCTTTAGATGATCCAAAAACTCTTGACTCATATATTCACCTCCACGATCAGAAAGTAGTGATTTTATGGTCTTCTCGAGTTGTTTTTCTACTTCCTTTTGAAACACCTTAAATGTTTCAAACACGTCATATTTATGTTTCAGCAAGTAAACACAACCATACCGACTATAGTCGTCAGTGAAAGTCACGAAGTAACTTGATCCTTGTCTTGACGTGATTCTAAATGGGCCATATACATCTGAGTGTATTAGTCCAAGTAGATCTTTAGCCCTATCCACTTGATGTTTATAAGGTCTTCTTGCCATCTTACCAGACATGCATGAAACACACTTTTCAAGTGACTTAATGTCAGATGAGTTGAGAAGTCCATCGTGTTGTAACTTCTCCAAGTGTTTCTTGCTAATGTGTCCAAGACGACCATGCCACAAGAGAGCAGAGTCCAAGTTAGACTTGGCTCTTTTATTGCTAATAGCAAACATAGAACTATCATTTGTATTTGAACAAGACATATCAATTTCATAAATACCATTACGAGGAATAGCAGTAAAATAAACAACGTTATTCTTAGAAACTGAAATTGCATTATTTGATTCAAAACGGTTAATAAAACCATCATCATACAAACAACAAACTGAAATAATCCCTCTAGTAATAGAGGGAGCATAATGACAATCATTTAAGACAATAACTAATCTGCTAGGGAGACATAAATGAATAACACCAATAGCTTCAACTCTTGCCCGTTGACCATTGCCCACGTACAGACTTAAAGCTCCTGGCTTCAGCTTTCTACTTCCCCTGAGACCCTGAGTAGTATTACAGATGTGAGTACCATAACCCGTGTCATATACTAAGGATATATTAGGAAAAGAGTATATTTATATAGTGAAAATACCTAAAGAACTAGCTGCAAGAGGCTATTTCTTCTTTTTCATCAACTCGGCGAGATACTGGGGACAATTCCTTCTCCAATGACCCATCTCACCACATTGGTGACAGGCAGTGTCCTTCGCTGGATTATCCTTCTTGGGTGGTGGAGGAATCTTGGGTTTGGAATCATTGTATGGTTTATACTCAGTAGCATAACCAAACTTGCTTTTTCTATTTCCATGATTCCCCTTAGCAGCCTTAAACAATTTATTTTTCTTTTGGTTTTTCTGTACCTTCCCCCCGCACGTATGTTATGGAGTGCAGGTGCAACATCTTTCTTTGGCAACGTCTGCTCATGTTGCTTAAGCATAGCATGTAATTCATTTACAATCTTCCCAATGCTGTGCATATTAAAGTTATGCACAAACGAAATGTACTCTTTAGAGAGATCGATTAGGATCAAACTAACTTCGTAGTTCAGAGTAACTGGGTGACCAAGACGTTCCAAATTGTCAATGTAGCTCTTCATCTTTAGAACATACAAGCTAACCGATTGACCCTCTTTCAGCTGGCAAGCGTGAAATTCACGTGCAGTTTGTAGAAGCTCTTGTTCTGCCTGTTGGGAGAACATAGACTTCAACTCCTGAAGCATGTCATAAGCACCAAGATGAGTTAGATTTCATTGGATATCTAACTCCATGGTCATGAGCATGAAGGCAGCTATATCCTTTGAGCCTTTGAACCAAGCAGTGTGAGCTACAAGAGCCTCAGGAGGGATAGGGTGGCCAGGAGTTGCAACAGGTGCAACAGGTATAGGATGCTCCAAATAAGTTTCCTTATATTCAGCTGATAGTATAATGCGAAGCTGGCAATACCAATCAATGATGTTAGGTCCAGTGAGTTTTTGTTTCTCAAAGAAACTCCTGAGTACCGAACTATTTCCGACTGAAGTAGTCATCTACAATTTTGAAAAGTTAAAATAATTAGTATTTTCGATAATTCTTAAAAGAATTAACTACCCAATTAATTACTAATAAGACTAAGATCCATCTTGCACTCCCACTTATTTACCGTAGGTCCGACGGTGAGTAACTAAGTAGGACAAGAGGTAGCGACGGCGTTAATTGCATAATGCAACTCTTAGACTTTATGAGACTTTTTAAGGCATTAGTAACAAGTAATAATGTCAAAAGCATGTTTAGTTATCATCTTATGCCTCGGGTTCAAAGTCTGACCAAGCCAACTTGAAATAAGTCGACCAAGTATGAACTTGCAAAAATAACCAAAGGTCTGACCTGAGTGAAATAATTACCATAGGTTGGAAAGGCCCTGAGGTCTAATCAGAGAAGTCAATCTAAATGCACGTGTTCATAGTTGGATGACATAGACTTAAAATTAACAAATATGTATGCACATAAAATATGGTAAAAGTCATGTACAAAGAAGCATGCAAAACAACTTTGTAACACTTATTTTAAAAACTTTTGGTAATGACACTGTAGTGATCACCATGGTTCACGGTAGCTCCAATCAAACTCGCAGGGAGGCGGAAGACCAGGTCAGCGTTAGGAAATAACCGTAAATCCTTTAGGTGTGACTGTGCGCACCTTCTTAAACCCCCTTCATAGTTTGTTCTAGTGGGTGAGCCGTACATCCCAAGAGCGTCTAGTTTTTAAATTCATGAAAAACTTGCTTCAATAGTTTAGGTCACTTTATTTTACAAAAACAATTTTCCACGAATCAAATAGCAGGTCACAATGAGCATGATATTTAGGCGTGTAAATAAAGACATTAGAACAAAAACTGGATTTGGCTACACCCAATAAATGTGTCAATATACATATAGTCACACATGATTTTTTGAGTGTGTGTGACTAAAGGTCGCGTGACCGTAGGGTACCTACGGTCACATGTTTGAGTTCTTTTTAGTCTCTATTACAAAACAGTAACCAAAACCTTAACATGTGTAACTAATTAGGTACAAATTTAGTTGGATTAATCAATATTTGTTAGGATTTAGAAAATCCAGTTGTTAAAGTGTCGGTCACCTCGAGTATATGTAATCGTTAGAAAGCTCGTAGTTGTAGTTATTTAATGTTAGTTAGTATTTTGTTAAGTAACACCGTGGAGGACGGACGGGTCTTTACTGTTGGGTTTATTGATTTGATGATACAAAACAAT
Source organism: Chrysanthemum lavandulifolium (assembly GCA_022545495.1). NCBI lineage: Eukaryota > Viridiplantae > Streptophyta > Magnoliopsida > Asterales > Asteraceae > Chrysanthemum > Chrysanthemum lavandulifolium. Next base: position 45,775,013 of record CM040243.1, read on the forward strand.
AAAGAATGAAACATCAAGGGCTTAAAGTGACAAGAAGGAAATCTACAAAAAGATGGAGGGACTTGCTTGCAAAATAAGATTTATTATATAGTTCTTTGTAGAGATTTGTAAACCCTAATCCTCTAGTATATAAAGAGGACATGGGGTGTAGGTTTCATATACAAGTCTTCCAATATGTAGTCGATTAGTAAAGGTGTATGTGTCCTAGGCGTAGTGTATAAAAGCCTAGGGATAGTTAGTTAGTATTTAGTCGGTTAGTATTATAGTGTTTAGTGGTAGAGATGATGACGATAAACCTTTAGCAATAACATTGATGTTCTTATTATTCCGCTGTGCATTCATGTTTGTCTTTGTTATTGTTATCCCTAGATGAGCTTATTAACAAACTCCATAATTGGTATCAGAGCTTGGGGAGCTAGTTACCTAGGGATTCACAAGGTTTCTTGGAGAAAAAGGAAGAAGAAAATCGAATTTCAACAATTTTGTAATACTACTGCAGCACTGTTTTCAAGAGGGCATAACGTTTTCTTGAAACGTTGGATCGAGCTACAATTTTTTCTGGTGCATCTTCATATATGCTTCTAACGTTTCACCAGAGGGATTGTCAATTAGAGCTCTCAATCAAAAGTTATAAGTCGTCAAGTCTGCAGCTGAAACGAAAAAATTCGTAAGGTTACTACAAAGACCTTGCTTTGAAACGATCGTAACTTTTTCGTTAACCGTTGGATCATGACGAAATTTTTGGTGGATGTTCTCTGTATAGCCATCTAACTTTCCACCAGAGGGATTATCGATCTGAGCTTTTATGCAAAAGTTACAAGCTGTCGAATATGGCTGCTGAAAAAGGAACTGCTCTTTGTCAAAGTACTGCTCTTTGTCAAAGTATTGCTCCTTGTCAATGTGTTGCTCGTTGTGATGGTTTATGCTATACTGAATGAATGTTTTTACTACTGAGTTTTTGGAAGTTTGTACTGTTAAGGTAGTTCGTTCCACCGCTTTCGTTCTTGACGCCAAGCCTTCAAGAAACAAGCAATCCAAGCATCATCTTAGTTACGCGAGAAAACATGCTAAAAGGTCATGAAAACCTAACGTTGGTGAGTTTATAGGTTTAATCGTAAATTCACACAAGCCTTCAGTGGACATCGATAGAGTTTATTTGCTATGTGAAACTAAGGAAGATATACAATAAACATTCCAAACACATTCCAACAACATTCCTTCCAATAACATAAATGAGATCTCAGCAGGGCCCTAATCGACTCTAGCCAGGTACCACGGCCATAGCAAAGCAAAATTCGATGTTACCCTGGTCTAGGTCGGAGTAGATATCTATTCTTAGCTAGGTTTTGTAACCAAAGCAAAGGATTGCTACCCTAGTCTAAGTCAACATCTACCACATATCTATCCTTTACTAGTCAACACATAAGCAAATCAAAAAGTAAAAGCAAGTCCAAGAAAATAGTAGCATGCTTTCTCACCCCAATTTAGATAAAACATAGTTAAAAATGGGGCTATGAAACTCACCTCGATCAAGCAAAGCACAAATAACCAATAGCAAAATAAAATAAGCAACTAACATAGCTCGGCAACTACTGACTCAGCACAACCTATTAATATAGATCCATCTTTAATACATTTTCCAATTTCAATATTTTCTATCCCGAATATATTCCATTTCTATTTCCAAAATATCTCGTTCTCAATTTAGTTATAAGCGTTTGGTATCATCGTGTGAGGTGTCGACTCGATAAGACTCCAATGAATGCACTATGTTACAAGCAATGCACAACTCAACAATACAACGCAACCTCTATGTGATAAGCTTTATAGTTTAATAAGTTTCAAAATGCATCATTAGGACTTATCGAATTCGTTAACTCGATAAACACAACTATTTATTTATTTCACTTATTATTCTAAAAACTAGTCACAACCTAACGACTCATAAGGATAAATTATTCATTAATAGATTTTCCCGACGTATATAGCGGGCTCTTATTGGATTCGTCAACCCACTAAATCCGTTATCTACGTGGGTTAAACATATAAATGTTAAGTCATCCGTAACCCATGCATATTCCAAAATGATCATAAAATACCCATTAATGACATATTCAGGAAATGTGCCCTCGAAACATTTAATAACTCGTTATTATAAAACCTTTCCAATTTTAAGTCCTTAGTTTTTTTTAAATATCGAATAACAAGTTGTATCTTGTTATTAAATATTTAACACAAGAACTTATTAATAGTTTTGTTTTCTATTTTATATATACACATGTTTATATATCACGTCAAGTTTTCAATTTACATTTCGAGTTATTATCCGTCTCGATTTCACAAGTCCGAGTCATGACTCTCTGCTTTTTTATGTCATATTATCCAATAATAAATATAAGTCCATGTTACGGCGTTGTCGGGGTCAACCGAGACTAAAAAGTAACTGTAACACCGAAGTTGCACAAAGCTCACATATATAATATTTCAATGTCCAAATAAATATTCTCACTCGTTACCGGACCTAAACCTAAGGCTCGGCAACGTATCAACATTTTCAGTCAATCTCCATTTTAACTCACCATCAACTCCATCCCCATTCAACATCAAACTACCACCGAAACCAATGCCAAGACCTAATGGTTTCGGCTTAGCCACGGCTAACCCACACGGTCCAAACGGACCCTAGCGGTCCTTGGCTCCTTTTCGGTCGCATCCATAACTTACAATACCGGACCTCTTGGTCCCGGTTACTCCCAACAACAACAATAACAATAAAAACCAATCCCGCGACAACCAAAACCCAAACCTCTTTGGTCCTTGGGGCTCTCGGCTCCAACCCTACACGACCTAACCGAACCCTAGTGGTCGCGATGGGTTTCCAACACCATCAATCCTCCATTTCAAACCTTAATCCGCAACAAATTCATATAACATAAAATAAATGCACATAACACACGACACGACCACGACACACGATACCAACTCGTTTTATTTTCATTTATTCCTTTAAAATGCATTTTAATTCATTTATCCCACTTAGCCCAAACCAATCGGATGAAACGAGACCTAAGGGTCCCCAAACAAGTGTATAACTCGTTTTCCTCACCACCTTTCTTCCCGATCTACACTTGAAACGACGAAACACAACAAAGAAGAGCGTTTGGGGTTGTTCAGGTGGTGGTATGGTGGAGATAGGGTGAGTGGTGTATACCAAAAGATAAAGGAGAGAATGGGGAGTGTTTTGGTGATGGTGGTGGCGGCTCAAGTGCAGCGAGGAGGCGGCGTGGGGTGGTGGAGCGGCAGCGGTACAAGGTGGGTAGAGAGAAAGTGTATTAGGGTTTTGAGGTAAAGAGATGGAGTAAGTGTGTGTGTGTGTGTGTGGGTTTATATTTTGAGGTGGGAGTTGTGTGTAAATTATTTGTGAGTGTGGGGCGCCAAGCTAGCACAAAACCACAGGACCCAAGTCGTTATTTTTATTAACTTTCCATATTTATTACTTAACGGCTCGTATATTTTATCGGTTGTGACCGAAACTTTTATAATATACGCCATTGTTCTTAATTATCTCTTTCCGTAAATTTTGCTTATTAACACGTCTATTTCCACGTAACGAGTTTAATGTTACTATTTCTCAAGATTTTAAGTTTTTATTGTGCTGACTCGAGTAGTGCCGAACATTAGATGATAATTCATATCGTAACTCATTCTATAACATAATCATTCATGAAATCAAGTTAACGATTCCAAGTCAAATTATCATAATTCCAAAATAGCTCCTACATGCCTTCTACTCTTTTTAACTAACGTAATGCGGTACCTAAAAGGACTCCCTAACTTGCCAGTTGTCACAGCCTCCCAACCTTAGAAGAAACTCGTCTTGTGTTTCATTCCGAGTTACCCGATGACGTAAAGAGTTGAGGATACTTCCTCCAAAACTCATCCTCACGTTCCCACGTGAACTCAGGTCCATGACGAGAATTCCAACGAACTTTGACGATAGGGATACGGCTATGCTTCAGTTGTTTAACTTCACGATCCATGATCTCAACCGGCTCCTCAATGAAATTCAGACTCGTCGATTCGGATATCTTTCATAGGCACGACCGGGGTCTCATCAAAAAGGCATTTCTTTATATTACTCACGTGAAAGACATCGTGTACACTACTCAACTCCTGAGGTAGCTCAAGTCTGTAAGCTACTGGTCTGACTCTTTCCAGGATTGGAAAGGGGCCAATATATCAGGGGTTGAGTTTTCCACATTTGCCAAAGCGTATCACCCCTTTCCAAGGGGAAACCTTCAACATGACTCGGTCTCCCACTTGAAACTCTAGGGGCTTACGTCTCTTATCGGCATAGCTCTTTTGTCTATCACGTGCGGCTTGCAAATGATTGCAAATCTGGGCTACTTTCTCATTAGTTTCAAAGTTCGGGACGAGTTCGGCCAACTTCGATAAGTTGGTCATTTCGCCAACTTCACCCCAAATGATGCGGACTGCTATAATAGCTATTGTTGTAAGAGAATTCAGCCAAAGGTAAATACTTCTCCTAGTCTTTGCCAAAATCGATAACGCATGCACGGAGCATATCTTTTAGCATCTGGATGGTCCTTTCACTCTAAACTTCGGTTTGGGGATGATAGGCAGTGCTCATATCAAGCTTCATTCCTAAGGCCGTTTGCAGGGACTGCCAAAAATTTGACGTGAATCGGCTGTCTCGGTCAGAAATGATAGATATGGGCACGCCATGATGAGATAATATCTCCTTGACATAAAGCCGAGCAAGCTTGTCGATACTATCGACTTTGCTGATAGCCAGAAAGTGAGCGGACTTAGTCTCGATCCACAATTATCCAGATGGCGTCACAGCCGCTAACTGTTCTTGGTAATTTGGTGATAAAGTCCATGGTGATTCGCTCCCATTTCCAAACAGGGAGTTCGGGTTGTACTAACAACCCTGACGGCTTCTGGTGTTCGGCCTTTACCTTGGAACATGTCAAGCACTTATTGACATACAGAGCTATGTCGGCTTTCATGTTCGGCCACCAGTAGAGTTTCTTCAGGTCATGATACATCTTGTCGGCTCTGAGATGAATGGAGTATTTTAATTTATGCGACTCGTGCATAATCAACTCGCGGATTCCTTCATGAAATGGTATCCAACTTCTGTCTCCAAAGCATAGGGTTCCGTCGGAATGCTTCAAGAAGCCATTTTTGCTCTCCAACATTCCATAAAGGTTCTCAGTCAGACAGTTCTCTTCCTTCAATGCCTCGGCTTAGGCTGTTAGTATCTAAGACGGTAGTGGCGAACTAATCGTCATTCCTAAGGATCATACTCATAACGGTGGTATTCTCTCTTTTCGGCTAACGGCATCTACAACAACATTGGCCTTACCCAGATGATAACGAATCTCACAATCGTAATCACTGAGTAATTCCAACCAGCGTCGTTGTCTCATGTTCAGCTCATTCTGGTCTAAGATGTGTTGCAGACTCTTGTGGTCGGTATACACTATACACTTTGTACCGTACAGGTAATGTCTCCATATCCTAAGAGCAAACACCACAGCACCCAATTCTAAATCATGGGTGGTGTAGTTTTTCTCATGCTTTTTAAGCTGTCGGGAGGCATATGCCTATCACCTTCCCATGTTGCATTAGGACAGCTCCCAAACCTTTATGTCAAGCGTCGCCGTACACGATGAAGTCTTCACTTCCTTCAGACATGGCTAAAATGGGCGCACTACACAACTTCTCCTTTAGCAGTTAGAATGCCTTTTCTTCTTTTTCTCCTCATTCGTACTTAACGTTCTTCTTTGTCAGTTTGGTCAGCGACTTAGCTATTTTAGAGAATCTCTCAATGAACCTCCGGTAATAGCCTGCTAGACCTAAAAACTAACGAACTTCCGATGGGGCTTTTGGAGCGGCCAATTCCTTGATGGCCTCAATCTTAGCTGGATCCAATAAACTCCTTGACTATTGATCACGTGACCTACGAATTGTACGGTCGGGATCCAAAATTCACACTTAAGGAATTTGGCGTATAGTTGTTCTTGCCTTAATAACTCCAAGATGAGCCTCAGATGCTCTTTGTGATCCTCTTTACTTTTGGAGTCTATCAAGATGTCGTCTATAAATATTATCACAAACTTATCTAGGTAGGGCTTGCACACTCGATTCATGAGGTCTATGAATACCGCGGGCGCGTTGGTTAAACCAAACGACATCACTTGGAATTCATAGTTCTCATAACGAGTCTTGAACGCCATCTTTGGGATATCTTATTCTCTAACTATGAGTTGGTGATAACCGGATCGCAGGTCGATCTTAGAGTAGATACTATATCCTCGGAGTTGGTCGAATAGGTCATCTATCCTAGGTAGAGGGTATCGATTCTTCACCGTCAACTTATTCAACTCTTAGTAGTCGATGCACATACCGAAAGATCCATCCTTCTTCTTCACGAACAATACGGGTGCTCCCCACGGTGACGAACTTGGTCATATAAATACCTTCTCTAAAACTCTGTCAACTGCTTTGACAGTTCCTCCAACTCACTTGGAGCAAATCGACAGGAAGCCCGGGCTATGGGTGCAGCACCAGGTATCAACTCGATTTGGAATTCCACTTGTCGGACAGGTGGAATTCCCGGTAAGTCATCGAGAAATACGTCCAGAAAGTCTCGAACGATAGGTACATCTTTTAGACGTCTTTCACTCTTCTCCTCACCTTTCTTTTCAGAAATTCGAGCCAAGAAAAGGCATCATCCTCTGTCGATGTACTTCTGTGCCTTTACACAAGAGATGAGGTTCAACTTGGAGGGACCTCCATAGTCACTTCGATCTCCTTATATACTCAGGACTTCTCTAACATACGGAACACGTACGATCTTCTCATCACATATGATGTGCGCAACATTCTTCGACAACCAATCCATACCGATGATGACGTTGAAACTTCCTTAGGTGACGGGTAAGAGGTCTATATTGAACGGGTGGTCTAAGAAATTTAACATGCAATCTCGAATAATAGTGTATATCCTCTCCCTATTTCCTTTAGCTAACTCCACATCATAACCTAATCCTAAAGGTGTCGGGGAGATTCCTAGTAATGGCATAAAGGCAGTAGATACGAAACTCATATCAGCACCGGTATCAAACAGTATGGAAGCATAGCGGTTACTAAGAAGGAACGTACCCGTGACTACGTTCGGATCCTCTTTGATCTCCTTCCTAATGACGTACACTTGCTTTGCTCCCACGTCTCTCTGTTGATTTCCAGCACCCTGGTTTCGTCGGTTTCCTTTAGTTCCTCGATTTCTGGGGTTATGCCCATTACCATCCGCACCTCGGTTCACCTGATTTCATCCACTCCTGGGATTTCCTCTTATCCATGGCTCTCGGCACTCGGTCTTATAATGCCCTTTCTTCCCACATCCAAAACATGTGACATTAGCCTTCTAATCCATTCCCTATGTGGTTTGCGCCACAGCAAGGGGTCGGGACCTACAGTCTCTGGCCAAGTGTCCTACCTTTAAGCAATTTCTACACACCACGGTATACTGCCCATAGTGGTGTCGATTGCAACATCCACACAAGGGCTTACTTCCTTTGTAACCCTTCTTCTCTTCATTACCAATAGCGTACACCCTGGCAGTCTCTTGCCATTTGTTGGGGTTGCTATCACCCTTAACGTCCTCATTCCTCTCCTTTTTATCGCTCCTTCCCTTGTCCGTTCCTTCCAGCATAAGGGAATCCATCAGACATTGGGCTATGGTAATCGCCTCTTACAGGTTTGTCGGCTTTGCAGCAATCACGTCGTTCCTAGTAGCTAGTGGCAAACCATTAGTGTATCACTCAATCTTGAGAGCCTCGGTACGAACCATCTCTGGGCAAAGCAACGACAATTCCTGAAAGCGATGGTTGTAAACCGTCATGCCGTTTCCCTTCACTTTATGGTTCCAAAACTCAATTTCTAACTTCTTAACTTCATTCCTAAAGCAGTAAGTCTTGATCAGCAAAGCCTTGACTGGTTCTAGGTCATCGTGTAGGCTACCTCACTACCTACCTATTTGTGATAGTTATTCTACCAAGTCAACGCTTCGTCCTTCAGGGTAAATGTCGCATACTTCACTTTGGCATTCTCATCACAGTTGGTGACAGTGAACACCGATTCGGTTTTCTCCATCTACCTCATTAGGTAAACCACTCCTTCGGTTCCTCCGAACTCGATGGGACCACAGAACCCGAACTTCTTATAGGTACAACCTCGGGTTCGGTTAAGCGGTGGGGTTCCAGCAGAGGTGTTTGAGTGATTCAACTCAGCTCGATAAGGGCTTGATTTACAGCCGGAGGGTTCGGCGGGACGTGACCATTGTCGCCTTGATCATTGGAGTTTTGATTTTCAACGGCGGGGCTGTTGGTATCCGGGTTGTCGGCATTTTGATTCTCAACAGTTGGAGTCGGGGTCAGGCGTCGACCTTGACGGACGGGATTGACAACAGCAGGCGCTGCTCGGGTGGTCCTGGGCGGGTTTCGTCTTGGTGCCATTGATCTGAATGATAACACTAGAGTTCCATAAGTTCCAAACATCATATCTCATTAGTCGGACACGGTTTCTAAAGACATCGAATACCACACGAATAATGTATCACGATAACGAGGATAATGCCACATTATATCAAAATAACGAAGGCTCAAAATGAGAAATCAAAGGATGCACTTCTATTAGCCATAACACATAGTTTTCGAAGTACAATAACGTGAAAAGATAGAGAATAGTCATAGACGATCCTAATAATAAAACTAACAGGATAACTAAGATAAGTCAGCATCTCGAACTGAGGAATCCTCAATTTCAAGATGGTACAACACTATAAACCAAAAAAAATCTAGCCACGATCTGCACGGGCGCCTCTCGCTGATCTCCGAACATCCTCAATCACTCTCCACACTAAGGAATTCTCAATACGCTGGAAGTCGCGATCTCTCCTCAGATCCGCAACCTCTCTCTCCAGCTAGCCGACCTTGTGCCAGAGAGCTCATCCTACCTCTCGTACTGTCATGAAACCTCTATGCAAGTCTCCTACCTGCTCATGGAGCTCTGACATACCCTCGCTCAATGCCATAGTCCTCCTAACAACTGCCCCCATGTCTCCCCTCAACTCCACTAGACTAGCCATCGATTTGCCGACTAATCGGCCGCTAAATGACTAGGCCTAACTCCCTAAGAAATAAGTCGCTCCCAAATCAGACCCGTCTCTCCATACTCCGCGGGTTCTGAATCTACCTCTGATGGGAAATCTAAACCTAGTGGGCTACCTAGCTCAGGTGAGTAAGGATGTGAGACTAAATCGAATGGCTGCTCTGGTGAATCAGGCTCAGGAAAGGGTAAAGGAGAGCCTGGTCTTGGAGAATGAGTTGAATGCGCGGGACTCAGAATCGGTGAAATGCCCTCATTTGGAATGTCCTCATCTTCCTCCTCTGGAGGGTGCACATCCTCATCCTCATACTCCTCCTTATCCTCATCTACTGAGTAGGAGTCCATGAGTCGACGTCTCTGCGAAGGTGAATCATGTGGTGGTAAATTAGGGGATCTAGGTCATCGGTGGGATGGCGATGAAAGAGGTGATGATAGGAGAGATTGAGCTAAAAGGTGCACAGGTGATGGCGGAGGTCGTACTGACATACGAGCAGTAGTATGATGGGTAAGTTGGGGAATCTGGGCTCGTGCTAAAGACTGATGTAATGTAAGATGTCGCGAAGAACTGGGGCAATCAGATGATGATGATGGTAGCTGAGAAGTGGGTGAAGTTTGTGGCTCTGGAATGGCTGATGATGATGAAGCAAGATCGGGATATCGGACAATCATGTAGAGGATCATCCTGTGCAGGAGTCATCAGAGTCCGTGTTGAGCGGGATGCGGTAGCAAGGATCTCATCTGACACGTTATAAGCTAATGAAGGCATGGCATGTGACAATGGCATAGGGTAGGTATAAGTATACGAAAATGACTAATTCTTATAGCGCAATGTCATATTAAAACATCATAGAATTCATCACATAATGGCAAGCAGTTAATTTAAAAATAGTGGATACCACATTACTCAAAACATGCTTAAAACAAAACCGCATAAGTCCTAATTCGCAACTCTCATATAACCAACACTTCATATAATTTCTAAGAGATATCAAACATATCGCAATCTCATAATATCCCAAGCTCAATAATTGTATCGCACTTCATAGAATTTCAATAATCATAGCGCAATTCATTCCATACTCAATTCAAGAGGCTTCGGCTAGGCAGGCTGGCATGCATCGATCAAGGATCAAGTTTTATAAAAATTTGTTATAGTTTAGGTTTTTAATAAGTACCTAGTTCTCAATAACCTTGGCTCTTATACCAATCTGTAACACCCTCAAAATTTGGTACAGCGGAAGACTTAATCAAGCTTTCGGGGTGCTACTGGATTGGTACACAACACAAGTATAGGAAAACAAGATAGCATAACACGTTCACAAAGCAATCCCATATTTCGTTATTTTGTTACATTTATTTGAAATATTAAAATTAAGGCCCAAAATAAATCATAAGGTAGGTCCACAATTATTATCAGAGTTCTAGAATAATCATCCAACCATGCCCCTTCTGCCAAGCCTTCAAGAAACAAGCAATCCAAGCATCATCTTAGTTACTTGAGAAAACATGCTAAAAAGGTTAGCTAACGCTGGTGAGTTCATAGGTTTAATCATAAATTCAGTAGTGGACCTGGTTGAGTTTATTTGCTATGTGAAACTAAGGCAGATATACAATAAACATTCCAAACACATTCCAACAACATTCCTTCCAATAACACAAATGAGATCTCAGCAGGGCCCCAAGCGACTCTAGCCAGGTACCACGGCCATAGCAAAGCACAATTCGATGCTACCCTGGTCTAGGTCGGAGTAGATATCTATTCTTAGCTAGGTTTCGTAAGCAAAGGATTGCTACCCTAGTCTAAGTAAACATCTACCACATATCTATCCTTTACTAGTCAACAAATAAGCAAATCAAAAAGTAAAAGCAGATCCAAGAAAATAGTACCATGCTTTCTCACCCCAATTTAGATAAAACATAGTTAAAAATGGGGCTATGAAACTCAACTCGATCAAGCAAAGCACAAATAACCGATAGCAAAAGCATATAAGCAGCTAACACATCTCGACAACTGCTGACTCGGCACAACCTATTAATATAGATCCATCTTTAATACATTTTCCAATTTCAATATTTTCTATCCTGAATATATTCTATTTCTATTTCCAAAAATATCTCGTTCTCAAATTAGTTATAAGCGTTTGGTATCATCGTGTGAGGTGTCGACTCAATAAGACTCCAATGAATGCACTATGTTACAAGCAATGCACAACTCAACAATAACATGCAACCTCTATGTGATAAGCTTTATAGTTTAATAAGTTTCAAAATAAATCGTTAGGACTTATCGAATTCGTCAACTCGATAAACACAACTATTTATTTATTTCACTTATTATTCCAAAAACTAATAACAACCTAACGAGTCATAAGGATAAATTGTTCATTAATAGATTTGCCCGATGTACATAGCGGGCTCTTATTGGATTCGTCAACCCAATAAGTCCTATATCTACGTGGGTTAAACATATTAATGTCAAGTCATCCGTAACCCATGCATATTCCAAAATGATCATTAAATACCCATTAATGACGTATTTAGGTAACCATGCCCTCGAAAAATTTAATAACTCGTTATTATAAAACCTTTCCAATTTTAAGTCGTTAGTTCCCTTTTTTTTAAATATCGAATAACAAGTTGTATCTTGTTATTAAATATTTAACACAAGAACTTATTAATAGTTTTATTTTCTAGTTTATATATACACATGTTTATATATCGCGTCAAGTTTTCAATTTACATTTCGAGTTATTATCCGTCTCGATTTTACAAGTCCGAGTCATGACTTTTGGCTTTTATATGTCATATTGTCCAATAATAAATATAAGTCCATGTTACGGCGTTGTGAGAGTCAACTGAGACTAAAAAGTCACGGTAACACCGACGTTGCACAAAGCTCACATATATAATATTTCAATGTCCAAATAAATTTTCTCACTCGTTACCGACCCTAAACCTACGGCTCGGCAACGTATCCACATTTTCAATCAACCTCCATTTTAATTCACCATCAACTCCGTCCCATTCAACATCAAACTACAATCGAAACCGATGCCGAGACCCTAATGGTCTCGGCTTAGCCACGGCTAACCCAAACGGACCCTAGTGGTCCTTGGCTCCGTCTCGGTCTCATCCATAACTTACCATACCGGACCTCTTGGTCCCGGTTACTCCCAACAACAACAATAACAACAAAAACCAATCCCGCGACAACCAAAACCCGGACCCATTTGGTCCTTGGGGTTCTCGGTTCCAACCCTACACGACCCAACCGGACCCTAGTGGTCGTGGTAGGTTTCCAACACCATCAATCCTCCATTTCAAATCTCAATCCGCAACAAATTCATACAAACAAAAAATAAAATGCACATAACACAACATGACACACACGATACAAACTCGTTTTATTTTCATTTTATTCCTTTAAAACTCGTTTTTATATCGTTTATCCCACTTAACCCAAACCAATCAGATGAAACGAGACCCGAGGGTCACCAAATGAGTGTGCAACTCGTTTTCCTCACCTTCTTTCTTCCTTATCTACACTTGAAATGACGAGACACAACAAAGAGGCGCGTTTGGGGTTGTTTGGGTGGCGGTATGGTGGAGATAGGGCAAGTATGTATACTAAAATATATAGGAGAGAACTGTGAGCCTTTTGGTGGTGGTGGTAGCGGTTCACACACGGCGAGGAGGCGGCGTGGGGTGGTGGAGCGGCGGTGGTACAAGGTGGGTAGAGAGAGAAAGTTTATTAGGGTTTTGAGGTGAAAGAGATGAAATGGGTGTGTGTGTATGTGAGTGGGTTTTTATATTTTTTAGGTGGGGAGTTGTGTGTAAATTATTTTTTGATTGGGGAGCGCCGGCTAGCACAAAACCACGAGGACCCAAGTCGTTATTTTTATTAACTTTCCCGATTTATTACTTAACGGGTCGTAAATTTTATTAGTTGTGACCGGCAACGTTTATAATATGCGCCATTGTTCTTAATTATCTCTTTCCGTAAATTTTGATTATTAACACGTCTATTTCCACTTAACGAGTTTAATGTTACTATTTCTCATGCTTTTAGGTTTTTGTTGTGCCGACTCGAGTAGTGCCTAACATTACGGATCATAATTCATATCCTAACTCATTCAATAACACAATCATTCACGAAATCAAGTTAACGATACCAAGTCAAATCATCATAATTCCAAAATAGCTCCTACAGGCCTTCTACTCGTTTTAACTAACGTAATGCGGTACTTAAAAGGGCTCCCTAACTTGCCAGTTATCACAGTTATCCACCAATGTTATTAACTTGAATATTTGGGTATGCAATTTCTTCTTTAACAGGCCTACCATCCCCATACTGGTATGTAGCACCTTTAAAGGCTAAAACAAAACAGCTGGATAAATTATGCTAGTTTGCCTTTTACCAATTTTTACGGTAATTAGTCTAGCTTCTAATTTAGTAACTCATATACATGTTCCAGTTAAGCAAAAGTCATGTTTGTTACAAAAGAATTCATTCACCAAATGAGGGTAATGAAATCTTTATGGAAAATAAGATGTGCAATTCTTTGCTATGAGTTACATTAGAATTTAGACAGTTCAAATGTTCGTATTATACCTTTCTCATTCATGAAAAGGAATAAGATTGAGTCTCATTCTTCTCCCATGGAAAATGGACTTTGTTTGTCTTTTTAGTAAATTTTTCTCGATCAAACATTTGTTTGAAAGCAGAATGGATCAATTTACTAATAAAAAACTAAACCACGTTTACGGTTAAATGTTGCATTAATACATTCAAAAGTATTACAAAATTCAATTTTAGTATTTTCGATAATTAACCTTTTCAAGAAAATTAAATATCCATGGTTCATAAACATATAACCATTTGATTTTCACTGAAAACTAGGATCCAAATGGACATAGTTTCATCACATCAGTTGATCTGATAGGAATGAAAGTATTCAAAATGATACTAGTCGAACCTTAATTGCCAATTTTCAAATTGCAACTCCTAGATTTATGGGATTTACATATTTCCAACAACAGTTCCAATGTAAGCATGTTTTATCCCCATCTTATGCCTTGAGTTGCTAGTTCTCACTACAAAACTCAATTAAGTTGTCCAACTTAAGAAACGCAAAATCATCCATGCTCGGTCTCACGACACGTGTATATTTTACCCTTTGATTACGATCTAGCTCACGTTCTCACGTAACATAAATGGTAATCTCGGTGTTTCGTTTCATTGGATGGCATATAACTTAAATTAAGGGTAATATTTTGATTTTGGTGTTAAATCAACTATGTACAAAGATGTCATGCATTTATCTTTGTAGCATAAGGTTTTATTAATACATTTATATTCTTGTTTTAATGTTTAAGCTTTTAATCATCAAACTTTAATCGAGGTATTGGTTACACTTCTTATAAAAATATGTAACGTATTGGTTTCACATACACATCAAACTAAACACAAAGAAGGCGCATAAAGAGTTCTAGAGAGAAAGTTAGAGGTCTAGGGAACTTTAGTGAGAGAAAGAAAATCTTATTATGAGCTCCAACTCTACCTTGGAAGGTAGAGAGTATTTATAGTCTTACAATAAAACGCCACACAACGGTGTGGATCGTGCATACAGATGGGTAAAGACCCGTCTGTCTCCACGGTGTTACTAAAACTAAATACTACTTAACTTATAATAATCTACGACTACGAGCTTTCTAACGATTACATATACTTGAGGTGACCGACTCTTTAATATCTGTAATTTCTAATTCCTAACAATCTCCCCCTAAGGGAGGACACCCAAGATCACCTCAAACATACATTGAATACAAACAAATTTTACATAAAGATTGTTCTTGCATTCTTGATGTAGTACTTTGCTCAAGTTCATAGTCATCGATTCTTCTCATTTCATGTTTGGTTAATCCAAGTGGAGGTCCTTTCTCGATCCACGTGATAATAATTTTGAGCCGACTTTTGAGATCATCGCGAAATATCAATCTCGACTCATCCATTGTGGTGTTGGTATTATGTGATGTTGTGACATACGGACCGACATGCTCACATTCGGATCATGAAATATTCTCATCGAGTAGCGTGCTTTTGTTGATTCATGATATTGGCGGCAGAAAGCGAAGCATGGAGTGAAAATATCGAGTCATTGATGCACTAATCATGATTTCTTTTGATATAAATGTGTTGAGTGAGCATGCGGCTATGGATTGACCGCTTCATTCGATCACCAGAAACGTGGGGCGACCGCAAACAACAGCTAGCAATAAATCACACGAAAGTGTCTTTGATCACTTTTGTTGAATCGAGGTACACGCCCACGGTTCCCCATTGATCGATTACAAGCTTCGCCTGTGATCGGTAGGATTCCTAAGAATCTCCTTGATGTGGTTTCGTTGTGCTCTAGATGTTCTCAAACCGAACGTCTCAAAGAAGACAACACAGAGTGAGTGAACCAAATAATAGAGATTCACCGATTGATGAAAAGATATTTGAAAAACAATCGTGTATTGCTCAATAGAAATTGTTTTTGCAATACAACGAAGGTTTTAATGAAAATCAATTATCAATCATAAAACACCTTTAATTTGAAATATTCGTACACGGTTGATGTGCTAAAGAAAAGAGTTTTAAGCACAATGACCGGTTTTCAAAGGTATCCGTCAATCCATAACTCGAACTGTGATTGATTCAAAAGATTGAATCGCTCCATTGTTTCATTCGGTTGTCACATGGTTGATCTATTGAATAGATCTCACATGCCACCTACTAGGAGCTTGTTTGATGTTGGCTCGTAAGGCTTTCCATCTTCATTGTGAATATTTTTACATATCACTCGGATGTTCTAGCAATACCACAAGGATAATGTGGGACTCAAGATATAATCTCTTTTCCACATTGTGTGAAACAGAGAGTCTTCATTGAATGTGTCCTAATGAGATTTATGGATGATCTCGTGGCTCTAGACTCAATTTGTGCATATTTGGATCCTGTATCGGAGACTAGGGAGGTTCTCCTTTCAATATCATCAATCTCTAAGAGAAAGTCGATAGATAATGTCGGTTCTCGGTGAGAATGAAACAAGTCCTTTTAAGAGGAACTTGAGTGGTTTGGGAAGTTGAAGTGCGATGCGTCCGGGTCCATGACGTCTTGTCTTCAATACCGATGTTACCTTGATAACCACCAAGAGCATATGAATTGAACCCGATTCCGCCTAAGGTTGAATAAATGGAGGGCTATTTGTTTTCACCCTTTTCTCATTCAATTCTTTTAATTCTTCAACCCCTTGTTGCTTACCGAGACTTCATGGCTAGAACCTTGTTGGGTTTATTCCAAAGACTAGCTCGCCTCACCGCACTCTTCCCATATCTCATTTTCTCCTTTTTTCAATGAACCTAAGGACTTCTACACTATCTAGTGGATAGTCCTGGGTAGATCCTCCGGTTCGGCCGATCATGGGAACACATACCTAACCTTATCATCCTTATATCACCATACATAAAGTAAAGTTGGTCGGTCTATTTGGTATTGTTCATCTGCTATAGAAACCAATTGAAAACCATTTAAAAATCAATCCAGATACTTGTGATATATTATCAAAGCATTTTGTACCTGAATTGTTTTTGATATTTTTAGAACAAGAACTGCCCCTAAACATGTGCATCGAGTGTTTGAAATCGTTTTGCACACGGAGGCAAGAGAAAGAATTAGCTTCTTGGATTACCATTTTCTAAAAAATATCAACATCACTTCCTAATCAAATCAAGTAGATAAAGCATTATGGGAAGGATGAGGTTTTCATAAGCTTGCTCCCCTCAATATGTGCATAGATATTTGAAAATTTTTTGCACATATTAGGAAAAGACGCACATTGAGATAAGTTGATCACGTTTCAAATATTTGTGGTTTAAGATAGATGCTCCCCCTTAACATGTGCATGGAAAATTTGAAATCATTTAGCACATGTGGAAGGAGAGCTTGTACATCCTTATAAAACCATTTACCAATTATCGGTTTAAATCCAATTTAAATCACAAATTCTCCCCGATCACAATTATCAAATCATTTGAGATTTGTGATCTCAGAGATTAAATTTAATTTGAAAGCTTTTAAGGAGAATTGTGACTTGATTATGAAAACGTTTTAAGCGATAAGGATCGGATTTTGAGACTTTAAACTCCATTGATTAAACATGCATGAATATCTTTTGAAAACAATTGAATGACAAATAACGTTTTAATTTAATTAAAATCATTCTCCCCTCAATCAATGACATAGGTTGTTGATTGAGAGAAAGATATTTTGACAAATAAGTCCGGATGATTATCAAAAATAGAGTCCGAGTTATTTTTCAAAGCGCTTAGTTTTCAAAGAGATAAATGTTTATAGAATCGAGCATTGAATTTCGAAAACATGATAAAGTATGGCTCTGTTCTTTCTTTAAAAGCGGGTTCTTGCTGAGATGACAATAAACCATAGTTTCTCTTTCTCCCAAAAATATTTTTTGATTTTTGAATTTTTTTTTTTTTTGAAAATTCGAACAACATCTAAAGTCCCGTATCATTCTTTGAATGACAGCATCAAGACCGTAGATATTATCGTATCGAGAAAAACATGACAAAATGACAATATTTTTTGAGGATTTTTCAAAATTTTCAAATTTTTATGGATTTTGAAAGTTTTATATTTTTCTATTTGATTTTTGAAGGTTTTATAATTTTGTATTTTGTTTTTCGAATAGATATATACAAGAGATAGAGGAAGGAAACCTTTTACTCCTCTTCTTCCTCTTGAAGACATTTGAGTGTTTCTAGTTGAAGGCTTTAAGGCCAAGTCGTGGAAGAATAAACTCAAACGTTCTCTAGGAAGAGCTTTGGTGAAGATGCACGCTAGCGGTATTCGGTCCTCACAAAGTAAAGTTCCACCACACCGTTTTCCACTTGTTCCTAATGAAATGATGTCAAATGTCGATGTGCTTCGCTCTTGAGTGTTGTACGTTGTTGCATGAGAGAGCAATAGCACTTTTATTATCACAAGACAGAGGATTTTGTTAAATTCAAAGCCATAGTCGATAATGGGATCTCATCCATAGGATTTGAGCACAACAAGATGACATGGCTATGTATTCAACCTCTTTAGAAATAGAAGTACTCATTTGCTTCTTTGAAGACCACTCACAAGCTTATCACCCAAAACCGAGCACCTCCGGACGTGCTCGACGAGTATCTTGACATCCCGCATGATCGTCTTCGTGATAGGTCATTAGTGACATACCGGTGTCCTTGGTGCCAAAGTCCCATATTGATGGTTCCTTGGAGATACCGAAGACCCGTTTAACCGCTTCAAGGTGCTTTTTTGTAGGCTTAGCACGGTATCTAGCACACAT
The DNA here is from genome assembly GCA_022545495.1 of Chrysanthemum lavandulifolium. Taxonomy (NCBI): domain Eukaryota; kingdom Viridiplantae; phylum Streptophyta; class Magnoliopsida; order Asterales; family Asteraceae; genus Chrysanthemum; species Chrysanthemum lavandulifolium. The sequence goes on from CM040243.1 coordinate 45,793,606, forward strand.
GCAAACAATGAACAAGATGTAAGGTCTACTAGCTGTGAGGTACATCGGGGATCCAATCATACTACGATATTTCGTTTGGTCTACCATGATCCCCGAGTGGTCCTCATCTAGTTTAGTTCGTTCAATCATGGGAGTGTCAACGAGGTCACTAGAATCGAATCCAAATTTCTTTAAGATCTCATTTGCATATTTAGATTGATTTATGAAAATGCCTTGGGACTTTGTGAAATTTGTAATCCCAAGAAAATGACATTTGTCCCATCATCGACATTTGAAATTTTGAACCCATTTCATTTGAAAACGGTCACACTCATTGGGGTCGGTCGAGGCAAAATGATATCATCAACATAAATTTGAGCGGAATTAAATGTTTGCTCGACTTTCGGTGAACAATGTAGGATCAACTCGCTCCTTTGCTAAATCCGGTAGATAGAAGAAACTTTGATAGCGTATCATACCATGCCCTTGGAGCTTGCTTTAAACCGTAAAGAGACTTCTTCAAACGATAAACATTAGTAAGATTCTCTTGATTCACAAATCCTTTCGGTTGGGCGGCGTGACGACTTCTTTAAGATCTCCGTTCGTAAATGTCACCTTTACATCCATCCGATAGACTACCATGTTCTTACCAAAGAAGATTAGCCAAAAGATTACGATTGCCTCGATTCGAGCAATCAAGTAAAATATTCTTCAAAGTCAATACCCTCCTCTCGACGGAATCCTTTAGCAACCAATCGAGCCTTGTTCTTTAAGACATCACCATGCTCATTAAGTTTCACTTTGAAGATCCATTTTAGAGCAATGATCATAGCACAACTGGAGCGGTAATAATTCCCATACATCAAGTCGATCAAACTCATGAATTTCTTCTTGCATGGCATTGAACCATTGTCTTCATTCATGGAAGTTTTAACATTTTTGGTTCGATCTTAGAGAGTACGGAGTTGAAGAAGCACCATAAGGCATCGGTTGCAAGTTGTTTCGTGTTGATACAGACAAGAGGGATTTCCAATGATGTTGTCTAATGGATGACCGTGAGTCCATTTTCTAAGGTGTTCATGTGGCGCTTGTTGATGGACTCGAGGTAGCGAGTCGATGTCTCAAGAAGATGGTTCGATGATGATTCAGAGCAAATATGTTTTCAAATGGAGCATCTTCGAGGTAGAAAAGGATTAACTTCATCATTGATGCGAAACAGTTCCATGATGTACATTCAAGATTGATGATTTGTTGATGAGGCGAGTGATCGCAGCAGCTTCTTGACTTAATGATATTGAGACCGTAGGATTGACTTCATTCTCGTGGGATATGAGCAACCTGTTAGGGAATTGACAGTTCAATAACACTTGGCTCATAGAGTTCATCAAACATAGGATCAAACAATTTCTTTAAATCATCTTCGGATGGAGGTACATATGGAGTTCTTGGAGAAGAATTTGGTACAAGGGATGAACCAATGGGACTGTTTTGAAGAGGGTCTGAATGGATTGTCCAGAGCCATTTGACCGATCACTCATCAAACGTGACGTAAATTGTTTCCATGATATTTCGTGTTCTCTTGTTGTAGATTCGGTATCCTTTTCTGCTTTGGTGCATAACCTAAAAATACTCCAATGTCTCGCTTTAGCTCTAAGTTTGCCTAAATCTTGGCCTCATTAGTTGGATAACACAATGCACCGAACACACGAAGGAATGAAAGATTAGGTTTTCTCGTTGTGGACAAGTTCATATGGAGTTTTCCATGAGCGGTGTGAATCAGGGATCGATTTTGGGTGTAGCATGCATGGCGATGGCTTCACCACGAGAAACATTGGAACTTTTGAGTAAATCGGTATTGTCCTTGCGGCTTCCACAAGAGTTCGATTTCGTCTTTCAACTACACCGTTACATTGAGGAGTTCGAGGAACACTTCTTTGATGACCGATTCCAATACTTTCATAAAACTCACTAAGTTGTTGTTAACAAACCCGGTTCCATTGTCTGTTCGATGATTCTTACCGCTTTGTTAAGACGAACTGCATTGCTTGATGAGTTTGATGATGATATCTCGAGTTTCATCCTTTATCTTTAAGAACTTTACCGGTGAATCTAGAGAAATCATCAACCACAACTAACACCTATTTCTTCCCAAAGATATTCTGACTCTCATGGGTCCACATAAGTCCATGTGAATTGTATGAAGAATTCCTATGACAGAGTTAGTAGGTTTGGGTTTATGGGCATACTTCTTGCTTTTTCCTAATTGGCATGCTGAACAAAGATGATCCTTTTCATACTTAAGTATAAGTAAACCTACAACTAAGTCCTTTCTAGAGAGATCATTGATGGTGCCGAAGTTCAAGTGATTGAGACGACGATGCCATAACCATGATTTTGTTTTAGAAGCCTTTGACAACAAGCAAATTGGAGAAGACTTCATCATATCTTCGATAGAGATGGTGTAAGATTTGAACCACGTGAACCTCTTAAAAGTTCCTTACCATCAAGTTCTCTAACGAAACAAGTATGTTTTCTCAAGGCTACTTCTAGATCGTAATCGCAGAATTGACCAACAGAGAACAAAGTTATGACCAAGACCTTCTACATAATATACTATGGAGATAACGCTTTTACCAACAACATAATCTCCATAACCCATAATTGCACGAAATGATCATTCCCGAATCTAATCGTCACGATTAATTTGCTCACGGTTCATGAGCTGCGACCGTCGCCAATCATATGCTTGGAACAAACTGAATCCGGTACCACATAACGATTTGAACGATCTGCAGTTGAACACAAACAAGAATGGATAATCGGATAATTGGGATCCCCATGCAAGAATGGGTTCCATTTGGTTAGTAACAATGGTTAGAACACCACATCGTAAATAAAGCATTCATATCGAAATTAAGGCAATGGAATCAATATGAATAGATGCGGTACTAGTGTTCAGATTTGCCTCTTCAAAGTGTGCTCACTTTTTAAGGAATAGTTCTACCAAGAGGCATCCATTTTCTAGTGGGCGTTTCTGATTAACCTTATGGCCCACATGTATCCATTGATAACCTATCTTACTAAATGTTCTTCCTGTGGGCTTCCACTGTTTTCTAACTTTCTTTTGCCTCTGCCTTTCAGCTTTTTTAACATGATTTTTTGCATTAGCAATATTAACTGGGGTATGACAGCATTAGACAAAACATTCACACCACATTCATGATTAAAGACATAATTCAAGCAGACATCATTACAAGGTTTGCAAATAGTATCAGAATTTGAATTAATTACACGATTCGTTTTATTCGACTCAAGCTTAAAGTTCCTAGGTTGGTCTTCTACTCTCTTCCAATGCACATTCTTAGCTTGCGAGGTCCTATCATTCCTTGTATTGTCTTGAGACTTTGACATGCTTGCTTTAATGTCACTGATTACTCCTGTAGAGGGAATGGGAACATTAGTTGGTTTTGCTACTCTTTGCATCTCCTATTTAGATGTGCTGGGATCTTTGAAAGCGTATCCAGTGGATAGAAGAAACTTTGAAAGCGTATCATACCATGCCCTTGGAGCTTGTTTTAAACCGTAAAGATCCTTCTTTAGACGATAAACGTGAGTAGGATGCTCGGATTCACAAAGCCTTCAAAGTTGGGCGACATAGACGACTTCTTTAAGATCTCCGCTCGTAAATGCCGTCTTTACGTCCATCCGATATACTATCATGTTCTTACTAGTTGCATTAGCCAAGAAGATTACGATTGCTTCGATCACGAGCAAGCTGGAGCAAACGATTCCTCAAAGTCAATTCCTCCTCTTGACGATAACCTTTAGCAACCAATCGAGCCTTGTTCTTTAACACATCACCATGCTCATCAAGTTTTACTTTGAAGATCCATTTTAGAGCAATGATCATAGCACAACTGAGCGGTTCTAATTCCCATACATCAAGTCGATGAAACTCATGAATTTCTTCTTGCATGGCATTGAACCACCGTCTTCATCCATGGCGGTTTAACATCCTTTGGTTCGATCTTAGATAGCACGAGTTGAAGAAGCACCACAAGGCATCGGTTGCAAGTTGTTTTCGTGTTGATATTGGACGAGAGGATTTCTAATGATGTTGTCTAATGAATGATCATGAGTCCATTTTCGAGGTGTTCGTGTAGAAGTGGTTGGGGACTAAAGTAGCGAGTTGATGTCTTCAAGAAGATGGTTCGATGAAGATTCGAGAGCAAATATGTTTTCAAATGGAGCATCTTCAGTAGTAGCAAAGGGAATATCTTCATTGTTGATACCAGAAACAGATCCATGATGCACATTCAAAGATGGATGATTTGTCGATGAGATAGAGTGATCAGCAGCAGGCGCTTCTTGGCATAATGATATTAAGATAGAAGGATTGACTTCATTCACAGGAACATGAGCAGCCTCTGTTGTAGGAGTTGATAGTTCATTAGCACTTGGCTCATACTGTTCATCAAACATAGGATCAAACAATTTCTTTAGATCATCTTCAGATGGAGGTACATATGGAGTTTCTTGAGAAGAGTTTGGAACAAGGATGAACCAATTGAATTTTTTGAAGTGCGGGTCCAGGCTCGAATTGTCCAGATCGATTTGACCGTCGACTCATCAAACGTAACGTGAATTGTTTCCATGATATTTCGGGTTCTTTTGTTGTAGATTCGGTATCCCTTTGTTTGGTGCATACCACAAATACTCCAATGTCTCGCTTTAGCTCTAAGTTTGCCTAAGTCTTGTCCTTCATTAGTTGGACAACACAATGCTCCAAACACACGAAGGAAAGAAAGATTAGGTTTTCATTGTGGACAAGTTCATATGGTGTCTTTCCATGAACAATGTGAATCGTGGAACGATTTTGTGTGTAGCATGCGGTGGCAATAGCTTCATTTCGAGAAACATTGGAACCTTTGAGTAAATCAAGATTGTTCTAGCGGCTTCCACAAGGGTTCGATTTCGTCTTTCAACTACACCGTTCGCTTGAGGAGTTCGTGGAACACTTCTTTGATGGCTAATTCCAATGCTTTCATAAAAGTCACTAAGTTGTTTGTTAACAAACTCGGTTCCATTATCTGTTCGGATGATTCTTACAGCTTTGTTAAGTCTAACTGCAATGTTTGATGAGTTTGATGATGATTTGAGAGTTTCATCCTTTGTCCTTAAGAACTTGACCCAGGTGAATCTAGAGTAGTCATCAACCACAACCAACACATATTTCTTACCAAAGATGTTTTGTACTCTCATTGTGTGACAACTCGCAATTTCAGGTCATTTCTCAAGTTCACAATTTCAACATTTATCGTAAACCAGGTTTACGTGTTCCAAATTCGCGTAACCTTAAAGGTTTAGCGGCGAATTCCTGATCATAACATCACGAACATTTCATATGGACTAAGTTTAGTCTACATTTCATTAACATCATTTGCATCACGTTAGTTCATTCATGACATTGCATTTCACCTGAATCGCGTAAATTTTATATTAAATAAACGTTATCGCGTGAATAATTATTTTGAATATTTAATCCGTTATTTCTAAAAATGATCCCGATATATTTTTATACTTACATTAGTTTATAAAAACTATATTTTGAGTTTTCCTAGTGTTTTAAATTTATTTGGTATATAAATCGTCAAATTTATATTGTTACGACGTTTTTCTTAAAAACTGCACGATAATTATTATAGCACTCAAATTTTACAAGGAATGTATTTTTACAATTTTTATGATCTCATTACATTCTATTTTGATCTATTAAAAGTTACTTTCACCTAAAATTTCCTTAAATTCACTAATGTATATAAAACCTACAAGTTACATTTTACTTATACATTATACTTACATTTTAATTATACACATGCTATAAAAGAAAAAAAAATATATATATATGTGAAACATGATCCCCCAAATCCGGTCCAAGGGGGGAGGGATAGTCAAGTGGTAGATTTTTTCCTACAAAACCAAATCTATACATTTCCTTCATTTATTCAATCACATAATTCACAAGTCAATAAAATTTTTCCTTCTCTCTTTGTTCTTCACTCCAAACCGGTTATCATCAAGAGCTACAAGGGATCATCATTTTTTTCTCAAGCACAAGTAATTTCAATCTAGAACACACTCTTATTTAGGTTTTGAAATAAAAACCTAGGGTGTTTAGGCTAACCTTGTTCTTTGCACCTCATCATATTAACTTGTAAGCATATCATTTATATTTTCATATCTCCTTTTCATTTCATAAGTATCTCTTCATTTTTGGAGCAAGCATGCATGATTTGTGTTGTTTATACCATTTTACATGATTTTTAGAAATATATATATATAAGGTCATCCTATAATTATCCCTTGGTATACTTTGGTCTTGATGATGTTTAGGAACCCATGACACCCTAAGAAGGTGTATGGTAGGATTAGATTAGCTTTGGAGTTGATTTGAAGGATTGGAATAGGTTTAGTACGAGAAAACTATTTTCGACAAGTATATAAAGTGTTCTGTCCTTGTTTTGTTTTTCTCGGAAAATCCGACAGTGAGCACGAAATTTTGGCCTTGATATTTAGAAAATATACTTTAAAACGAATCCGTGGCGGCAGAACGGATTAAAGCGGAGTTATAACGAAGAAGTTATGAATTTTTCAAGTTTGACGACGAAATATATTTTTTTCTGAAAATTCAGCAACATGTTTTTACTTTGTACGAGTCAAAAAGCGAGCCTTAAGCTTCACAAATTATTTCGACTTGTCAAAAATATATTAGTATACTTTGATACGAAGCTAAGGACATATTATCGTGAAAGCGGTTTGAAGCGACAAAGATATGCACGTTTTCATAAAATTGCCGTAACTATTATTTTCAGCAAAACTATATTATTTTTACGAGACAAGTGTTACGGTAGCTGAAACGTCCATGTTGAGGGCTGTTTTTAACCATGATGTGGAACTTTTTGGAATGAAATGTCTTCTAATAAAATCAAGATCACCGAGCATATTTTTCAAAACAATCGACCGTTTGTATAGCGGAGTTTTAATAAATTAATTACGGATGTTTAAAATTGGCCGAAACTCACTTTTTACACAACAATTAGACAAAATCACCATCTTTAACCCTCATTATCTTTATGTTCGATACCTCGATGACGAAAACTCATGAACTGAAACTTTTAGATTTCGATACAAACTTTCCAAAACCGTCGAGTTCGTTTCCTAACGTGCGACGTACACCATTTTACGACTAGTTTTTCGGAGCCATTTTTGTCACTTTCATGAAATTTCCAACGACATTATTTTACGACGAAAAGTGAAAATTTCACTATAAAACATTAAGAAACCATTGTAGGATGACATTTTGACGTAAATACTTGTAAAGTGATTTTCGAAGGGTCAAGACGTCAAAAGAGTATTTTTCTACGATAAGTATTATTTTCAAAACCATGAATGGTATAAATAACATACGTAATGCATGCATAGCATAACATTACATTGCAACTCATTACATATCATATCATTCGTAATAGGTCCAGTTAAAGTATCACGCTATACCTCGGTGTACTCACTCTTGTCATCATACCGGTTTACCAAGTGAGTTTTCATAGCCCGTTTTACAAGTTTTACATTATTTCAAACCTACGGGAGAATACATTGCACAACATTTTATTACGATACCAAGTATGTTAAATTCATTTACATTGCTTGAGTTACAACGTTGCTGATTAAAGTCCCCACTTCAATGCATGAGCCGTTAATTTTCTAGAAGCGTGTGTGAGTGGATAGATCTATCGAGGGTGACACCTCCATCCGGGTTGGTGAATCCCAACTAGTCATACGGATGCATTTCATTCATAAACATTATTAGAGTTGTTTGGCAAGACACTCTGTTGGGGCATACATCGATTGAGCTTGGTATCATGCGCTTAAGCAATAGTAACATTTTACGTGACATAATTGTCATGCACGTAACATTTTATGTGACAAGATTGTCATACCAAGAATATTTTTACGTGACATGATTGTCATGCTCGATCTATACTTGCGTAGTCGTATAAAACATTTACATAAACCTATGATTTCACCAACATTATTGTTGACCGTTTAGCAATGTATTTTCGTGTAACGAGGCATTATCATCATGACATGGTTTAGGAACCACCTTTTGAGTCATGGCGTCGACTTACATCATTGTACATTATGGCACTTTCTTTCAAAACCATCGTTTGGACTTGTATTATATTTATATTTCCGCAAACTTTGTAAACTTTTGGGACCTATGTTGTAACTCGATTATTTTATTAAATCAAACGATGTATTTTCCAAACGACACTTTAGGTCGTTCAATATAACCTGATTGTGATGCTATGACATCAATCCCGTGAATTCCATTCCATTGCAAAACAGTAATTTGGGGTGTGACACATTGGTCCACACAAATCCATATGAAGGGTATGAAGAACTTCAGAATTGAGTTTGTAGGTTTAGGTTTGTGGGCATACTTTTGCTTTTACCCAATTGGCATCTTGAACAAAGATGATCCTTTTCATACTTTAGTCTAGGTAAACCTACAACTAAGTCCTTTCGGAAAGATCATTGATGGTGCCAAGTTCAAGTGATTGAGGCGACGATGCCATAACCATGACTTTGTTTTGAAGCCTTTGACAACAAGCAAATTGGAAAGACCTCATCATGTCATCCATAGAGATGGTGTAAAGATTTGAGCCACGATTTCCTTTTAGCGAGTTCCTTACCATTAAGTTCTCTAACAAAACAAGTATGTTTTCTCAAGGCTACTTCTAGATCGAATCACGAAATTGACCAACGAGAGAGCAGTTATGACCCGACCTTCCACATAGTATACTGGAGATGACACTATCACCAACAACGTAATCTCCATAACCCATGATTGCACCAAATGATCATTACCGAATCTAACGGTCCGGTGAATTTGCTCACGAAGTTCATGAGCATGACCGGTCTCGATCATATGCTTGGAACAACTGAGTCCGGTACCACGAGCGATTTGAGCGATCTGCGGTTGAACACGACAAGAATGTATAACTGGATAATTGGGATCCCATGCAAGAATTGGTTCCATTTGGTTAGTAACAATGGTTGGAACACCCACATCGAAAAAAAGCATTCATATCAAAAATTAAGGCCTTGGAATCGTTGTGAATAGATGCGGTACTAGTGTCTCAGATTAGCCCCTGCTCATAGTGTGCTCACTTCTTAAGGGAATAGTTCTACCGAGAGGCATCCATTTTCTAGTGGGCATTGTCGATTATTCTTATGACCAACGGTATCCAATAATAGCCTATCTTACTAAATGTTCTTCCCGTGGGTTTCCACTGTTTTCTAACTTTCTTTCGTTTTGCCTTTTGCCTTTTTAGCATGAATTTTAGCATTAACAACATTAATCGGACAATTAACATCATTAGGCAAAACATTAACACCACATTCATGATTAGAAATGCGAATTCAGCGGACATCAATACAAGGTTTGCAAATAGTATCGAATTGAATTAATTACAAGACGCCTATGGCTAATACTAGAATCAACACGATTCGTTTTATTCGATTCAAGCTTAAAGTTCCTAGATTGTTCTTCTACTCTTTTCGGTGCACATTCTTAGCTAGCGAGGTCCTATCATTCCTTGTATTGTCTTGAGACTTTGACTGCGCCTTTAATGTCACCGATTACTCTGTAGAGGGAATGGGAATATTAGTTGGTTTTACTATTCTTTGCATCACCTTTTAGATGTCTTTGGGATCGAACTACATCCGAGCACACTAAAGTTCACTTTCTTAAAACTAGAAGTCTGGGATTTGTACTCCTAGAAGGCACACTTGAGTTCTCTTTCATAGCATTGACAGATCTGAAATTTGAACTACTTAAAGGCACACTAAGGTTCACATTCAAGACATTGGGCATCGAATGAATATCATACTTGGCAATAGGCATCGAACATGGAATCAAAGGATTAACTCTCTCACCTAAGGACTTTGGGCATATTGTGATCAAGCATTCTAGGATTTCTTGAGATCGTTTGGCATATAGGCATGCATGTCCAATTGCATTATCATGAGGTTTCTCTAACTTATCCTTTTCAACAATCTCACGCAGACATTCTAGGCAATCCTTAAGGGATGAGTAGTATGTTTGAACAACAAGTTTGTTGTTCACGAGATGAGGAGGGACATATTTAATGAGAAAGCATATTTATTACAAGAGTGAACCTTTGATACACCATTCTCCCCATTGGTCATTGGCATTTTCCCTTTTACGACTCTTGATTCTCAATTTCCTTTTGCAATGAAGATATTTGTTCGTTATTTTTGTTACGAGTGACCTTTATTGATTCAAATAACTCATGGAAATGACGTTTAACCTTTTCATTTTCTTCTAGAAAACTTTCGTTTTCCTTTTGTAATGCATTTACTAGGTTTTGAAGATGAAACGTTTGAGAATTACGAGAATCTAAAGGAGGAGGCATTTGGGAGCCTATCATATTGTTCGTTTGACCCTTTAATTGAGAGATTTTGGCTTTCAACTTTACGATCGTGTTGCATCGAGCTTGAATCTGCTCATCACATTTGTTAATTTGAAAACGCATCAAACTCGGAGCATCCGAGGATGTCTTGATATTTGAAGTTTTGACATTTTCTTTAAGATGTTGATATTTTAGTTGTAAATTAAAATTCTCACTTCTAGTTTAGAAAAATGTTTAACCAAATTGTCGTGATCATCGGTTCAATTTTCTCGTTTAGTTCGAATTAGTTTTTTCAAGCTCAATGACACGATCATGGGAGACTTTCGAGGCAACCGATAATTCATGAAATTTGGAAGCATTAATGGAACAATTTGTAGCGTTGAAAACACATCTTGAGCAATACATTCGTAAATCGGGTTCTTATTTAGTGTATGCAAGTTCTTCCTATCAATCTCATTATATTTTAGTGCTCGCTCATAGTCACTAACCTCAACTATCATTGCATCAAATTCCTTTTCCATTCCCTTAATATCGGTTTCTATCCCTTTTAAGACTCTCAAAGTGATCTTTTAGAAGTTTAAAGAAAGGCATGACCTCGATTAAATAACATTCTTTCATTTGCTCAAAACCCTTTCTCCTTCCGTTATACCATTGGTGTGATCCTTTTCTTGCAAGTTTTCTCAAAATCAACAAATAGTTGAAATATAACATATTGGCTAATTAAGGTCTTGCTTTTAGTGGCAATTGTTCCAGAACAAGATGCATTGGTGTATTAGGAGGATACACGATCGCTCTAGGCATTTTCCAAAGGGAGGGTTTGTTACAACAATATTTTCAACTTTACGCTTATCTAAATCCATTTTCCGAAAACTTGTTCGGGAGTCAACACTTTCTCGAGGCTTAAACATGTTCAAGGAAATCCAGGTTTTCCTTCTTGTAATCATGGGGTGTGATCTTTATTTTCTTCACTTCACATTTAGGATCATCTAATTTCTTGTTCATCTTTTCCTAGTGACTTCATCGATTTCTTATCTTCCTCGATTGCACTCAATGCAACTAGGTTTCGTCTAGGTTTAAGGATTTCATTGCCATCATAAAGAACCTTATGAGCATTTCTAGCCCTTTTAATGACCTCTGGATTTGGTTCCTCAACAAGGGAATGCTATGCTTATCGCTTAAGACTCTATGCTTAGTGATCATGTGAAGCGATCTGAATGGTGTTCCTTGTATGTACAACTTGTTTTCAAGTTTGTTTTTCAAAGTTTTCGATTAGAAAAATCTTTCAAGAATTTTGATTCCTTTGCATTAAATTCTTGCTAAGCATTTTCACATTTTCTTGAAGTTCTTGTTTTGCTTAGCGGTTTAGAAAGCTTTTCTTGCAAGGAATTTAACTCTTGTTTTAATACTTCTTCTCGAAAATTACTTTTCTAATGATTGTACTCACTTGGTCATCCATTTCCTGCTCATGAGAGGTCAACTCAAATTTTGCACGTTGTTCATAGATAGCAACACGTTCTTTATAGGCATTTAGTTCAGAAATTACAGAATCATCAGGGATACATGCAGTGAAATCCTCATCAAGATAGTCATCATTGATGCGAAGATGCATTACATGGTACAATCTTAATTTCACTTTGATTCACATATTGATCGTGTGAGACGAGATTACTATTACTCATATTATCAATATCGAGTCGTAAGTCTCAAAAGATTGTACTTCATGATGCATCTTTGCTCACCAATATCATCATATAGTTTTAATACCTCGAAATGATTTTGTCTTTGGATGGTCCAGGTTGGTGGTGAAGAAGAGACCTTAGGAGAGACCATTGGAGAAATGCTTGCCATGAAAATTGTTTGTGTAGAGGGTCCATCATCAACAGCAGAATCGTATGCATCACAGTCAGCCACTTGAAAAGCATTCTAATGATTATGACCTATCTCTTGAATCAGCTATTCATCAACATCGGCATCATAAGTTTTGGCATTTCCTTCAGCAAGAAATAGTAACTCCTCTTCATCCAAAGTTGCTCCATTGTCTTGAGCTTGTACTAGCAACATCTTATCCACAAGTAATCGGCGATTCGTGGACGTTTGGAGATTTGTAGTTCCTTGCAATGTGTCCTCACCACCACAGTTATAGCATTTGATCGGCTTAGCTTGACCTTGATTTACATTTCTTCCCGATTCGATTTGCGGATAACCCCTACCGGCTCCACCTCTTCCCCGATCATCTTGTCTTTCCTGAGCGGTTGCACAACAATCTTCCCATCTCGGCGGTAGCTTGATTGTGTGGGTTAGATCTCGTTACGAGGTTGTTGTTGGTTTGTGGGAGAATTCATGTTTTGACTTATCATAAGTGCTAGTTGATTGATGAAGTTGCCTATGCCTGCATCAGCATCAGCTTGTTTGAACATTGGATCAGGGATGAGTTTATGATTACCATTACCCAAAGGTACAACTTGAGAAGCTTTGGTTGTGATCCCAATATTAGAGTAAAAGGCAATTGAATCATTTGTTGAGCTTGCTTCTGTCTGAGCTTTGAACTAATCAAGAATTCTCTTTTCAAACATTGCATGCCTCTCATATTGAAGAAGGAAGGCATAGTTGCTCATAATTTGTATTCTTCAATCCTTTAGTGAGCTTCACGAGTAACAAATTTGTGCCATTCGGGATTCATGTTGTTTACAAACTTTGAGTTCGGTGAATGTTAGGCATAGTCATTCTGATGTTTCTCATGTCATTCACCAGCTTATGAAATCTCACATAGTACTCATAGACACTCTCATCTGGTTTCATCTTGAAGTGCTCAAATTCATCATACAGCTGCGATTCTCGGTCTTCAACAGTTAGCTCAGAACCAGAGAGAAGCATCTTGACATTATCCCATACGGCTTTAGCTTCAGTGTTGTGATTGATAAGCTTGTAGATGTCTTTAGGTAGACCTTGTAATATAATGTTGGAAGCTCGGATATCTGCATCGAATCTCTTTTTCTCCTTATCATCAAGCTCATCATACATTTTTGGTCTGTCCATTCCGTAAATAGGAGTTCCATCTTCATTAGTATCAAGTATATCTCTAGTAGTTTCAACTCGGTAGGGTCCTTCATCGATTGATTTGAGAATGTTAACCCCATTTTCTTTACCAAGACAGTACAATCTGATTCGTTGAGCCCAAGAGTCATAGTCAGTTCTGTCAAGCATGGGTGGACGAGTGTCTGATCCAGCAGCTTGAACATCCTCGCAATAGTGGATATGATAGTAGGAACGTTGGTAGACATGTTAACAGTTTATACGGATTTTATAACTCTATGATTAAACCGGAAATAGATTCTTTCACGGATTTTACTAAATCAAGAGAAAACCGTAAAAATCACCCAAGTCGCTAGAAGATAATGCACCAAGTCGCTAACACCTAATTCGCTATACCACCAAGTCGCTAAAGTCCCAAGTTGCTAAACAAATGCAAGTCGCTAAGTAGTAACTCGCTAAGCCTCAAGTCGCTAGCAAAATTTTGGAAGCAATTAGCTGACAAGTCGCTAAAGATTCAAGTCGCTAAAGAGCAACTCGCTCTGCACCAAGTCGCTAACACCAAGTCACTACCCGTAGTGGAGAGTCCACTACTTGTCTTGTTAGTTGCTAGGCCTAAGTCGCTAGCTCCAAAGCTGTAACTCGCTACAAAATTGCAAAGCAAGTCGCTACTAAGAAACAACTCCGTAGGTCAAGTCGCTAGCATGAAAAACAACATAAACATCACTTTTCAATCCAAAAACAACCCAACCAAGATGATTCAAGCTTACCAAATGAAAACCTAAACACTTGTGATGATTCTAAATATAAAAGTACTAACAAAATCCAAGCTTTAACACAAGAAATCAACCAAATGATGCACAAACCACTAAACTTTTTCAAACTCAAAAACCACCTAAAAACCACTAGAAATCCAAAGATGTGCAAGATATGATCTAACCATGGCTCTCTAATACCAATTGTAAGATATTGGATTTCATATACACATCATAACACAATCATACATAGGCGTATAGGAGATGAGTTTTAGAGATAAAGTTAGAGGTTTAGGGAACTTTAGTGAGAGAAAGAAAAATCTTATTATGAGCTCCAACTCTCTACCTTGGGTAGAGAGTATTTATAGTCTTACAATAAAACGCCACACAACAGGTGTGGATCGGGCATACGGTGGGTAAAGACCGGTCCTTCCTCCACGGTGTTGCTTAACTAAATACTACTTAACTTAAATGAACTACGACTACGAGCTTTCTAACGATTACATATACTTGAGGTGATCGACTCTTTAATACACGGAATTTCTAATTCCTAACGAGAACTAAATGCATTGGTGTATTGGGAGGATACACGATCGTGAAGGCATTTTCCTAAAGGGGTTTGTTACAACAAGATTCTCCTTTTGCTTATCTAAATCCTTTTCGAACACTTGTTTGGGTGTTAACAACGTCTCGAGGCTTAAACATGTTCAAGGAAATCCAATTCTCCTTCTTGTAATCATGGGGTGTGATATTTGTTTTCTTCTCTTTACATTTAGGATCATCTAATTTCTTGTTCATCTTTTCCCTAGTGACTTTATCGATTTCTTATCTTCCTCGGTGCACTCAACGCAACTAGGTTTCTGTCTAGGTTTAAGGATTTCATTGCCATCATAAAGAACCTTATGAGCATTTCTAGCCTTTTAATGACCTCGGATTTGGTTCCTCAACAAGGGGAATGCTATGCTTATCGCTTAAGACTCTATGCTTAGTGATTAAGTGAGCGATCTGAATGGTATTTCCTTGTACGCGTACAACTTATTTTCAAGCTTATTTTTCAAGGTTTTAGATTAGAAAAATCATTCAAAAGTTTTGATTCCTTAGCTTGAATTCTTGCTTAAGCATTTTAACATTTTCTTGAAGTTCTTGTTTTGCTTAGCGCTTTAGAAAGCTTTTCTTGTAAGGAGTTTAACTCTTGTTTTAATACTTCTTCTCTAAACCTACTTTTTCTAATAGTTGTCGCATTTGGTCATCCATTTCCTGCTCACGGGTGGTCAACTCAAATTTTGCACGTTGTTCATAAATAGCAACACGTTCTATATAGGCATTCATCAAAAACATAATCATTATTGACTGCATAAGATGCATCACTTGGTACAATCTCACTTTCACTTTGTTTCACATATTGATCATATGGGACAACATTGATATTACCCATATTTTAATATCGACTCAATAATTACAGTTGATTGTACCGTTATGTATCTTTTGCTCATCAACTTCATCGTATAATTTTAATACCTCGAAATGAGTTTGTCTTCGGATGGACCGACTTGTGGTGATGAAGAGACTTTAGGAGAGACCATTGGAGAAATGCTAGCCATGAAGATGGTTTGTGCGATGGGTTCTTCATCAACATCGAGTCATATGCATCAACGATAACGTCTAAAATGATCATGTTTTTAGTAGCGTTATTGTCGGTTTGTGCATGGTATTCGATATATTTACTCATAAGCTGTTGCAAAGTGCAAAATTGCGTGTTGTGTATGTATATGTAGCGGTATCGTGAATAATGAAGAAATGAAGTCTTTTATGCACATTTGGAAGATTCTCGAGGAAGGAAGTTGAGCTTGGAAGCTTTTGGACTCAATGATATGGAAGCATAGTGATTTCTAAGCATCTGACAGAAGGAAAGATCAAGTTTGGCTTTGGAAATCATCAACGTAAGCAAAGAATGAAGCGTATAGGAGAAAAGTCAACAAAAGTCAAAATAGCAAAACCCACCGATCGGTCGTAACTGAACGGATCCGGTGGGCAATTGGTCAAAGCAAAACCGATTCGGTCGGAGAAGAAACCGATCCGGTTTACGGCATTGCGATTACACAAATCGCATTTATTGTTGCCTTAACTCCCATAATCATTGGAGTCCGATCATTTCTTGATATTTACTTGGGAGAGCGTTTTTGGTCGATTAAGCAAGAACCTTTGGCTATATAAAGAACCTAGTACTAGTATACTAAGTGTGACACAACCAAAATAGTATTGGTTTACACCAAAACTAATACTAACCCTATTATTCAGCCCAAAAGCTTAGTACTTCTCAAAACGCCGAGAGCAAGGAGGAACCATTCTCATCCATTGTTTGGTAGTTTGGAGTTGTGCGGTGATCCTAGGTGATTGGGCGCGTGGTTGCTACAATCCATGATTTCTAATTCTTGTAATCACAAAAGTTTAGGTATTCTATGAAGTTGGGCTTTTTCATCGTTGGAGGTCAAAAACATGGGTTTTATACTTTAGACAAGTCCATTGACCAGGATTTCCCAAGTCAACATGAATTTTTTGGCTTTACATCAAGGGTATAATAGACCATTCACAATTTTAACATGCCATAGTTAAAATCTAACCCAACCTTCAACCCAGGGACCAAATGTGATTATGGCTACTAGTTGTTTCTTCCCTGATACGCTAGCATTTAATTTCGCGAACCAATAAACCCACCCAACAAACAACTTTACCAATCATAATAACACCTTATCCGAAGCGATCAACTGAAAATCAAAATCCGAATCTAAATCCTCATTTCGAACTCAAAAGACTAACCCACTTCCAACAATACCATGTCAATCGATCGTATTAGCAACATGCGGATATAGTGATCGATAACATTTTGAATCGGTTGCCTTTGTTCTCGGCGGTGAGAACCTCTAGTTTAGCGGGCGGAGGTCTAAGTGGACTTTGCTCACCGATGTCATAGTTGATGAGGATTTCTTTTATTATTTAACATATGATTTTGATGGGAGACTTGTTACTAGACTCTTAAATCGACATGGGTCCAATAAGAAAGTTTGTCTTCTCTGTAGAGCCAAGATCAATGCTTGGAATGAGCGACTTTCATTATGAAGAGATTCGTGATTGGCTTTTGTTTTGGCTCGGCATGGAATTGAGGAGGCGATTATTAAGCGGTATGGTGAGCGAGTTACGTTCCCAACCTAACTTTACTCTCATAGGGAGTTGAAACATCCGAACTTCATGTTTGTGCTATGGCTACTTTGGAATATTTTCATGGCTTTCCAAATCTATTGAGCTTAGAATTGATTAATGTCACATTTTTAACCGGTACAGTTTGGGAGTTTATTGTTGGTTGTCCCTCACTTGAGTCTCTTAAAATGAATCGTCCTACTACAAACGAGATGAGACTATGGGATATTGCAAAACTTAGGAATTTGAAGAAGTTAGATTTGTCATTCGGTCTTTATAATGTTGTGATGACAATCACAACATCCGATATCTTTCACGACAAGACTTCAAAATCTTGAGACCACTTACATTGGATTTTGATGATTGCAGTAAGAACAATTTGAGTTTTACACTTATAATTTTACAATGTTAAAGAAATGTGTATGATAATGAAATTTAATCTTTAAAACTTGTTGTAGTTGATACGGAAGCTAATTCTAGGATGAATGTGCCCTTTGTATCCACGATTAATCTTAAGTTGTCCGATGTCAATTTTGGGAATAGTGTTATGGTATCATTCATCATTGAAATGATTCGTGGATCTCCAAATTTGAAAATGATGGATACCGAGTAAGTGTATCTTGTAATGCATATGTATCAAATAAACATTAAGTAAATTGCCATGTTTGTGTATCTCAACACTATTTGATTTTTAGTTGCAAACACGCTTAGTGTTCTACCTTCGAAAAACTTTCAATGTTGTGAGCGGAAACACAATCGACCATGGGCGACTCTGATTGTGGTGTTTGAGCTTTTCCTAGATCGAGCATGAATTAACTTTAATAAAGTTTATACTTGCGTGTTCCGGTCGCTAAAGACAATCAATATCAAGCTCGGGGATAGGAGTCATGATGGGAATGAAAATATCGGGAAGAGCGGGAGTTGGCTAAGAAGTCTGTTGAAACTCCACCGAGCTTCCCAAAGCCGTGGTAGATTTCTTTTAGTGGTTGTAGTTTATGTATGGGTTGAATACCCTATGACAATTCATGTTGGAAAATAGTTTTGTATTTTGGTATTTTTATATGGTTTGCTTAAATTTAGCTTGTTCATATGTTGTTGTTTGTGCGTGTTGGAGGTGATGCAAGTTTGACATTTGAAAGTCAAACTTTCATTTAGCATTTCAATTTGATTGTAGAAAGTAAAGCGCATTTCGGTTTACTTTAGTTAGTCAACATTGAAAATAGTGAATAGCTATTTTCTATTTGCATTTTGACTTTGTAAAGTCAAAATTGCAAAACCATTAGTCAATATTTATTTGGGAGTTTATTGATATGTTTTAGAAGTTTGAGTTAACAAAGTCAAACTTCTAATGGTTTAATGTTGTTTAATTTTCAACTAAGTTTTAGTATCGTAACTTGGCAACTTGAGGGACAATTGTATATTTTAAAGTGATTATTAGGCGGGAGTTTTAAGTATGACAACGGCAACCAAGACAAATTCAGGGACCGAGTGTGAAAAAAAAGTCACTATTAGACCCTTGACCGTCTCTAACCTGAGACGCTATTTACTTGTGCACACGAACCGATAAACCCATCCACCACTTTTTCCACACACACACAATTTCCAATGGAAGATTTCCTGCTTTGAATGAACTCATGGAGATTCTTGGTTCATCAAGTTAAATGATCGTATGGCGGTGTGGTTTGAAGAAGAGGTGCTAAGAAGGGCTTTTGAAAAAGCTAGTTCGTCGGTGCATTGATCATCTAAGAGGGAATCATGAAGCGTAGGGAGTCGATTGAAGAGAGCGAAGCTTTGGGACCTCGGAAATATCGCTTATTGTTTGGATGCTGTGAGGAAAATACAGGTGAGCACACTAACTTGTTCAATTCATCTGATTCTTGGTCAAACCGTGAAGCTATTCGTTTCAACGAAGGTTATGTTAAGAAAATGGTGAGCATAATGACCGAATTTGGGTATTTCATGGGGTAGATAAATGGGGTCTTTTGGGTGCTAGTTTTGGAAATATAGGTTGGTAAAAAGGGTATGTAAATTGGATCTTTTGTTTGGTTGTTGGTCATGGTTTGATGTAGTTGTTTCTGATCTTGTAACCGACTATATTAATGATGAAATATCATCTAAGTTTTACGTATTTAATCTGTTATTGTATTGTGATATTGTGTGTATTGTTTCTAATTACTATCAGCAAAACCAAACTTCCCCTTGTATCAGCAAAACCAAACATCCCCTTTTATCAGCAAAAGTTATATCAGCAAAACCAAACACCCCCTTGTATCAACAAAACCAAAGGCAATGGTTTATAAATATGTGTTGAAAATGAAAATGCTTTAGGACTAAATCATAACGTATTGATAATGGTGTATTGTTTAGGAAGAAATTGGTATGGTGTTAGTGTTGACGAGTGTGGAACAACACGATGCCTCAAATTGTAAGATCTTGAATTTTGACTTACCCAAGTCAAACAAATTTATGAAATGCCACAAATTGTAACTTACTATTGTGGTATGACTTGGGTAAGTCAAACCTATTAAGAAATGCACAACGATTTCAAGCGGTTACAATGCACAACCAAACACTATTACTTACATAAGAACCCGATTTTTATTGATCGATTTCATGTTCACAACAACTACAAAGTTTCCTATCATCTAAACATACATTTAGCTAGACCCACAACTCTCCTATCATCCTTTTCCTTCCTTTCTTTGCTTTCCTTAAGATATTTAAACAACATTTCGGTTATAATCCTTTTCTCAAATCGTTAACCTTTGATAACACGATGTCGACCTCTTTCCTCTCCTTCTAACACCCAAACCCTTTTCATTTTGCGCCTTCTTTCCTCAACGGTCAACAAAGCCTCCCCTTATCGTTTGTGCCATTATTGTTTTTTTTTTTTTGCTTTGGGTAGAATGTGTGTTGCTTGTATTTTAGGGTTCAATGTTGTGTGTTGCGAATACTAATATGGTTGAAGGTTGGGTTAGATTTTAACTATGGCATGTTAAAATTGTGAATGGTCTATTATACCCTCGATGTAAAGCCGGAAAATTCATGTTGACTTTGGCAATCGCAGGTCGAGGACTTGTCAGAGTATAAACCCATGTTTTGGACCTCCAATGATGAAAAAGCCCAACTTTGGTTAATCGTGATGCGCAGTACAAGTTTAGGGATGAGCGGTGTATTTTACTCTATGTTTTATATATAATTGTCATGATAGTTAAATTCTGTCAATTCTCACGCGGAGCCGGTTCGCGGGGCCACCATGCGCTTCGTCTAACCCAAGCGTGTTCTTGTCTTATTTCGAGCCATTCGAGTTCTTTGAAGTATCCAGCTTGTGTCTCCATAAGCTCTGATCAAGAAAGTGCAGATTATTGTACGATCAATAGTCAATGAGGTTAGCATTATAGATGAGGAAAATTAATATAGTGGAAACTGAGAAGACGGGGGGGCCTAAACTGTGAGGGGTTCATATGTCAACACGTCAATGCAGTCGCGATTAAAAGGGCCCGTTAACATTAGGTATGTTTGCCTTTTTCATTTTTCAATATGCATTATGCATTATACAAATTAGTATTTGGTATTGCTCCGTTTGGATCTTAGTTGCCACAAGGTACATAGATTAAAAGAGTCAGTGAATCTGTCCGCATTATCTCTGAACTAAAAAATGCGGATCCAATGCAAATGAATGGAAGTAAGTAATATTTCATTTACAGGCATGTTCAGTCACCTGCTAAAAATATCTGGACATGCATGTTACAGATCTATTATCAGCATGGCCTTTGATATGTGGTGAGGAATAACAAGCTGGTGACGATATGCATACATTAACAAACACAAACTTGCTATAAACAAGCTAGTTAGAGACCCTTCTTGATAGTTGACCTTTTGTGGACCATTACCCATTACATTTTTGCTGTAAATTGAACTGCTAGTGCCATGTCTTTTATCATCAAAAGCTTAAAGCCATTGGCAACAAAGATCACATATAATGTACTGTGCGTGCACTTTTTGGTTTTGAATGGAAAGTACTACGTACTTTTGCGCTGCATGCCCTAAATCTACGACCAAAGTATCATTCTTTGCCACAAAAAGCCGAGCGAACACTGATGGATATTAGTCGGGACATGCCTGTACTATATCACCAAGCTGTCATTTGCATCTCAAATGGGTTGTAAAATAAGGTAGTTTACAGACACATTAAAAAGCCTCACTAAAATGAGCAAGTAAATGTGTCTGGGGATGGTAGTACCTTTATATAGTTACACTTGATAATAATTGTGTAAAATTTTAACTTGATCGCCACTGTTTTTAAAAATGTCACTGAAAGTTTGACATATGTGTGTCACTAGAAGACATGTTCACCCCAACATCATACGTAACTAACATGTAACTCTCTTACTCTCATTGTCTAGGACTAGCTAATCATACAAGATACTTACGTATAACGATTTTATGTAACTTATAAACGTGGTTAGGTCGTTGATAATGATACCATGCTCTTTTTATGATCCCTGTTTCCTTTAATCAAATCAGGTTACATCAAATAATCAGGTTAAACTTTGTATGCTATGGGTCCTCTTTCCTCATTAATCATCATATGAACTTTAAGCTTGAAAGAGTAGGATTACTTCAATTACATTCTAATTGTTTTAGTTAATCAAATCAAGTATCCAATAATTCAAACCAACTCTTCTTTCAAATCATTTCTATATCAAAACCACACCACTTAATTACCATCTCGATATGATATGAGAAGTTTGAGATGATACACTTCCTAGGCAATTAAGTAAAATGTAATCTATTAGAAAATTCATAAACATCCAACGCAAATTATGAAAGATGGCCAATCTGTATCAGGAAAAGTAAACTATTGTGAGATCGATGTCGACTAATCGAGTTTTCCTACAGCGATGGTGAAAGAAAACTATACAGAATATAGTGGTTTGGTTAAGACCGGGTGTTGTGGTCACTAAACCCACCACTTCCACATCAGCGCCAAATCACCATTTAACACACTAACAAATCCACCACCAAACAGGTGTTATGGTCACAGCCAAACAAAAAATATAAAAATACATAACTTTCAACAAACATACCCCACAATATAAATTTAAAAAAAAAAAAAAAAAAAAAATTGTCGGTAGTTTGCACTACCGAATCATAGCAAAATTATGCCCTTGGCGCGCGGTTTGGGATGGCTTCAATGGGGATGTCGCGTGAAAAGTGAAGGTGGTGGTGGTAGATACCCACGGTAGTGACCAGTCTAACAAGGGAGTATGTCATGATGTAATTGGTCAAAAAGAAATAATGAATACAAAAGGATTAGCTGAAAAATAAAATGTGGGTTGTCTGCCTATATCATAGATGTTTTTTTCCCTTTGTTTCTAGAGGAGGTGATCCGTAGCCACAATTTAACTGTATGTTTATCTATATATACATATCCTCTTGAAATATGTAGGTCCACTTCCTTTAAGTGCAAGTGTTTGTTTTCTGCCTCAATGCATCTCCATTATTATTATTATCATAGAGGATTCTATCGACATTTTGCACATTATTTGCAGCAAGAAGATCCTTTTGCGAAGCTAGATATGCGTAAAAGCTTATGCTAGCCTGTTATGGACAATCTGGACTTTGATCCTATTACCACAATGATCTTATACTAGCCATTTTTAAAGAAATATATAAAGTCTTGAATTTTGATGTAGAAAAAAGGTTGGACATATTCCTGTTTGATGGAAACGCGTTCCTCTTGGCCAAGTTTCCATTGAATGATGTTTGAAATTCGACATGGTTTTTGTTTCTTGTCATTACGAAGCAGCAGAAGGGTGTTTGGTTTCGTTTGTAAATGCAGAAAATAAAACAACAACGAGACTTGTTAAGCGTTGTATTATAAATTGAAGTATGAATTGATACAATTGCCTACACCGCCTCTCCTTATATATGATGTGAAGCGATACCATGAAGAGGTATAACGTTTCACGAATACTAATAGAGCCTATAGAGGCGTACATATTTTCTAAAGGACACAATGGTTTGCAGAAACCATATTGACCCATTTTGGCCCAAGCCCAATCGTTTTCCAGGCTTTGCCAAACAAACAACCTAAATACATATACGTTTCATCCTAAGTAATCTAAAAGTACATATTAACGTTTTAAAAAGCAAATATACAGAAGACTTTAAAACATTAAACTAACACTGTTTGCCTCAAATAATCTTAAAAATTACAGACATGGAACTTGAGCATTTTGGGTACTCTAGACTTGTTCGATTGGTAGTGTTACGCAAGAAAATGAAAAACAAAATAACTGTCCTTTAAAAAAAAAAATTTATTTCGTATTGCTGTTTTGAGTGTAGATTTACGCAACCATGATACTTGGGAACCTCATATGGCTTCGGTTAAGAGCATTCATCGTGTGTTCTCCTCTTATAGGTTATATTGATCAATGTTGATTGGGTTGGATGTCCAAGTACCGGTTGTTTCACGTCTTGGTGTTGTGTGTTTCTTGGTGATACATTATTGTTTTGGCCTTCGAAGCAACACCACAAAATTTCTCGTGAGGATGAATATAAAAATGTTGCTAATGTGGTTGTTGAGACTTTATGGATTTGACATTTGCTACCCAAGTTGCATGTTCCCTTATTTTTTGCCACTCTTGTTTACTGTAATAATGTTAGTGCGGTTTATATGTCTCCTAATCATGTTCAACATCATCGGATGAAGTACAATGAGATTTATATATACTTTGTTCATGAGCTTTGGGTTCTTTATTGTTGAAACATAATCCCACATGGATGGATTCAACGACTCTCCTTGGCCGTTAGTCGCCTTCTCGAGCCCTAGTAGACACATCAACAAAGAAAACCGTTAGGGTGGACCGGAGCCGTAGCCGGGGTCCCTCCGACGATCGAGTTAGTATCTTGTTGTGGCGTAGCAAAGATGTTATATGATGTGTGTGTAACGTGCGAGTTACCGTCCTGAGAAGAAGATCCAACCCTATATTTATAGGGCATGGATTAGGGTTTAGGTGTAGAGTGGGCGTGATCGGGCTGACCCATTCTGGCAGGTCCGGACCATCGTCAACATTTATATTTCTTTGCGCTACCAATATCTTGATTTCTTGAACAAGGGTCTTTCAATGCCGTATTTACAAAATTTCGGTCTAGTTTGAGATTCGAATTACCTCCGTTAAACAGGTGTTTAACTATGTATAATTGTGTATTAGTTCATCCGAATGCTTGCCCATTGATATGCTTCGTAACAATGAGATTTATTAGTTCATCCGAATTCTTGCCCATTGATATGCTTCGTAACCATATATATATTACTAATGGCTACCGTGCGTGGCGGCGATAAATATAGTTATATGTGTTTCTTACCGTTTAGTGAATTCGTTTCACAACACTTCGAATGTATATGTGTTAGTTGTAAGTGTTTGTTTGGGTTACCCAGTAACTTTCCGTAGCTTTCTCGCGACATCATTATTCCCGCATATAAATACCCTACTTAATCTCTTACGCGTCAAACACTCACTTGCAAAAGTATATGATTTTGACGAATCAAGATTATATTGATTGAAATAAAGGTTAAAGTTGTAAAAATTTGAATTAAAATAAAATAAACCCATTAAAAATATAAAAACTAAAACTCATAAAAATATATCAAAATTGATCTTTGAATTAAAAAGCGTAAAATTTTAGAAAATATGGTGAAATTAGATTATAAAAAAAATAAGTAGATAAAAGATATTTTAATTTAAAAATAAAGATGAATTTTAGTTGAGAAATGACATATGTCATTTTATAATTGGACTCTTTATCTTAATTTTTAATGGTTAGGAGTTAGGTTTGAGTTTGTTAGAAGTTAGAACTGCAGTTTGTTAAGAAATAATGGCATATAAATATCTCGTGATTGGGCTCCTTATCTTAATTTTTGGTTGAAAAATTCTTTCCATAATAAGCAAGTAAAAAATCAATTTTAAACTTTTAATTTTAGAATGCCTAAATGTATTATAAAGTAGTATAGATTAAGTTCGTTCAAGACTTCTACAAATAATAAATCAAGCTGTGTTCACTTTCGGTGCACTCAAGCTCCCGAGACCCCAAACCCCAGTATAGGGTCATATGAATGGGCCTATGGATCATGACAAATCTATATTGAATTGGGCTTTTGAGATGGTATGTTTACTAATTATGTAAGTGAAAAGGCTCCACACAAAACTTCTCTTGCAACATATAGCTAGCAAACTATGTGCACCTAATGACCTAAACATGAAAAATAAAACCAAAGAATATATGTTGCCTCTATTTGGAGGCCATCTTAAAGCGCAGCAGCATAAAGAAGCATGCATGTTTCAAGTGTCATTGCAAAGCTTCCATTTCACTTGTAGTGAGGGGTCCCCAAACATAGGACATTTTTTTCTCTTTTACTCATGACTTGATTTTATTCCAATCTTCATCACTTGCTAGAGCCGTATTTCATGCTGATTCTTTGGTCACATGTAAAGCTAAACTTTGCTATTTAAGCATTGCGTATTTTTCCATTCATTTACCATCTTTCTTTTCGCCACAATGTCTAACCAACAAGGACCTCCCGCTCGTCCATGGTCACGTTTAGCTACCATGATTCGCCAACCAACACCAACTCCGCGCCTGTTGCACCTACCGCACCAACTAATCAAGGCCCGCCACTAAGAAGGCCGGCGTTCATTCGACCAACATTTACCCCAAATCTCCTCCTCCACAACCTCTCCAACCCCATAAACTCAACAATCCACCCCTACCCCACCACCCCAACAAGCCACCCCTACGCCACCACCTCAACAACCCACGCTGCCCCAGAACTCAACGATCCACCCCTACCCCACCACCCCAACAAGCCACCCTACGCCACCACCAACAACCCACGCCTCCCCACAAACTGATCCACCCCTACCCCACCACCCCAACAAGCCACCCCTACCCCACCACCTCAACAACCCACGCCTGCCGCAACCTCGGCAACCGAGCCCAACGCCATCTCCTCCACGACCTATCGAGACCCCACAGCCCCTATCCGAGGTTCCAGCTACTAATGTGACTATGCCACCACCATCTCCATTGCGTGAGTCGCCACAATCCCCACCCCCTACCACAACTCCATCACAAAAACTTGCACCACCCTTAGAAGTCTTAAATTCCCCTCCACCACCACCTCAATCAAAATCCTTGGAACCATCTTCCACTACAACTACCACCATTAACCGCGCTATAAGTCCCCCATCCTCCCCACCCAAAAGTCCATTTCCTCTCCCATCCACCAATGTGGCAACACCACCATCTCCACCCAAAGACTCGCCTCGCATTCATTCGCCACCATCCTCACCACCTCGCCCTTCCACAATGCAGCAATATGAACATCCACTACCACCACCCTCCCCGCCTAAAATTACCAAACTGCCCGAAAAAACCTCTCCTCCATCAGTTACGACCATCAACCCTCTCTATCGTGAACACAACCCAAAGACAACGCACTTCCAAGAAATCAAAGAAAACCCGAAAAACTCAGCCAACACTTTCAGTGGCAGCAGGCATTTTGGTGGTGTTCATACTCATCACTCTCTTAGAAACCCGAAACTCATAAGATACACTTGGATACAGAAGATCGTGTAGGAAAATTGTCATAACCATTGCGGGTGAAAACAAAGGAGCTATCATGAAATTAGCTCCTTTAGCGACCAAAACACGATCCTACTACCTCGAAAAATAGGGACACGTCGAAAACAGATTCAGAAGAGGAAAACAAGAAGCAAAACTCAGACACATCAGTAAAGAACTCGGTCTTGAATAGTAATGTACAAGGTATTAACAATACTATTCTCTACAATAGCGACATCGAACATCATGATCCTGGTATTCATCTCACACTCTCAAGAAATTCCAAAGGTGATCATAAGTTTCGTCCCGAGGAACACAAGAACGAATGATATGGTTTCATAATCTAAAGATCGATGAAGACGAAAGGGTCAGATTATCAACTTCTTGTGTTTTATTATTATGTGTAATTGTGAGTGAATAAGTGGATGAATAAGTTGTGAAAATTTGACTCTTTTTTGTTATATTTCAGTATATTCTAGTGCAATGTGTAATTTTCTTATCAGAAATAATATAAGATTTTCTAAGCGAACTACGCATGGAATAGAACTAAACTCGTAGTGCATAACTATTTTTCGAACAGAATATAGGTGTTAGAGGGCCGGAGAACTGCGAGGAGCCAAACCTATTGTTTTAGCTTCTTGGCAAGAAGCAGCAAGTGAATAATGTAAGTTACAATATGTTGGAAGAGACCGATCTTTCCACAACACGCTTGGACAAGCCAACACGTAACACAAGTCGTAAGACCGATCTATTTATTTGATCAAAATTCTCTAGCATCTACTTGATAGCCAAGTGAATGAAACGAGTTTTACATCGCTAAGTGTCACTACATGCGAAAATGAAACATTATGATGTCGAAAATGAAAACAGAACACATCATAAGCATATAAGTGTAAGAAAAAGAAATCTAAACCTTAAAATATACTCCGTATAACAAAAGAACAAGATTAATGATATATATAGATGAATCATATTATATGTTTGAATACGCACGTAACCATCAACTTATGAAATGAAATCTACAACTACAACCATCGAAATCAACCATGAATATTTGTAACTCGAGTCATCAAGACATCTTCTTTTCTTTGGCGTCGTCTACCTGGGAGTAAACTCGCATGTTCCACCACATCATCGCTGCTAGACCCGCACACGACTCCATGTCTCATCCAAAACCCGTTATGCTTCTTGCTATTTATTTTACTTTTCGTTTCTTTTGAAACAGTTCTCCTGCCACCATGATCGCGACCATCTATCGACTTACGATGATGCTCAACCCTACTAGACCCTACATAGCTATCAAGTTTCTTTGAAATTCTATTTTTTTCATAACCATCCAAAAGGGAGTTTTTGAGCGAACTGTTAATACATGCGCTGATGGTGCTTCATGAGTTTCCTTTTGTTGTTTCTTCATTGCTTCGAGCTTGTACCGGGAAGGTTTCGGAGTATAATCACGTTTTCTTTCGAAGTCACTCTCTCGTATTAAATTGTGCTCGAGCAATGATCCACGTTCGTACCACGCCCATGCTGCTGCCCTTGTAATCGCGAGCTGGTCCTTGTTTTCCTTTCGACTTTCTAGCAAAACCATGATTCAGCCACTACTAGCTAGTTGGGTTATTTTTAACGTAATCTTACATTCGAATAGATAAGCTGTCAACAGGTTCATTTGAATATTTAAGAAAAGTTATTATGGAACAATTTATAGGATTTTGGAACGTTGAAATGAATATTTGGCATGTGTGATGCTTTGCATGTATTTTTTTTTTTTTTAACATTCAACGGGACATTGGCCTTTAGACATCCAATTAGGCGTTATCTGCGGTGAGAACAGGGATGTGATGATGGTCACAGGAACCACGGGAGGAAAACCCCAACTAAGCGACCAAAGACACTACACTTAATTGGGAGAAAACCTTTGCCCCATCAAGATTCGAACCAGGCCAGTTTTCTTAACAACTCATGGGTTGTGTTGGCCTTTGCTTGACCACGATTAGCATTAAACACAAACGTGTTTCTTCATCCGTTTCAAAACAATTACAATAACTACTTTTCTTTATAAAGGTTAAACGTATATTTTATTTGGTCACTTATGATAATGAAATTCACCTCAAAATATAAATAAAATTTTTTTTTCTTTTTTTTTTTTTTAATAAAAATCTTTTTTCTTTGCCAACTTTTAATGGATTCTTACCATTTCGTGATTACACAATTAGATCTATCAGGAGGTGGCGATAGTGGTGTTTTGGTGGTTCTATGGCGAGATCTTAACGGCGACGGACATAATGGTGACAATTTTCGGGTGAGGTGGTAGTGTAGTTTCACTTGTAGAGAAAAAGAAGGAGGGTAGGTGAGGTAACGGGGAAAGGGATCAAACGCACAATTGTTTTAACTTGAAAAGGTGGAAATACCCTTATTGAAAAGTCAACTAGGAGAAAACTTAACTGGTGTAAATGGGTCACCGTTTGCCCCAACAGAGACTATCCGCGCAACAAAATGTAAACGGGAGACTAAATGTGGTAACGGGGTATAGTTTGGGGACGAACCGTGTAATTTACCCCGGAACAAATTAAACTCACGAAACAATTAAATGTCTTTCTGAAACTGTACAGAAGGACACGGCCCACGATCTGGCTAAACCGGACAGTTAACTAGTCCAATTCTCATGAGCCCATTAAGAAACTTTGATGTAGTTGGGCTCAAAGCATTTTTTGCCTACTTTGCAGTTTAGCTAGAAAGTAACTTTCAAAATTATAAGTATATATTAAATCACGATCAAAACGTCGACGTTTTGGCCCGTCTTCTGATCATTCTGATCTTCTGATCTTGGTAGGGTTCTTCTGATAAAAAAACCGGCCTGCTACAGTGCGCAAAAAAAAAAAAAAAAAATTTATAAAATCTTTATAAAAGTTTATAAAAATTTATAAGAATTTATAAATTTTTATAAAAAGGTTTATAAAAATTGATAAAAAAGTTTATAAAAGTTTTAAAAAAGTTTATAAAAATTTATAAGATATTTATAAAAAAGTTTATAAAAATTTATAAAAAGGTTTATAAAAGTTTATAAAAATTTTATAAAAAGTTTATAAAAAGTTTATAAAAATTTATAAGAAATTAAAAAATTCGCCCGCCGAAAAAAAAAAAAAAAAAAAGATTATATATTATATTCTATTTATTAGTTCTGATCACTCTATTAAAAATTATGAAAAAAAATATATATTATATTCTATTTATTAGTCTTGTGATCACCCTAATTAAAAAATTAATACTAAATATATATATATATATATATATATATATATATATATATATATATATATATATATATATATATATATATATATATATATATATATTATATTACTATTTATTAATCTTGATAATCACCCAATTTAAAAATTCGGCCATGTGTAACAGACCAACGCCATCTCGTATATACTATAACACTTTTCTCAAGAGAAATAATTTGATAAAAAAAATATTTTGAATGATAGATTAAGAGAACAAGCATATTTGGTTGATTTTGTCTGTTCCATGTTTCGTTGCAGTTTCACAATACACTTTTGTACTCCAAACGCACAATTTATCCGTAACTTTCATATAATGGTTACATATCACAGAAGCCATTCTTTAATTGCAGTTCCAAAGGTTTTATACAGTTCCTACAGAATTTGAATGCCTTCAAACCCGACATTAAATGCAAATTACGAAAATTTGCACCCTTGATCGATTTTCTTCCCTTTCACATGAAACCGCAGCTTGTCAATAATAGTTAAATAAGCCTAATCAAATACCTGACCCTAATGTCTTCCAATGTAATTAGTGAGCGCTAATGTCTTGCCGTCTAATTAGTGTGCAATTATAGTTGCTATCAGCAGGTTGTTGTCGCTACAGACGTCCCTCTGCAAGAAGCTAGCTGGTAGTTACAGTACCTACACGAACGGTGCGGGGCCCACCATTTAGAAAACAGCATTGACAGTAAGAATATATAGATAGTAGAAAAGCCATAAGTGCGAATTCTAGTAGAACGATTATGATTGCCTCGATCTAAGCGTTGTTTAACTAAAGGGATAAGGATGATGTACAGGCTACTTTTGTCTATTTCTTACAACGGACAGAACGATTGCGTTTTCCTTAATAAAAAAAAATGGTAATAAAAAAAGTAAAAATTTAAAAAAGAAAAAGAATCAGTGGCCACAAATTGGTTATTAACAAATTCCATGATGACTACAGCGGGACATAGAAAACAACTTTAAGAGTCGGAATATATAGATAGTAGAAAAGCCGTACATGTGAATTCTAGTAGAACGATAGTGGTTTCCTTATAAAAAAAAGTAGTAATAAAAAAACAAAAAAAATAAAAAATAAAAAGAATCAGTGACCACAAATTGGTTATTAACAAATTCCATGAGGACTCCTAATTTTAATAATCCCCTTAATGCAAAATCAAGTAAACTCACAGATTTAGGTAAGATCCATTGCATGAAATCAAGGGTTTCCTTTTGCTTTGAGCTTATTTTTCCCCATCTTCTCCGCCATCTTGTTGAGACTGTCCCAAGATAAAATTATACATTATTTTGTTATAACGTTACCTCAATAGATAGCTGTTTTTTTTTATTATTATTTTTAGAAGCGTAATTTTACTGAATTTTACTGCCATGTAGTTCAGTATAAATTGTAAAATGATCTCCTTATCGCAAAGAGTATGATATGGTACCTGAACTGCACCGGCAATGTTATCGATGTTAACCATCACAATGCCGATGTTGTTCAGCATAATCTGACACCGCCCTGGTACTCGTCTGTTCAGCAGCCGACATCACAGGCCTGTGGAAAGGAAGACAAAATTTGGTTAATAGGTTCAGCAGTTTGAGTAAAAACCTCAAAGACATGAGGAGTAATAATACCTTCTTGAATAGGAAAGTATTTTGAACACTTGTCAATCCAGCATCCAGGCCTGTTTTCCATGCACTTGTTCGTTTCAATTCCTGAAAGTACCATAGGTCACCACCCGTTATATGCTATTTTTGTAATGAATCCATTTTTAAAAGCAGGTACATCACTTTATAAGGAAACTCTATTTATAAACTGCATTATACAGTCTCGGCCAATAAGGAAAATAAAATGTAATAGCGAAATCATGTAATTAGGCCACAACACATACCAGGCCTTCTGATTTTTATTACATAGTCTTGGCCAATCTGGACGTCCTCTCGCAAGTATTGTAATTGGGCAAGTAACAGCCTAAGTCATATGGTTGCATGTTTAACAACCTGTCCCTCCAAGATGGTGAAACGAACGGCCACTTATGGGGCTGAGCAGTTGAGTGAACAAACCTGTCATAAATTTTGTTTTGACATTTGCGGATGCCTGCATAGAAATACCATTGCTTGGTTAGGTTTCTTAAACATAAAGGTAACAACAAATAACAAAACCATTGTTATCATCTATTGATACAACAAAAGAATAAACATAAATATAACAACTTTTAAGAGTTCAAAACGGGTGGTCCCAAAGATCTCACGAACAGTAAGAACTACAATGATAATATTAGAGGTACTGCAGCAGTTTCCACCACCACACAGTACCAAAATAACCAAACCAAAAAAATAATTAACGTAACAAAAACCTTGTCTTTGAAAACCCGCGCAGTCAATACATCTTTAATTCCAACAACAATCAAAAATAATTCTATGAATAACATAAAATTAAACTGACTAATAGAAAAATTTTACCTTAGTGTAAGCACCAACAGGAGGTGCTAAACATTTCTGACATATCTCCGTCACTCTCAAGGATAGGTTCTTCATCCCGCTGACCCACTATTGCATCTCTAACGCTGCTTATTTATTCCGCAAAACACAACCCCGCACCACCACAGTACAAATATCCCTTCGTTCCTACTTACTCTGCTGCACAACGACGACCAGAGCTGTTACCATCATAAAATCGCTGTCAGTAACCCGTCGTGGAGCAGTAAGCAAAATTCGTTAGTTCCAACATTTTTAAAGCCTGTACCTTGTGAACACCTTATGTTACAAATACATAACTTGTTCACTTCAACTGAATTAAACTATTAAACACCAGGCTAAGGGAGTGTTTGTTTAAGCTTATTTTTATGCTTGCAAGTTTAAGTGGATTTGGTTGATGTTTCATAAGCTCATTTTTTGGACTTATCTTGAAGCTTATGAGTTATATGTAAGTCTATTATGCCAAAATAAACTTGCGTAAGCCCATAATTCTCGCAATAAGCCGTAAAAAATAGGCTTGTGAAACATAAGCCGAAATCACATAAGCTCATGAGCCAAAATAATGAGCTTAAACAAACACCCTTAAACTTTAAAATCCAACAATTAACCAATCAATCGATCAAACATCACAAACGATCAACAAAATTAAAGATTCAAAATTTATAAAAACTGAAATTACGGCTTATCATGAAACTGATTAAATCAGTAAATTAACACTTAAAACACATCAATTAAGCTACAAATTAGTCAAATATCACAAAATTCTAGAATTAAAAATTGAAAACTAAGGTTCATATTTATACAAATTAATCAAATTCAAACCATCAGCAGTTCGAATCACATCAATCAAACATTCAACTACTTAAATATCACAAAAACCCCAATAATAGTATGAAATAATAGGTTCAAATTCAAGCAGGTAACAGTTCAGATCATATCAATTAAGCAATCAATCAGTCAAGTATCACAAAAACCCCAAAATTTTTAGCATGAAAATCGGAATTAGGTTCATGAAATAAGATCAAATCACATCAATCAAACATTCAATTAATCAGTTATCACAAAAGCCCCAAAATTTTAACATGAAAAATCCGAATTAGGGTTCATGATAATAAGTTCAGATTCAAACAATTAACGGTTCAAATCACATCAACCAAACATTCAAATACTCAATTATCACAAAAGCCCCAAATTTTAACATGAAACTCAGAATTGGGGTTCATAATAATAAGTTCAATATCAAACAATTAATATTCAATTGCTCAAAGATCAAAAAATCTCCAGGTTTAAATTAAAGCAGTTAGCAGTTCAATCAATCAGTCAATTATCACAAAAGCCACAAAATTAAACAATTGAATTAAAGGATCCAGTAATTAAATTAAAATAAATTAAAAGGATTTAGAAAACTCGACCATTGAATCTATTAAACTGGGCCGCTTCTTCCCCCTCCGCAGGAAGACTTCCTTCTTTCGCTTGCCTCGCTGCGGGTCAGCAATAAAGAAACAAAAAAGTCGACCAAGAATGGGCTGAAATGACCCGAAATATTTGGAAAGAAAAGACGGCCCAAAAAGAAGGAACCCACAAAGAAAAGCGGATTATTGCATGCATTATTTTCGAATATATTGGGCACGCATCCATAAGGTCATCGCCAAATCTATATATATATATGGATAAACATAACATATGTATAATCTTCTTAGGCGTTTTAATGATGACATGGCGCCTCATGAGGTGGAAATGCCACCATGGCACTTGTCCGGATACATTATAAAAAATTTTGCGCGTACAAGATTGAGCGTGGGTCTCTACTTTCAATACCCACGCCCAACCATCGAGGCAATAGACATATTGTTTATCATCTTCTACTTCTAAACTAATATACTTCCCCTTTTACTCATAACCTCCCCATTTATACTTCCAGTCAACACTTCTTCATAACCTCCCCATTTTATTCTCACATTCCTTATTTATTTTATCTCTGCATTTTCTAATTCAAATCCCTTTTTTTCACTCACAATGAAACGCATAATCATCAAATCAAATTCAAACCCCTAATTCGAACCTAATACTCTTCAAAATTACTCGATCGGATCATCTCTAATTTGGAACCTATGCATCTGTTTCTGGAGGTCAATAACGTTATTCTGTTTACTATATTTGTTACTTATTGTTGTGTTGTCCATTTTTGTGCTGCAACTTATACCCACTTCACGATTTTAATAGTGTTTCATGTTCTTACAGTTGGAACCTATGCATCTATTTCTGGTAATGGTCACGAGAGTACTTAAACAAATGGACTCACACATGGGTGGACAAAATTTGCCCATAAGTTATTACTTATGCATGTATTAGGTGTTACCATCTAACTGTTACATACTCAGAAGCCAACTAAATCATGTCGTCAATGTTTGCTTTATTTATTTTGTATAATTTTGTTTTTGTAAATCTTACACATTCATATGCAGTGCTGCGAATGAGACGTTGATTACGCTAAAATTTGCTAAGCAAGGCAAGCTATTTCAAAACAATGTACGCATACCTAACTCTTTTCTTTGTGTTTTTAAACCGGAATTATCACTGTTGTTGCTTGGATTTGATCTGTTTCTTTAGGAAAAAGTTACTTAAGCCGTATCAGGTGATGTCATGCCACCTTAGCCACAAAGATGTTAAGGTATAATAAATATGCAGATACCAAATTTGTTTGATCTTTTTATATTTATACAAATTTTGGGTGTTCATGATAACAAGATCATTGCACGTGTGGTTAAAGTTAATCATCAATTCTATCAACAAGGAGATGTTTGGATTTGCTAATTTGTAATGGATGAAAGTGCTCTACACATAAGTGTAAGTGGTGAAATGGGTAGAGCCTATGGTGATGCTTTTAGAAATGCACTACCAGAAACTTGGGGCAAGATGGTGAATGGAAATGTTCGAATACAAGGTCTGTGATATGACATCAGTAAGTGGCTTATTCATACTATAATTCAAAGATTGCAAGTTAGGTAAACCCGAACTTCCATTATTATGAGGGGGGAGGAGGGGGGGCTAATATTGTGAGCCACTTTTAGCAATCACTGGATGATTCTTTTTTAGACTAAAATGTGAGGTAAATGAATAACATTTTCTTTTGAGTTTGTATAGTTTCTTAGCACACGTATAGGACGTGATAGGGGATAATATTGTAAAAAGTGGCTAGAAGACATTTGCTGTTTATCCCATTTCTGTTACAGATGTGAACTATGTTAGCTGGTCTATCAAAAGAAGGTGTTGAACAATCAACTTTTGTTCTATTTATGATTGTTTGTTTGCTTTCTTGACTTTAGAATATGTTTAACTACTTATGTTGATGTTTGACAAATATATAACAGTCATTTCTTTTGCTGAATTGTGACCATATATATACGAGTTTGACATCGACAACGACCTAACTTTTTACCTTATATATGTATAAGTTTTGCAAAAAATTGATATACAAATTATGGTTTATTATAAAAAGAATCCAGCTGCGAAAATGATTAAGGGGGTGCTTGGATTCGACTGTTTTACCGCCGTACGGGCTCATTTGTGTTAGGAATAAGCAAAATCACTTTTTATAATTATTTGATGAATCAAGTCTACGATTTAGTGGTGAGGCGGATGACATTGGATCTACAAACTAACATCAACGTGATTTTTGGACAGACTTCTTTGGCGGTAACACCAGGCTATGTATAATCAACTTGCTTCCTGGATGGTATATGGGATTCTTTACGATCAATATGGAGAATTCTTCATCTGCGAGTATGAGTCACTTATCTTTCTTACCACGATTCTGATAATTTACGAGATATGGCGAGATATTATATTGTCGAAAACATCAAATAAAGATTATAATTTTAATGTTTTAGCTAATCTGTTGTCCATATTTTTGCAAGGATATGTTGCGAGAATATATTCCAATGCGGTGGCGAAATCCATACTTTTTCCGGAAAAGCAATTAGGGTTCTTCGTAATCCAAGTTACGCATTTCGCTCGTAGATGCATCATCGGATCGAGCAAGACATAAAAGCTAATTGGGGATGAACTACTTCCCAATCGGTGATAAGATTGAACTAATGCTTAGTTTTATACATATTTTAATTAGCATTTGTATTGGACAGGAAACGAAATCGAGTACAGATAAGGGTTGATGTTCATTGTTACAAATTTGGGTTTTAATCCAATCATAACGTATTCTTGGAAATTTTAGATACACATTAACTTTTGCCTTTTAATAACTACTCTTTTAGAGGACTCTATCTAAAGCGAACATGGAATGCATGTAATCTAAGTAAGCATGATCATTTAGTCCAAACAGAAGAGTTGATCATAATCAAAATGTAATATTTGTAATATGTTTTAATCTCGTGTATTTTGGTGTTGTAGGTTGGCGGGAAAATGTCGCGATGAAAAATTGCGAGACAAGGAAGTGGAATGTGTTCAGGTGCGAGTCATCTCTTTACAGTGAGTTTTTGATAATGCCATCACTCACGTAGCTGGTCTAATTATTCATCTGAGAATCAAGATAGGCATAAATTATCTTATGTATTTATAAATTTGCCTTCCTTTACAGGTCGCTCTGGCTCATCTATTAGCATCCCGTGATAAGGAGCAACGAACCCTTTCACTTGAGGTAATAAATCTAATAATAATATTGTTGAGTTATATAAGATAGTGTCATCTTGCTCAATTAGTATAGTGTCATCTTGCTCAATTAGTGAAGTATATTAATACACATGTTTGTATAGCTACATCAAATAAAGGCACATCTAATGGATTTGGTTTTGGGCAACCTTTTTTTATTTATTTTTAAAAAAACCAACCAGAATTCTAGGCTTGTGAATGACGCATCTAATTTAATTCACCTGACTCGAGCTATAACATATGAAAGGGTGAAAAATATATAGTGTTGGTGTTTAGAATTTTGTCATATATTTGGTAGTTGAAAGACTTCATGGTACCTTTGAAAACAGTAGTGTTGCAATTTTTTATATATGAACTGAAGTAGTTTTAGTAGTTGTATTAATTAACAACCCTCATGATCTATGAACTACTGAGTTATCTGTATTTTATTTTTATCTAAGAATAATACAATTGATGGTGTGATGTCTTTATAGGAAATTCTCTCGTAGAAGCGGATGTTGTTAGTAGCATGGTGTATGAAGCAAATGCAAGCCTAGAGACCACAGTATAACTGTGTAGGCTCGATTTGTCACCTTGAAAGCAAGTAAGTGAGCTCAGCGAGAATTAAGCGAAAGCACAAGCAGAGAGGGTCAATTTGCAATGTTCCACAATCCAATATTCTAACTTTGATACGTGTGCAAATGGAACAACCACCACCAATTTCACATCCACCACAATGCAAACCGTTTATGAGAAATACTTTCCTTTTTTTCAACTATTGTATTTATAATATTCTCGTTATTCATTATTTATGTACATACTCTCATAATTTTTCGGTATTATTATAAGGCGATTCGTATATCTACTTTAAAACTGCGTATTTGCGTATATCACAAACACTTAACTTTGCGTTGTCGTCGTGCATTGAAAACTTGTATTTTGAGGAAATATGCAAGTATTTGAGTTTTAGTGGGTATATCGCATCTCCTATTATAAAATTTTCCGCCATTCGGGTGATATAATAGTGAGTTATATATAAATATAAATATCTCAAATCAAGAAAAACATGCCGAAAAGGAAAAATGCTATTAATATAGCTAAAATTAATATTAATGGGCCAGTAGTGAAAAAAAACACTTTTTGGTGCACACTTGTAGCTTGACTTTGGATACATGAATTGAAGGTATAACCATCTATGTGGACATGTGGTACCATATGATCATCACTGTGACATCAAGCCATAAATGACGAAAGTATAACGATATGATCATAAGTCATGACTAACATCGTAGCAGAATATTACTTTTTGTGGTGTACACTTGTACACGAAGTATTACCACCTATGTGGTACCGTAGGAACATCATTGCGGCATGCTGTCATAGATAGTGTGGTACCATCTATAGGTGGTAGAATGTATAAACAGGTTATGGCGAAAAAAAAGTATTTTTCCTAGTGTCTTTCTATACTAGAATGTGTTAATATATGTTCTACGGTTTTTAACAAAAAAAATATACTAGAATGTGTTAATATATGTTCTACGGTTTTTAACAAAAAAAATATACTAGAATGTGTTAATATATGTTCTACGGTTTTCAACAAAAAAAATATATATACTAGAATGTGTTAATGGTGGTGTCATATGTATTTTACATGTCTTCCAACAAGTTATTAGATTAGACTTTACTTATTTAATTTAGAACAAGTAGGGTTCTTATCCAAAAGCAACGAGGTGTAGCGAAACCTATTTCTTCACGTAAAAGAACTCTGATATGTTTTTCTTATCGGAAAACCTAAGATGTCGAATACATGATGATGATCTTTTCTCACTTCATAGCAATATGATTACATCTATGGTTGCAATTTTAGATTACCATACGATAATTTGATATGAAACTAATATGATTACATCTATGGTTGCAATTTTAGATTAACATATCACAAAAAATGACTTTTTAGTGATACCAGTTTTAATGACTCACAAAAAAATGTAAGTGAAATTACATGTTTACTTACACTTTAAAAAAAATGTAAGCAAAAGTTTAGTTTGTCTACTCTTTTCAAAAAGTGTAAGCAGAAGTTTAACTTTTACCCACATTTTACATAAAATGTAAGCAAAAGTCTAGTTATGTCTACACTTTGAAAAAAGTGTGAGCAAAAGTCTAATTTATACACACACTTTACATAAAGTGTGAGAAAAAGTGTAGTTTTACTCACACTTTTTGAAAAGTGTAAGTAATAGTTTTATTTTTACCCACACTTTTTAAAAAGTGAAAGTAATTGTTTTATTTTTACCCACACTTTTTAAAAAGTGTAAGTAATAGTCTTACTTTTACCCACACTTTTTAAAAAGTGTGAGCAAAAGTGTAGTTTTTATTTAAAATGTTATGAAAAGTCTGACTTGCATCTGTGCTTGTTGAAAATGTATATACGAGGCTCGTTTTTGTTTACAAAATCGTTATATTTTGAGTGTATTAAAGTGAAGTTTGCTTTTACCAGTGCTTAAAAAAATGGGTTGACGTGGCCAGTTGAACCGTGAACCGGTCGAGTGACCGGAAAGCGGTTTTGAGCAAACAACCCGGTTGAACCGTGACCCGATGGCTCGATCATGTCAATTAAAAAACCGGTATCTAAAAGATTGACTTTTACTGTTCAAACGTTTTAACAAAATATTTTTAGCATTTAAGTAAACCATCATTCTAAATAATGATATACAACATTTTTTAAATATTTTTAACATTTATGACTTAGTCATATTTTAACATATCCATAACTTACTTGACATCATTCTAAAACACTCAATTCATCACTCTCACTTTCCCCAAATCATTCTAAAACACTCCTTTCCACTTTTCATAAAATACTGTCCCCAAATCGTCACTCTTACATTCCCCAAATCGTCACTTTCCCTATCACTCAATTCGTTATGACTTAATCGAAGCTCAATTTATTACGCATGGACTTGCTGTTAGAGTTGTTACTGTTGAAGTTGAAGAGTTGTTCACCGTAGATCATCACTCAATTAGGTAATCGCTTGCTTCATCAAATAGTAGTTTAATTGATGAATTTGAACTGAAATTTAGTTAATTAGTTCATTATAGGTTTGTAGTTACATGTATTTAGTTGTGATTCGTTGAATGTGAAGTCTTAAATTATTGTGTTAGTTGTTGCATATAAGGTGTTCAATGATATGTCTAACTCAAGTGAAACTATATTAGATGAAAAACGTATATTAATGGGTGGTTGTAGTAGGATTAAAGAGTTAAAAGAGATGATTAAGGTTTTGGATGGAGATGTGATGGATTCGGCTCATCACAATAGTGTTTCTCAATGTTTTTGTATGTTGTAATTTAAAGGTTATTAGTTAGTGGTAAGTTCAGTTCCACGTATTGATAGGTTGTAGTGGAATTTATCTTGTAAGATGGAACTTATTTTTGGTTAAATGTGAGTGAGTCTAATACAAATGTTGCTGTTAACTCAGGTAATTGATTTGTTATTTAATTACTTGAAATGTTATTATAGTGTTGTCATGATCACGTGAATTACTTATAACTTATTATATTTGTTTACATGCACGCACTTTAAGCTGTCGGAAGTCGGTTTGTTAGCGAGGTATTTGTGTATATCTTTTGTATCAGTTTATGTCGGCATGATTAATAAACAAGGGACTATTCTTGTTCCAACCAATACAAGGTAGGTAGTTATTTCCACTTGCTTATTTAATTACGATTGTTGCCATAGTTAACTAGGTATGTCGAGAAAGTACAAGTTATTGGTAGGAGTGTAGGTTTCGGTTTTAAGGGCCCGTTTGGTATATGCCTTTTGACTTGAAGGAATGGCATGAAACCATAATACAATCGTTTGGCAGGTGAATTTTGGATTTGAGATTAGTCTCACACCCTTGAAAGTGGGATTTGACAAATCTTGGCATAACAGGTAGGTTTTGCAAATAAATTGGTTTTTGGTGGGCCAAGAGACTTCCACCACATTTTTTTAATATACTTCAAATATTTTTATTTTAAAAATGGACCCATCACTCCTATTATCTTCATATTTATCATTTTAATATTAGAAATTTCAAATCCATTTCTAATCCTACTTAAATAAACAAACAACGTTTTTCACTATCATACATTTTCTCTTTCCAAATCCAAATCTACCAAAATCAAATCTAAATCCTAATCCTAAACCCACCTACAAACCAAACGGGCCCTTCCATCATGACTAAGTAGCTTGTTTTGCTAGTGTGAATGATTAATCAGGGTAATTTGTTTTTATAGTTTAAAGTCAATACGTTGTTGAATGTAGGGCAAATTTTATTGTTGGTGGATTAAGTGTAAGAAAGATCAATATATCAAAATGTGGATGTTGTTGATTTGTTAGTAGCTTCTCTGGTTGATAAATTATCAAGGTTATAAAATCACTCGGCGATGCATGTGGCGGTTGACCCCGCCAAGCGCTATAAGCGCCATGGCGGTGACCCTAAATTACAAAGGAATTTATTAAAGAAATGAATATTAGCAAGATTAATTATAAAACTAGCTTAAATTAGAACAAAATCAATAAAATCGGAGTTAATTGTGAATGAAAAAAAAAAAAAAAAAAAAAAAAAAAAAAAAAAAAAGATCAAGTTGACCACCGTTGACCGTCATTGACCAAACCGCTAAGGCCGATTTTAACCGCCAAGCTCCGATTTTGACCGATTTTGACCAAAACGCCAAATTAGACCGATATGCCAAAAATCGTGGCGTTTGACCGCCGCCGACCGCCTAGGCGCCGCCATATCGGCCGCCAAGGCCGATTTTTACAACACTGTAAATTATGTGTGTTTTTTGTTTAAGTGATTAGCACCAAGCACATGACTGTATACTTTAGAATAATACCTTGCGTGTATGGATGTGGGAAAAATAGTTACTACAATGCTGGAATGGAATTGAATAACAATATGGATGCACACTTGTTGTAGGGATTCTGCAATAGGCGAAAGCATATAGCTTCCTGGATCACCATCAAGCACTTAATTTGTGTAGTGTATACAGGTCCAATTAAGTTGTGTCATTGCACATTGTTGATATGAATTTCGGACATGCCCTTCTTTTGGCCGTAACCGGTTACAGGTGCAAGTCATGAGTTCTTGACATGAATTAGGACGTACTTTTTTACCGTAGCAAAATTATTATCGCTGTTGTAGGGTTTTTTATTGGCTTGTATGTGACCATGGATGCCTGAACTTTTAATAGTTTGTCATAATGGGTGAGCTTTTCTAACTATTTGGTACAGTCACATCAATCGACTAAAAGTTCAAGATTTAATACTTAAAAAAACAAATCCAATTTCACCATTATTTAGTCCGGTTTATTTTATGTTCTCAAAAAAACTCTTTTTTCTTACAAACATGTAAAAACACTATAAACAAAAAGTAATTAATAAAAATAACCAACTCAAATAATATACATACAACATAACAATTAACATATGTAAAACAAATAGCCACATGCATAATTTGTTCGATAAAACCCTAATAATCAATTCTAGGTTTATAATAATGTATATATTAGCTAGGACTTTCACCTACTAAGGTAAGTGAGCCACATACATCGACGAGTCGATTGCGTAAGCCATAGTTAATCATATACTACATAGCACATAATTGATTTATTAAATATATTTAGGTCTTCCCGAATTCAATATTTATCAAAAGAATTACATGTGAAGTTACATAACAATTAACAAGACAAATCAATAATCCATGGCAAAACATGCATGTTTTCACCATGGATCCCAAATAACAATTATAATCCCACGATACGCATATAATCATGACACATAACAATTATTCATAATAAACTACACAAAATTACAAGCAATCCTAGGGTTTTTATAAGTTTTACAAAAACTAAAACCTAATTAAATAATAAAAGCGTATTCGACCCTTATAAAAAAATTAAGGTTTCTAATTTTTAAAACCCTAGAAACCATAAAAATATGTAATAATCATCAAGATTTATTTTTTATGTGTTTTGGTAATTAATTAGAACGTATTAACGTGCCACTGTTGGGTTTTACAATTCATAACAATTATATAAAACAACTAAACATTATCAAAGCATGCAGCGGAAGTAAAAAATAATACTTGTAAAGAATTGACTGAAATTAAAGTATATGCGTACTTTTTGTGAATTCAAGCAATACTAATAATCAAGAACCAAGAAACCCTAAACCCTAATTAATTAGGGTTTGTGTAAGTCGGCTATAACCTTAGTCGAACCACCAAGAATTTCAAACACAAGTGTATTTGACCTTCGTTCACGTACACACGTATTACTAACGATTCAATGCGAAAAGCTAGGTTCTTGATCAAAAACAAACCAAAAACTTTTGTTTGAGCTTTAAAAAATCGATCCCTATTGAATTAGGGAGGTGCACGATTGGTTAAGCTCAAAGGGAGGAGAAGAGAAGAGAAATTAGGTTTGCAAGTCACCAAGATTAGTTTAGAATGAATACAAAGGGCTTGTATTTATACTAAAACAATCTTGGAGTCCAAGTTAGGGTATGATTGCCCTAGCCCTTATGGTTCGACCGGTTATGAGATCCCCTAGGGGTTCTAGAACCTTCTCAATCACTAATTTCATCTTTAGTCTTTTAACTTGTTATTTGACGACCGTTAATCAAACCTCGTTAAATACTAAGTCTCATTAAGTGTTTTATTCATGATTAAATAATTATATACAACATTTTATATATTAATTATTCTGACATTGATTCTCATACGTAATGTGTGCAATCACAAAATCTCGAGTTTGAATTTGGTCATACATATATTAATATGTATCCATAAACCTTTCACAACCATTGAAATCAACCATGAGTGTTTGTAACTCGAGTCATCAAGACATCTTCTTTTCTTTGGCGTCCTCTGCAGGGAGTAAACTCGCATGTTCTACCACATCATCGCTAGACCCTTGCGACTCCATGTCTCATCCAAAACCCGTTATGCTTCTTGCTTTTGTTTTACTTTTCGTTTCTTTTAAAAGCAGTTCTCCTGCCGCCATGATCATGACCATCTACCGACTTACGACGATGCTCAACCCTACTAGACCCAACATAACCATCCAAAACGGGTTTTCAACGTCTCCAGTGCCTAAAAGCGAACTGTTAATACATGATGGTGCTTTATGAGTTTTCGTTTGTTGTTTCTTCATTGCTTCAAGCTTGTCAGGGAAGGCGGCCTAGGAGTATAATCACGTTTTCTTTCAAAATCACTCTCGTATTAAATTGTGCTCGAGCAATGATCCACGTTAAGTACCACGCCCATCTTGCCGCCCTTGTAATCATGAACTAGTCCTGTTTTCCTTTCGACTTTCTAGCAAAACCATGATTCGCCACTCGAGCTAGTTGCGTTATTTTAACGTAATCTTACATTCGACTAGTTAATTTGTCAAAAGAGTGTTCATTTGAATGTTTAAGA
Source organism: Chrysanthemum lavandulifolium (assembly GCA_022545495.1). Classification (NCBI taxonomy): domain Eukaryota; kingdom Viridiplantae; phylum Streptophyta; class Magnoliopsida; order Asterales; family Asteraceae; genus Chrysanthemum; species Chrysanthemum lavandulifolium. Next base: position 45,838,548 of record CM040243.1, read on the forward strand.
AAAGTTATTATGGAATAACATTTTGGAGCGTTGAAATGAATATTTGGCATTTTGATGCTTTGCATCTATTACGTCGTTGTTTGAGTACGTGGCGGTTAATAGAATGTCGTTGGATTATAAGGCCAATTTTCTTAACAACTCATGGGTTGTGTTGGCCTTTGCTTGACCATGATTAGCATTAGACATAAACGAGTTTCGTCATCCGTTTCAAAACAATTATTAAGAGCTTGGGGTATCACAACGAGTAAGAACTCGCCAGTCCTACATGGAGCTCGTTGTGCCTCGCCACAACCTCGTCGCCACACCAAGCTCCCTCGCTACTCTTTGTTTTTGTTAGTTTGTCGTCTGCACAACGAAAGAAAACCTTGTACGGAGTAGCAGGTGAACGTTTAAAAAATTGAGTTACTTCATTTTTTTTCTTTTTTTTCAAGAGTAAAGTCCAAAATACATCCTTGTGGTTTGTTTGGTGTCTCGCTTTACATCCCTAAACTTTTTTTTAGCACAAAACCATCCCTCCGTTAGTAAAGTCGGCACAAATACATCCCTCTGTTAGTAAAATCAGTCAATGAGGACTAACGGTGCAAATATTTCTCCGTTATCTCCTAACTGAAGAGAGAGTATTTGCACTGTTAGTCCTTAGGACTAACAATGCAATTTATTTTCGGAAATAAATTGCATCGTTAGTCCTCCACCACCATCACCGCCACCTCCATCGCTTTCCTCCACCACCACCACCACTCTGCCCACCACCACCCACCACCACCACCACCGCCACATAACCACCTCCACCCATGCCACCACCACCACCATCACCACCACCTCCACCGCCACCACGCCACCACCACCATCATCACGCCCACGCGCGCCATCAGTAACCTTGGGGTGGTGGGTGGTGGTGGCGATAATGCGATGATGGTGGTGGTGGCAATGGTGGCGGTAGATGGCGATAGATGGCGGTGGTGGATAGTGGTGGCGGTGGTGGTGTGGTGGTGGCGGCGACGGAGGTGGGTGGTGGTTGCAGTGGGTGGCGGCGGTGGAGGTGGTGACAGCGGTGGCGGTGGATGGCGGTGGTGGTAGATGGTGGCAGTGGTGGCGGTAGATGGCGATGGTGGAGGTAGTGGTTATGGTGGGTGGGTAGTGGGGGTGGAGGTAGGTGGTAGTGGCAGTGGTGGCGATGGATGGTGGCCGGTGATGGTGGCGGTGGAGGTGGAGGTGGTGGCGGTAGATGACGATGGTGGAGGTGGTGGTTGTGGTGGGTGGGTAGCGTCGGTGGAGGTGGGTGGTGGTGGCAGTAGTGGCGGTGGGTGGCGGCGATGGAGGTGAGGGTGGTGGCATTAGGTGGTGGTGGGTGGAGGTGGTAGGCGGCGGTAAAGGTGGTGGAGGACTAACGATGCAATTTATTTTCAAAAATAAATTGCATAATTAGTCCTAAGGACTAACGGTGCAAATATTCTCTCTTCCGTTAGGAGATACCGGAGAATTATTTGCACCATTAGTCCTCATTGGCTGATTTTACTCTTTTTTCAATAAACACAATTTATACACTATAAATACTACATTATTTTTACAAAATTTACACACAAATTCTCTTTGAAAACATTTCATCTCTATAAAAAATTTGATATAGCTTGTTCACTTCCGCATACGATCGATGAAATCATAGCTTTAGTTGATAAACTAATTGCGGGGGATAGAGCTCGTCAGCAAGTGTTGTGTGAATTAACTATGTGGAAAACTAGAGGGGGGGTTGAATCGTTTTGCCCATTTTAAGTTAGTTTCAAAAACTTTAGATTCGATAATATGTGAGATCGTATGGATGATGAGAAAGTATAGATCTAATGATAAAGCAAGTAAATAAAGTAAAGCAAAGGGATAGAAATGACACAACCGATTTATAGTGGTTCGGCTACAAGGACACCTTCCTTGCCCTACTCCACTTCCCGAGTCACCTACTCGAGAGTTCAAGCATTATGTCAACAAACTTCTTCAACTTGGCGGAGAAGCCTTCACAACGTTGCTTACACCTTTTTCTGGTACAAAGCTAAATACCGAATCCGTAACACGGTGGACCAAACCAACACGACTATTACACAACAAATATGTGAAATATCAAATACAAGATCTTCGCTACAGAAATCTTGGGGAGGAACAAATCAATCAAGGACCCCTTGCTTGGATGACTTGTAGAATGCTCGTGATCTCGCTTTAGAGAAGGACCTATATAAGAATCACTAAAGAAAGAAAGAAGGAAGTACTCTCTAGATCAAGTGATCTTTTGTTAGAAGAGAATGAGAGTATATGAGAGAACTAGTAAGAAGAGGGTGAGTTAAAATGAAGAAATGGCTCTCTATTTATAGGCGGTTTACGCCCTTTGTTCCCGGATCCACGGATCCCTCCCACAAGGATCCGTCTAGTGAAAACCTAGGGATCCGTGGGGCGCTCCTCTTTGCCCATTTGTAACCACCCGCATTTTTAGGTTACTTTTCATTTTCGAAATTTACTATTCACTTTTACTATTCACTTTCACTATTCATCTCGTAAAATTTTAATCCACATTCTCGTAAGATAAATTATTTTAGTAATAACACGAGAGTTCGACCATCGTTAGATCATTTTCATAAAAGTTATTAAGTAAACATCGTTTTAAAGTTTCGTTTTAGACGGTCCACCGTTTAAACATCACGCAGCATAACGAAAATCAACTCGACAATTTTCCTCGCATCGGATAAATTTTAGATCACTCATGATTAATTTGAGAATTTTTAAGATTTATTATTTTAATATTACCAAATAAGCCCATGAGAACAAAACTAAACTTACGTTTTAAACAATTCTACTTACATCCGGACTTAACGATTCACCTTGTGTTTCTAATATGTTTTGACACTTTTACATTTTTGGAAAAGTCAAACATATTTCCTCCTCCTTTGACCATAAAGGAATTAACCTTGTCGTTCTACATTTTGCTTAAATCGCGTAACTTTTAAACTTCACGAATAAGCGTAAAGTTATCCGCGTATGAAAAAACCACATTTTAACATCTCATATCACTTTTAGACTAATTTTAGTCTACTCTAAATAAATTCACGGTCGTTTCCACGAAATTTCGTTCTTTTCGATAAAGCTGCAATTACGCGTTTTTTACCGTATTTCGACTTTAAGCGGCGTTTTGCACCCAATGAGACTTATCACCCATTTTATATTTTTAGATGGAGTATAATGATGAGTCTCATCATTCCTACAAGTTTCGTATTTTTACGATACCGGTTTTACGTTTTATGGCTTAACGACTTACGGTTGGCATTTAACGGAACCAAAACTTACTCTAAACTCAAGATATTATCAAAACTTATCACCTAAGCCATCTTATCACATTGAGCCGACCTAAGGGGAGTCATCATTTTGGTGGCATAATCCTAACCATGGTTCATTTAGATCATTACAAGTGTCCTAACTTAACCATGGTTAATATTTAACCCAATATATGGTTAACCAAACTTACCCTCCTATAAATAGGAAGTGAAATACATCCTAAACTCCCTCACAAACTGATTTTGGTCGTTCATACCACAAAACATACATATCTTCCATCATTTGATCTATAAACTCCAAGTTTATGCAAGGAAGTTCAAAGATCAAGCTACTACATCAAATCTCTAGCAAGTTTAAGTGATCTTCTTGAGTTTAGATCCACTCAAGTCACTTAGTACTTCATCACCAACTCTTCAAGTTTGCAAGGGTGCCAAGGTGTGGAAAGCTAGCTCAATCCAAAGTCTTAAGCGATCAATCAAAGTCCTATCCTTACTAAGTTACTCCTTTCTTATTGAAAGCCAAAAGTTGTAAGCAACTTATCACCACCATCATCTCATCTTTATTATTCATAATCTTAACTATTTCATGCTATATATATAGTTACTATGTTGATTCATGATGTACATATACTCAATCACTTGTTTTAATTCACATATTGTCATAAAAGTAACAAACTAGTAAACTAGTCATATTCTACACATGTGAGACCATTAAAACAGTAACATAAGGACTTTCTAACTTACATAATATGGTAGACAAGATAAAAGGTAAACATAGCAATTTGAATCACCGAAACGGACAAACGAGTCAAAAGTTATAAGCAAAAGAAGTTAGCGAAACCTAAACGCCAAAGCGCCAATAGCTTCTTTTTTGAGTTCTGCCTTTTAAAATGGTACTTCGGTCCGAATCATCAAAAGTTAAAACACGAAAGTTGTCCGAAACGACGTTTTCCTTCAGTATCAAAGAAGCTCGGACCTTGAAAATGCATAAATAGGCCAAAATCTTTCAAAAACAGAAATTGCCGTAAATATAGTCTCATAACTATACTTTTGTCACAACTAAAAGCAAACCAAGAGGCCTAATGGCCATAAGCCAAGACCACGGCTACGGCTAAGGCCAAAGCTAAGTCTCAAGACCATGGTAGTCAAGACCAAAGTCACGGCAAGGCCATGGCTAAAGCCTTAAGGCTTGTTTACCCAAGACCGTTAACTAAGGTGATCATATTTATGAAAGCAGCGAGAACTTGTAAAACTAGATACTTGTAAAAACATGATAAACTTATTTATATAACAATCTTCATTCAAAATCTATGTTTTATCTACTAAGTACTACAAAACTAGGGAGCTTCATGTGAGGGTTTCATTTGAGTAAAACGTGTCGACGAGTTCTTTGGATTCTGATTTAAAGTGTCCTAGCTCCTCGAGCGTTCTTGCATGACCTCTGAATTATGATGGCCCGAGCGGTAGTACGATATCTATAAACTAAACATGTTTTCACAACTAGACCATTTCTATAAATGACATACACAAATACCATGTACTACATCATGATCAACATAGAGAATATATATAGGATGGTTTATGTTTTCCTAAACATTATTCCAAACCTAAGTCGCAACATTCTATTTTAGGTTGCTCGTAGAAGTTCTCACGGCATATCCATCATTCTCATTATACATTTGATATCATTTACTTTGAGGTGAGTTCATAGCCCCACTTTCTATTACTTAATTGTTTTACAAACCCTTGGGGAGATACATGCTTTATTTTAAACCGAACACATTGCTTTCAAATTCTATACTTATCGATTATTTTACTTGCACTAAGTTACCGCATTTGCCAATCTTAAGTCCCTAAATCATGAATCATTAATCACGAGTGAAGTGAGCGAATATTGTGGATAGATCTATCGGGATTGACGAATCCCGTTTGTTTGACCGGATCCGGTAAACAAACGCACTATATTTGAGTACATCGGTAAAATGGCAAATTTTACCTACTTGGGGCATCGGTTACTATTATATGACAACAAGTTAACGCCTTGATTGCATGATGCTTAGTGAATAATAAGCTGTTTTGTTTTCAAATTATTGGTGTGAGTCTAACGTAACTCACACTACAAACATAATGTGTTCAACCATTTCCAAAACTCTATGAATTTCACTCAACCTTTGTGTTGTGATTTTAAGCATGTATTTCGGTCCATAATGTCGGAAGTCGCACGGAAGAGCAAGGATAGATCAAGAAGGCTATAAATTTTATTATCATTCGAAAACCAATTTAATGTATTTTGTAAACTTGGAACCATCGGGACCTCATTTTGTAAACTCGATATTTATATAAATCGAATGATAAATCTTTTAAAACGACTCCATTAGAGTTCGTTTTCTATTATTATATTGTTGTGCCATGAAGTAACACCCGTTTGAATTCATTGCGTATCACGAAATTGGGGTGTTCTGATTGGTATCGAGCCACGATTATAGAAAGCGGGTCTAATCGAGACTTAAACTATAACTACTTTTACAAACAAAAACATTTTATAGCCTTCCGTTCTCCGTGCCTTCCATCCTCCGACGATTATGTGACTTTTAGGCATTTTAAGCTATACAAACATACTAGTATATTGATATATACACTTGACATAATTTCAATCATAAACAATAGACTCAACATATCTGCGTATGCCTATTCTAAGGCATTACGGCACAATCATATTTTCCTAATCTCCCAATCATGCATCTACTCATGCATTTTAGGATTACGAAACTTTATCCAAGACATTGTAACGACTACAATGGTCTTTCCTACTTCCTAGACATTGTGAGATACAATGGTCTCATTCATTTTCAAGACACCATGAGATACGGTGGTCTCTATTACATTCTCGAACAACTTTGTAAATCCTACGGTGGTCTCTATTACATTCTTACATTCTCGGACAACTCTAAATCCTCATTGGTGGTCTCATATTATTTCTCGGACATTGTAAATCCTACGGTGGTCTCATTTATTTCTCAAGACATTGTGGGTTACACAATGGTCTCTTCATCATTTCTCAAGACATTGTGGGTTACACAATGATCTCTCTATCATTTCTCAAGACATTGTGGGTTACACAATGATCTCTCCATCATTTCTTAGACATTGTGAGTTGCACAATGGTCTCTATTATTTCCTAGACATTGTGAGTTACACAATGGTCTCAACTATTTCTCAGACATTGTGAGTTGCACAATGGTCTCAACTACTCCTCAGATATTGTAAGTTATACAATAGTCTCTAAAAATTATCTTATAAACATTATATGATATTGTTTTACATGAAACCCGTCACGATCTATCAATTTCCTAATGGAAATACAAGAAATGGGATTTCTAAAGGATAAAGTGACTCATCATCTACAAAAGTGAAGTTCAACAACTTTCTCTACATTCATCAAAATTCTCTTACGAAACCTTCATTGTTAAAGGTTCGTGATTCTAGCCAAGTATGGACTATTTTAGAATTACTTAAAATTTCCTTTCCACACGTATCTACCCATACTATCTTCTATGCAATGGAATGTGAAAACATAGGTTACAAGTCTTTTATGGCCAGGACTTGCAACTGGATGGTTTGATATCGCCTTTGCTTAGTGGACAATTTCTCAAAAGCTATGAACATATCACAAGTATACCTAATTTAGGTATTTGAAAAATTTATCGAACCTCGGCTAAATATAGCCTAATCACCTATATTTAACCTTGGGATAATGGAACATAGTCTGATTAACTATGTTCGACTTAAATTTTTCAAATACTTGAGAATAGTTATACAAGGGTTATATTCGAGTTAATTTCTTACTTAAACTCGATAAACCACGAATTCATTAAAAGATCTAGAGACGCGATAGTGTTTTACCACTCAACAAGATCTTAACATCTTATTTATACTACCTAATTTCATTCTTGAAAGTTTTCATTTATGAAATAATCCTAACTACTATCTTGGGATAGTCATCAAATCTTCTCGTCATTTCTTAGAAGTACTAGCTGATTAGGTTTCAAGGATATCATTCCGCCATAATCCTTTAAAATTCACTTTTGATTTTAAAACAAACTTGACATCTCTACCTAAGAATAATGGTAGCGTACTCTACACTCTTCTAATCGTCAACATATCACATCATTATCGAACCCCATTGAAATTCGGTATGTAAAACTTCACGATATCACGTTTCTTTCAAACACTAGTAGACATAAACACTATAAGATATAGCCTTCATCCCGAAACCACCTAAGACATGATCAACTTTGGAAATGGTTTGGATAACCACTTGCCACTAGCAAGACTTTCCTACAACAATTTTCACATCATTACAAACCATTTCACATCAACAATATCTTACACCTTTGATTAACAACATTACCCTAACAACAACAAAACTATTCCATTTTGAGGCACTATATAGACGAAAGTGTTAGTTAACCATTTCTTTGGACTAAGGTGTTCGAGAGATCACCCACGAAACAACTAAGGAAACCATACAAATACAAATTAGGCTCCATGCCGCACACTATCACCAAAAACTCCATGTTAGAAATTAAGGTTTTATTGATAGCCTCGATACAATAAGATATGATTCGTTTTGAGAATCGGGAAAAGCCAAACTTTAGGTATATTGGACTCTATAAGATTTTAACAAAACCCTTTAGGTTATCAACTTAAGCCACATGGTACATAATACATTCTATGACCAAAAACTTGAGAACACAAAGATTAGAATTCGGCGCATACATCCACATTTTCCTAGACAATTCAACATCGGATAACACACCAATTCGGGACGAATTCCCATTAAGGGGTGAGGCTGTAACCACCCGCATTTTAGGTTACTTTTCATTTTCGAGAATTTACTATTCACTTTTACTATTCACTTTCACTATTCATCCGTAAAATTTTTAATCCACATTCTCGTAAGATAAATTATTTTAGTAATAACACGAGAGTTCGACCATCGTTAGATCATTTTCATAAAAGTTATTAAGTAAACATCGTTTTAAAGTTTCGTTTTAGGCGGTCCACCGTTTAAACATCACGCATATAACGAAAATCAACTCGACAATTTTCCTCGCATCGGATAAATTTTAGATCACTCATGATTAATTTGAGAATTTTAAGATTTATTATTTTAATATTACCAAATAAGCCCAATAGCAGAACAAAACTAAACTTACGTTTTAAACAATTCTACTTACATCCGGACTTAACGATTCACCTTGTGTTTCTAATATGTTTTGACACTTTTACATTTTTGGAAAAGTCAAACATATTTCCTCCTCCTTTGACCATAAAGGAATTAACCTTGTCGTTCTACATTTTTGCTTAAATCGCGTAACTTTTAAACTTCACGAATAAGCGTAAAGTTATCCGCGTATGACGAAAACCACATTTTAACATCTCATATCACTTTTAGACTAATTTTAGTCTACTCTAAATAAATTCACGGTCGTTTCCACGAAATTTCGTTCTTTTCGATAAGCTGCGAATTCGCGTTTTTTGACCGTATTTCGACTTTAAGCGGTTTTTTGCACCCAATGAGACTTATCACCCATTTTATATTTTTAGATGGAGTATAATGATGAGTCTCATCATTCCTACAAGTTTCGTATTTTTACGATACCGGTTTCGTTTTATGGCTTAACGACTTACGGTTGGCATTTAACGGAACCAAAACTTACTCTAAACTCAAGATAAGATCAAAACTTATCACCTAAGTCATCTTATCACATTGAGCCGACCTAAGGGGAGTCATCATTTTGGTGGCATAATCCTAACCATGGTTCATTTAGATCATTACAAGTGTCCTAACTTAACCATGGTTAATATTTAACCCAATATATGGTTAACCAAACTTACCCTCCTATAAATAGGAAGTGAAATACATCCTAAACTCCCTCACAAACTGATTTTGGTCGTTCATACCACAAAACATACATATCTTCCATCATTTGATCTATAAACTCCAAGTTTATGCAAGGAAGTTCAAAGATCAAGCTACTACATCAAATCTCTAGCAAGTTTAAGTGATCTTCTTGAGTTTAGATCCACTCAAGTCACTTAGTACTTCATCACCAACTCTTCAAGTTTGCAAGGGTGCCAAGGTGTGGAAAGCTAGCTCAATCCAAAGTCTTAAGCGATCAATCAAAGTCCTATCCTTACTAAGTTACTCCTTTCTTATTGAAAGCCAAAAGTTGTAAGCAACTTATCACCACCATCATCTCATCTTTATTATTCATAATCTTAACTATTTCATGCTATATATATAGTTACTATGTTGATTCATGATGTACATATACTCAATCACTTGTTTTAATTCACATATTGTCATAAAAGTAACAAACTAGTAAACTAGTCATATTCTACACATGTGAGACCATTAAAACAGTAACATAAGGACTTTCTAACTTACATAATATGGTAGACAAGATAAAAGGTAAACATAGCAATTTGAATCACCGAAGCGGACAAACGAGTCAAAAGTTATAAGCAAAAAGTTAGCGAAACCTAAGCGCCAAAACTACCATAGCTTCTTTTTTTGAGTTCTGCCGTTTTAAAATGGTACTTCGGTCCGAATCATCAAAAGTTAAAACACGAAAGTTGTCCGAACGACGTTTTCCTTCAATATCAAAGAAGCTCGGACCTTGAAAACGCATAAATAGGCCAAAATCTTTCAAAAACAGAAACTGCCGTAAATATAGTCTCATAACTATACTTTTGTCACAACTAAAAGCAAACCAAGAGGCCTAATGGCCATAAGCCAAGACCACGGCTACGGCTAAGGCCAAAGCTAAGTCTCAAGACCATGGTAGTCAAGACCAAAGTCACGGCAAGGCCATGGCTAAAGCCTTAAGGCTTGTTTACCCAAGACCGTTAACTAAGGTGATCATATTTATGAAAAGCGAGAACTTGTAAAAACTAGATACTTGTAAAAACATGATAAACTTATTTATATAACAATCTTCATTCAAAATCATATGTTTTATCTACTAAGTGCTACAAAACTAGGGAGCTTCATGTGAGGGTTTCATTTGAGTAAAGCGTGTCGACGAGTTCTTTGGATTTACGATTTAAAGTGTCCTAGCTCCTCGAGCGTTCTTGCATGACCTCACGAATTATGATGGCCCGAGCGGTAGTACGATATCTATAAACTAAACATGTTTTCACAACTAGACCATTTCTATAAATGACATACACAAATACCATGTACTACATCATGATCAACATAGAGGCGTATATAGGATGGTTTATGTTTTCCTAAACATTATTCCAAACCTAAGTCGCAACATTCTATTTTAGGTTGCTCGTAGAAGTTCTCACGGCATATCCATCATTCTCATTATACATTTGATATCATTTACTCGAGGTGAGTTCATAGCCCCACTTTCTATTACTTAATTGTTTTACAAACCCTTGGGGAGATACATGCTTTATTTTAAACCGAACACATTGCTTTCAAATTCTATACTTATCGATTATTTTACTTGCACTAAGTTACCGCATTTGCCAATCTTAAGTCCCTAAATCATGAATCATTAATCACGAGTGAAGTGAGCGAATATTGTGGATAGATCTATCGGGATTGACGAATCCGTTTGTTTGACCGGGATCCGGTAAACAAACGCACTATATTTGAGTACATCGGTAAAATGGCAAATTTTACCTACTTGGGGCATCGGTTACTATTATATGACAACAAGTTAACGCCTTGATTGCATGATGCTTAGTGAATAATAAGCATTTTGTTTTCAAAACATTGGTGTGAGTCTAATTAACTCACACTACCAACATAATGTGTTCAACCATTTCCTAAACTCTATGAATTTCACTCAACCTTTGTGTTGTGATTTTAAGCATGTATTTCGGTCCATAATGTCGGAGTCGGCACGGAAGAGCAAGGACTAGATCAAGAAGGCTATAAATTTTATTATCATTCGAAAACCAATTTAATGTATTTTGTAAACTTGGAACCATCGGGACCTCATTTTGTAAACTCGATATTTATATAAATCGAATGATAAATCTTTTAAAACGACTCCATTAGAGTTCGTTTTCTATTATTATATTTGTTGTGCCATGAAGTAACACCAGTTTGAATTCATTGCGTATCACGAAATTGGGGTGTTCTGATTGGTATCGAGCCACGATTATAGAAAGCGGGTCTAATCGAGACTTAAACTATAACTACTTTTACAAACAAAAACATTTTATAGCCTTCCGTTCTCCGTGCCTTCCATCCTCCAGACGATTATGTGACTTTTAGGCATTTTAAGCTATACAAACATACTAGTATATTGATATATACACTTGACATAATTTCAATCATAAACAAAGTACTCAACATATCTGCGTATGCCTATTCTAAGGCATTACGGCACAATCATATTTTCCAATCTCCCAATCATGCATCTACTCATGCATTTTAGGATTACGAAACTTTATCCAAGACATTGTAACGACTACAATGGTCTTTCCTACTTCCTAGACATTGTGAGATACAATGGTCTCATTCATTTTCACCGTAAATCCTCGGTGGTCTCTATTACATTCTCGACCTTGTAAATCCTCGGTGGTCTCTATTACATTCTCGGACACTTGTAAATCCTACGGTGGTCTCATTTATTTCTCAAGACATTGTGGGTTACACAATGGTCTCTTTATCATTTCTCAAGACATTGTGGGTTACACAATGATCTCTTCTTCATTTCTCAAGACATTGTGGGTTACACAATGATCTCTCCATCATTTCTTAGACATTGTGAGTTGCACAATGGTCTCTATTATTTCCTAGACATTGTGAGTTACACAATGGTCTCAACTATTTCTCAGACATTGTGAGTTGCACAATGGTCTCAACTACTCCTCAGATATTGTAAGTTATACAATAGTCTCTAAAATTATCTTATAAACATTATATGATATTGTTTTACATGAAACCCGTCACAATCTATCAATTTCCTAATGGAAATACAAGAAATGGGATTTCTAAAGATAAAAGTGACTCATCATCTACAAAAGTCGAAGTTCAACAACTTTCTCTACATTCATCAAAATTCTCTTTTGAAACCTTCATTGTTAAAGGTCCGTGATTCTAGCCAAGTATGGACTATTTTAGAATTACTTAAAATTTCCTTTCCACACATATCTACCCATACTATCTTCTATGCAATGGAATGTGAAAACATAGGTTACAAGTCTTTTATGGCGGGACTTGCAAGCTGAATGGTTTGATATCGCCTTTGCTTAGTGGACAATTTCTCAAAAGCTATGGACATATCACAAGTATACCTAATTTAGGTATTTGAAAAATTTATCGAACCTCGGCTAAATATAGCCTAATCACCTATATTTAACCTTGGGATAATGGAACATAGTCGATTAACTATGTTCGACTTAAATTTTTCAAACACCGAGAATAGTTATACAAGGGTTATATTCGGGTTAATTTCTTACTTAAACTCGATAAACCACGAAATTCATTAAAAGATCTAGAGACGCGATAGTGTTTTACCACTCAACAGATCTTAACACTTATTTATACTACCTAATTTCATTCTTGAAAGTTTTCATTTATGAAATAATCCTAACTACTATCTTGGGATAGTCATCAAATCTTCTCGTCATTTCTTAGAAGTACTAGCTGATTAGATTTCAAGGATATCATTCCGCCATAATACTTTAAAATTCACTTTTGATTTTAAAACAAACTTGACATCTCTACCTAAGAATAATGGTAGCGTATGCTACACTCTTCTAATCGTCAACATATCACATCATTATCGAACCCCATTGAAAGTCGGTATGTAAAACTTCACGATTATCACGTTTCTTTCAAACACTAGTAGACATAAACACTATAAGATATAACCTTCATCCGAAACCACCTAAGACATGATCAACTTTGGAAATGGTTTGGATAACCACTTGCCACTAGCAAGACTTTCCTACAACAATTATCACATCATTATAAACCATTTCACATCAACAATATCTTACACCTTTGATTAACAACAGATTACCCTAACAACAACAAAACTATTCCATTTTGAGGCACTATATAGACGAAAGTGTTAGTTAACCATTCTTTGGACTAAGGTGTTCGAGATCACCCACGAAACAACTAAGGAAACCATACAAATACAAATTAGGCTCCATGCCGCACACTATCACCAAAAACTCCATGTTAGAAATTAAGGTTTTATTGATAGCCTCGATACAATAAGATATGATTCGTTTTGAGAATCGGGAAAAGCCAAACTTTAGGTATATTGGACTCTATAAGATTTTAACAAAACCCTTTAGGTTATCAACTTAAGCCACATGGTACATAATACATTCTATGACCAAAACTTGAGAACACAAAGATTAGAATTCGGCGCATACATCCACATTTCCTAGACAATTCAACATCGGTAACACACACGAATTCGGGACGGAATTCCATTAAGGGGTGAGGCGTAACCACCCGCATTTTAGGTTACTTTTCATTTTCGAAAATTTACTATTCACTTTTACTATTCACTTTCACTATTCATCTCGTAAAATTTTTAATCCACATTCTCGTAAGATAAATTATTTTAGTAATAACACGAGAGTTCGACCATCGTTAGATCATTTTCATAAAAGTTATTAAGTAAACATCGTTTTAAAGTTTCGTTTTAGGCGGTCCACCGTTTAAACATCACGCGCATAACGAAAATCAACTCGACAATTTTCCTCGCATCGGATAAATTTTAGATCACTCATGATTAATTTGAGAATTTTTAAGATTTATTATTTTAATATTACCAAATAAGCCCGGTAGCAGAACAAAACTAAACTTACGTTTTAAACAATTCTACTTACATCCGGACTTAACGATTCACCTTTGTGTTTCTAATATGTTTTGACACTTTTACATTTTTGGAAAAGTCAAACATATTCCCTCCTCCTTTGACCATAAAGGAATTAACCTTGTCGTTCTACATTTTGCTTAAATCGCGTAACTTTTAAACTTCACGAATAAGCGTAAAGTTATCCAGCGTATGATGAAAACCACATTTTAACATCTCATATCACTTTTAGACTAATTTTAGTCTACTCTAAATAAATTCACGGTCGTTTCCACGAAATTTCGTTCTTTTCGATAAACTGCGAATTACGCGTTTTTACCGTATTTCGACTTTAAGCGGTTTTTTGCACCCAATGAGACTTATCACCCATTTTATATTTTTAGATGGAGTATAATGATGAGTCTCATCATTCCTACAAGTTTCGTATTTTTACGATACCGGTTTTACGTTTTATGGCTTAACGACTTACGGTTGGCATTTAACGGAACCAAAACTTACTCTAAACTCAAGATATTATCAAAACTTATCATCTAAGTCATCTTATCACACATTATGACCGACCTAAGGGGAGTCATCATATTGGTGGCTTAATCCTAACCATGGTTCATTTAGATCATTACAAGTGTCCTAACTTAACCATGGTTAATATTTAACCCAATATATGGTTAACCAAACTTACCCTCCTATAAATAGGAAGTGAAATACATCCTAAACTCCCTCACAAACTGATTTTGGTCGTTCATATCACAAAACATACATATCTTCCATCATTTGATCTATAAACTCCAAGTTTATGCAAGGAAGTTCAAAGATCAAGCTACTACATCAAATCTCTAGCAAGTTTAAGTGATCTTCTTGAGTTTAAATCCACTCAAGTCACTTAGTACTTCATCACCAACTCTTCAAGTTTGCAAGGGTGCCAAGGTGTGGAAAGCTAGCTCAATCCAAAGTCTTAAGTGATCAATCAAAGTCCTATCCTTACTAAGTTACTCCTTTCTTATTGAAAGCCAAAAGTTGTAAGCAACTTATCACCACCATCATCTCATCTTTATTATTCATAATCTTAACTATTTCATGCTATATATATAGTTACTATGTTGATTCATGATGTACATATACTCAATCACTTGTTTTAATTCACATATTGTCATAAAAGTAACAAACTAGTAAACTAGTCATATTCTACACATGTGAGACCATTAAAACAGTAACATAAGGACTTTCTAACTTACATAATATGGTAGACAAGATAAAAGGTAAACATAGCAATTTGAATCACCGAAATGGACAAACGAGTCAAAGTTATAAGCAAAAAGTTAGCGAAACCTAAGCGCCAAAGCGCCAATAGCTTCTTTGTTTTGAGTTCTGCCATTTTAAAAATGGTACTTCGGTCCGAATCATCAAAAGTTAAAACACGAAAGTTGTCCGAACGACGTTTTCCTTCAATATCAAAGAAGCTCGGACCTTGAAAACGCATAAATAGGCCAAAATCTTTCAAAAACAGAAACTGCCGTAAATATAGTCTCATAACTATACTTTTGTCACAACTAAAAGCAAACCAAGAGGCCTAATGGCCATAAGCCAAGACCACGGCTACGGCTAAGGCCAAAGCTAAGTCTCAAGACCATGGTAGTCAAGACCAAAGTCACGGCAAGGCCATGGCTAAAGCCTTAAGGCTTGTTTACCCAAGACCGATTAACTAAGGTGATCATATTTATGAAAGCAGCGAGAACTTGTAAAACTAGATACTTGTAAAAACATGATAAACTTATTTATATAACAATCTTCATTCAAAATCTATGTTTTATCTACTAAGTACTACAAAACTAGGGAGCTTCATGTGAGGGTTTCATTTGAGTAAAGCGTGTCGACGAGTTCTTTGGTTCTGATTTAAAGTGTCCTAGCTCCTCGAGCGTTCTTGCATGACCTCTGAATTATGATGGCCCGAGCGGTAGTCGATATCTATAAACTAAACATGTTTTCACAACTAGACCATTTCTATAAATGTCATACACAAATACCATGTACTACATCATGATCAACATAGAGACGTATATAGGATGGTTTATGTTTTCCTAAACATTATTCCAAACCTAAGTCGCAACATTCTATTTTAGGTTGCTCGTAGAAGTTCTCACGGCATATCCATCATTCTCATTATACATTTGATATCATTTACTTTGAGGTGAGTTCATAGCCCCACTTTCTATTACTTAATTGTTTTACAAACCCTTGGGGAGATACATGCTTTATTTTAAACCGAACACATTGCTTTCAAATTCTATACTTATCGATTATTTTACTTGCACTAAGTTACCGCATTTGCCAATCTTAAGTCCCTAAATCATGAATCATTAATCACGAGTGAAGTGAGCGCGAATATTGTGGATAGATCTATCGGGATTGACAAATCCCGTTTGTTTGACCGGGATCCGGTAAACAAACGCACTATATTTGAGTACATCGGTTTAATGGCAAATTTTACCTACTTGGGGCATCGGTTACTATTATATGACATCAAGTTAACGCCTTGATTGCATGATGCTTAGTGAATAATAAGCTTTTGTTTTCAAAACATTGGTGTGAGTCTAATTAACTCACACTACCAACATAATGTGTTCAACCATTTAACAAACTCTATGAATTTCACTCAACCTTTGTGTTGTGAGTTTTAAGCATGTATTTCGGTCCATAATGTCGGGCGGCACGGAAGAGCAAGGACTAGATCAAGAAGGCTATAAATTTTATTATCATTCAAAACCAATTTAATGTATTTTGTAAACTTGGAACCAAACAATGGAACAAGCGGGACCTCATTTTGTAAACTCGATATTTATATAAATCGAATGATAAATCTTTTAAAACGACTCCATTAGAGTTCGTTTTCTATTATTATATTTGTTGTGCCATGAAGTAACACCGGTTTGAATTCATTGCGTATCACGAAATTGGGGTGTTACAATTGATGCGATCAAGGATGAGGTTGAGTATGAATCGCATTTCTTCCCTAACTTCTATTGCAATTTCCTAGTGGATTGACAATGTTCACAATGTAAGTGATATGGGTAGTGAGTACGGAAGTCTTTCGGGTTGTTTTGATTTGTGAGTTGCGGAAGTTGTGGTGGAAAAATAGGAAAATACGAATCAAAGTCTGGAATGATTGGAAGTGGTGGTGGAAAAGAAGCTAGATGTTCTTGTATATTAATGGGAGCTAAGGGTGGTGATGTTTCAAGATCATTGAATATTGTGTTCGGAGAAGTTGGAGGTGTCAAAAAGGCTATTTCTTTTTGTTTTGATTGTTGAGATCTTGTTGGAGTCGTAAGGAGTTCCAAAAGAGTGATTTTAGGGGATGAAGATGGTGTACTTGTTGGTGATGAGGGAGGTGCTATGATGGAAGCATCTTGTGGTGAGTTAGTTGATGGGGATGAGCCATTTGATGATGGTTTTCCTAAGCAACAAAATCGGATGTTAATCCGTGTGGATATCCTAGTGTGTGATTGTGGTATTTTGGAAGGTGGAAGTACAAAGGTTTGGGTTTCATGAAGATGTGTTTGTACTAGGTGATTCATCTAAGTTGTAAGAGCTTGTGAAGATGAGATGAATTATGCAAGCATTTTGGGAGTGCATGGTGTTTTTTTTTTTTTTTTTTTTGTGAAGATGAGATGAATTATGAAAGCATTTTGGGAGTTCTATATATAGAAAAACAAAGCATTGTAATGAATCTTAACCCAAAATGTGGATTAAAATCTAATGATTAGATATGAATTTAAGGCATGTGATCATGAGAACACAAGCATTAAAGAGCATACTCCAAAACAATAAAATAAAAGTTGGAGTTTTCATCCAAAGTGAGAAAAATAGAAGGTAAAAAAAAGCGACACATCTCACGGATCCTTCCTTAAGGGATCCGTCCGACATGAAAATTTGGGATCCGTGGATGCAGTGATTCGAGCGACAAAATTTTCCTTTTGGAAATATTTTTGCCTAGTGTGTGCCTATATGCAAACTATTTGGAGTTGCGGTTATCTCGACTCCTAAGAAGAAAAGAAAAATAAACTAGAAGTGAAAAAGCATACTATTATGTGAGATAACCCGAAAACACATATTTAGTACTTGAGTCGTAAGTTAGTGCTACCAATGCTCCTAATTTATTGTGGCTTAAATGAATGTGCCAAAAGATATTAGTTATGTGTCCCTTTAGCATTCAAAAGACATGAGATGCAATGAAAGCGGGTTTTACGTTGTATTAATAATGAAAAGCGATTTGTCCTAGGCGAGAAATTGCTTTTGTGAAATTGATCTGGGAAGAAGTATCATTTTAGAAAATACTTTGAAGAAAGATTTCTATGTTGTGAAACACAAATGTTTTATCCTTTTGAAAGGAAGATGTGTATGTGATTATGTGTTTGTAACTTGTACTTATTTTGAAAGAAAATAAGAGAATTATAAGTGAAAAACTTATCTTGGGTTTTGAAAATTCTCGTATTGTTTGCGAGTTGTGCGTGAAATAGAGATCCTAGACTCAGAAGTAAGAAGGCTAGTGTTTACATACCTTGTAGAGTCAAAAAGTAAATTACGGCGTTTGTTCCATGAGACCAAGACCAAGACGAAGTAGGTTGAATTGTTCCCTCTTCAATGGTTTGGTGAGGATGTCGGCTATGTTGTCTTCGGACGCTACCTTCTCAATAGAGATGTTCCCCTTTTGAACATTGTCTCTTAAGAAGTGATGACGAATCTCTATATGCTTTGTGCGAGAATGTAATACCGTATTCTTGCTTAGATCTATGGCACCCTTGTTGTCACATAGAATGGATATGTCACTAAGATGAATGTCGTAGTCGACTAACTCTTGTTTCATCCATAGTGCTTGTTGGCATGCTTTGCCGGCGGAGACATATTCGGCTTCAGTTGTTGATATTGCTAATGCCGTTTGTTTCTTTGAAAACAAGATGTTAAACAACATCCCATAAAACTACATACCCACTTGTACTTTTTAGGTCAATATAATCACTGCATGGTCGAATCTGCATATACAATTGTTTCTACTCCGTGCCCTTAGGATACCATAATCCTAATTGTGTTGTACCATAATATATCTAAATATTCTTTTACGGCTTCTAGGTGTGATGTTTTAGGGTCTTCTTGAAACCTAGCACATAAGCAAACACTAAACATGATATCCGGCCTACTTGCCGTGAGGTAGAAGACTACCTATCATGCCACGATATTTAGTATTATCGACGGTTCTCGATCTTCATCTTTTGTGAGTTTAGTGTCAGATGAGATTGGTGTCCTAATTGGTTTCGACTCTTCTAGACCGAATTTCTTTAACATTTCTTTTATGTATTTAGATTGATTAATGAAGATACCATCTTCTACTTGTTTGATTTGTAGACCAAGAAGAAACTATGTTCTCCCATCATACTCATCTCGAACTCGTCATGCATGATTTTAGAGAAATCATCACACATGTCTTGACAAGTGGATCCGAATATAATATCATCTACATATATTTGAACAATGATTATATGTGACTCTCTTTTCTTAGTAAAAAGTGTGTTGTCAACTAACCCCATGGTATAGTTGTGTTTAATTAAAATGACTTGAGTCTATCATACCAAGCTTTTGGAGCTTGTTTAAGACCGTAAAGGGCTTTCTTTAACTTATACACATGTTTAGGTTTTCAAAATGATGAAGCCGGAGGTTGAGCTACATATACTTCTTCATTTATAAAACCATTTAGAAAAGCACTTTTAGCATCCATTTGATAAAGCTTTAGATCATTAGCACAAGCATCGCATGAAAGTATTCTTATAGACTCTAATCTAGCCACGGGGCATAGGTCTCATAAAAGTATATTCCTTCTTGTTGGTTATACCCTTGGGCAACGAGTCTAGCCTTGTTTCTAGACACTACTCCATTTGCATCTAATTTGTTTTATAAACCTATTTGGTTCCTATTATGGTTTGATTACTAGGTGGAGGGACAAGTGTCCAAACATCATTGGAAAAAATTTGATTTAGTTCTTCTTGCATAGCCATTACCCAACTTTCATCTTTTATGGCTTCTTGTGTATTCTTAGGTTCTATGGTTGAAAAACAATATAAGCTACTTTGGCTTTGAACTTGAGACCTTAATGTTCTTTCGTTTAGCTTTCCTATGACTTTATCTACGGGGCGATCTTTGGACTCTTTAATGTTTATGACTTCATCATTTAAAGGTTCTTCTTCTTCATTTATCTTTTTCTTTATTACTATAGCTTCACTTTCTACAATCTCGTCATCGACAAGAGGTGGAGAGGGTTTGGGTGGACTTTCATCAAATTTTACATTTAATGACTCTTCTACCTTCATTGTTTCTTTGTTTAATATGACGTAAGCTTTGCTATTTGGAGAGTAACCTAGAAAGATACATTCGGTTGATTTAGGATCAAATTTTGTTAGGTAATCTTTAGTGTTAATAATAAAACATTTGCTACCAAAGACTCTAAAGTGATCTAATGTAGGTTTTTTGCCTCGGAGTAACTCGTATGGAGTTTTACCTAAGATTGGTCTAATTAAGACTCGATTGAGTATGTACGTTGAAGTATCATAGGCATTGCACCAAAACTTTTGAGGTATAGATTGTTCATTAAGCATGGTGTGACTCATTTCTTGTATGGTTCTATTCTTTCTTTCAACTACCCCATTCGATTGTGGAGTGCGCGGAGCCGAGAAGTTGTGGGTAATACCATTAGCATCACAAAAAGCTCCAAATTGCACTTCATTATCGAATTCCCTGCCATGATCCGTCCTAATAGACACTATAGGACTTCCTAGTTGTCTTTGGATTTTCTTGCTTAATATTTCAAAATAATTAAACGTTTCCGTTTTGTTCTTTAAGAATTTTGTCCATGTGTACCTAGAGTAATCATCCACTATAACCAAAGTGTAGTAGTTGCCTCCATAACTTTGGATAGCGGATGGACCAAATAAATCCATATGTAGTAATTCTAGACACTTAGTTGTAGACACCATGTTTTTAGCTTTATGACTAGAATGAACTTGTATTCCTACATTACAAGCATCACAAAATTGATGTTCATATTTTAACTTAGGTAGATCTCTTACTAGATCTTTGGATGATAGCGATTGAAGAAGTCGCATGTTGGCGTGACCCAATCTTCGATGCCATAAGGTCGAAGTATCATCCATAGAGGTAAGACATAGTTTGTCTTTAGGTTCATTACCGATTTTAATGTCATAGACTCCATGCTTCCTAATTCCTCTTCCTATGGTTATGCCATTTTTAATATCTTACTACGGTTTAGGTAAAAGTACATTACACTTACATATTTGTCCTATACTTAAGAGGTTTTAAGTTTAGGTTTTCTCGTGACACACATCGTTAATGTTTAGAGATTTGTTAGAAATCGTACCTTTACCGATGATTTTACTTTTGCTATTTCCAAACACCACATTACCTCCATTGAAGGATTCATATGTGGAGAATAGATCTTTATTGCGGTCATGTGCCTCGTGCACCCGCTATCCTTGACCCATTCATCCGGTCTAGGTGGACTTTTAAGCACACCTAAAAAGCAATTAACTCAAAGTTTGCTCCCCATTTGTTCATGGGTCCATTAGTGTTAAACATTCCATTCATGTTAGACATGTATGGATAAGATGATATGTATTCCATGGAGCAAAGTTTTGAAAAGGAAAACCATTTTGCATATTTGGGTTCCATCCCATTTGATGGTTACTTCTCGGGTAAACATTATTAGGTCTCCTAGATGGATTAGGTTTTGAAAAAGATGGAACTTTGTTTCTTGCAAAAATAGGATTATATTTTGGAGGTGGTTGTCTAGTGGTGAAATGAGTTGGTTTCTTCTTATTAACGATAACAAAATTAGTTCTAGATGAAGAAGATACGTTATTACCACTATTTGCTACAGCAGACCCACGGATCCCTGTCTTAACACTAGCCGATTCCCTTTTTATGGGATCCGTGAGATCCGCCACAACAGTGGCTGGTTTTTCTAGTGTGATGTGCTTCCACGAGGTTTTAAATTTGTAAACATGAATTACCGGTTAACTAGGAACACATTCGAGCAAGTATACCCTAGTCAAGTTGTAGTATAGTATATGGTAAATCAAGGTCGTCCCAAGAGACTTGGTTGCACTACAAGTGTCGTTTGTTTGTTTAAGCAAGTAACAAGTTGATGGTTATGATTGTCACATATCAAACCAACAAGAAAAGCAATATAAGAACAAGCACGTATCAAGGTCGTGGTTATGATTGTCACGGATCAAACCACTAAGAACAAGCACACAAAGAACATACATGTTTAGACAAATGATCACAAGAATCACATAATCAACACAATCAAAGAACCAAACATGAATCATAACATTCAACATCATAAAAGTAACAAGGATTTACCCAAAGTAGGATTATATTAGGCAAGGGTGAAGGATTATAGCACTCCTTCAAGCCTCCAATCAACTACAACTTCTAACCAAGCATACTTCTGGAAATGGCAAAGGTTTGTGGTCTTTTGGGAGAGATAGGTTGGTGGAAATTCGTCCTTAAGGGTGGAGGCAAGAATTACACACAAGTTGGGATAGGATAGTTGGTGGAAATTCGTCCTTAAGGGTGGAGGATCGAATTTCACACCTTTGGTGAAGGTAAGTTGAGAGAGGGATGTTGTTTTAGGTGGAAATTCGTCCTTAAGGGTGGAGGAAGGAATTTCACACCTAGAGATGGAGTAGAAAGAGCTTAGGCGTAGAAACACAAGTTACGAGTAGAAACTTAGGCGTAGGATCTTATGCGTAGGATCTTAGGCGTAGTATTCCTTAGGCGTAGGATCTTATGCGTAGGATCTTAGCCGTAGAAACCTTATGCGTAACCTTAAGCTTAGGCGTAGACAAAAAAGTTACTCGTAAACCGTACGCGTAATTTTGAAGTTATGTGTAGAGTTACTCGTAAGCTTTTAGCTTATCGTAAACTATGGTTAAGAACCAAAAATCCTTTACACTTTGTCACGGTAGAAGAGATATCCACAAGTCGAAGTGTTCCACACACTTATCCAAGTGAGGAAGCACCGAGTAACGATTATAACGAAGATTCTTCACCAAAAGTTACGAGTAGAAAACTAGGGTTTTGACTTTTGACTTCTACTCGTAAGAAATTTCCAACGATTCAAATGATTTCTTTTACCCAGATAGCCTTAAAAACACTTGAATAACCCAAAAATGTTGACCTTTTTCACCCAAAGTGATTAGAAAAGTTATGAGTAGAAATGACCAAAGAACCAAAAACGAGCTCAAAACTTAACCAAAATGCGTAAAGCTTCGAACTTTTTGCAAAAAACTGAAACTTTAGCACCAAATAAACCTTAAACCACAAGAATCTTGAATTTTTTAGTGCAAAAATTAAAGCTTTAAGCGTGACAATGTGTATAACAAAGCTACGCGTATAGTACCAACCTTCAACACAAACACAAACACTCCTAAACCATTGTTAGGCGATTGATACCAATTGTAGGACCTTAGTTCTATCAACCTTATCACAAACCCAACACAAATACCACGTTAACACAAACAAAGCTTAGAAATAAGATGAGAAAGATGGTGACTTGATGATATATAAAAAGCGTGTATGATGTGATGATAAGATATGCAAACAATAAGTTGTATATTCCTTGAGAGAGAAATACACACACACACACACACTTTCAAGCACACCCCTCAAATGACCATTTGAGGGGTATTTATAGTACAAGAGGCTTGTTGCCCTAAAAGGCTTTCCTTGGGCTTGGCCTTGGGCCTTGTGGTCTTGGATTGGATTACACATAATAAACGACTAGCTAATCTTAACTATTAGCCATTTAGCTTAGCCCAATCCACGAGCCCGTTGACTATTCTATCACGATATCTAACACACGTTACAAAGTTCCTAATCGTGAATGACCATCACTTCTAATAAAACTATTAAGGCTAACAATCACAGTTGTGAACCTCTCATAAATGTTCTCGACAGTTGCTAAGATTTGTGAAGGACTCGATATGAACCATCGATGATCTTATTTGTTGATCAACAAGTGATGAAATGTCAAGTGTTCTAAGAGATCTTTTGATGAATCTCGTGGCTCTAGACTCAATAGTGCGTTTTGGTTTTCTGAGCGGAGACTAGGGAGGGTCTCCTTCTTCAATACCGGTGATCTCTAAGAGAGCGCCAATAGTTTGCGTGGGGTTCCTGTGAGAATGAAACAAGCTTTTGAGAGAAACTTGGTGGCTAAGAAGGTTTAGTGCATGCGTCCTTTGGGTCCATGACGACTTTTAATCTTCAATACCGGCGTCACTAAGTGACAACCAAGAGCATATGAATTGAACCCGGTTATGCGCCTAAGTTGAATAATTTGGAGGCTATTTCTTTTCACCCTTTTCTTTGCATTTCTTTTAATTCTTCAACTCCTTCTTTCTCCGATTCTCATTTCTCCTTTTTATAATCATACCTAAGGACTTCTAAGTACTAACTATTTGTGATGTCCTTGGGTAGATCCCTCCGACTCTGGCGGATCATAGGATGGTTATTCCTAACCTTAGTCACCTTATATCTCCATGACTAACCTATGTTGCCATTAAAACCATGTTGTGAAGAATCTCTCAAAGGGTTTGTAAATGAAAAACATGTTTGAACCATTGTGAGAGATAAAATTTTGCATAAATACTCCCCTCACGTGTGCTTAAGAGTTTTAACGGTTAATTGCACGTGAGGAAAGAAGCGCACTTTTAAATTGATCCACTCAAGATAGACAATCTCCCGCGAGACACGATTACGTTGTATAGTTAAAGAGTTACATTGTGACTTTTAGGTGACAACTAGCTCTAATAACTACCTTGAAGGTGTAGACAATCCTCGAAGGTTTTCATACCCGTCAGAGTTCATGTCTACCAAGAGTTTCTCGAATGGTACATTCTACTCGGACAAGTCCTTTGCGAGACACGTTTACATTACTAGCGAACTAGCTTGAAATTATTACCCGTCCAGGACAAGTCTTTTCGAATTACTAACAGTTTAGTACCGTCAATTCGTTGGTTAAGTCTATTACACAAAGATTCATTTGCATTTGCACAACATATTTCTTATCACATAATTTTCTCCCCTCAAAATGGCATATAGAATGTTATTTTGAAAAGTTGAAATAAATATGACCATTTCGAGTGTTGCGGGAAGATGACCACTATGAACAATTTATGAACAAAGTTTTAACTCAAGTACTCCCCTCGACTAGTGATATAAGCGGTTGAGGTTTTGAAAATCATATGGGAAGTACTTGTTCTTTTGAGCAAAACCTTGAGAAATGAAAGGTTTGATAGGTTTTCTCAAAAGTAAGAAGTTTTCGCTCGTTTTATAAGGATTGTGGCATGAAAGCGTACCACGGGGTCCTTTCTTGACAAGAGCGGGTTGTACCTTTATGTATGCACAAGCCATTGGCATATATAATCACACATCCAAATGTAATAATGAAGGAAACAATTCAAGGGGTACCAAAGTCCGGTGATGTCGCGAGTGCGAGCAGGCGTTGATAGCGGTGATGTTAATCTGGGTGACCACCAACAAAGCTTTCCAACGTTACGAATTGATCCTTGAAACAACCTTTCATCAATCATCTTGATGATTCTCCTCACATCCTTCGATCACGAGAATTCCATCGCTTAGGAGACCCGATCTTGTGACGTATGTCCTTGACCGATATATGCGAATCCGTCCTAACCATCTTCAAAGTTTGATCCCCAAACTTGTGAAGTTCACTACATGCCATTAAGCAATTTCTTTGAAGTTCACTGCGATAAACGACGCGAAAGGTTTCTTGATGAGTGTATATTGTGAGAGTTGGTTGAGGTCGGGAAGATCTAGGCGAGGTGGTGTGAAGTTGACAGGGGTGCGATAAGATTCAACCGCGGTGAAGATCTTCTACGTTCCTTGATGACTATGCGTCGATGAAGGTGAGCAATGACTTTATGAATTCACGTTGTACTTGGTTGAAAATTGTCTCATGCGACCTTGTACTTTGGCAAGGTACATGTCTTCGATGTCGTTGATAGACAAATTCTCAAAGTCGACTTCAGAGAATGCATAATCCCTTTCATCTTGTCGTTTGACCATGATATTCTTTAGGAAGGTGTAGTCCACTTAGATGATGAAACAACGTGTTTGATGGAAGCGATATCCTTAATCTTGAACACCGCATGTTGAGACTTGAACCCGACACGTAGTAGATTCTTGACGTTCCGACCAATGATGAATCCGTACATTGCATCTCGGTCGTATGCTTCCACTTTGTCGAGAGAACAAGTGATTGGCACGTCCTCGATGGCTATCGGTTCGAGTATATAGGCTGCTTGGGAATGGAAGTGTCAACGATGTAGCGTATTTCCTTGAACCATCGCCACCATGTAGAAGAAATTCGGTCTTTGTTGAAGAAATATCGGAATGGAATCCTCGGTTCATCTGGTTGTGGTTGTTGGTAGAGGTTTTGACGATCGGTGTAGTATGGAGGGTTGTCCGTTTGGTGAAGTCGATGTTTGCTTGGGTTGAGCCAATCCATGTTGTTAGACATAGCTCGAGCAATGTTTTCAAGGTGATATTAGACCTCGATGGCACTTTCGAGCTATCTTTCCATGGTTGAAAAGCTTCATTCTTGATTCGCCTCGACTCGATTTCGTCATCTTCTTTACGGAACTTTTCTTGCAAAAGTTTTGTATGCTCAATGTGTTACCGTCTGCCAAATCCGGACCTTCTTGGGTGGGAGTGTTGTTAACAAGAGTAGAGAACCATTCAAATTCTTGGTTTTATCGTCATCTAGCCAAGATCTGACGTCGATCCGAGGCGTCTTCTTCTTCTTTTGAAGGTCTAGATGAGGATTACGGTTTCTTAACTTGTTTGGGAGAGGTGGGTTGTTGTAGGGCTCGAGGACCTCTTCATCGTCACCACCCGTATGCTCAAAGTGATCACCGGTTTTACGAGTCGGGGTGGTAACTCGGAATCGTCTTGAGGTTTATCTGTAGAAGAGCGGGAGGAGACCTTTGTTGAGTAGAAGTCCGTTGGAGAGAGGTAACATAGAAGATGATTCACGGACTTCTTCGACGTTTAGCTTTATCATGCTTATCGATCCTTGTCTTCATCGTCTCTAGGACGTTTAGACTTTCGCTCGAATCTACATGCTTCTTTGAGTTGGTAGTCCAAAGAATGCTTGAAACAGACTTTCCTTCCTCGAGTAAATGTCCCGGATCGTGTAGACATTTGTGTGACAAGCTTGGCCACCAATTCATTATCCGAGAAAACTACGAGGATCGGATGGATTGATTGTGACGGTTAAAGGTGTGGATCTTATGGTTTGCTTGCTATCTCATAAGATTCGGATATAGTTATCGGTAAACATCCCTTTGTGACTTTAGGAGCGATATCCGAAGGTACTTGTTAGTGTAACCTCGATCATTTCGTTCGGTTCCTCTTGACGATGACTTTTCATGAACTCTGGATAAACTTCCTTTCTTCTTGCATCTTGTCATTCTCGTCATGTAGATATTGTATTTGTCGATTGAAAGTTCACTTCTGTATAGCATGTCTTTCTTTCGACTGTTTGATGACTTTCACAATTCTTTCATGTGTCCGAGAAATCCAATATTGAGGTGGTTTCTTCACGATTTGGATGTTGATTTGGTTGATTTCTTTGATGGTGGTTGGGAAGAGTGAGATGAAGAGTCGATGAGGAAGAGACATGAGGAGACTCGGGGTCCTTGGGCGGTTCGAAGTTTCCTTACGTGAAAGCATCTTTATCTTTCTCGAGACTTCTCGGTTCGGTTTCTCAAACTCATATTCGATAGTATCCTCCACAAGCTTTTGTTGTTGCAAAGAGTGGTGGCACAGATCCCTGTCGGTCGATTAACCGCATCGGGATCACGGTGAAGAGTGGCGACACCACTTGATCCTCGGGGCCACCCATTTGGTCTTTGCAAATTCTTGACTTTTGAAGGTGTCGGCGATTTTAAACTTCTTCTGTAGGATTGATCCATAGCTCTTCTTCTTCTTCTTGAGCTCTCATCATAGGGCACAAGTGCAGAGTCTTCCCTTTTCCTTTATCGACTTGAGGACTTGGAGGTTTTGGCAATCAAGGATTGTCATCCTTGCGGTTTGAGTAGGTAATCTCTTCATCTCGTGTCGGTACCTTGAGCTTTCATTCAAAAGCTTTCGTTCTGGTTCGGTGTGGGAATAGGTTCGACTTCGCTACGGAACAATCCTTTTACGAGGAGGATTCCTTTTGGGAAGCTTCCTATAACGTTCGAGAACTTCTCGCACTTCCGGCACTTCCTTTTACGGTTCTCCGTGTAGGAGTTCACGAAGGTTTTTCATCAAGATGACCAACTTTGCCTTCTCTTCGCTACGAGATACCTTTTATATGTTTCAAGCTTCTTGATTTCTTTAGATAGAAGGTGATCGAGCGACGGCACCTAACTTCTTAGTTGTCGATTCCTTGATTCGATAGAAAGGATAGAGTTCGGACAACAAGTCGTGATTGTCGGGGTCATTGAGCCTCTGTGGAATATCGAGTTGAGTCCAAGTGCTCTCTGGATCAAAAGCTTTGTGTATCGACATAGGGAATCTTTGAGCTAAGCTTCTTGTGAAATAGCATCATGTCCTCCCATATCGGTGCTTGATTTGATGTCCTTCTTATTGATCAAAGACGGAAGATTTGCGGTTCCATGAGCTTTGGATGCTCATAACCACCGTCGCGACCGAGAAATAGACTTGGTAATGATGATGTAGAGGGTTCTCCATGGTCGAGGAATGTTCTTAAGCTCCAAGTGAGAATGCTTAGTAACAACCCCCGAAGCTTCATCAAAGCCAATGTCAAGAAGAAATTGTAGAACTGTCTCTTTGGTAGGTGTGGCAAAGAAGTCGGTTGGCTCGATTCGGGAATGAGAAGAACGACCGTAAGTCCGCATGAGTGATGGTGACTTGTTTGTGATTAGGTGTCACTTCATTGCACTTTGACACGAGATCCTCTGCATAGAATTCGAGAATTGCTGAATGTAGATTTCCGATGCGATGGCGAGTGTGAGAGCATGTTACGGTAGGGATGATTCCTTAGAATATCCACAACAATGAGACAAGAAGATTACGAGCATGTAAGGGTTTCAAAGTCAACCCTAAGGTTGTTCTTTCCAATCTTTCTAGGATAGCCATTGGGAAGATATCGCAATAGTGAGAACCTCGGGTGCATCCACATTCATTTGAGCGACCATGCCGTGATCTCGAAATAACATTAGCCAAAAGAACCAACATATCGAAAGACATAATGTTAGTCAACGAAGGTCTTATTGTCTAGTTATTGAATGTCGGTGATAATGATTATTACGAGTCCTTAGTCACTTGTTTGTCCAATAGTCCAATGACGTCGTGAAATGTTTCGTGAGTTAGTTAACTTTAAGTTTTAAAGTTTATGTTTTCACTTATAGTTCACAACATATCAAACGATTAAGTTTATTAGTGACATTATTGGATTCGTGACGTTATGATTAGTTTATTTACAAGTTTGTACACGTAACAATTCATAATGAAGGTCAATCAAGGCTTAAGCGTAGATATGGCAAAGTTAAGCGTAAACAGGAAATATATATACGCGTAGACGAAAGCATACACGTAGGATCCTAATCTTACGCATAAGAAAAGTTACGCGTAGGAAAGGGGGCCTTATGCGTAGACCTTACGCGTAAGGCTTACTCGTAAGAGTAGACCTTATGCGTGAGGTCCTTTGTTTACGCATATCCTTCACGGGATCGCGTGGTCCCATTGTAGAACCTTATGCGTAGTAGTTACGTGTAGGATTTCTCTTACGCATAGCGCCTACGCGTAAGGTAATCCTTATGCGTAGGTAATAATCAACCTTGATTCGAATTTTATGCGTAGCAAGCACGAAATAAAACCATCATATCATCAATCTTAACACATATATTAATTCTAAAATCAAATCATGGCATGAAAGCTCGTTAATCATTTATCGTAGAAACACTTACGCGTGGGTCAAAACCCTAAGGGTTATGAATTACGCATAAGATTTCTAACCATGGAAATTGCACCAAACTTTTTCTGGTAGGTCTTAGATGTTATAAGAGTCTAATAACCAAGTTTTAACACTCAATTCGTGATGAATCAAAAATACCCAAACTTTAGAACTTTAAACCCTAATTCCTAATTCTGAGTAAATCAGTGTTTCTGGGTTGTTATAGAACCTGGATATCATCAATTCAACATCATATAAACATAACACCACAATCTTTTTGACCAGAAACATACACATTTGAAAACACCCAAAATCACGCATAAACCCTAATTTTGAAAATCATTCAATTCGAGTTTCTAGGTTTGTTTTGAGGATAGAAAACATATCATTGATGTTATTAAAACATTTTGACATTATCGTTTTAGCCACAAACACATAACACATGATCATGTGTTTTCTGGCGTATCACGAAGAACACAAAATCACCCATATAAGTAGATTTGACCGTTGGATTCATTTGAAAATCAAAACCAATGTTTAAAAACATGTTAGAAACATTAATCCACTTACATTTGATGATCAAAAACAGTTGGATGAGCGATTTTAGGCGTAGGATCTTTTAGGTGTATGTAATAAATGTGATGGAATAGTTAGGTGGAGAGTGGTTTTATTAAAATGACTTTAACATTTTGTGAGTTTTGGTCCCTCCACCTTTTCCTTTTTCATACAAAGCCATTTAACTTCCATTTTGGTTACCAAACGAAAGATTTTAAGAAAGAAACTTGTGACACTCCCCTCGACTTAAGAAATATTGAAAGGTTATTAATTTTAGTCAGGGTGTCGTAAACCGAAAATTTACCACCATTGATAAAAGAAACAAGGGATTGGATAACATGCAAGTACAGATGTTTATAAACGAGTTAAGTGAAAATTTTCTCCCCTCAACACTTGATCGGAAGATCTTGAATTTTGAAAGATTAAAGTGTTGTGGAAGAAATGTACTTGCCATGTCGAAAGAAAATTAGACTAGAAGAATATTTTTGTTGTTTTATCGGGTTTTATATTTTTGTATTTTATTTTGAAAAATTATTTACAAAGAGATTTTGGTGTTTGACGAGGTTTTAAGGCTGTTTTAAGAGGTCATCCAATTCCTCTTGAGTCAAACACCTCATACCAATCCGGTGGACCAACTCATTAAACCTAGCGGGAGGCAAGGCTTTGGTGAGAAGATCGCCAATTGGTATACTGTACCACAAAGTATACTTAAGCGGTGCCGGTTCCACGTGGTCCTTGATGAAATGATATCGAAGATCGATGTGCTTGATTTGAGTGTTGAGCCGAGTTGCGAGATCGCTATGGCACTCCGATTGTCGCGATACATCGGGATTACATCAAATCGTAACCATAGTCTTTGAGTTGTGTTCTCATCCATATGACTTGAGCACAACACGCGGACATGGCTACATATTACGCCTTGGTTGATGGCGATGTACAATCCTGCTTCTTTGATTGCCAAGACACGGTTTATCACCAAGAAATTGTAGAGCTCTGAAGTACTTTTCCTTGAGTCTAAGCATCCTGCGTGGTCGGCGTCTGGCGATTAGTTCAAAACCGAATCCTTCTGATACGGATCCCCAAGTTAATGGTTCCCTTGATGTATCGGAGGATTCTTTTAGCCTCGAGAGGTGGGTTTCGATTGGTCACGGCCGATAGCGGGAGCATAGATAAGCGGCAAAGACAATATCGGTCTGCTAGGCGTTAGATACATAAGAGACCCAATAATACTTGGTATTTGGTAGGGTCCACTAATTTCCCATGTAAATCGGTCTAGTTTCTTGGTGTGAGTCATTCGTGTGGCATAAGTATCACGGGTTTTCATTCCAAATTTGTTTAATAATTCAAGGGCATATTTGTACTGACTCAAGAAAATACCACGGGGTGATTGATGAACTTGTAATCCTAGAAAGAATGTAAGTTCACCCATCATGGACATTTCAAAAATTTTCTTCATTAGTTTTGCAAAAGCGATTGAAAAATTTTTATGTGTAGATCCAAAAATGATGTCATGCACGTAAATTTGAACAATTAAGATATGTGCCCGTGATATTGTATAAAAGAGTTGGGTCAACCAAGCCTTTGGTGAAATTATTAGCAATGAGGAAAGATGATAGCTTATCGTACCATGCCCGAGGGCTTGTTTGAGACCATAAAGAGCTTTGTTCGGTTTGTAGACATGGTTCGAAACTCGGGATCAACGAATCCTTGGGTTGGTGACATAAACCGTTTCTTCGGTTGTCCGTTGAAAGCGCAGTTTGACATCCATCCGAAAGACCGTCATGTTCATATGAGCATGACGAGAAACATCGAACGACCTCAAGGCGAGCAGCCGGAGCAAAAGATTCTTCAAAGTCTATTCCTTCTTCACGCGATAACCCTTAGCAACTAGGCGTGACTTGTTTGGACGACATTCCCTTGACAGATCAATTTGTTTTCCAAATCCATTTGAGACCAATAGCGTAGACCCTGTTGGTATTTCAACCAGTTCCCATACTTCAAGTCGTTTGAATTGGTTGAGTTCTTCTTGCATGGATTCAATCCGGTTATCTTTGTCATTGCGTCTTTAATGTTTTAGGCTCGATTAGCGACGGTGAGTGCATAAATGCAATGTTCACCATACGTGTGAAGACGTTGTCTCGTAACGGCCGGTTGATTCGGGTTGCCAATAATATTAGCCGGAGGATGGTCTTTTGTCCATCTATGTGTAGAGGTTGATGTTGGTATACATTGTGAAGATTACGAGGATTCAAATGGTTTGTTGAAGATTCCGCGACATCCGTGCGGCGATCTCATTAGCAAGCGGGTTGAAGAACGCATTTGGATCAAAATCTGCGGTGGGGTACTTCATCCGAATATCATCGGCGGTTCATCATTGTTGGAAGCGGTTTGTTCAAGCTGTTGTGGTGGAGTCAACGGTGTAGGTGCATCTTCAACGATGGTTGTTGTAGCAGTGTATCGGTATAAGAGTATTATCGGGTTGAGCGGTGAAACAGCGGATACACAGGAGCACGTTCATCAATATCGATCACCGAGCAGTGGACAAATAACCTTTTCATTTGTTGACGAGTGGTGGGGGCTTTGTTCGGTGATGATGGGGTTGAGGAAGTTTAAGCGGTTGTGACCGGGTTCTAAGTCGTTATACTCGAAGCCATTTAGTGAGTTCATCAAAATGAGCATGAATCGTTTCCATCACTGTTTTGTACGACGATTCGGATCGAAACCTTTAGAATTCTCACAATATCCATAAAGACTCAATGTCGACTTTGGCTTTGAGCTTTCCAAAATCATCACGATCATTATTCGGATAGCAAAGGGATCCAAATACATTAAAGTGTTTGAGATTCGGTTTATGGTTGTGGACAAGCTCGAAAGGTGTTTTGTTGTGGCATTTTGTGATCATAGAACAGTTTTGAGTATAGCATGCGATGAATCATACGCCCATAAGTAATCTGGAAGTTTAGCATTGATTAACATTGTTCTTGCGCTTCCACTAACGTTCGGTTTCGTCTTTCAACAACTCCGTTTTGTTCGGTGTATCGTGCAATAGATGTTTGATCTTTGAATTCCCACTTTCCCATACAATTCACGAAGGGTTTGGTTAACAAATTCGGTTCCTTTATGCATTACGATTAGCTGCGGTGTTGCGGAGTTGAACTCAGTATTTTTGTGAGAAAGGTGATGATCATTTGTGGAGCTTGGTCTTTGCTTGAAGAAATTAGACCCAAGTCCATCGTGAGTAGTCATCAACAATTACTAAGATGTAATGTTTGCCGTTGATCGTTTGCGCGCGATCGGGCCACACAAATCCATGTGAAGAAGATGAAGCACATGTTGAGGCGTGTTCCACCTTTGAAGGAAAATGAGCACGAGTGCTTTTTCCTTGTTCACGGTGAGCAAAGGTGATCTTTTGAATACCGAATCGTGGGAGACCTTCAACTAGTTTGTGTCGAGCAAGGTTGGTGATGGTTTTAAAGTTTAGATGTGAGGGCAATGATTGCCATAGCCGAGGATTTTGTTGATGTTGCCTTTGAAAGTAAGCGGATGAGAGATGAAGCAACCATGTCTTGCATAGAGATAGTGTAGAGACTAGAGTTACGCGAGCCGGACATAAGGTCATTTCCTTGTAGATCACGAATGAAACAAGTTTTCTCCCGGAAAGCAACCTCCAAATCTCCATCACAAAAGCCGACCTAATGAAAGCAGATTATGACCGAGGCCTTCCACATAGTAAACCTGCTGATTTCGATGTTCCCATTGACATAATCTCCGTAGCCCATGATAGTCTGCTGAAGTGATCATTCCGAACTGCGATTGCCAATGAACTTTGCAATAAAGTTTGATAACAGTTTAAGGTTGCTGTCATGTGTCGGGAACATCCGCTATCAACAATCGAGAGAATGATCTGTATCACTGCATTACACACAGACGACACGGATGGAATAGAAGTAGATGTGGAACCCAAAATGTTAGAGGGTTTGAAGCGTATATGAGACATGCACACATTAATGATTTTAGGCATCTATTTAAATCCTAGTGTGTTATATATCCATTTCGCCATCTATAACTACTCTTTGCTTTAGTCTTAGTGAATGCACTAGGTGGTACTACATTCTTAGGAGGTGGCCGGAGCTACAATGACAATGCTTGCCTTAGAATCAAAAGAAGGCGGTCTACCAAGCACGGACTTAGAATGATTAGTGGGCCTAGAGGTATTCGATTCTTAGGATTAGTAAGCGAGAGATTATAGCTTTAGCAACACATTTGTCATGACAATCGAATTCATACTTTTACGACAAATAACACAAGGTGCATCGGTGAATATCAAAAGTTCTTAAAGGTTTAGTATTCATTACATCACTATTTCTATTACATTTGCCGACGCAACATCTATAGTGGAAGCAACGTGAGTCTTATTCATAGTCCTAGGGTGTTCTTCTCTTGTAGCATTCCTTATTGATCTTTTCTTAGGTCGCAACTTCCTATTCTTGATTGAGTGCTCATAGGTTTGTGAAGTGCGGACGTTTGGAAAAGACGAACTATTCCTGTTTTAGTAGAATGAAGCACGTTAGCAACTTGTGATTTGGCAGTAGAGATTCTAAGTTCTCGATTACTAAGTGTTACTGGTGCTAATCTCTTAATGATGGTTGGCGGAAGTTGTTCATACTTTCCTAACATTTCTCTTAGCTTAGAGATAGTGTAAATCAAATCTTGATTTTCAGACCGAATATTACCAGCAAAATTCATGACTTCTCTAGTGTGAGCAAGATAGTGATCAAGTTCGTTTGATGCTTCATGACGAGTCTTATTGAGTAAATCAAATATGACACCATATTCCTGTTTAACTTTTACAAGCTCTTGTTCATATTTTGAGATTTGACCTTTCAAAGACACGTTTTGATCATCCAGTTGCTCAATTTTAGGATCAAAAGATTTTGTTTGCAACTGAGCAATTTTCTTTTGAAAACTAAGTTGATGATTGTGAATATCTTTTCACACCAATGAAGACGACGTTTGCATTGTAAAGTTCGTTAAGTAATCGATTATTTTCGACTTTTAAAAACTCGATCCGAAGCACATTATCGGTATTCTCAACGATTACCACGAGTCAACATTATCGGCAGAGATATGATCGGATGCATGTGGCAAAGAATAGAATAACACAACATTATGGATATCGGCACATATAACATCTTCCAAGAGTCGATCAACATCTTTTCTCAGCAGTTTCTTTTTACGTTTAGTATTAGAAATAGATGTTTCGGTTTTCTCGGCGACCTTCATTACTCCAAGTTCCTTATGAAAATCCTTTTCCCAAGCTAATGCACAACTTTTCAAATTTTAACGTTAGGTAAAAGATTTTTCGAAAAATGTCTCTTTGTTCTCGCGCTGAGGCGATTGAAAATGATCAATTTTGATTTGAGCGATATTCTATCTCATGTTGTAAAATTTTGAGGTCGACCATGAAATGTCAAAATATCGAAGAATTTTTCGATTTTCGGGTTTTGAGTTTACTTCACCGATGGAAGGTAAAGAACCATAAGTTTGTGCATAATCGGTTGGGGATTAACATTAGAAGACTCGGTGTTTTGATGATAACCCTTGGTGTGTTAGAAGAATCCGTTGGTGTGGACGAAAGTGACGGTTTTGAATAATTAAAGGTTTGTTGTAAACAACGGTTTTAATTTTGATCGACTCTCGTCTTACGCATCTAATTCCTCTTGACGATGGTATTCAACAACACTCATAACAAGATCATTAATTTAATATTACGCGACTGAAACTTGGGATTTGGTTTGAATGTTTTTAGTGAAAGCTTTGGTTTATGTCAACTAGATTTGGTCCATATCCTTTTGGATTGGGTTTTAACGTAAATTTTCAATAGTCATTCTTGATTCACCATGTTTGTAAACAACAGTTTTAAACTCTTGGATTTTGTTTTGCAAGCGATAATTTCTTCAAGAAGGTCATCTACCCGATTCGTTGAATGCTTTTTGTATCGGAGAATTGTTTTTGACAAGTTAACAACTCGGCCTTAGCTTTTTGATTTTCCAAGGTGAGGCGTTAATTTGCTTTTTATGATCATGTTTCGCTTGTTCTATTTCGGACAACAAATCATTCTTGAGCGGCTAGATCACGATCCGTGTCTCTAAATATTTTTCGTTTGATGAGATTTAAAAGCGGCTTCAAAACCTTTTCACGTTTTCTTGAGTTTTGAAAAAGTTGAGTTGCATTTGTAAGCATTCAAAATCCTTGGTTAACATGCATTTTGCTTTTAAGTCCTTATTTAATGCATAACATTCCTCCATTTTGATTTGATGGTCTTGAATTAAGCGAGCAAAATCTGGATGAGGCAATGATTCGGCTTGTTCAGCGTGAGTCACAACATGATCATTATTTAGATCCTCGGTACAACCACGAGTCAATTTGATTATCAAAGGAAACCATAAGGTCATCTTGATCGTCAAATGTAACTCTGAGGTTAACTTGAAAATCGTTAGAATGAGATGTAGATGACTCATTTTGAATATCGATCCGTGCGGATTCGAGATATTGGAGGAGATATTAGTTCGATATGATGATGGTTTGTTCGTGCACGAGACAAGCCATCGGTGTCATCTACTGGGCTGTTTCACTCATGTGTAACTCATGCATATTAGCCATCAACATAATACCGTGCATTGGCACGCAAGTCCTCCATATCATCATCCGAGTCTCATCTACCATAAAGCTTTGTTCTTTGTTTGTGAGAGATCCACGACTTCATCCTTAAGAGCCAAAAGAAGAGCCTCTTTGAAATAAGCACGCCCCTAGTCCTTGGCTTTGGGCATGCATTAGCCAGTGTCCCTTCTCATTGCGGTAGTAGCATCGAAGACCATTCAACCCATTACGAGCATTTCCTGTTCCACCACTTGAGCTCTGTTGTTATTCCTACCCATAGCATTAAACCCTTGACCACCTCCCATTTGGCGACCATAACCACGATTACGAACTTCAACTCGTCCATTGTTCACAACAAATGATTTCATGTATTGGATGAGAGCGAATCGATTGTTGGATTTGTTGTTATAACGGCTAAAAGCATTAGCAATCATAACAAATCCGCTGTTGCAATGCTTTGAACGGATTGGATTCCTCATTATTTTGACTATGAAGTGCTTGATCATTGTTGTTGTTGTAAGGAACCAATTGATTTTGTTGAGATTGTTGTGATTGATCGTTTGGTGTGGCTGAGGCAGTTGGTTGAGTTGCTTGTTGAGGAGGATAACTTTGTTGAGCATATAAGGCAAGTTGTTGATTGTCCGGATGTGTAGGTGGAGCAATTTGAGCACGGAGAATCCTTTCCCGATCAACTTCCTTTTCATGAGGCTTCAAGTAATCGTACAATAATCCATATGTAGAATGATGCATATTCTTCGCAGACGGAGAAAAATGACATACTTCTCCCATTCGAGACCAAGACTACTCGGGAACTTAGTATTCACTGCAATTCTTGGCATGATGATGTTGTGTTTATCCAAATCATTGATTATGTCGAAAAACGATGATGATAGGACTCTAGTGTCTCTCGTGTTCAATCATGAAGTGTTCATAAGCCAATTTTGGATTCCAAATCCTCCCGATTGAGTCGATCATTCCATAAGAAGATGAATATGGTCCCACATTTCTTTTCGATCTTTTGAGCATCAACACTTGAAGAATTGGGTTAGGTAATCCTAAAAGGATATATTGCATTGCGAGCTCATCGACTTCATAGTGTAGAAGTTATGTTTGATTTAAATCATGTGATAGCAATGTTTGTTTGTTCATCTCTTGGTGGAATGGCATTAGGATCTCCGGCACAATGACGATAGGCATCTCAAATGGACCTTCAAAGATAACCTTCTTTAAGAACTTTCCATGTGGCTTATTCAGATCACAAAACCTAAAGAAACTTATCACCCATTGATCGTAGTTTCCTGGAGTGAGCATTGGAGGTCGATTAAGCGATCCAGCCTCATGAATTGATTGTTGGCTGCTTAAAGCTTCACACATCTTTGCAAACCAAGTGGGTTCCTTGATGGATGTTGATTGAAATCATTTGTGTAGGGTTAAACTTGAAGACTTGGCGGTGTTTGAACCATTTGTGGTGGGGGAATTGCACCAAGTTGTGGAGTATGTTGTTGATTAAATTGTTGTTGATAAATTGCTTGTTGTTGATTCCATTGTTGATGTTGTGGACTTAGTTGTTGTTGTCGTTGAGGATAAGTGTAAGGGAAATAGTTAGAGTATGGTGGTTGAGACATGTTGAAAACTTGTGTTGGTAAAAATGGATCTTTGTAGTCGAATGAACCTTTGATGAAGAAGTATCCTTAGGCGTAGAAATCACAATAGCCAAGTAGCACTTATGCGTAACAATTAGAAGTTACGCGTAGAATTTAGCTTACGCGTAAGTAAGGAAAAGACGCTAAAGTTATGCGTGAGACAAAAGTTAGGCGTAGAAAGTTAGGCGTGGGATTATCTTATGCGTAAGACGGGCTTAGGCGTAAGAAAATCTTATCGT
Organism: Chrysanthemum lavandulifolium; assembly: GCA_022545495.1. Lineage (NCBI taxonomy): Eukaryota > Viridiplantae > Streptophyta > Magnoliopsida > Asterales > Asteraceae > Chrysanthemum > Chrysanthemum lavandulifolium. The sequence goes on from CM040243.1 coordinate 45,877,881, forward strand.
GGGATTTCTGGCGTAAGCTTACGCTTATCGTAATTTTAGGGTTTTATCTCAGTGATCTTTACACTTCACGGTGCAAAAGATATCGAAAGTCGACGTATTTTCGGACTTATCCAAGTAAGAAAACATGGAGTAAACCGCAAAACGAATATCAAACCAAGGAAATACTTACGCGTAGTTTTAGGGTTTCACTACGCGTGGGTTTACTAAATAAATTTGATTATGCTCAAAGATGTTTCTAAACCGGTTTTGTGTGATGAAATAGCTTCAAGATCACCAAATACCACAAGAATGTGAAATTTGATGAACCAAACCTTCTAAAAGCGATTCTGCGTAGAACTACACCCACGAATAAAAGCGAGTTCAAAAACAATGATCCACGCATAAAGTTCTAAACTTTTGCCAAAAACGTTAGTTTAACACCTTATAACATTGAAAGTACAAGAATCTTGGATTAAAAAGTGTAAAAAATGCGTTTATAAGCTAACCAAAGAAATGGACCGTACGTTATGCGTGAGACCAAAACTCACTTCAAACATACGTTCACCTAACTAGTTGACGATTGATACCACTGTTAGGTCACTAGTTTTACAAACACAAGTAATATAGAAAGAGATAAAGGCGATTGAACAAGATCCAAACACACACACACGATAATAAGGGACGGTTATGCGTAAGATGTATGTGAAAGAAATAACTTGAACAACCAACCTTCAAATGAAGGTTTACATAAGGTATTTATAGGAGGAAAGCTAGGGCAACACTCCTAGTTTCCATCCTTTCCTTAATGGACTAAGGCCTAGGCTTATGGGCCTTCTACATAAGCCTAAGGCTAATTACAAACATAAAGGCCATAATAAAGCTAACTATTACATATTAATTACTAACACTTGATTATGGTTTAGGAGTGATTCCAACATACCTTGAATTTCATGATCCGGTTTCTAGACTTCTAGCTTGAACTTTGGGCGGACGGTAAGTGGTGATGACTTGGTTATAGATTTAGACTACCTGCTTGTTTTTCATTTTACACCAATTATATATCCCATGTCTTATCCTACCCTTTAGTCATGAAGCGTGTCTAGGTGATGCAATGAGCAATGTTTGGTGTCTTGGCCATGGATTTGGTCATGTATCATTGATTTTGTCCACTTCACGTGACATGTTAGTAATGACGAGTCACCCTTAACCTTTGTCGTGTCTACCCATATTGCCTTGAGAATTGTTTAGCCCTTAACTCTAGTGGTGGAGATTTGTGTAACCGCCAAGCTTATGATAGAATACATGCTATGATTTGTGCGATTGGTGATCACCCGAAATTGACACTTAGAATAGTTGAGAGATTTGAGTGTTTGTTCCCCTTTAGTGAGGTGTTCGGCTTTGTTTTATTCTAGCGTAAGGGATTTGTAAACTCAGATATTCCAGATTTTGGGAGGTATCTTTTTAGGAATCTATCTAATAAGGTCTACTTGAGGGCAAGTAGAGTTCAAGTGGAGGGATATTTGATAACATCAAATAGTCCTGAATATTAAGTGTCAATTTCCCCCGATAATGATCGTTATTTATATCATTTATATAGATTTACGCTTGTTTTCCATTGTTTTCCACTTTTAGGTAAATTACGAGCATTGGAGCTAAAGAGACACGGAAATGGAAACATAACTAAAGATTTATCACGGTATGCTATTTTGAAGAAGTTACTGGCGTAACTCTCTCTCACATTCTGCCGTAACTATTGCGTGACCCGAATACCAACTTATCAAGAGGTTACGGCGTAACTCTTCTCAAAGGTTACTGACGTAACTCCATTAGGTCAAATGAGGTTCCACGTCACTGAAACTTACGCCGTAACTACTGCATCACTTATGACGTAACCCGTTTATTGAAGACTACGGCGTAACCACTAATAAGGTTATCTTTGTAACTAAGCGATCTAGTGCATTTACGAAGAAATAGAAGGTTCTGGCGTAACTCCTATATTGGTTACGCCGTAGCGCAGATCCGCCTATGAATACCCCACAATTCCAAAGATTTCTAATCATCCCATTCCACACACAACACTCGAGAGCGTAGGAAAAAGCTCAAGGCGGGTCTAGGGGAGCATACGGGCTGTTTCCAAGAGAGAAGTCACTCCATTACGATAAGCATTAGCGTTTTATATTTCTTTACTTTCAATTCATGTATTTCGTACCTTTGAATATTGAATTGATTTGCATGATTAATATGAGAGGCTAAGCACCTTTGGTGCTAGCCTAGTTATGATTCCTTAATTGTTTTGTTTGCGTTTACCTTTACTTCCATATAATTATTTCTAAGTGTATGCATGCATAGTTCATTGGTAGTCACCCTTGGTTGGGTAGTTTTGAATGGCGGTGAGGCCAACCGCCTAGGAGATATGACCAACCGACCTTAGGTGAGCGGATGAGGCGAGAAGGTAAGATATAACCAACTGACGACCCTTTCTACTTATGCGATTTGACCAACTGATCACCTATCGTTTTGATGAACTTAAGAATTGGGGGTGTAGTGTCTAAGTTCCTAACGGTTGTGCACTCACTATTATGAATCTAGCATGTAGCGGTACTTAATGACTTGGCTTAGGGGACCGAACAACGGGACTTATGACGGTCTTTGATTTCTCTGTGGTGGCATCTTTGCTAATAGGTTAGGCGAATTGATCAAATGTTGTCCTCTCGAATTTGACGCCACCAAGTAATTGGAAGTAGGTAGCGTAGACATAACTAGCTAGGAAGATTGACTAGGTTAGCACCACTATTCCTCTATTGATTTCCCTTTATCCATTTATCTGCTTTTATTTTATTCTGCATTAGTAGTTTAATTAATTAAATCCCTATCGAAGCCATTATTATTATGTGACACTAGACTTAGTAGTAATCCAACACACATAGCTTTTGGGATGACCTCGGCTTTACCTTTTACTACACTACACGCGACCGGGTACACTGCTCGTTAGTGCACTAGGGTAGACCATAGGTATAGCGAGACATTATAAATATTAAGACCTGGTCAGTAAAACCTGCATCAACGAACCACCATAGTGTTTTCCTGTTAGGAATTGGAAATTCTATTGTAAAGCATCGGTCACCCCAAATATAATCTAGCTTAAGTTAGCTCGTAGACATATCGTTTACTACGTTATTTGTTATTTAGTTATTAGTATAGTTTAGTCTAGTGCAACACCGTGGAGGAAGGAAGGGTCTTTACCCATTGTATGCCTGATCCAAAACCCGAAGGAGGGCATGCTTCTTTGTATAAATAGCCCTCTCCCCACAAGGGAGAGGGTTGGATGTTCATTTGGAATCTAACCTTCTATGTGTTTCTCTTACTAGAACATCTCCCTTTCTCTCTTTAAAACTTGTATACGCCATATATGTTTATGCTTTGATGTGTTTGTGAAATCCTATATCTTACAATTGGTATCAAGAGCCATGGTTTGATCACTCATCTTTCATGCTCTTTGTTTTGGTGGATTTCATAAGGTTTTTGCGATTATAAGTGTTTAGGAGAGTTTGAATCATTTGGTCAATTTCTAGTGTTAAAGTTTGAATTTTGATCGTACTTTTGTGTTTAGGATCATCATATGTGTTTAGGTTTTGAATTGGAAGGCTTGAATCATTGTGGTTTTGTTGTTTTTGATTGATAAAGTGGTTGTTTTCAAATATTGTACGAAGCGAGTTGAGCCACGGTGTTGAGTTTCTAGGAAGCGAGTTGCTTTGTTATTGGAAGCGAGTTGGCTTAAGCGACTTGGCTATTAAGCGAGTTGTATTGTCAGCGAGTTGGTTTAAGCGACTTGGTGGTTAAGCGAGTTGTCTCTGTATGCGACTTGGCTATTTAGCGAGTTGACTCTTTATGCGACTTGGGTGTTAAGCGAGTTGTTTCTTTAAGCGACTTGAGTTTTAAGCGACTTGTCTTTTAAGCGAGTTGACTGTTTAGCGAGTTGATACCAGCGAGTTGACTATTTAGCGACTTGTCTATTGAGACTTGTTACTTCTTTGTGCTACGCTTTTACGGTTGTTCTTTTGATTTTGTAAAATCCTGTGAAAGAATCTATTTCCGGTTTAATCAAAGAATTATAAAATCCCGTAAAGTCTGACATTCATGGCTTATACCATCGATCCGATAATTTCGATGTGCTCAAACTATATGACTCGATTGAATTGCAGACAAAGTATGTACTACTCGTAAAGCTTGACCTTAACAGATTCAACCAATGATGATCTAAGCATTTCACACTTTGAGTCAAATTCGAATGAACCTCAGCAGCAATTACATATTGAATGCAGTATTGAACCTTATTTACTGCCTCACTCTCATGTCTCACAAGGATCGAACATGTAGTGCTCTTTTCCGTCAGGACTTACCTTCACTGAAGAGAACATTGTTACTGAACTTTAGAACAATCGAAGATCCAGCTCATAAAAGGGAAAATAATGAAGGATGATTCCATGGCTATACTCCAGATGATTCACAACCAATTCCAGCCATTTATTAATGAGGAATATTCTGCAGATTTTGATCAACACTTGACGAGTATTTCCTTCAAAAAGCATACTGGAATGGAAATTCGGGAATTCATCAATACATTCATCCGATTAATGGATAATATGGAAATGTACATTGAGGAGGCTTCTAAAGCAAATAACGATGAAGTCCATGAACATCTGAGGGATAATCGTGAATTATCAGGTGATGTGTCAGTTAAGAGGCCGAATGGTGCTAAATGCGGGATGTCAGAGATTAATGACAATGATTTTATATTTGAAGAGGATGCAGAGATCAGAAATATGAACGAATGTAGGGCACAATCACTTGACTACAGTGATGAAATTGGAATGGCATCGGATGTTGTATCTGCTGACAATGAATCCAAAGGATGAGAGACTAAGGAGCCTGAAACTGTCAGAAATTCATTGACGCTTAGTGTATATGATGTGGATGCAAGTGTCAGACCTATGAATAATCTGGTGTCATCTGATGAGCTACCCTTAACTGTTCAACACAATGCATCGGGTAACGTATCCAAACCATTTAAATTTAAGGATAAACATGATTCTGATAAATGTTTTACAACAATTGATATGGTTGAGACTGAGTCTGTAAGCTTTAAAACGAATGATATGGTTTCAAAAGAGGCATTTGATGAACTTTCTAACAAATATTCAATTCTTGAAAAACACTGCATTTCCTTGGAAATTGCAATACAGCAAAAGGAAGAAAGTTCTTCTGTTTCAAATGTATGCACTAATCCGGAATTCCCAGAATTTCGTGAATTTTTTGAAATTAACCAATTAAAAACTCATATTCAAGACAAAGACTCAACCATATGTAATCTGAAAAAACAAATATCAGACATTCAAACGAACAAGAATATGGGTATGAACATTATGAACTGTGAAGCTAGTGATGCAATTAAATCTAGGAATGAGGAACTAGCCCTATGTGTAGCTAATTTGTTAAGAGAAAATGAATCCTTGAAGAAGAACTCTTTGGAATGTAGGAACAAACAGATAGATTAAATCAACTCCATGTTAGCTGACATTGATACCCTCAAAATCCAAATTCAGGATAAGAGTTTCACTATCGTTGCTTTAAAAAATGAGCTTAGAAAAATTATGGGAAATAGAGTGAATACTAAGTTTGCAGAAACCAACTGTTTGTAATGCCACTAAATGACTTGTAACTAGGCAGCCCAATGCATTTAAGACAGAAAGATTTAAATCATCAAAATCTAAGCTTGCCTCCCAAGTTGATAAGAATATAGTTTTGTCAAAACCAGTCACTTCACTAATTCATTCCAATATGAGGAATGACAATCCCCAGCTGAAGGTTCAGAAATCTAAGATCAGGAATATAAGGAGTTCATCTAGTCCATATAAGATGCATCAAATGGTTGTCCAATCCCCTAAGAAACAAATTAATTGCAAAAGGACCAATGCTCAGAACAGGGATTTGGCTTCATCTAACTCTGCTAGAAGTTGCTTTAAGTGGATTCCTACTGATAGACTCTTTAAGTTCACAAGTACCAAACGGACTTGCTCACCTAGATGTTGTCTTAAGTGGATGCCTACAGGTAAAATCTTCAAGAATGTTGAACTTAAAGGGATGTCTATTAATGATACTCCTAGACCTGACTGTACAACATCAAAAAATGAGGATATACCTATCACTAACCCACCTATTTGCAATACTACATGTGCTATTAGTGCAAAGTGTCCTCAATCTTTTCCAGGTACAATGCTCAATTCATTCATGAACATCATGACACGGTTTCCATGTAATTGAAGGCCGCTCACTCTGGAATTGTAGCTTGTCGAATTGATGTACCTCGTACTCTAACTCCTGATCCCCTCTATTCAGGACTCGTTCTTATTAAGTCTTGTACAAATTTTTATATACATTCTTAAAAAAAAGAAAAAAAAATTGAGAATTTATTATTACACTCGTTTTTATTCAAATTTTTGTCATCGATAACATCTACGGTCCTAGAAATGTCATTCAACAATGACACGGGACTTTAGATGAAGTTCGAACAGAGTCTTTATAATCTTTAGTATTATTCGTCTTAACAATCACATACTTAAGCTGTCATAAACTCACTGTCAAGTTACTGAATCAATCAATGATTACTCTCTATCCCGTATCATTGATTGAGGGGAAGAATTGTGCACCTTCATTTGATTTAGTACTTGGGTTGATTAATCATGATCATTTTGGTTGCATGTATCTGCATTCTTAATTGTGTGGTCTGGCTGTTGCATGCTATGTGGTGTTATTTTATGATTCTTGGTGTGATATAAGGGGTTTAGCTATGTTTATGTTTGTAAAGTTTTTATAATATGTGTGTTGCCTTTTTGTTTGATTCATGCGAGTTGACTGTATGCGTGTTGCTTATTTGGATCTTACGAGTTGACCAACCTAGTTGATGCATGTGTGTTGCCTGGTATGCGAGTTGCTAAGTATAGGGACTAAAAGTGTCAACCCGCTATATCTGTATACTTATGTATGCGAGTTATATCTTGGTCAAATCTAAACACACTTGGTCAAAACTTCTCGTTCAAATAACTATTCTCTCTCAACCCTCTTCTAAGCGAGTTAACCTTGTTTTATTGTGTGGTATGCTTTCTTGGCATCTGATCTTTATTTTCATATCATTATCATGATTTGTACTCGAACCCTGTCTCATTTTGAACTTATCATGCAGATTGTGTCCTTTCTCTCTCATCTCGATCTATACCCACCGACCATAGGTTTGTATGTTTTGATTAATGATATTGAAATTAGTTTTTGATGCTATTGAATAGGGGTGCGTACATCATGTTATGTGTTGGGGTTGATTAGATGATTTAATTGGATTATTTTCTTGATGCGTGTTGAGGTTGAGTATGTCTCGTGTGAAATGGTTATTGGACTTGATTTGGGTGTTGCCTTAGTTCATTGAATAATGATCCCTTTAGGCGTGTGATGTATCCGAGTGTTTATTATTATGTGACTGTTTAATTGGGTCGTTCTTGGTGAGTTCTTAATAGCGAGTTGCCTATAGTTTCTTGTATGCGAGTTTCCTTGCAAATTTCTTTATAGCGTGTTTCCCATATGCTTGTTTGCGAGTTGCTACTGATTATTATTGAAAGCGAGTTGCTATATGCAAGTAGCATTATTTGATAGGGTATGCGTGTTGCCTGTTGCTTATCATTATATGCGAGTTGCCATATGCGACTTGCCTCATACGTATGATGTATGCGTTAACCAGTTCTTTTGACCAAAGCGTGTTGATGGATGCGAGTTTCCATATGCGACTTACCTCATATGTTCTTACTTATGCGAGTTGATAACTAATTGTTACCTATGCGTGTTGGGTTATGCGAGTTTCTCAAACTGTTGTTCCAAAGCGAGTTTCTGTTTGCGAGTTAACATACTTGTTGTCAATTTTGCTTGTGGTACTATCTTTTTGATGTACTCTCCAAATTCATCTTGCACTTATAAGTCTCTGCATATTTGTCATATCCGGGTTTCTTAGTTGTCTATATGACTTTGTCTATGTGCTTATGATATGTTGGGCTATGAATTGGTCATAAGGGATATTAGTGTCTTAACCTAACAAATTTCCTGGATATGGTTTTTGTTGTATGTGTAACTATCAGATTTCAATGGCTGACACCACATCCTCTTATATTCTTGCTTCCTCTGCACCAACTGTCACTCTAACTGACGAAGAATTACTTCCACGTGCGGAATGGGTGTCAATTGCTAATAGCAACTGCTATTTAGATGTGGATAGAGGGCAACAAAATCCAACTTATTGATTGGCTATTGACATCTTGAAGGACACCAACTTCTTTAATGCCTTAACCAAGCGTTGCACAATTCCCTCCATTTATCTTCAACAATTATGGAAAACAGTTACGTGGGATAAGATATCTGCTTCATACTCATGTAAGCTTGAAGACAAATGGTATGACATCTCAGTTGATACACTCAGGGATGCTCTTCAGATCACACCAAGAGACCCTTCCAACAAGTTCATCACTCCACCCTACACTCAAGAAATTTTAGACTTTGTCGACGAATTGGGATACCCGGAAAGACTAACCAAGATTTCATCACTCATCAATGCCGAATATATCAACCATGGAGATCAATCGTCACAATTCTCAATCTATGCCTAACCGGTAAAACGTCAGGGACAGACAGAGTACGAGCTCTTATAATGCAAATTCTGTGGGGAATTGTCAACGGGAAAAATATTGAATCCGCTGAACTTATTTGGGAAGAATTCATCTTGTCCTTAGACACATTTATCACCGATAGAATTAACTCTGAGAATAAAGTCAAAGAAAGAAAAGGTCTTGGTAAACGAGTGATTCCCAGCATCAGGTTCTCAAAACTCATTATTCATCATCTGCAACAAACTCACCAATTCAACCCACGAAGAGAGTCAGCCCTGCATGAAGCCATCGATGAATTCGTTCTTGGCAATATAAAATATATTGCCAGAGGACATGACAAGGAGATCTTTGGAATGCTTGTTCCTGAAGCTTTGATTACCGAAAAAATCAAGAATGCAGAATATTTCAAGAAATATGTAAAGAAAGCCTCCACTTCTACTGCCATTGACACTCCTAAGTCTACTCCCGCACAAACAAAATCAAAACAATCAGAGTCTACCTACGCAAACCTTCCTAAGAAAAAGAAGAGACCCGATAGCTCTGTATCTCCTATCTCTTCGTCTCAAAAACAAAAGAAGAGAAGGAATGACTCTGGAAAGGATAAAGATGATGAAACAAGGGTTCCAGAGAGAGAGATGCATTTGATTGATGAAGACGAGGTTGCATTGCAACAAGGAATTCAACAAACCCTGGATAGTATGAATGTGTCTCAAAGACCACCACTGGGAGGGTTGTGATAAGAGAGCCGAGCCGAAGACTACGACAAAACAATCACCTTGCACAAGACAAAGGTAAAGGAATTGCAGGAGGAGAAGCGAACAAAAGTCGCTCAAATGCTACTAACCATTTCCTCACCACCTCCTAAAACAACTACCCATTTTGAACTCAATAAAAGAGATGGTGTGTCATCCTCAGCACAAGTACAATCTGGAATGGAGAAAGATGTGGCAGACACATCGGTTGTGAACCCCGCTTCCGATGATACAGTAAATCGGAGACTACTCCTTTCTCAAGAGGTCCATGTGCTTGAAAGCAGATGCATGCTGCATGATGGACACTGATAGGCATGATATGGAAGAAGGGGGAAATGAAGATTCGTTGTCATCACTTAAAACTCTTGAACCTGATCTTACTTACGGTGACCAATTCTTAAAATACGGGCCATCAGACATCGAGTCAGACAAACAAACTAATGAAAAGGAAGAAGTTCAGTCTATGTTCTCGGTCACTATTCAACAAGACTCTTCAACCATTCCTCTGATGTCTGCTCCAATGGTCTCCACTGCTGCTACAATTCCATCAATTACACCTTCACTCGAACCTGATAAGACAATTGTACTTCCACCACCCAAACCCGCTAATGATCCATTACAAGTTGTCTCTATCAGTGACGTCTTCACTCCACCTGCCTCACCTCCTCTTGTCAAAACAACTGAGCAATTGCTTGAAGAGGCCATGATACATATTGCAACTATTGAGAAACACTTTCCTATTGCTGTCAATAATCTTGATAGTCGTGTCAAAAAGCTAGAGAATCTTAACCTCGATGAAGTTGTAACAAAGGCAATAGAAGCAGATATTAAAGATGCGGTTGAATGGGCAATGAAGGCTCCATTACTTTAGCGATTTAAAAACTTGCCGATCTCTGACATAAGATCAGTTCTCTCATAAAGAATGTATGATGCAGGAGAGCATTTGCACAATACTCATAAGAAATTATACGAGGCTCTCGATGAATCTATGAGGCATGATGATTATCAGCAGTTTGTAGTGGATGTTCATGAAAGGGAGGCTAAGAAGAAAAGAAGGATTGTTCTGATGGAATCAAAGGATATGTCTAGAGGCCCCAAGTCACCACCACCTCCTACTGGTGGAGCAGGCATAGCTGAAGCTGGTGGATCTTCCGGTACAGACACTACTCACAAGTCAAACCCACCTTCACCTCCACCAAAAACTCAGAAACAAACCGGAACTTCAAGTGGTCAAGGATCTCAAAAGACTTCTACAGCATGGACCACCGTTGACTCCAGGTTTACACCAACCATCTCCTCTATACCTGAAGAGCAAATGCTTAATGAAGAGTCTTTCGTTGCTCAAGATTCAGAATCAGAAGATGATGACGCTATTACCAAACACATCCCCAAACTTACAGAATAAGAAGATTGGTTGGAAGCTTATATTGAGGGAAAACGCATCAAAACGTCTAGAGATACACCTTCAAAGGACGTGACTCAAAGCTGGCTCACCCAAGATAAACCTCAAACTCCTGAACCTTCATGATTCATTCCCGAGTCTGATTCAACAAACCCAGACAATAATTGGGCAACAACCATTATTTCCAACTATGAAGCTCCAGCAAAAGATTCTCTTCTTTACCTCACAGGGGATATGGGAAGCTTTATGAAGTGGTTTTATGAGAAGAAGGGAATTACATCAATCACTCCTAAAGACCTTGAAGGCACAACGTTTGAAATCGTTAAATTCTTCCAATCGGATGCTAATCAGCTTCAATACCAGATGGAAGAATGCTATAAAATGCTGAATGATCAAGTTAGTGAGCAGATCAATCGGTTTGATATGAACAACCCTCTTCCTCTCGGTGGTGAACCTGGACAAATGACCATTCAGTCTGAGTTCTTCTTCAACCATGACATGGACTATCTATGTGCTCGTACTATTGAAAGAAGACCCGGCTTTATCAATTTCGAAGATGAAAGATGCTACCTACATCGATCGGGGTCTTAAACAGATGGTACGGATTAATTCGGTCGACAAAAACGGTGTATGACATTCTTTGCCTCATATGGCATTTCTCATTGGTGGTTCAAGAAGAAATTCTACATTGATAGACATGGAGTCGAAAAGAGTCGCAGAGCTTTTCAATCTAAGTCATGATTCTAAGTGTTATCGCTTTAGAGATCTTCTCAATCTATGGCTATGTTATAGAAAAAACGACTTCAAACATTTAATGCCAAATGACTTTGAAGATCTTTATCTTCTGAACCTCGAAGGACATCTTGACCATTTACCTTCTCGGGAAAAGAAGGCTCTCTCTTCTGCTGTCAATCTTTGGATCAGGGGCTTAGTTATTCGACAAAGCGTTGGTGATCTTCAACTGGGCATTGAAAGCTACCAAACTCAGGTCAATCTCACAAGACCTCAATGGGAAGCCAAAGGACATGAATTTCGTCACGACTATATAGTGATTGACACCCCTAGAGCAGTCCTCTTTACTGATAGATACGGGTCAAGAATGTTAATGAGATCATGCGAGCTATACAAATTCGGTGATGGTACACTCAAGATGGTAGCGTAAGAATTGGATTCAAGGTGAAGGAAATCATAATTGACTTGGTCGTGGAACAAAACCAAATTCGGTCCGAATAGGATTTGAAGAGGTGTGAAGAGTTTGTTGTCATGATCGGGGCAAGACTTAAGACAAGAATGATCTTCCGCGACCTTGAATGTTTTAATGGTGGCGTAATACGTGATGGTCATTACAAGTCGCCTAAAAACGAATGAAGACATCTTACGGAAGTAGTTTTTGTTTTGTATTTTTGATGTGTAAAATATGGTGTCTACGTACTATGAACAACTATAATGTATGTAGTAGTGATAGATTATGTATTGTGGTTTCCCTTTTATCTAAAAGGGAACTTCAGTGTAGTCCACTTCAGATCATATAAAACAGGACACATTTTTCTCCAACAAAGTTTTGTTTCATACATATTTAAATCACTTGAGATCCAAAATCTCAAAGGATTTGAAATTTTTGATCGGGGGAGAAAATGTGATATAAATATGAAAGATGAAAAAAGGTGACCATTTTTGTATCAGCGTGCATACTGCTCTCTAATATATGCTAAACTCTTTTTGAATCTCGAAGCATATATAAAGGGGGAGCATTTCAAAACAAATATAAACCTTCAAGGTACAAAGATATCTATGTTTTAACATAATGTATCTTGATTGTGTGTTAAATGGTTTCTAAAAATTTGGTAATCGTGGATGTATTTCAAAAGAACTCTTACCTCTATTTGTTAAAATAATTTTAAATATCCTATGCACATATTGAGGAGGAGAATTTACCAAAGAAAATCAAAAGACTTTTTCTAAGGAAATTGTGATCAAAGAAATTATTTCTAAATAATCTCTTGCCTCCATGTGCTATACAATTTCATAATCATATGCACATGTTGAGGGGGAGCATTTCAAAAATGATCAAAACAATTAAGGTACAAAATGCTTTGATATTATATCACAAGTACCTTGATTGATTTTCCAAAAGGTTTTCAATTGGTTCCAATGGAAGAATGAGCTATACCAAAAGACCGACCATTTTACTTTATGCATGGAGATATATGGATGGTAAGGTTAGGTATTAGTTCCCACGGTCCATCAGAACCGGAGGGATCTACCCATGGACAATCCACTAGATAGTGTAGAGTCCTTAGGTATATTAAAAAAAAGGAGAAAAGTGTAAAATGGGAAGAGTGCGGACTGAGATAGAGCTAGAAGTGGAATAAACCTAATAAGGTCCTAGTAATGAAGTCTCGGTAAGCACTTAAGGAGTTGAAGAATGAAAAAGAATTGAATGTAAAAAGGGTGAAAAGAAATAGCCCTCCAATTATTCAACCTTAGGGCAGAAACCGGGTTCAATACATATGCTACTAGTGGTTACTAAGGTAACACTGGTATTGAAGACAAGACGTCATGGACCCAAAGGACGATCGCACCTAACTTCCCAAACTACTCAAGTTCCTCTTAAAAGGGCTTGTTTCATTCTCATGGGGAACCGACATAATCTATCGACTTTCTCTTAGAGATTGTTGATATTGAAGAAGGAACCCTCTCCCTAGTCTCCGGCATAGGAAACTAAATGTGCACTATCGTGTCTAGAGCCAATAGATCATCCAAAATATCTCATTAGGACACAAAAATAATGAAGACTTGCTATTTCACACAATGTGGAAAGTGAGTATATATTAAGATTCCTACGCATTATCCTTGAGGTATTGCCAGAACATCCGAGTGATATATTAAATATATTCACGATGAAGATGGAAAGCCTTCTAGAGCCAACATCAAACAAGCTCTTGGTAGTTGGCATGTGAGATCTATCCAATAGATCAAACATGTGACAACTGAACAAAAACAATGGGGCGATTCAAATTTATGAATCAATCCTGGTTCAGGTTATGGATTGTCGGATACCTTTGAAAAAACGGTCGTTGTGCTTAAAACTATTTTCTCTAGCACATCGACTGTGTATAAATATTTCAAAAATAAAAGGTGTTTATGATTGATAATTGATTTTGCTTAAAAACTTCGTTGTATTGCAAAAACACTTTATTTTGAGCGACTCGATTGTTTTTCAAATCTCTTTCATCAATCGGTGAATCTCGATTCACCGGTTCACTTACTCCGTGTTGTCTTCCTTGAGACGCCCGGTTTGAGAACAACTAGAGCACCGCGAAACCCCATCAAGGAGATTCTTAGGAATTATACCGATCACAGGCGATACTTGATTGTATCGATCAACGGGAACCGTGGGCGTGTATCTCAATTCAACAAAAGTGATCAAAGACACTTTCGTGTGTTTTATTGCTAACTATTGTATGCAGTGCGCCCGACGTTTGTAGTCGATCGAATGGAGAGGTCAATCCATAGCCGCATGCTCACACAACATTCATTTCTAAACAAATCATGATAAGTGCATCAACGACTGATATTTTCACTCCATGCTTCGCTATCTGCTGCGCAAATATCTTGAATCAACTAAATCTTCCGCTACTCGATGAGAAGAAATCATGATCCGAATGTGAGCATGTCGGTCCAATTGTCACAACTTCATATGCGGGCAACACAACAATGGGTGATGCTGAGATTAATTGTGGCTGATGATCTCAAATAATGCTCAAAGGTCATCATAATGTGGATCAGCTCTATAACCTCCACTTAATGTACATTATAGCTGGAGTATGATAATATCACCATGAAAGCACAAAGATTGATTTTTTTAAGTGAAGTCTACGAGCTCAAGACTGAAGATTAAATTGGAATGCTAGGATGCTAAAATGTAAATCATGGGGTGACTTCCCTTAGGGATTATAAATTCTATTGTAAAGCATCGGTCACTCCAAATATAATCTAGCTTAAGTTAGCTCAGAACATATCGCTTACTACGTTATTTGTTAGTTAGTTATTAGTATAGTTTAGTCTAGTGCAACACCGTGGAGGAAGGACGGGTCTTTACCCATTGTATGCACGATCCACACCCGAAGGAGGCGTGCTAGTTTATAAATAGCCCTCTCCCACAAGGGAGAGGTTGGATGTTCATTTGGAATCTAACCTTCTATGTGTTTCTCTCACTAGAACATCTCCTTTCTCTCTAAAACTTGTATACGCCATATATGTTTATGCTTTGATGTGTTTGTGAAATCCTATATCTTACATTTCCTTATCGCCGTCAATCTGTTTCTGAACGCCATCATTGATTTTTTTGACAGCGTGTGGGAGAATACGAGTCATGATTTTTGAAAAGAAAAAGTGTATTGAAATTGCGATTTGGGAGATTACAAGCAAAGTGGTATGTATAGGATAAAGGGGGTGGTTTCATAAATATATCCGTTACTATAATTGAATTTGAATTTGACTTCGTACTATAACTTTTATTTGGAATTTGAATTTGAATTCGTACTGTAACTTCTATTTTTAATTTAAATTTCAATTCATACTGTAACTTTAAATTTTGAATTAAAATTTTTGCAGCAGTTTCAAAATTTGAATTTGATAGCCTCCAATGGCTATTTTCCCATATAAATACCCCATTTACCATCATTCGTTTTCTCACACAACTTCTTATCAAATTCTCTCAATTATCACTCATTTTCACACAAACGCTATGGCTAACGAACCAGTTGAGGTGCAAAAGGCTATCCTTAGCCGAATATGCACCGAACAAGAAACAGAACTCAAGTTGATTAACAATTGCTAGGTGATATAACTCGTATTACGCTACAGATGCATGATCGTGGTCCAGAGGTTGAATGGTCGCGCGAGTGCCTCAAACCATCCCGCTATCGGCCGGGTCTACAAACTCTACCGAGAACCGAGGAAACAGATATGCGCCTCAATCGCATAAGAACGTTAAGGAACAAGTGTTGCAAGTCTGGGAGGAGAAGACAGATATCATCGACAATTACAAATCAATATAAAAGCTTCATGAGAATCGTTGGATGATTTGTATTTTCGTATCGTATCATCATTTGTGTTTTAAATTTCGCATCGTAATTTGTTGTGTTTTTTTTCATATCGTAATTTGTTTCGTTTTTGTTTTCAGTATTGTAATTTAGTTTCGTATTGTAATTTTATTTTTGCGAATGAATTTTAGTTTATTCGAAAAATTGAAAAAAAATAGGAAGTGATGGGACCCAAATGAAAAAGTTGTGTTGTTTTATGATAAGAAGTGTTGTATTTATGGTGATGTGGCACCTGTGAACTTCAAATGAAGAGCAAATGCTAATTATCACACCTGAAGCTTTAAAATAATTTCTTTTCCTTATAAAGGTTAAACATATATTTTATTTGATCACTTAGAGCATGCACAATCGAAACACAATAACACCAATAACACCGTCCACATCAGCGCCACATCAGCTTTAACATTTCACCTTAACATCTCAGAAAAACACCAACAATAACATCCAAATAACATCAATAACATTTCATATTTTCAATTTCAACTCTTAAACTAAAACAAACACTTCATTTATTAAACTAAACATAACATTAAATTTGAAAACATATTACAATAGGAAATTAAAAAAATACATTAAAAAAAATTACAACAAATAAAAAAATACATCGAAATTAAAAAAACACGCCTCAAATTAAACGTTACAACATAAAGGAAATGACAACGAAAAAAAATTACAAAACATAGCAAATACTTATTCATCATCGTCGCTCTCTTGTTGTTGTCCATGTCATTCAAGGTTCTTCTGCCAAACATGCTCCATAAGGTCCCGTTGGAGTTGGGTGTCGCTTGTCGGTCGTGTATTTCTTTTGCCTTACGATTGTGAGTATCACATCACAATGACCCATCTTCGATTGCCTCAAATTTGCCGACGGATCCACCCACACTTCGTTATAGTCACGTAATGCAAATTTTTATCTTTTATAATCTGTTATGCAAAATAATGCAACAATACATGATTCTACGATCGTGGCAATTTCCCATTGACGCGCGGTTGTTGTAGTATACCCCAACGGCCTTGAAGCACACCAAAAGCACGCTCAATATCCTTTCGGGCACTTTCTTGCCTCCTTTAAAATACGATATTTTTCGCCGGTTGTTGCCATGAAGGATTTGACGAAAGTTGCCCATCGTGGATAAATTCTATCGGCCGGGTAATACCCTTGTTCATACCTAGTTCTGTTGACCATATAAGGTGCTCTTGGGGCATTGTCGCAAGAAGGTCGTCGAATAACGGAGAGTTATCTAAAACATTAATATCGTTATTTGCCCCGCCATCCCAAAAATGCATGGCGGATCCATAAATCTTGAGAAGCAAATTTGAAGCATAATTGTTGGGTATTTTTATCACCCCAGCAAAATGCCCTTGCAAGCCAATCGGATAATTTTTCCATTCCTAGTGCATACAATCAATGCTACCAAGCATTCTAGGAAAACCATGTTTTCTTCATGTTGTTGATAAATTTTTGAATGTCGACCATTGTTGGTTTCTTAAATACTCGGCATAAACAAATCAATAATACATTTGTTAAAATTATCAACACATACTTTAGTACTCGCACCCATTTGCAAGTATTCATCAAATGCATCGTGAGGTGCCGAGGCCAATTATGCGATGGCGGGCGTACACTTCATTAGAGCACTTAAACTCATTCGACCGCATAATCGGTGTTTGCCTAAAGAAAGTAAAATGATATGGAATATTATCTAAGTATAAGATTCAATACCTTCAACTATCTGCAGGAATAGTTTCCTACTCATACGAAATCTTCTACGAAAATTCCGCTTGAATACTTACAACCTTCTACGAAATAATCGCTATGCCAGACGTTCTTCCGCAAGCTCACGCTCACGATATATATGGCTACGAGAACCACTAGGATGTTGAGATTCAATACCTTCTTCTTGTTCCAACGAAGGTGATACTCAGACGCCGGACGCCATAAATTGAAGTCCTCTTCGTCCTCAACGTCGACCAAGACAGAGGAATATCACCAAATTCATTTGGATCCATTGTGAACGAACTTGATTTTGAATTATGAAAGTGTGAGAGGAAGTATATAAAGTGTGAGAGGAAGTGTGAAAAAAAATAGAGTTTTAGTTGGGTATTTATAGTGGTAAAAAATGTTTTGAATTTAGAAAAAAAAAAAAAAAAAAAAAAAAAAAAAAACTAGCCGTTAGGGGTTTTCAGAATTTTTTGAAAATGTAACGGCTACTAGCCGTTGAGGCTAGTTTTGCAACTTTTCAAATGTTTTTTTTCTTGCCCTTAACGGGCGTTAACCACCAAACGCCGAACCTCCAACGCCGTTATTTTTGCTCGTCTCCAACGGAATAAAGCCTCCAACGGCGTTAAACCGTTGCCATTGAACATGCTCTTATGATAATGAAATTCACCTCAAATATCAATAAATACAATTTGTATTATAGTAAAAATATTTTTTCTTTGCCAATTTTTCAATCAATTCCTACCATGCCACAATTAGATCTATGAGGAGGTGGCCATAGTGGTGTTTTGGTGGTTTTCCGACGAGACGTTAGCGGCGATGGATATAATGGTGACAAATTTTTGGCGAGGTAGTAGTGTAGTTTCACTTGTAGAGAAGAAGGAGGAGAGTAGGTGAGGTAACTGGAAAATGGACCAAACGCGCAATTGTTTTGGCTTAAAAAGACAAAAAAATACCTTTGTTTAAAAGTCAACTAAGGAGAAAACTTAACTGGTGTTATGTATAACGGGGCTTCGAGGATCAAACGGGTCACCATGTGCCCAAAAAAGACTACCCGCGCAACAATACGTAAATGGGAGATTATACGTGGTGACGGGGTATAGTTTGAGGACGAACCATTTAATTTACGCTAGAACAAAACTAACAAAACAATTAAATGTCTTTCAGAAATACATTTAACATTGTACAGAAGGACACGGCCCACGATCTGGTTATACCCGAACAGCTAACTAGTCCAACTCTTATAAGCCCAAAAAGCTATTTTGATGTAATTGGGCTCAAAGCATTTTTTGCCTACTTTGCAGTTTAGCTAGAAAGTAACTTTCAAACTATATATAACACTTTTAAGAGAAATAATTTGATAAAAAAATATTTGATTTTAGAAATTCTCAATGATAGATTAAGAGAATATCTCAAATCAAAAGAAAAACATGCCGAAAAGGGAAAATGCTATTAATTAATATAACTAACATTAATACTAATGGGCCAATAGGAAAAAAAAAACTTTGTGTTGCACACTTGTAGCTTGACTTTGGGTACATGAATTGAAGATTTGAAGGTATAACCATCGATGTGGACATGTGGTACCATATGATCATCACTGTGGCATCAGGCCATAAATAACGAAAGTATAACGATATGATCACAAATTATGTTGTAGCAGAAAATAACTTTGTGGTGTACACTTGTACACGAAGTATTACCACCTACGTGGTACCGTAGGAACATCATTGCGGCATGCTGTCATAGATGGTGTGGTACCATCTGTGTGTGGTAGAATGTATAACCAGGTTATAGCCAAAAAAAAGTTTTTTTCCTAGTGTCTTTCTATACTAGAATGCGTTAATGGTGGTGTCATATGTATTTCACATGTCTTCCAACGAGTTATTAGATTAGACTTTACTTATTTAGTTTAGAACAAGTAGGGTTGTTGTTATCCAAAAGCAACGAGGTGTAGTGAAACCTATTTCTTCACGTAAAAGAACTCTGATATGTTTTTCTTATTGGAAAACCTAAGATGTCGAATACATGATTACGATCTTTTCTCACTTCATAGTAATTACTTGTTTTTTTGAACGACAAATTTTATTAAACCAACTAGCAAGGAGCTAGAATTAAACTACAACAAGATATGGGTTTTTAAGCCAATCATTCCACTTGAACGAGACTTTACGCCTAAACTTACACCAATTAAAAGAAATAGAAACTATATTATCAAAAATCGCCGTCTGACTTGGAGTCTCCTTCTCGAATAAGAGTTTGTTGCGGAAATTCCATATCGACCACCACAAGCCATAAAAGATGCCTTCAAATACATATTTGAGCTTGGTCTACATTCGAAACAACACCATCCAAGTACACCATTCCTCGTAAGTATTAACATCAGCATAATCCACGTTCCACCAGGAAGAAAGTTTCCGAGCAATCAACCTAACCAATCTACATTGGAAAAATAAATGACTAGAAGTCTCCACCCCACCATTACAAATAGGACAAGCAATAGAATCAATCTCTATGCCACGGCGAGAAATATTATATCTCGTAGGCAAAGCATCACTTTTGATTTTCCAATCAATACTATTCACCTTGATTGGCACGAATTTAACCCACCTGGTTGACGAGGTAACATCCTGGAACCGTTTTCCGTCTATAATCTTTCGGATAGAAACCACCGAGAACTCCCCTGAATTTTCCAACGACCAAACATATCTATCAACACTAGGAGTAAGAGTAACCGTACTAATCAACTCATACAAGTCACCAAGCTGCGCTTCTTCAACACTACTTCACACTTTCCGACGAAAAGAATTTTCTAGGACTCGCTCAACTTCACGCTAACTGTGGAATTTCTCATCAGCTCTAACGCATACAAACGTGGAAATAAGTCTTTAAGAACCCCACCTTCACACCATTTTTCTTCCCAAAATAGCGTATTTTCACCATTCCCTAATTTAAGCCGAATATATTCGAAGAAGTTATCCCCCTGATTCTGCATTTGCTTCACTTCCTGAACAATATTTGTCCAACAAGTTTAAATTCCAACCTTCGTCTCCTGCCATAATCCACCATCAGAACCATGGATTTCCTTTATAACTCTTGTCCATAGAGATGTTTTCTGAGCATAGAACCGCCATACCCATTTAAGCATTAAACCTCTATTAAGCGCATATAAGCTGGAAACTCCTAAACCCCCCTTTTCTTTCGCGGTTAACACCTTACTCCACTTCACCCACTATGATTTTTTGCTTCTAGTATCTTGCCCATTAAAGAAATGACTTCGAATGGATTCAAGTTTTGAAGCACACTCGAAGGAACCTTAAATATAAACATATGGAAAATAGGAATCGACCCTAATACTGATTTAGTAATAGTGAATCTACCTCCAATAGATAGCGTTTTCATCTTCCATCTTGAAAGACGAGACGTCACCTTATCGACTACCTCTTTCCAAGCATGCACCCTCGACATATTCGCTCCAACTTTCGTACCTAAATAAGAGAAATGAGTGTTGAGAATTAAGCACCCAAGTTTAGATGCCGCATTTTTTATCTTCTCATCTTCAACATGAATTCCCAGGATTTTGCTCTTACACATATTTATCCGAAGACCCGAAGCACGGTGAAAACATTCCAACACATGAACAAGGGTGTCAATATTCGTTTCACTCCATTGACCAAGAAACATCGCGTCATCCGCATAAAACAAGTGGGAAAGATTTACGATGGAATTAAGGCTAATTCCAGTAAACAATCCCAAATCCACTACACACTGAAACGATAAATGTAAGCTCTCCATTATAAGAATAAATAAAAGCGGAGATAACAGATCACCTTGCTTAAGACCTCTAAAGAACTGAAATTCCTCCGTAGGACTTCCGTTAATAAGAATGGAGCCTCTAGACGATTTGAGACAACTTTGAATCCACACACGCCATTTATTGCCATAACCGAATTTATATAACACATCATCCAAAAAATCCAATCGAACCGAGTCATAAGCTTTTTCAAAGTCGACTTTGAAAATAAGAACTTGTTTTTTTCTTCATTCGACACCATTGCATTACCTCATTTAGAATAAATGGCCCATCTAAAATTTGTCTCTCCGCGATGAAAGCCGAATGGACCTCATTAACAATATCTCCTATCACATCCACGAGCCGATTAGTCAAAATTTTAGCTATAATTTTATATAAGCTCCCAATCAAACTAATTGGACGAAAATCCTTAACCATGTTAGCATTAGGAATTTTCGGGATCAAAGCAATAAAAATCGAGTTACATCCATTTGGAATATCACCATGCGTGAAAAAATGTTTAACAAATTTCAAACACGCCACATTCAATAGTCGACCAAAAGTGGCAATAGAAACCAAAAGTGAAACCATCCGGTCCGGAGATTTATCCATACCACAATCCCAAACCGCCTTTTTAACCTCCCCGCTTAGACGCCTATCGCCCAAATCTTCTCGTTGATCAATTGATAAAACATTCGAAAACTCATGTCAATACGCGCACGTTGATTCAAGGTTTCGAATCTATTTTGAAGTGATGAAAAAATTCTTGTTTCACAGTGTCCGGATTATCACTCCACATTCCATTTTTCATAACACCACGAATATTCAATTGACTACGCTTCTTGTTTAGCATACCATGAAAGAACTTCACATTCTCATCTCCCTCAACGCACCATTTGATTCTGGCCTTTTGGGTGACTTCCGAAGCTTGAGCATTAACCACATGTTGTAACTTATTAAACACCTTCAATCTTTTATTAACTATCTCGACCGAACCATTACCTTTATCAATCTCCTCATCCATAAACCTCAAATCCTCATTGAGTTTAACATCAACTCCTTTTATTATTCCCCGACTCATTATACCATCTTCTAATATTCGATTTAGAAACTTGGTTTATATAAAAACTTATTTAATAGCATTATTATCATCTACGGAGCTTCATACCATGAATCAATAACGAATTTGTCAAAACCATCCGCTTCCAACCAATAATGGTAAACTGAACGGAATCGACCATAATCAAATGTACTTTCGCGAAGTAAAATTGGATGATGATCCGAGAGGTATCGATCCAACGTGATAGCACTGATATTAAGACATGAATACAACAGATTTTCGAAAAAAAGAAACCTGTCCAATTTACTCATTTTAGTGGCGGATTTATGACACCAAGTATACGCACTTCCACCTAGATGAACCTCTTCTAATCCCGCATTAGTAATGAAAGAATTTAACACATCCGCACCATGAACATTAAAAAGCGAACCAAATCTATCCGATCTATATCTAACCTCATTAAAGTCACCCATCATTACAACCTCACCATCCCATTGATTAGTCACGTGAGTCAAATAATCCCATAACATCCGCTTATCCCTAGCATCATGTGGCGCATAAACCACCACAATTAAAAGATCAGCCCCTGACCTTAACCACTCACCTCGAATAATGACAAAATAATCCGATATAGTAGAACTTTTCTTCCGGAAATAATTTGGATCCCAAATACATAAGGTCCCTCCCGAGTTACCGATAGAGTCACTATTAACATAATCAAAATTTAAATTACCCCAACATAATCTCACACTAAGCAAATCAATAGTCTCCATCTTTGTTTCTTGCAACCCCAAAAATTCACTTTATTCTTTATACACAACTCTTTACCCAATTTTTTTTTTTTTTTTTTTTTTTTTTTCTTTTAAGCAAAACATTCAACATTCACGAAAAATACATCAATGTACCCCGGACGCTCCTTGAGATTCAATGATCTCTGTAATGTTATTCATAACTTAATATGAAACTAAACTAAACATTATTCGATACAATAATTACAAATTTCGATGGATTCCATACCATATGGTTGCAATTTTAGATTACCATATAATTGTTTTAGTAGCGATGGGATTTAATTAATAATGCATGAATGATTTTTTTAGCAAGGAAAACCAGAAAACCACACACGATAAATCATATGTTGCATACTTGCATTAACTAGTGGATTTGATAAACAGCTAAAAATTGTATAGTTTAAGAATAAAAAGCATATAACTTGGAAGAAAAAACAAAACATCAAAATGCTTATTTAATTAGAGCCAAATACAAAATATAGTTTCTTGTGGATGCCGAAATTGCATTCTCAAAGTTTTTAAATTTTGGCTTGTGTCACATTCATGATATCATAATCTAAAGCGTTTTACAACACTTGCTTCCTTTTCATAACCTCTATGGTATACATTTCTTGTCTTTACTTCTTTTTGTAATTATGTTATGATTTTTGTATCTAACGATCTATACGACATTGAGGTCGTTTTACTCATTATTTTTGTTTGGTTGCTAGCATATTTATGGTCATATCAGTAATGGAGTATCATTATCAAGAACTCTCAAAATAAGGGATGGATTATATACCAGAAAAACTACATTGAGATACGCATACAGTAGTGATGGAATCAGGATGGTCCCGAAAGTGTCAAGATACCCATGAATTTTTGTTTCGTAATTGTAATTTTGTTATAAAACGTTAAATTTTTATAGATGCACTTGATCCCAACAAAAAATTTTGTATCTAGTTTTGTTTGATTTTCTCCAAATGCATCCGGTAATTTTGTTCTCTAGTTTCGTCCCTGTATGCATACGGTACAGTGTCAACAAAAAGTTTGTTCAATGTGAGCTTGACAATAATCTGTTTAGTTAATAAGAGGTGGTAAAACAGGCAGGCACGGGCCACGGTTCAAACCGTCACGGGCCAAACAGGCACATATTATACGAATCGCTTTAGAATAGACCCAAAAGGACGAAATAAATTCCTCAAACGTAACACCTCATTTATATTCAAAAAATTAAATATGTTATTAAGTTTTCTTTAAAAACAATGATAATGTTCTTCAATCGGTAGAAAATATGCAGATATTTGTGCTTGATTTAACTTTAAATGAGACAAATATGCCCATTTAAAAAAAGAATTTTGCTAAATTTGACCAAATCTTTTACAAATTTGCTTAAAATAATTTATTTTTTTATTTTCGACACAAATTGACACTTTGATAAATAGATTTGTGTTTAATAAATTATCACTTTGCGTACCAAAATGGGTAATATACTTTGTATACTACTCTGTAGCTTATAAATAAATCTTAACGTGTTGAAGGGGCGTTTCTCAACAAAGAAAAAGAATATGCCTCAGCATTTTCCAAGATAAATTATTTTTTTATGAAATGCCCGAATATATTCGACCATAAAAAATATATTCCACAAAAAGGTGTAGATTGATGAGAACACTCTGACTCCGGATGTCTTTTGGCATCAGCTGGAGTGAGCACGAGCCAAGACTCTGACCCCAGCTCTTATTCCACAAAGTCTCCAGGTGTCTTGCATGGGTTTTTGAGTAAGAGACTTATATGGGCAAATCCAAGGATGGACTTGGCTCTATTTATTTGACTAAAAGATGTCTTCAACTATCGAACTATCGCCCAATTTAATAAAAAAAAATCTTGTTTTATGACGTGTAACAGGAGGCACCAATAACATATCCTTATATAAAAATCTTGTTACACAATTTGCATGACATGACACTTGTTTTATGAATCATATTTCAGGTTAATAATTTTTCTTTGCGGAATAAATAGTATCCAGAATATCCGCCGTTTGCTTAAACTTGTTCCAAGTGTCTTTTCGTCCATTATATGTCTAGAAAAGTAGAAAACGATGGTTTTTTATTTCTTGAAATACAGAAAACGATGTTTTAGTGATTTTTGTTTCAAAACTGTGTTACAAAATTACATTCTAATGGTTCATTAATTAGTGTTTAAAGCTATCTGCATAAGACAGTACTATATGGTATTAAACACCGAGACATTACAAAACTAGTTGTCCTAGAAGGTTGAGTTATTACCACCTTCTATTTTATTATAAGACTTCCTTTTTTTTGTTATTTTTATTTTTTATTTTTTTTATTTTATAATTTTGTTTATATCAAAAGCCTATAAACCCGAAAATACGGAATCAGAATATAAAGTTTAATAAAATAAACGCTTAAAAGCATCAAATACTGAACGAACCGACAAAAACTGTTGATTGGAAAAACGGAGGACAAAGGAGACAAGGTGGCAGTAGGGGGTAGGGAGGGTTGGAATAGTATGACCCGTCCTAGAAATCTAATTTTGAAGAGAAACCCCACAAAAGTAAATAGTGCGACAACTATCTATCCTGACAAAAGTAAAAACAATATAAAGGCCCCATAAAATGCATGCACTTGATCAATCAAACATTATTTTAATAAAAGATGAAAACTCAATGGCAAACACATAAAACAATGAGGATATCCATTACCCACATCCTCAAAAACTAGTTTGGTGGTATTTGATCTTCATTATTTCCACATTATTATAAAAAAAACATTTTAAGAAAAAATTATTATACTCTTAAATCTATTAAATATCATATGCATCTAATAAAATCTTTTTGATTACCTTGACAAAAAAAAAAAAAAAAAAAAAAAAAAAACCTATTATTTTAAACATCCTAAAATAAAAATACGCGTTATAATTTTGAGACAGATGGAGTCCCAGATAAGGTAAGGTTTTATAGATAACAAATTGAAATATCTCTCTTATCTTATTTTCTAAAAATCTAAACACGGATATTCGGACAAACTAAGTATTGCTTTTAAATAAATACGACATGCACCAATGCTTCACTACAACGAACAATCATTTAGTCTAATACAATGTGATATAACATACAAATCCTAACAAAAACTTGTTTTTAAACTTTTTCACGACCGTTTTGTCTCTCAGGATGAGTCATGTCAATATTTTGCGACGAGGAAGGTTTCAACCAAAATGAGCAAACTAGAGACGCATTTTCGGTCTACTCTTATTAGTACTGAAAGTTTTATGCTTCTATATGATTATCATCGTTAAAAAAATTAAAAAAAAAAAAAAAAAAAGACCTTTTAGTTAAGTCAGGAATGTTACTAGTTTTTGCATTAAAATGGGATACACTTGGCTGAACGGGACTCATATGGACGAATGGACCATGTGGCAACTCTCATTTATTTTGGTCCATACATCTACATACCTATTTCGGCCCACAATATTTAATCACCGATTCACCATTTATTAATATTGTAATATTCCCTACCTTAAAATAGTTAATGATCAAAACGTGAAAGAGTTTAGGGTTTAGAGTAATAATTTCATAATTAAGTTGTGACAATGATTCAAATGCAAACAAATGTTCGTCATACTACCTTGTATTTTCATTAGCAATGTATTTTATTTAATGAGATAATTTCATATTTATTCAACTTAAATATCAAAAATCTATATTTACCCAAAACACAAGTATTTAATGTATAAGTACAATGTTTGTAAAGCATGTGTTAGAGAAATATGAAATTATTACGTTTAAGTTGGGTAAATACGAAATCGCCTTTATTTAATTATCTTCTAACCCGTCGATGGTTTCCTCCACAAAACCAAAACAAATATAACACTATCATGCGTGTTGGAGATGTCACACTAGACCATGTGTTCACGTGTGGTTCCTTATACAATAACATTTAGTTTTACATGTATGAGTGTGGTAGCGTCATAGTCATCGCTTATTGCTTTTGCGTAGCGCCATCGCACGATGGCACTATTGGGTTGTGTCATGGTGTCGCCAGGTTGTTTGGTGTGTATTATTGTGAGGCTACTGAGAGTGTTTTTGACCGTTTGATGCTAAATAAGCCGATCTCAAAGGTGTGTAATTGTGTATAATGAAAGTTTGTGTTATGTTATTCGGCTATCTTATAGAAAAGTTGTTCAAGTGGTAAACAAGGTTTGACATGGACACATGGTGGTATAAATTACCTCTTAACTTTAGACTATTAACAAGAAGTTTGATAAATTTTTGGGACAATTATCTACACCTTCAATAGAGAGGGTATTCAACGATTGGGTCATCGTATCGACCAGACGGTGTGATCGCGGGTTATACTTGTTTGGCCAAACCTTATGATGGAGAATATCATAAGACATCCTTAAATTTTTATTGGAATCACAAGGATCGAAACCAAAGGTGGTATAGTTTGTCACATATTCCAAAAAAGATGATTAGATGTTAGACATTAATAAATTGAAAAATGATGATTACTTGTTGGTAGTTGAGGAAAAGGGTCCATTGCAAGCATAGAGAAGAGTGAACTTGAATGAGCAATAGATACGAAATTGAAGGTACCGACAACTTACAACCCTGTCTTTGACAAAACTTGAAAACAGAATCTTCATATTTGCACTTGAGAACTAGCAACTAGGAGAAAAAAACAAATCCAACATGTTTAAGGTTATAAACAAACTAGA
Organism: Chrysanthemum lavandulifolium; assembly: GCA_022545495.1. Classification (NCBI taxonomy): domain Eukaryota; kingdom Viridiplantae; phylum Streptophyta; class Magnoliopsida; order Asterales; family Asteraceae; genus Chrysanthemum; species Chrysanthemum lavandulifolium. The sequence goes on from CM040243.1 coordinate 45,905,904, forward strand.
ATAAGTTGTGATCTAATTTCAAAGAGAAAATTTTAAAAATAACTCAAAAGCGAACCCATGATCTGCATTTTAAAATTTGGCTTTTCAAAAATAGCTCAAAAGTCGCATTGTTCTATTTAAAAATTGGCTTTTTTGGGTTAGAAAGTGGAACATGGTTTCACTTTCGGGCTATTTTCTCAATTTCAAATCGTGATACTATATAAAACACCCATGTTTCAAAATATGTCTTCCAAACACGAAGAATTTATGGTACACTTTTAATACTAAAACCATCTTGAAAAAAGAAAAAGCCTTGCCAAATGTTCATAAAGGTTGGTTTATTACACAAACCTAACTCGGACGATATGGACTCTTAAAACATGTTGTATGTATTTTGAGAAGTGAAAAATAAGTAAGCCCTTACCTTTGATTAAAAAAAAATATTTATCAATCTAACTTGTACTCTATGATTGGCTAACATCCTATTATGTTGAAACAAATTTTAAACAATCCTATTACTTTTTATATCTCGGGCATGATCGTGATAATTGTTTTCTATAAATATTTTTGGCTACATAGTGCACGGGGCACAGAAGCCAAGTAAGCAATGGGTATCTAGTTGAGTTATGGGTTGATTCGAAGGAGTAAGAAAGCTGCTGGAATCTTATAAAGGAGATCACTCTTACTTAAAAGCAAGTGATCGAGTCGTGTTAGTGTTAACCTATTCGGGTTCGGTGTTGGCGGGTTAGATAGCCTTTACTTAAACACGACCCATTTATTAATCGTGTCAAGAAACTCAACCCTAACCTGCACTGCATATATGTAACCCATTTTGTGACCCGTTTAACCCATTTAAGTAATAGGTATAAGAAACAGAAAGTTGGTGGTTTGTCGATTTAACTAATTTAAATGCAAAAAATGATATAAGGATCTAAAATATGATAAGAATAATATATAAATAACTATGCGATAATTTTCTCAATTATAAGCGCGATTTTATGGTATCTAAGGTATAAAATTATAATTCACTCATACTAAGTAAATAATAAAATACATTTAATCCACATCCAACATAGAAACCAAGTTATATATTTTAATTTTAAGATCTTATATACTTAAACGGGTTCACGGGGTGACCGCTTAATACTAACTCAACCCAAACACCGACCGTTTATTAAACAGGTTGAAGCGGAATAACCTGCTTTTGACCCAAACATGTTTATCATCAACCCAAACTCGCTTAACTTCATTTCGGGTTCAGGTTGCTTATCGTATCGTGTCAATAATTGCACCCCTACTCTTACTCCTTCACCATTCATTCACCTAATCTTGTTTCGCCTTTACATGGGTCCTCTTACGCGCACGTCCCATGTAAGGGTCTGCAGCTTTTGAGGTGTTTACATGTCTCAATGATAGGTAGTCAATCATTGAGGTCTCGATTTCCATGCCAAAATATACCACCACAACACCACCTTCCAGTTTTGAGTGATTTTCTTTACAAGTTTTTGTTTTACAAGTTTTTTTATAAATATGTGGTGATAGTTTTTGTTTTACAAGTTTTTTTTACAAGTGTTTTTTACAAAGTTTTATAACATTTTTTACAAGTTTTAGAACTTTAAAAAAAAACGTAGTCGGAAATTTTTTGACGCTCAGATTCGAAGGTTGCAAAGTGAGATTTTTATCTCACTTTGCCGTCCATTCGGTTTTCATCACCACCTCGGAAAAATTTTAAGGCTCAAAAATCATCATCGCCTCGGAAAATTTTAAGTCACAACTGCACAAAGTCACAAGTTCACAGGAACTGCATAAAACCGCACAAGCCTCACAACCGCACAAGTCTCACAAGTCTCAAACAAGACAAAGTCTCACAAGTATCAAACCGCACAAGCACACAAGACTACAAGTTCAACAAATTTCAAAGTACACGCTTTCATGACTCAATGTCGTAAGTAGGTCCAAACCGCAAAGTTCACAAGAATGTACTAAGATTTTCAAAGGCAAAGCCTACTGAAGCACCCATAAATTCACTTATAATGCCAAAGGAAAGCAACAACACCACAACATAATCCACTTCCCAATCAAGCGTAGTAACAACCAACAACCAACAACACCAACAAGTGGTCCACCACAACAACAAACAACAACTAGCAAGAACTAAAATGTGACCACAGAGTGTCACGGTCCACGACAACAAGTTAACAATCCTGACAAGCAATGAAGACCACGATCCACCATGTCTAGTTCACCATTTGACACAAGAGGTAAACTTATCGAATAGGCTCGGATTATTAGCTTTTTAGCTCATGTTGGTCGTGAAATTCGCCCATGCTAAAACTCTTTTAAGTTTTTTTTAAAAAATCATCATTGCCTTTTTAGCTCAAGTTTATTTCATTAAAGTTGCAAAGTGACCTAAATGATCACTTTACCATCCAAGAATGAAACGCTTTTAGACCAAAACACTAAGTTTTTTCATTAAAGTTGCAAAGTGAGTTAAAATGACCACTTTACCATCCAAAGAATGAAACCGCATTACCAATCGGTGAATAATGGAGTGTTTGGCTAGAGTATCACCCCTGCGGCAAGAAGGTCCCGCCATGAGGCACCCAAACCTCGCAAAACATAACGAAACAGATAATCAAACATTTTTAAACCAACCTCATCAGTTTCAAGATCTAACAAGTTTTATACTTGTTAGATAAAGTTTTAGATCAAAATCTTTTAGATAATCAAATAAAAGCAGAACCTTTTTAACCAACCTCAAATTTTTTCAAGAACATCATCGATTCAAGATGTAAAAACTTTAGATCTTAAAACTTAACAACAAACAGATACCACCAACGATACCACCACAAAGATCACCACCATAACATCACCACCACAACATCATCGACTTTTCAAGATCTAACAAGTTTTATACTTGTTAGATAAAGTTTTTAGATCTAAAATCTTTTTAGATAATCAAATAAAACTAAACGTTTTTTTTTAACCAACCTCAAATTTTTTTCAAGAACATCATCAGATCAAGATGTAAAAAACTTTTAGATCTAAAAACTTTAATAATGAAACAGATACCACCACAACATCACCACCATAACATCACCACCACAATATCATCAGCTTTTCAAGATCTAACAAGTTTTATACTTGTTAGATAAAGTTTTTAGATCTAAAATCTTTTTAGATAATCAAATAAAACTAACCTTTTTTTTTAACCAACCTCAAAAAATTTTCAAGAACATCATCAGATTCAAGATGTAAAAACTTTTAGATCTAAAAACTTTAACAACGAAACAGATACCAAAAACAATACCACCACAGCATCACCACCATAACATCACCACCACAATATCATCAACTTTTCAAGATCTAGCAAGTTTTATACTTGTTAGATAAAGTTTTTAGATCTAAAATCTTTGTAGATAATCAAATAAAACTAAAAGTTTTTTTTAACCAGCCACAAATTTTTTTCAAGAACATCATCAGATTCAAGATCTAAAAAACTTTAACAACGAAACAGATACCAAAAACGATACCACCACAGCATCACCACAATAACATCACCACCACAATATCATCAGCTTGTCAAGATCTAACAAGTTTTATACATGTTAGATCAAAATTTTAGATCTAAAATGTTTAGATCTAAAATTTTTAGAGAGAGATTGGTAATATCAACAGGTGAGAGAGAGTGGTTTGCCAGAAGTGAGTACAAAGAAAACAAAAGAGAGGTAATATCAAGTCAAATAAACCATGTGCGCATACATGGTTTTAAAACAAAACGCGTAAACGTGTCTAGAACCACACACGTAGCACCACACAAACACACACTCTTTTTGTAAGTAAAGAAAAGTATTTATAAAAAAGTTAATAAAAGTATTTATAAAAAAATGTATTTATTAAAAAGTTAATAAAAGTATTTATAAAAGTTTGTAAAAAGTTAATAAAAGTATTTATAAAAGTTTGTAAAAAGATGTATTTATAAAAGTATTTATAAAAGTTTGTATAAAAGTTGTTAAAAATGTACAAAGTTGTATTTTTTATAAAAGTTTTAAAAAGTTGTAATTTTATAATAGTTGTTGATGCATGTTTTATCGACTGTGTCTTAATATTTATAGTGTCTCGCTATACCGTGGTTCACCCTAATGCACTAACGAGCGCTGCATCTCGTGTGTAGTGTAGTAAATGGTAAAGCCGAGGTCGTCCCAAGAGCTATGTGTGTTGATAATTACTAAGTCTAATTGTCACAAAATATTAATGGTTTGATAGGGTTTTAATTAATTAAACTACTAATGCGAATATAAAGTAAAAGCAAATAAATGGGAAAATCAATAGAGGAATAGTGGTGCTAACCTAGTTAATCTTCCTAGCTAGTTATGTCTACGTCTACCTACTTCCAATTACTTGGTGGGGTCAAATTCGAGAGGACATCATTTGGTCAATTCGCCTAACCTATCAAAGAAAGATGCCACCACAAGAGAAATCAAAGCACTGTTATAAGTCCCGTTGTTCCTGGTCCCTAGCCGAAGTTATTAAGTACCGCTATATGCTAGATTCTAAATAGTGAGTGCCCGCCGTTAGGAACTTAGACACTACACCCCCAATTCTTAAGTTCATCCAAACGATAGGTGATCGGTTGGTCAAATCGCACAAGTAGAAAGGGTCGCCATCGGGTTGGTATATCTTACCCATCCTGTCTCACCGCTTCACCTGTGGTCGGGTTGGTCATATCTCCTAGGCAATTGGCCTCTATCGCCATTCAAAACTACCGAACCGGGGTGACTACGAAAGAACTATGCATGCATACACTTAGAAATAATTATACGGAAGTAAAGGTAAATGAAACAAAACAATTAAGGAATCATAACTAGGCTTAGCACCAAAAGGTTCTTAGTCACTATATTAATCATGCAAATCAATTCAATATTCAAAAGTACGAAATTCATGAATTGAAAGTAAAAGAAATAATAAACGCTAAAGCTTATCGTAATGGTGTGACTTCTCCTGGAAACAACTCCGTATGCTTCCCTAGACCTCCTTGAGCTTTTTCCCATGTTCTCGTGAGTGTTGTGTGTGGAATGGGATGCCTTCAAATGTGGAATTCGTGGGGTATTTATAGGTCGTGTCGGGTTACGGCGTAACTAATAGAGGAGTTACGTAGTAACCTTCTATTTCTCCGTACATGCACTAGATCGCAAGTTACTACAGTAACCTTATAAGTGGTTACGCCAGTAGTCTTCAATAAACTCGGTTACGTCGTAAGTGTTGCGATGATTACGGTGTAAGTATCGCCGATGGAACCTCTTGACCTAATGGAGTTACGTCAGAACCTTTGGGAAGAGTTACCGTAACCTCTCGATAAGTTGGACTTACGGTCACATGAATAGTTACGGTGAAATGTGAGAGATGAGTTACGCAGAACTTCTTCAAAATAAGCATCTTGTGATAAATATTTAGTAATGTTTCCATTTCCGCGTCTCTTTAGCTTCAATGCTCGTAATTTACCTGAAAATGGAAAACAAGCGTTAATCCAAATAAATGATATAAATAACGAGCATTAACGGGGGAAATTGACACTTAATATTCAGGACTATTTGATGTTATCAATTGTATTTATTATTTTTTAGGTGTTCCGTGATGAAGTTGTTTTAACTGATTTGGTGCAATCTACTGCTGAATCGAACGGTTTTCTTATTGTTAAAGGGAAAACTAAAACAGATAGGGGCTATAAGTACTCGATCGAATTTAAGTGTTCTAGACATGGGACGTCTGCACGTGAAGGTTTAGAAGATGAACTTCAATGGCGGTGGTACGCTAAATTTAATTGCCCATTCGGACATCGGCCAAATACATAAAAGGTCAAACTAATGGTTGGATCTTGAGGTCAAGTGTCCGAGGCATAATCATCATTTTGTAGACTCGTTCCATGGTTTTTCACGAGGCCGTGCGATTAAAAGAAAATGAGTTAGTTTTGGTGAAGCGATTGACAAAACAACATGTAGCACCACGAATTATACTTTCTTCACTAAAAAGAGCGATCCGAATAACGTGTCTAGCATTAAAGCGGTATATAATGCACAGAAAAGATCGTCGCGCCGATCGTGGTGATTTGACTCGATCAACTCCTTTGAGTACATTTGCGAAGATCGAGGGTTATACATATTACCCGGGTAAATGAACACACCAATGAGCTTGATGAAATATTTTTGTTCTCCCGTCATATGCCTGTGGACAACATATCCGAAATCATCTTGATGGACTTCACATACAACACCACGATGTTTAAACCGCCATTCTTTACAATTGTTGAGGTTACTCCAACAAACACAACATTATCAATGGCGTTTAGCTTTTGGACCGTGAAAAGAGCCAAATTTCAAATGGGTGTTGGAATGTGTTAATTTAGTGATACAAGAACAATATTACCGCGGGTTATAAATCGCAAGCGATGAGATTTAACGTTGCTTGGGGCATGCAGAAGAATTCCCAAACGCAAATGCATTACTCGGCGATGGTATATCAATCAAAATGTGCTCAAGCATTGCGAGACACAAATTCGATTCGGTAAAGAGTATGAGTCCGTTAGATGGACATGGGATTTGATGGTTCTGACTCGGAATCAAGATGTGTTCACGCATTATTATCGGCACCTCATGAGTTTATTAGTCCAAAAGCAGGTACTTACCCATTAATACATTTTATTATTATTTAATAAATAACTACTCGAATTGTTTTCTCACTTTATTAATTCTTTGTTTTATCGGATGTTTTGCGGTATTTTCGTGGCGGTGCGACATTACGACCGCGTGTTTGCGTTATACATTCTGGATCAATATCGCAGCTCGGCGGACAACAACATGTAGAGTTGAGAGTCAACACGCTACTGCTGAAGTTACACTGGGCTCCACACAATCCGGCTTAGACACGTTGTTGTGTTCGGTCGACAAGAATATATTTGCAAGAAACTGCGATCTGAGCCTCTTTGAATACAAGCAAAATCAAGCGCATTCGTGTAAGGCACTATTTAACAATTTCGTTATAATGTTTCAAGAGATGCTTTACTACTCATACTAGTAGAAAGTAACGGTGTGGACCACATGAATGTGGTCATCGATTCTTGTTAGTTTTAGGTTTACCATGCTATCACGAATCATATTGGCTTCAAGAAAACGGTATTCATTTTAAATTTATGCCTATCAAGTTATTCTCCCGTCGAATACCGATAATTTTAACTAGTTCCTTTTTCGAATACTGGGATTGCCTATTCCGCTTGATTTTGTTGATAATTTTGGAGAACACTAAGCGTTCCACGGCCCGTTGTTGTCAAAATACTCAAGAGCTGATGAGCTGAATATCCTCAAGAGCCTCGAGGGCACGAAGAGCTGAATATTTTCTTGTCAAGATGGCGTACAAAAATTCCAAAGTGTTTTTACCAAAGCATCGTCGTTTGTCAAAAAATATGTTAAGCAGTGAGAGGTATATACGCCATCAACTGTGTCAACCCAACAACTTTCTTTGTTAAAGAAAGTAATCGTGGGCGTCCGAGCGCAAGGACAACAAATCCAGGCTAAACAAAATATCCCATATTTGAACGAAGAACCCCCAGGGGCACCGAAGCTACACAAAACCTAAAAAGTACGAGACTTAAATGAAGAAGTTGCGAGACATAGTTCATATGTGGGAGAGCCTTCTAACGTCCCGCACTTGAGCGAAGGACCTAGCGAGGCGACTTAAGACACGACTTATGCGTTCGAGATGACGATGGCGAATATTTTATGGCTCAAATTCCACCTCTTTTCGATACCGGATCCTAGGGATCTTTAACGTGGCGGTGATGGAAATTGTGGCTATCGAGCTCTTCTTAGTAGGTCTTGATCATCATGAGCGAATGTGGCCCAATTCGAGCTCTTGTCGGGGAAGAGGTAGACAATAACAAGGAAGTTTACATGCAAATGTGGGGACTTATTTTACAAATATTAGTAACTTCGATGAATTGGTTTGAAGGTCCGAGACCCTACCCTCGATTCTTGGTTGACTATGCCAGAAACGGGCGTGGCTATTGCTACATCTCTTAACCGTCCTATTGTGTGTATATCCAATTCACAATCTATTATGTGTCTTCCGCTGAAAGATGGTCCAAATACAACACAAATATTGTCCCCCGTTGTGATTCTTCGTGTGGGGGAAGACCAGGCTGCTCAATTTGTTCTTGCGATTCTTGATGAAAACTCACCACTCCAGTATACTCACCCACAATGGAGATGGTGCAAAATGACTTGGCATGAGATGGGCACATATGTTTACTCAACGACGAGCATGTTTAGAAAGACATAGAAAAGCGATTATTGATTTATGTTGTAAATGGCAAAACATGTATAGGCGATTCTTCGATTTATATTGTAAATGACAAAACATGTATAGATGATTCTTGATTTATATTGTAAATGACAAAACATGTATAGACGATTACTAATTTATAGTAAACGACTCGTCATCTTTATTCTGATTTACCTCCTGCTCGGTTCTTCCTCATCTTTTATTACAGAATCGGATGACATTCGATGGAGGGACATTCATTGTGTCAACAACACACCCACTCATGTTGAGAGTCCAGTTATGTGCCTTCTTCTCCATCTTATGTGCCTCCTCTCCACTATATCTCCAGTGCGGATGAGGAGAATTTTATACACCGTCCTCCGGTTCTTACTCATCTTTTATTACGGTAGTCTCGCGTTGGCATGAGCGAGATTGCGGATTGAGGAGACGATTTCGAGTTAGAGTTTCGTGTGGGACGGATGGCGACATCATTGGGCGACTACGCCTCGGGCGTGATTGATCTTAGTTTCTAGTTATATTGTGATTTTGTGAACCATGTATCAACTATTAATCTATAACAAGATTGGTTATTTATGTATTGAAGCTTCTAATTTTGTGAACCATGATATTACTGATTTATGTTGTGAATAATTATACAAATTCTTTTGGCGGATGCAACAAGAAAATCCTTTCTTGTGTCGTTGTCGACGATGGTTTATAATTGAAAGAACATCCCAACAAAATTCCCAAAACTTGTGGTGCAAGTATTATGCATGTCCTTTTCAAGGTAAATATTTAAACGTTTGCTTATTTACGTAAATATATCAATAACTTGTTTGTTTAGAATACATTTCTTATAATTAAACATTTGCTTATTTATGTAACAGCCAGGGACTAAAGACTATGGGTGTCGATACTTCATGTGGAAGGAAATATTTCAACAAAAGTACTTTGGCCAAGCCTCTTCTTCAACGCAGTGCTCAAACTGCGAAACTAAAGATAAAACGATCAACATGCTATTGGCTCAAAACAATTTGTTGAAGGCAAGAATAAAGACGTTGGAGGCATCACTTGAATTGGCAAGAAATCCAGTTGATCACGCATGTCAATCGAGTGGAATACTCTATAAGCTTATAGATGACATTAATAATCTTCATATGGAGTAGATTTCGTTGTAATATTAGTAAAATTTGTTGTTGTACTTGTTTAATGTTTTAATGTCTAATGATTTATTGTTATTGTTTAATTAAATGGAAACAAACACACAATTAAAAAAACATAACGTGAAATAAATACCATATAAAAACACTACACAATTAAATACATTATAAATATAAAAACACTTTTGGGTTCTTTATAGTATCACTTGGGAGTGCTCAATTTCTCGTTCATTAAAGACTTTTAAGAGGGCATCAAGCTTGTTTGTCATCTCGCCTTGTCTTCGCTTAAAATCGGCTTCAAGCTTAGTCAATCGAGTCTCTTGAGATGACATGAATCTAGATACAATTGCCTCGAAGATTAGTGGGGATCCCGTGTTTAGAAATTGAACCTATTAGGTGGACTAGATGAGCCTTGGGGTGTGCTTGAGTTTTGGTTCCACTTAAGGTTAGGGTGATTTCTCCATGAGGGTTGTATGAGTTTCTAAGTTGTTTTGTTCGGGCTTGAAAGTGTACCACTTCTCTCCGCTCCGCCGGTGCTGGAGGGCGTGAGTCCGCAACGACTTGTCGCGGAGTCTTGTACAATCACGAGTGTCATGGGGACCACTACATAACTCACAAGGTAGAGTGATTTTATTCACTGATGTGAAGACTTAGGATTTTCGTAGGAACTCATTAGGAATTTAACTTGATCTTCAAATTCGAGCATCCTACGGTCGGAAGGTTGTGAGTCGATGGGAGGCAAGGAGATTGCCTTAACGGTTTGGGCAACTCACGAGGATCATTCCAACTTTCGTTGTCATAAAGAGCAGGTCCTCTATTATACCCTATGATTCTTCCGCGATGAGATCACTAAGTTTTTCACCGTGACTTGGTCAATGGATCGCTAAGTGGGAAGTTGACATGATCATAGAAAAGTTTGACTTGGAGCCAAGATCAATGCCATGATGAGGACTTTATGAAGTAAGTCCTTGAATCGAGTCCATGCTTACATGAGAGATTCACCTTGACGTTGTTGGAACATCAAGATGTCATTCCTAAGCTTAGTGGTTCTCCGATGGGAAAAATTGAGCAAGGAAGCGAGAGGTGAGAACATCCCAACTTGAGATGGAGCCGTGGGGAAGTCGCTCAAGCCAATTACTAGCTTGGTCCCGTAGAGAATTGGAAGAGACGCAGCGTGGTCTCCCGAGTAGTAGCATCAGGTCGATGGAATCGACAATTTTAAGAAATCCCTAAGATCTTGATTAGGATCTTGAACGAAGTCCATGGAATGCACATCCGTTTTGCACCAACCGGATGGTATCGGATCGCGGGGCCGTAGTTTGGGCTTGGTGCGAAGCTCAATGGTGTTTCTATAGCCTAGGTGGCTTGTCTCGAGTATTCACCAAGAGTCTGACCTCTTGGCGGGTCATTTGGTGGTAGGTTGATGAATGGTGGTTGGTTATCACCTTCCATGATGAAAAGTGATGGGATTACGAACAAAGGTCACGAAGAGGGGATAGACTATGAGAAAGCTAAAAATGAGAAAAATTTACTTGATAGGAATCAAGCAAAGAAACCTAAACGAGGTAGACTACTAACTAGCTATTCTATTCCCTAGCGTGTGCCAAAACTTGATAACGCTACACGTGTCGTTCGGGTTCAAAGGAATTTCCTTTTCTTGAGCAAGTTTTATAACACCCTAGCGGTGAACCTATTCGTTGTAGTGTAGTATTAGAGTAAGCCACGGGTATTGATATCGTTCTCTGGGGAATAGGAATGCTAGTGAGAAGTTACGCTAAGGTTGGGGTTGAGGAAGATTATTTTTTTATCTTTTATGTTTTTAGAAAATGGAAAGGTACGAATCTCGGGGTTTGGATTTGGGGTTGGTATTTCTCTGATTACTCTACTTATCTAATTATTTAATCTAAGGTGTATGTAGTCTATGTCTAATTATTGTGTGCTCGTATGATAGTTTAAAGATGTGTTTACTTAGTTTTTATTACTCCTTAATTATCTCCTATTAATGGTTGAATTGTCACGTCCTTAGTCTTAATCGCGTTGTGTGTCTAAAGTCGTAGGGTATCGTTTATCACTAACTCTTTGAACCTACCAAAGGGTCTAAATCTACAAAATCTCTAGGAATTATAAACTCTAACTCTAAGGTACTCTTTGGATGATTTAGCCTACAACTACTCTAGGTGTTATAGCCAAGGTTCACAAAGATTAATCAAGCATTAACTAGACAACGAATGACCTATCGCATTACTAGATCATTGACAATTAAGATAAGAGACAACCAATCAATATTCAATAATTAAGTTTCATATTCCCAAGCAAACACACAAGTAAATTAGCGGACATGGAGAACATGCAAGCATACACACAAATAATTGAAGACATAATTGAATTAATGAAGTAAAGCACTTATCTTGTGGTAAGATAGGGTTTGAAACCCTAAAATCTTGTACAAGACAGCCTTGGTTCGGTTTAGGTTTTTACTCCAAAAGACTACACAATCGAAAATTGAAAATTCGGATTCTATATATATGATTACAATCGCGACGACGTCACTTATGATTTGTGGCGCCGCCGGGATCGTCGTTAGGGTTTCGCTTGCCACGTTAGTCTTGCGGCGACGGCGCCACCTTATGCTTGTGACGTCGTCCCTTCGGTCTCTAACGCCGTCTGGATCAAATCTAGGCCGTCGAGTTGCGACGACGGCCTACTCTTTAAAGCGACACCGTCACTTGAAAATAAGCAATTTGGCTCTTGTCCGTCAGCAGAAGTGCTCGACCAGCGTCATGATTAACACCGACGCCGTCCCTTGTATTTTAGCGACTTGAGTGTCTCGATTCTTGACTTTGGCCATTTTCTTCAGTATATCCGCCTTTTCGTCCAAATAAGTGTCATTCCAAGAATTTGCCTTCAAAAGACCAAAAAGTGAAAAGGAACGATATTAAGTAATAATGGATACAAAAGTGATCAAATAAGAACTAAACGACCCGCCAAAGGTACATGTTAAAACCTTATCACCTAAACACTACACAATTAAATAAAAAAAAGGTACTGCCGCCGTTGTACGAACATGGGCCCCACAAGGCTATGGGGTGCATGGCTAGGAATATATGGGGTGCTTGGGTAGGCCACGCCTTTACATAACAGTTTGTATACCTTACACATATTTATCTTATTTAAATTAAAATAGTTTAATAAAGACTAGACAATCATGCGTGCATAGCGATGATAATATATAATATCATTAATTTGTATGTGTATTTTTTATGTATATAAGAGTGTGGATTAAGTGATAGTGAAGAAATTTAGTAGTATAAATTATAATAAAATATTTAAATATTTAGGGCCGTTTAGTGCGTAGATGGGTTTATTATTAGGATTTAGATTTGAATTTGGTTTAGGATTTGGATTGGGATTTAAGGTAAGAGGAAAAAATATATTTAAAAATACGTTATATATTAAAATATATAATAAAATTATTTATATTAATATTAAGAGGATAAAAAATGAGGAGGAGAATACTAGTGTCCCACGTATGTCATAAACCCTTGAGACCACCTCCTTTTATGCATGCCCTACACTTAGTAGCCAAACCCAAATTTTAAAATTGCAAACAAACACTTGATTTGAAGCTTTTAACCTAAACCTTAGTATAACCCCTCAAACCAAGCAGGCCCTTAATTAATTGCTTTGACTTTTATAAGGGAATTGATCACTTCACATGCATATTTTGATGCATGCAACAATTTGTGCATTACGTTTATCTGAGTATATCTTGTAATGCACAAATTATTGTGCATGGATCAAATATGATTCATCATCAAAAATGTGGTGTGAGTATCACCTCCCTTTTATAAGTACGAGTAATTTAGTTTAACAACAGGATGAGGATCCTCTCATGTTCATTTGAACATGAGAGGTAAAGTTATGCATATCATGATTGTGCATTGGCATTAGTGCAAAACATTTATTTAATTTTAGGGTGAAAGCTAAATATACGCAATGTAATATTTCAAAGCAGACGATGTCATAATGAACTTTGAAAATTACAATTGTCATAATATACTTTCAAATTTAATATGATGTACATAATATGACTGGAACCAACAAGTTAACTTAGGTTTATGAGTGACACTGTTGGATTTTTGCATTTTATGAGTGACACGGGATATTTTTGCATTTTGTGGGTGACATACTGGATTTTATGACTAAGCTTTGGCTTTGACTTTGACTTTGAAACAAATAAAAACACTGATAACCACTCAAAGGTTATCCAGTCATTTACACTCACTTACACACTTATCACTTTCCCAATTTACTATGATTCAAACCCTAAACCCACTACAAATGTTGTAAAGGTATGTAATTTATGCAATTTTCAATATAATTGAAATCCGTAATTACATTACGGGTTGAAACCCTAATTTTGATGCTCTAATTTTAAAACCCTAATTTTAATTTTCGGTCAATTAGTTACAATTCAATGGGTGACATCATTTGTTAATCTCTACCATGATGGGGTTTTTGTTCCAAATCCTCTCAAGTACATGGATGGTGAATCTCGGGTTATAAATGACGTTCGATTTGAAGATATGCCACTTGGTGGGTTTTGAGCTTGTCAAAGGTTAGTGCTTAATCCTCCCAAGAGACTGTACTATTCTCTACAGTACAACTCTTTTAGAGGAATTAGGGGCCGAAAGTGATCTTGATATGAATGATTTTATGAAGGTAGCTTTTGAGAATGGTTTTAAGATAGATTTGTATCTTGAATATAATGACTATGATGTTATTCAAGATGTTAGGAATGATAATCGCATAATGTGAATGAGGGTGATTATGAGTGATGAATCGATGATCTTGATGGAGATGTTGATAACATTGACTTTCATCTTGAGGGTGAACAAAATGTAGTTTTAGAAAGGTTGACCATTGATGACCCATTTTAAACAAACTAGTTGGTAAGGGTAACCATGGCACTAGGGATGACCCATACCCCTTTAGTGGTAAGTATTTTGTTGAAGAGATTGATCCCGATGATGATATGATAGATGAAAAATACAAGGTCCAAAAGGTGTTAAGTACCTAGTTATAATCCGAAACACCATGGGATGAAATTCTACTAATACTTGGTATGAAATTTGAAAGCCACGAACAATTAAAACATGTATTGGTGATTATGGAGTAAAACATGGTGTGGAAGCGTGGGGGGGTGAATCGTTACTGTTTAAAAACTTTAGATCTTTAGTATCAAATAAACATGAAGCTTGTTATAATATGAAAGTACCAATTATTGTTTGTGACTAATATAAAGCATGGTAAACCAAGTTGTCACACAATCATGAACATCAAACCACATCACAAACAATAGTATAGTGCAAGTATAAAAGTAAAGAGATAAAGAAAGGAAAGTGCAAACCGAACACGAGGATTTATAGTGGTTCGGTCACGGATCTCCTTTCCGCTTTACTCCACTCCCCGAGTACCCAACTCGAGAGTTACTTCACTAAATCAACAAGCTCCCTTCTCGTGGAGAAAACCTTACAATCGTCGCACACTTTTCGGTACAAAGCTAAATACCGGTTCTAGTTCGAGTAGAACCAACCTAACGTCGCTTATACAATATTTCCGACACTAAGCTAGATGTCGAGTTCTTTTACAAGGTACAACCACTCCCAATATGTTTTATGGCCCAACATAATAAACCTTGTGTTTTATGGCACAAACACATAAACCATCTAATCTAGTTTGGTGAAAGTGTTGTTATGATGCAATGATGTTTACACTAATGATCCATGACACAAATGTCTAATGGATATGAATAACTACTTCTAAATGAACTTCCATTGATAGGAAGCCTTCATGATGAAGATCACAAGTTCCACAAACTTCTTGTGATAGATCTTGACTTGTGGTGAGTGGGGATGGCTAGATCTCCAAGATTTCCTTGGTTGATCAAAGAGTATGCTTACAACAAAGATGAATGTTAGAAGCATTATGATCATGATCATTAGGGTGTTTAATGTGTGTTACTACATTGTTAATGATTGATCTAAATGTATGCAAGAAGGTGGAGAAGATGTGCTTTTAAGTGGTAAAGAAATGGGAAAACAATGGGCTTCTATTTATAGCCAAAAGTGGACAGGAGCGTCCACGGACCAAGGAGCCCTTTAAAGGGTTCCGTCCTTTATAAAAAAGGGGTCTGTGGAGGCCTGACATGAAATCTAAAAAATCTTTGTTCAAATCTTTTCAAGATATTGCTATATCTTACCAAGATCACATTTGATATATTGAGTATCAATCTAACCAAAATATTCAAGTGATCTTCCAAGGATTTCAAAGATGATGCATAACATGATGTAACATGTATTTCCATTTTTAGATTAAAAGGTTTATCAAGGTAAACTTTGTAAAATGTATTATGTAACTAGTTAATAAAATGTCTAGTTACCTTTTGAAATACTTGTGAATGCAAAATGTAAAATGAGGTTCGAAATAGAATGGTTAACCTATTTAAAATACTTAGTGACTCTAAATGTATTTTAAACATTCTAAATGATTTGTTAATGGGTTTGATCATAATGCTACATAACAAACATATACGAACTGTGTTGTAACATCTGAGGACTTGAGACATCAAGAGGTGTTGAATGTATGTTGAGACAAAGTGTGATTACAAGTAACTTGTACATTTTACGTTATGTATTACAAGTTATATGTTTGTCATCAATCAAAACAAACGAGGCTGTATAGATTAAATATCGTAATATTTGCACTAACAATCTCCCCTTTTGATGATGACAAATATATATAAACGTAATAGAAAGTAAAATGTAAAGGTTACTTGTATCCTTACTACCTTTACATTACCTTCTCCGTTTACACTCTTCTCCCCTTTTGTCGAAACAAAAGGCGTGTCCTTGGAGTTTAACTTTATTTCTCCCAAAAGAGCTTGCATCATCCCTAGTGAAGTTAAACCGTCCACTTCAATCCGTCCCTTGTTTGGTAGCGGATCCATGGATCAAATAAAGAGGCAACCTACATCAAGGTTAGTTTTATGCAACAAAATTATGAGAAATATATAAAAAAAAGAAAAATACATAACAATGTTAGCCTATTTTCTCGACTTTTATCGAAGCACAAATGCTTGTTGAAAAGTGAGAATGATGCTAAATGCGTGCATGCTCCCCTCAGCGGTTGCTCCCTTTGTTTGAGGCGTCGGGTATGATTAAAACCTACAAAACTAATATTAGTGCAAAACTATATTCGTCATTGGACGAGTAAGTGTTATACAACAAAGTGTGTATAAGATGCATTGATAAATTCTTGACGGAGCTCCCTTGCTCTAGGCGTCAAGATGAACCTTCAAAATAAATATTAGTATAATAGAAGCTTTGTCTTTAGACAAATATGTCATATACAACCAAGTGTATAGGCGATGCAATATGAGTGCTTAAAGGATATTCCTCCTTGTTCTAGGATGTCAAGAAGCACCTAAAATAAGAAAAATAATTGATGCAAACTTCATCCTTAGATGAGTAAGTTATATACAATCGAGTGTATATGATGATGAACCTACAATGAAAACATTAGTGCAATATATTTCATCTTTTCACAAAGAAAATAAGATGTATATATGTGATAAATGATATAATCAAAGATCTCATGAAGTGTAGTCTCTAATTACAATCATAAGAAAAGTGAGAATATAATATGATAAAAGCCTACAAAATAGTTCCTAGAAAGAAGATATGAAGTCTTCCATCGGGTGTGCCACTAGTGGTGCTAGTGTTGGTGTCGGTTTACTAGTAGGATTCATGTGGTGATGGTAGATGACCGAGATTTACAAAAGCAAGTTTTCGCTAATCCATAGTGGTGATGATTAGTGAAAATGGTGATGGAAGGTGGTGGTGATTAGGTAGAAAGCTATTAAGGAGTTATAAACTCGTATGTATAGCAAATATAAAAATATGGACTCATGCAATCCTTTCGTCATGTCAAGTGACCAAAGCTAAGAAGAAGAAAAGAAAAAAAATGTGAATGGATATTGCATTTCAATTATGCATAAGGGTTATGATTTGAATGATTTATTGATGCTAACTATATATTGTTTTGAGCAAGTTCTCATATGCTTCAACCCAAGAGTAATCAATAATGCGTTCTATCTAAGAATATTATAATGAAGATACCAAAAAGTATAAAAGTGATGAAGATAAATTCGTTCATTGATTGACATGAATTATGAAAATGACCTATTCTAGGTGACAATGGGAAAGGTAGTATTAGCATGGTTTTGACCGACATGGATGATTATCACTTTGAAAAGAAGTGAAGACAATATGGAAAATATTAATAATGAGTACCTATATGAGGATGAGAATGACATCATATGAGTGAGAGTTAGACGGACCAACGTGTTGGAGATGGTCATTTTGATTAATATATCGTTTGCGACAAGGACATGCATGATAAGTGTCGCGAGAAAGGATAAGATCTATGATGGTGTTCTAGATAGTGAAGTTGTAAGGTGCTAGTTTAAGGAAAATCCTAGATTAGTTGATTGTGGAGATGAAGAAGTTTGTAAAACACATGATGTGTTTTTCACTTGATGAGGTATTGGTGCAAACTTGTGATATAAGGATTTAAAAAGGTTGAACTAGTTGTGGTTTCGTGAACCGGTTTTAGCTAAGTGGTGTTTGCCTAGGTGTTGGTATTTTAGAGTCTAAGAATAAGGTTAAAAGAGGTTGAACTAGTTGTGGTTTCATGAACCGGTTTTAGCTAAGTGGTGTTTGCCTATGTGTTGGTATTTTAGAGTCTAAGAGACATAAAATTTGACAAAAGACAATTATGTGAATGGATTTCTCTCCCCCGCAATTGGTGGACATCCAACATAATGTGTAATGTATCAAATAAGGAATGACAACAAAGTGTTTAGGAGGTTATTCGGACTAACTGAAGAGATGAGCTTAGTGATATTTTACGGATGATGGTTAGCATACAATGAACTTCATCCTTAAAGTCACGTACCTCTTCTCGATTAATACGAGATGATCGTATGATGAGGCATGTGGTTTCCTAATAGGAAGTGAAGAGGATTAGAGTATTGTTATAACTAAATAATGATGGAGGTGATTTTGGAAAGCGGAAGCAAAAATGAGATTTGGAAAGAGGTCGGTTGAAAGCGAAAATGCAAAGCCAACCTCAGAACTTAATTCTATATGCTTTTAGACTATATGCAAGTGTAGGGGTCCCATAGAGCATATTACTAATCAGCGTAGCAATAAGCGGGATTATGCAAAATGAGCATATAAAAGTTAGAACCAAGTGAGATAACGAGATAATTTGTTATCAACCTACAAAACAAATTTGTTAGTGACAAAAGATGTTAACATGATAGAAATCAAGTGATAACATATTATATAAGCAAAACAACACATTACACTTAGTAGACAAGAAATCACCACACAAGATATCATCAAAACAATCATATTATGCAAGAATACGACTTTATTCAAGACATTTCATTATGAGATTGTTTTGTCGTTAGACTTAGCCACTCAGCATACTTGGATATACAATAATCTATGTGATTAATTTGTAAGATAAAAGCTTCTAAAGTTTGTCATACAAAAGCACTTTGACAGATTATATGTGCGCACGTAGAAACAAATAGTGTGACAAGAGGCAAAAGAAACAAAATGAAAGATTCATGCAAGCCATGTTTAAGACATAACAATTTGGAGCATGTATCATTTGGATTGTACTACACATAGATATAATGAATGCCAACTAATATCTTTCAAACACAAACTTATCATATCAGAATTATCACGTATCAAAATGACATATTATGAATTCATAATTAGCATGTTAATCATGCTAAAACTAATTCAAAAGTAAGTATCATGCAAATAAAGTTTAGGTTTAAGCGTTTAGTAGCATGAAACAAGAATCTAAGTATTATAAAGATAAAACCGTACTAAGGTTTACATTTGACTTATTATTAAACACTAAGATAATGTCAAATCAACTTATCGTATTAAACAAGAACATGTAATTATCACATGTAAGTGCAATGCAAGTGGTTTTACTAAGGTTTGCACATTTGACTAGTTATCAAACACTAAGATAATGTCAAATCAACTTATTGTATCAAACAAGAACATGTAATCAACACATGTAGGTGCAATGCAAATGGTTTTAAAGAAAATCATATATACTACTTGTTTGATTAGTATTCCTAAGGCATGGCAAACTATCAATGTTTTAACACTTACTTTAGGCAAGTATAGGAAAGCATTTTTCAAGTTGGAGAATGAATATGAGACTATTACTAGCGGTGCTCAATTAAGGCTAAACACGACCATTTTACGGGTGATTCCACATACCCAACTTCTCTCCAAGAAGCAATTCAACCGTTAGGTCAAATTGAGTTTCTAGTTCAATAGGTTCTCCAAGAGTCATTATCATGTTAGAAAGATGGGAACTCCTACTTTTTCCTGATAACGTGCATAAAAGATGATAGTTTACCAATACTTGACTTAATGTGACACAACTAATATACAATATAACTAAGGTGATGAAGATGTCATGTTATACACGTGAATTTTAACAATGGTGTGTTGATAAACAATATGTTTTAATCTTGTGTTTAGAATCTAAGGTTGTTTAAATTACATAGCTAATTTTATGATCTAATGGATGACATCTTTAATGTTGAAGTGTACACTTTAAAAGTGATTTGATTTATCTAAGACTAGGGAATGGAATATGTTAAATTAAGAACGTTCTCAAGAAAGCTCTTTGGTATTTTATTTAACAATAATCTAAGTGAGGTTACCAACTTCAATAGATCTTGTGTATGCTCTAAAGATGTGTAGTTTTAACCTTGGATGTGCACTCGGTTTGAGCAAGGTTAGGTTATGATGTACGCTTGAAAGGAAATAGATACAAATAGTATCTTTTAATAAATGAGATTATCACATGGGATAAAGTTGTCATGCTTATGAAAACAAGTATGACAAGATGAATTGGATATGCTAGTTCATAGAACTTGTAGATGTTTGTTTCAAGATCATTTAGCCAATGAGGTGTAATGAAATCTCTTGTAACACAACTATTTATGTCGAAGAATGATGCATAGGATATACAATATCCTTTTAACAAGATGAAATCTTAACGCATGAATCTTAGTCATAATGTTCTTCAAAACATCATGTTTTCCTAAATGAAGATATGAAGCCAAAGTGTTTGAATCGAGATAGTCCCATCTAAATAAACTTGGTCTCAAGATTATATTCACTAGATGATGACAAGAGGAATTCACTCGAGTTTCTTATGTATACTCCTCAAGAGTCATTGTTGCTTGGGGTGTATGATGTTGGCTTTGAGATTGCATTTTAACATATGTTGTTAAAATGTTGATTTGAGGTTTAACGAAATTTATCACGAGTTTAACGACAAAGTATTACTAATACTTTGATAATTTGTGAAGGTAGTACTACTTATACCTAGTGGAAATTGACAACAATTACCAAGAGCACCATGCTTATTTGATAGTTGAGGTTCTAGCCATAATGAATTATCTAAGTCCTTATATGTGGGAAAGGATGTTTGAGTTTGAGTTAATTGATACAAGTGTTGGACACAAGGGCTTTTGAGCAATACACTCAGCTAATTCAAATGATGGTAAGGATGGTGGATTGGTTGATCTAGGTGGTAGGTCTTGAATGTGTCTAAATAAGGATGTGGTGATGTAGGGGTTTGTTGTGCTATGGGAGTACTTAGGTTTATTGTTTGTCCATAGATGTTGAACACAAAAATACGGATACTAATTCTTATGGTTCATTGGTTGCTACAACTAGTGGGTGAAGTGCTTGAAGTTTTGGTTATGTTTATGAAGCTTAGGGTGAAGTATAGGTTCACCTTGAAAGGGCACGTTTGATTTAAAGTATACTCTTGGAAGTTCATGAGCAATACGGTTAATGGTGCCAAAAGATGGAAGAGGATAGTAGGTGTCAAAAAGGGATAAGTGGCACCGTGGGTTGTTTGTTTTGGATAAGTGTTTCAACATGTGTTGTTAAAATACTTGGGTGTTGATTTTTGGATATGACTTTTAATGACTACAATCGTAAGTCGCATATACTTGAATATTTAGGATGAAATACTTAAGTTGTCAATCCTAATTTGTTGAGATTATAAAGCTTAGATTGAACTCAAGGATAACAAGACTTGATAATATGTATTTAACATATGTGTGAGTTATGACTCGATGTAAATACTTATCGTCTTGAAGGATGACACATTATTTTCATGTTAACCGGTGAGGCAATACATGTAGATACAAAACAATATCTATAGTCATATGTTAGACTTGTGTATGATATCTTTGCAAATAATGAGTCGAGGTTTATTAGTCTCGGTAAGTCATCTAAGTCATCCATGACGGGTAAGGAGATGTTGGTGGTGTTGCACAAAGTTTGATAGGTACAAGCTTTGGAGACTTTGGTAGTGAAGTTGTTTTGGATGATGGTGGGTGATTTTGGTGGTGGAGTTGGAGTACTCAAGTTTAGAAAGTTCACATCTTGAATGGTTGATGAGATGTTGAGAGTAATGAGTCGAGGATGAAGAGCTCAGTTAATGAAGCAACAAGTTGAATCTAATCCTAGTGGTTTTCTTAAGTGGCTTATTTGAGGTTAAGGATTTAGTCATTTTGACTTTGCTTTAAGAAATGCTAAGCTTGAGGAAAAGTAACAGTGAAGGTGTGAAAATGATCATCTTGAATGTGTCGATTTATGGAACTAAGGATTCATGGATTTGATGTTAATCCATACAAAGATGGTAGTTTCTAATGAGATGGAAGTGTTTAAAATCATGTCAAACATCCTAAGTTAATCCATTGAGGATGTGTTGAGTGAGGTATGAAAGATATACATTAACAAATATCCTAGAAACGACGTTTGGTAAATTAGATTGCGGATTTAGTAAAATTCAATAACTTACACAGAGGATTCACGGTGCCAATTTTTCACACAGTGGAACCAAAATAATGGTGCTGTCTGGTCCGCTTTCTGGTATGGCGGTGCAAAAGCTATAATGGTGGAACCAAATAATTGGTGTCGTCGGTCCGTGGTGACCGAAATCTTCACGAGACCCATATTTTAACTATCGGGGACATTTCAAAACACAAATTTTTCTCAAAACATATGGCATTAACTATTTCTAGTTAGGAGCGATCGATAACGCATACACAAACATAGTGGAGCATTGATTTTGAACAAGAGCTAACGATTTTCACATATAAGTGAAAATGGGTAAAATTGATAACACCGTGTGCTATCCCCACATGAACCGGTTAGCATACATCAATGTTTTTAGTTAGTTTATCATCCTACGAAGCAAGAACACATAAATGACATCATACAACATTGTTTTGTCCTTGTACCAAACACTCTCTTAAAAACTCCATTTTCAAAGTACTTGACTAATTTTAGTTAGTACTCATTGATAATTGAGTTATGACATTTCATAAGTTATGCGAGATTTTAGTATAACCTATGCAAAGAAAGTTATCTAATTCTACAAGTGATGGTAAAATCATTTTCTAACTTATTGCACAAAATCTAGCAAAGACCTATTGTGCATAAACAAGAAGTTGCCAAACAAGTGAATAAAAAACATGGCAAGATTGACACTTATATTATGCAACCAAACAAGTGTAAACAACAATTTGAAAATAAGCAAGCACCATATATGCAAACAACATAAGCGGTAGTAATTTAGCATAAAAACACTTTTAAGTCATCTAAGCGTTTAAATATGACGATGTATACCAAGCTTGATTAGTTTTCTTTAAACATATTACCAAATTAATTAGTTTCAAAAAGTTGTATCAAAGTTCTAAGAATACCAACTTATATTGTTTGATTCAAAATTTGAGTTTTTATGTTAAAGCGAAACTTAATATTTTAGACATCTGTAGTATTTGGTCTATTCACTTATTTAAAATTAGACTCAGGCCATGAGAGTATTTTTAAATGAAAGTAGACTTAATTCCCTTTAAAATGATAGGTGGCTCGACTTGTACGGACTTACGGTTAATTAGTTATGATTTTTTGAAGTTGCCCAAAATCGCATCTTGTGCTGACGGATCCCACGGAACCAAATAAAGGGATCCGCCCTTTATAAGATTTGGTGCCGTGGTCCTCAAGACAGTTCACCAAAACTAGTATTTGACATAGAGAAGCGTGTGTGACTTACTAGATTTCATAGTAAACATATAATACACATATTTAACAACATATCTACTTATGTAACTTATCTTAAACATTTACTGGAGGTGATTTTTCAACTAGATTTATAGTTATCCCAAACACTCCTTTAAAATCATATTTCTTCGTAAATTTTCTATAAGCATAATACAATATTTACTAGTTCTTTCAACAAACTTTTATTTTATTTTTCAAGAAAACCTTCAAGCTTGTATACAAAGTTACATTTAACAACAAAATTTCTAAGTATAACAAGCAAAGCATTTTCATATTATTTTCGCTCAATGGTAATTTGATACATGGATCGTACTCTATTTTAAAAACCATTTGTTTTGAAAATACGAGCTACGTGGCTCTGGTACCAATTGTGGAAACGTGGGGGGTGAATCGTTCTGGTTTAAAACTTTAGATCTTTAGTATCAAATAAACATGAAGCTTGTTATAATATGAAAGTACCAATTATTGTTTGTGACTAATATAAAGCATGGTAAACCAAGTTGTCACACAATCATGAACATCAAACCACATCACAAACAATAGTATAGTGCAAGTATAAAAGTAAAGAGATAAAGAAAGGAAAGTGCAAACCGAACACGGGATTTATAGTGGTTCGGTCACGGATCTCCTTTCCGCCTACTCCACTCCCAGTACCCAACTCGAGAGTTACTTCACTAAATCAACAAGCTCCTTCCGGCGGAGAAAACCTTACAATCGTCGCTTACACTTTTTCGGTACAAAGCTAAATACGGGTTCTAGTTCGAGTAGAACCAACCTAACGTCGCTATACAATATTTGACACTAAGCTAGATGTCGAGTTCTTTTACAAGGGTACAACCACTCCCAATATGTTTTATGGCCCAACATAATAAACCTTGTGTTTTATGGCACAAACACATAAACCATCTAATCTAGTTTGGTGAAAGTGTTGTTATGATGCAATGATGTTTACCTTAATGATCCATGACACAAATGTCTAATGGATATGAATAACTACTTCTAAATGAACTTCCATTGATAGGAAGCCTTCATGATGAAGATCACAAGTTCCTAAACTTCTTGTGATAGATCTTCAACTTGTGGTGAGTGGGGATGGCTAGATCTCCAAGATTTTCTTGGTTGATCAAAGAGTATGCTTACAACAAAGATGAATGTTAGAAGCATTATGATCATGATCATTAGGGTGTTTAATGTGTTTACTACATTGTTAATGATTGATCTAAATGTATGCAAGAAGGTGGAGAAGATGTGCTTTGAAGTGGTGAAGAAATGGAAAACAATGGGCTTCTATTTATAGCGAAAGTGGACGAGGCGTCCACGGACCAAGGAGCCCTTTAAAGGGTTCGTCCTTTATAAAAAGGGGTCCGTGGAGGCGACATAATCTAAAAATCTTTGTTCAAATCTTTTCAAGATATTGCTATATCTTACCAAGATCACATTTGATATATTGAGTATCAATCTAACCAAAATATTCAGTGATCTTCCAAGGATTTCAAAGATGATGCATAACATGATGTAACATGTATTTCCATTTTAGATTAAAAGGTTTATCAAGGTAAACTTTGTAAAATGTATTATGTAACTAGTTAATAAAATGTCTAGTTACCTTTTGAAATACTTGTGAATGCAAAATGTAAAATGAGGTTCGAAATAGAATGGTTAACCTATTTAAAATACTTAGTGACTCTAAATGTATTTTAAACATTCTAAATGATTTGTTAATGGGTTTGATCATAATGCCACATAACAAACATGTACGAACACAATGTTGTAACTATCTGAGGACTTGAGACATCAAGAGGTGTTGAATGTATGTTGAGACAAAGTGTGATTACAAGTAACTTGTACATTTTACGTTATGTATTACAAGTTATATGTTTGTCATCAATCAAAACAAACGAGACTGTATAGATTAAATATCGTAATATTTGCACTAACACATGGTTACCAGTTGTGGTACTATAGAAGTGATAGTAACTCTTTGCTTGTGTATTGTGGGAGAGACATAGAGTTGGGTAGGTGTGCTGGTAGGAGAGACAGGATTAGGAAGGCTAGGATGAAAACTAAAGATAAGGAAGGGACTGATAAGGGAGAGAAGGATAAGGAAGGGACTGATAATGGATGTAATGATAAGGGAGGGACTGATATGGGTAAAGGTAAAATTCCTGGAAGGCCTAGGGAGGTCAGAATCAAACACCCTACTGAGAAACAAAATGAGAACAAAGTTAGTAGAGTTGGAAGGGTCATAACATGTCAAAGGTGTTGGCAGACATGTCATAACAAGGTGAGTTGTGTTAATGTTCCCAGAGACAAACCACCCACAAAAGTTGACAAACAACAAAGGCCACAAAACACTTTTGTATACACAACAGGTAAGAACAAAAAAAGGTGGAATAAGTATAAATGAGGTTATCCCTACAAAAAAGCAATTAGGAGAAACAAGCAAGAGGGGCGGGGGTCTACAAACAGAGGTGGTGGCTCATTGTGTAGGAGATGTGGGTCTGCAAACAGAGGTGGTGGGAGTCTGAGCAGAGTGGTGGTTCTCGGAGTAGGGGTGGGGGAGGGTCGAAAGAATAAGAAGGGTGGGTCAAAGGTAAATGGAGGAAGATAGCATCAACACATAGGTATTACACTTTATTACTTATGTTTTTATTTGTTGCGATTAAGTTTTACAAATTTTAATCCAAACTTATGTTTTATAGGAAGTTCAATACGAAATGATATTGAAGCGAAGAAGCGATTATCAAGAGGTTATGGAGGAAGAGGCAAGGAAAAGCGGTGAATGGGAACAAAATGGAAGGATCTACCAAGGCGGGATGATATCTGATTGGATGAGTTCTCGAAAATCCTCTCGATAGAAGAGCTACAGAGTGAACTAGCGACTTGATGAAGCAATGGATGAATACAATGCTACTCTCCTCAATCTCGAAAGGAGTATAAGTTTAGTGTAGATGTATCTGGCGAACACCCACCAACACAACTGAACCAACTCCTCCCATCTTGTGCAAGTAGAATCAAGAAAGCCGGGCTCCAAGTGCTCAAGACCGGTGATCGGGCCAAGACAAAAGTCGAAAGGATTGCCAAAGAAGGAAGTTCAACTATCACGGAGATGGGATGGAAAGAATCTGAAAGACCATTCAATGTCCGAGCTGTTATGTATCCCGTAGTTTCATTGCTTTTGGGTCAAAAGCTGTATGTTACTTTGTTGTCTTAAAACTCATTGTGTAGGGTAAAAGTTGTTAGATATGTGTGCAAAACATGGCACATCTTTGTAATCACTTTGTGCTGTAAACACTATCATTTTGCCTATCTATCTAAAACAGGTTATGCAATGCAAGTTTAATGTTACTTTGTGCTCAGAACATATTTTGGGTCAAGATCGTATGATGCAAGTGTAATTGCAACATTATCATCTTGCAAACAAAGGTTTATTATACTACTTGGTACATAAGTTTCATACACCAAAAGGTAAGCCAATACTACAACGCCATACAACCATACCATACATCCATACTACCATACATCCATACTACCACTACCATACTACACTACTAGAATACTACACTACTAGAATAGCTAACAACAACACTAACATGACACACCGGTGAGACACATCATGAACCCAGCATCTTCCTCCAAGTAGACACATTTGAATTTGCTCTTTGAGTTCATCAACCATCTTGCAACCCTTTCTTCCAACACTTTGCAAGTGAAAGCTCCATCGATGTCTATGGACTTCATCTTCAAATATTTCTCTTTGTTCGAACTCATAGAAACATCTGACTCGTGCATAGTCTGTTTATACCAATAATCGTATAACTCTCCATCAATCAAAATAGTCATCACACCTTTGAGGAGAAGACTACAACAAATGAATGAATAAGTAATGTGGAACTACTAATATGGGGAAAACAACTAAATAAAATTGTTACTTAAACAACTAAATAAAAGTTTTGGGAAAACATCTTGATGGTCTTGGACAAACAAGAAAATGACGACTGGATTTCTTTTCGGTCCAAGAAACACGTCTAATAAACGAAGCTTACATGTGCAATGAGTTGGAAAATGCGCGATGAGATATCTACTGCGATTGTTACAAGATGTACGATTGTTGGAAGAAGATGAAGCCATTGCAATGTGATTATTTGTTAGGGTTATTTGAGGGTGAATTAGGGTTCTAGTTGTGATTAATTAGGGTTTCAATTTAGGGTAGAAAAGTTGTGTGAATTAGGGTTCATGTTTCTGGGTTTATGTGTGTGTGAATTGGGGGAAAAAAGAAGGGAACTGAAAGTAGCAACCATGTCACTACATACACTAACATTTCAATTTAAAAAAAATTACAAAGAAAGCCAGCGTGGCACTCATAAACCGGTTAACTTGTTGGTTCCCAGTCATATTGCGTACATCATACAAAATTTGGTAATTTTCAAAGTTTATTGTGTACATCGTCTGTTTTGAAATATTACGTTGCGTATCTTTATCTTTCACCCTTTATTTTAATTAAAATGTACAATCAAATCATGCACAACTTTACCTCTCATGTTCAAATGAACATGAGAAAATCCTCATCCTTAACAACATTACAATTTTTAAGTATTTAATGTCTTTATAAATATATTTTTTATTTTCTTTCTTCAAATTGAAATGATAGAACACCTATTACCTTGATGTTAAAAGAAAAACCAACTTCATTTACGCTTCATATAATCATTTTAGCTTATGTTTTCTGTTGTTTAAGCATTTTTACATCTTATATTAACGGGGTCGCTTTGAAGCTACAAAAATTTTGAACACA
This sequence comes from Chrysanthemum lavandulifolium, assembly GCA_022545495.1. Lineage (NCBI taxonomy): Eukaryota > Viridiplantae > Streptophyta > Magnoliopsida > Asterales > Asteraceae > Chrysanthemum > Chrysanthemum lavandulifolium. The sequence continues at coordinate 45,934,409 of CM040243.1, forward strand.
CCGCCAATAAGCCAAGTACTTATTATGGAGTACATTAAATCTTTATAGATTATCAAAGAAAATGTGTGATATAAATTATAAACAGTATAACATCATAAAAGAGTCACATCATATATACATCGCTAACTTTGCATGATCATGATAGAACCACGTAGGGATGGCAATGGGTGAGAAAAAACACGCAACTCGCGGATACTCGTACATAAATGAGTAGGGTAAAAACGTTAATTTTTACTTACGGGTGGGTCGTGAGTGAAACTCTGTACCCATCAGTGGGTGGCGAGTGGGTGACGGGTGAGATATACCCATGATGGGTAAACCCATGTCACCCATTTAAAATACACACGAGGTATACTTTTCAAGTGTACCATAAACCCATGTTAAAAAATTATACTAATTAAAATATTTATGATATTGCATAATATACATTTAATAGTTATCAAGTCTCAAGAAATCACATTAACTTAAAAGTTTATTAGAGTTTCAAGACTATAAAGAGAATATGAAAGATCAAATAATCAAAGTTGTATACATGCGATTTAGTATAATGATGTTTAATTGCTACTTTCAGGTTTAAGTATTTTATGAACTTGGTATTTGACAAATTAATTGGTGTCTTGTTATGCAATTTCATAGTTGTTTCATATCATGGTTTTGTAGTTATGTTGATTACACTAACTCATTGGTTTCCCGTGAGCAATTAATACCCACGGGCATGGGCATGAGTAAAATAATGTACCCATTGGCGGGTAACGGGTAAGAAAAAAACTACGTAGGCGGATGACGGGTTAAAGATACCCATGCTTATTACCCACGGGTGCCATCCCTAGAACCACGTTTTCTACGATGTGCGAGACGGGCGATGAGAACAACGTGACCGGGTGCAATTGTTTTTAATCGTAATATAATAGAGTTTAAGATCTTAGCTAAATAAGGTAAAAGCAACATTTGATGGGATGAAAGTCGTTTAAGATGATTTAGAAAAAATCGATGTTTTTTCTTAGAATTAACACTAAATAAAAAAAATCTATAGGTGTCACGGGCACTCACGAGACCCTCTGGCTCCGTCCCTGACGATGTGAAACGACTAATTATATTGTTGATGTGTTATCACCCTAGTTACTTTGATCAAGTGCTCTCACTTTTCTAATTGTCACAATAATTGTGTATTCTACTTTAACAATGCATTTCAAATAATTACCGAAAGTCCTTTATAAATTTTGCTTATCTTCTACTTATGGGAACATAATCATTTTACTAGCCAAATATATCATATGGCAAGTTTAGTAAAAGGACAAAAGATACTCAAAAAAATCTTTTGTTCAAGGCTTGCCACATAAATGTATCTTTCGTTTCTTCCTAATCAAACCACACAAACTTTATGACAAACGTTGCACTCGCAACCGTTCATTTATTTAGTGATCATTTTTGGGTTTTATATATTTTTGGAATACTAGATGTGCGGTGTTTAATACTTTAATTTGACGCAAAAGATGCCAAAAAAAACAATGTGACGTAAATTGATCCGTTTATAGAAAGAGTATAGGACTTTCCATATCATTCATCGTCATATGACACATTCAAATTAAGTGTCATATCGATGCTGTTTCGGACCCTCCCTAAAAAAAAAATTAGTAAAGTTAAATTATTATTTTCTTTTGGTAAAGACCCTCCCTCAAGTTCAACTCTAAATATATATAAAGAAAGAAAATAAAAATAAAAAGTTGAGTATAATAATAACAAATTTGGGCAGGTATCTTTCGATTATGCTAACTAAGGATGTAAATACATCTGATATTAATCGGTGTAGATGTATCTACATCCATATTTTTTTCTTTTTTCATCGTCCAAAATCAAATCCACATTTATATAAAACGTTTCATTTATCCGTATCCATATCTATTGGATGATTCGAGCTATTGGATATTCACGGAAAAAAAACGGCTAAATATAATCTTATAGTTTAATACATATTTTATAATCATCGTTGACATCAACTCATGGTTTGTTTAAATTCAGGGTTTTGCTTATATCACTGAGTATATTTTTAGCTCTTTATTAATAAAAGGTATAAGTTAATTAATATTAAATTTTTATTTAATAAAAGTAATTTTAGAATTTTTTTAATTTTCATTGAATGTATTTTTGATTTAAAAAAGAAATATTTATTCATTAATTTGCATTTTACGATGGACACATATTATTTTAATGAGAATAATATCTTAGAAATCAAATTTGTATATCTATACATGCAAATAATAATTTTTACCATTATGGATCATTTAAAACTATCTAAAGTTAGTTTAACATTAAATGTATAAACATATTGTAAAACATAAACACATATAATCATTACTTAGTTATTAAACTTTTGTTAATATATTTATTAATAAGTTATCTTTATTATGTTTCTATATTACAACTTGTTTAAAAGACATGAATCATAGTTGATTACTATTACTAAGTTATAACTTTTACAATTTTTTTATATAAATTAAATCAATTCGAGTGATAAAAAAATGACGAAACACATTCATATCCGATCCGCTAATTATTCATATTCATATCCGTTATTCATCCATTTACTCAATCCATATCTATTATTAATGGATTGATTGGGTGAATATTCACTTAATTGAATGTTCATCGCTATACCTAATGCTTACTCATCAATTATTTGAACAACCTAAAAATGTTGAATTTTGATAGAAAACTCAAATAGGGTATGTTATTATTTGTCATATTTACACTTTATTTAATATTTCTAACTTGTAAAATTTTATATTTTATGTTCTGTATTTTATTTTATAATTTTATATTAAAAATAAAATAAAATTAAACAAAATTAAAACGAAAAACTTAAATACCATGGTTAGTTTAACCACTAGGTACTGATAACATCGGTTTGCTCGAGTTTATGTTTCTCAGGAACAAATTTAACGGTTGAAAGTTGAAACCTCAACCTCAACCTCAGTTATTTTCGATTGAATTTATATAAGTGGACCATTTATCACTTAATGCATTGTGTCGAATCAAATCAAATTGAATGATCTAGATTTTACGATGTATATGAGATAGACCTTTGAATAGTAAGTTGCATATAACACTTTATACTTTTGAATTTTTCGTATCTCTCAACCAACTCCCACTATAGGAAAAAGTGAATTTCATAGAATGCCTTTTTTACACAAAGACGTTTCTTGAATTCTTCCTTTTATAAAAACTTTTTATAACGTCCAATATTCCATGTATCATGATAAAGTTGCAATATATTTCAACTGTGCTTTTTGATTCCTTTTCGCTCTACTGAATCTGGTTCTTTCAAAACAAAAATTCTCTTATCTTACCTTTTACCTAAACGTTTTAATAGTTTTCTTATCGACAGAAGAAGGTTGATGATACTCATGATTTTCATCCTTTTAGTATAAAACTTTTGCTTACGTTCTATGTTATTTGTTACGTCAACTTTCTAAGAAAAATGTTTTAGCCGATTTAAATCAATGTAACAATAAACATAAATCTCGTGAATTAATCGGCTAGAGACCATGGAACCCTAAAAGAAAGAAAAAACGTTCACCTTTAAGTAAACGAAATGAGAAACAAACAATGTACCTTTTCCTTTTATTCTACATCATGTGCAATGTGTTTTAATTTATTTAACAAAATCAACGTTTTACATCATGTGCAATGTGTTTTATTCAACTAAGATGAATGTTTTACATCAACCTTCTTTATGCGTTATCAAACCTCAAAATGATAGATCATTTTCTTTACAAAAAGAATAAATTTAACATGTTAAAATCAATGTTTTACATCAAATTAATGTTTATGTAACATATTTTGGTCGACATATTTTTATGTTCTTCACTATGTGTTCATCAATATTCTGGCCGGTCTTTTTTATTTTTAGTATTCTATGGCTGTACACTATTATGTTTGTTCATCAATACTCTCCTCAATAATCAAAAGATAACACATGCTATCACTTGAAATCGTTAGATTGTTTTTCAATTCTTTTATGAGATGCTTTCTTATTATCGGATCCCATTTTTCCTGATTTATTTGTTGTTTCTAGTTAAGTTATTATAAAAACATATATTTGTTATGTGTAACACATTACACATCGGGTGTGTTTGGCAAAAGTAGATGTGACGATGGTAGTTGTGAAATGAAGCGATGGTATCATTTCAACGCTTCATGGCTCACGAACTTCTTAAATAAGCGTTGGAAAATTGAAGCGTTCTTAAAAATAGGAAAGTTCAGCATTTCTTTCTTGACATTCTAAAAATCGATTTCTTCATTCTTCGCCCAAAATTCTTTCAAAAACTTGCATTCAAACAAACATCATCATGTCCTCAACATTGTTTGCCCACAACTTTGTTAAAGGCAATATTCACTTCTAAAACCAGTAAGACATGGCTAATCACGTCCTCAGACTTTGTCAAAACGTTAATACCAATAAATTTAAATGAGATATAATATACTCTTCAAAAGTTTTAAATGGGTGAAAACCTCACCATCGTGCATCTTTTGGGTCTTGTGGACCAAAGTTTATGATTGACCGATATGGATTATCGTCGTTTAGCTCTTTATCGAAGATCGGCGCCGAACGACGAGACGCGTGTTTGATGATTTTAGCGGGAGTTGGAATTGAGCCAAAATCTATTTCTCCAAAAAATCTCTTTAACCGATCAACTAAATATTTACGATGAAGGAGTGACATCATTATAGCAATGCTCCAATGTTAATGAGATATAATATACTAACGGCTACAATGAGATACTATATGGTAAAGACCAAGTTCTAGTCTCAAACTTATCATTAGTTTTTGTTTGTCAACTATCGTTGCTCTCAACAATACCCTCATATACACTCATGAGACACATCTTCCAGAAATTTTATTGATTAGGTCATCTTATACTACTAGTAATAATCAATCAAATACCATTTTTATAAATTTATAAACAAGTCAACCACCGTATCAATTACGATGACATTATTTTTCTTTCCACTTTATTCTACATTCCACGCCTCTACTAGTATATGCCTTTACTTATTTTACTTTACTTTATAAATACCAACAAAGGTATTTGAAAAAGATAGCATTCAATTCAATTTTATAAAAATATTTTCTAAACTGCCCTTAAATTGGAAGTTAGCTTTCCATATTTAATCACCACCCTTTTACTCGTAATTAACGCGCACTCATTAGACTTATTATTCTCTCCTTCATATCCCCCTCCTCATTTCTCTCCATATCTCCAACCCATAAAAAACACCCAAAACAAAAAAATATGTCTCACTAAATCACCATGGGAGTCTTGATACTTTTATTTGTTGCTATTCTTCTGTTTATAGCCGTTCGATTATTTCTGTATCGAACGGCTATAACTCTTCGTTTAAAAAAATGGGGACATTGGGTGGAGGACAGGGTTCATGTCCACCAGACACTCAAAGTCCCCGAATTAAACGAAGAGAGTCAGGAAATTAATATTTTCTATCGTAAAGTTTCGACGTACCTTAATTCGTTGTCGTCCATCGAAGACTCGGATTTCACGAATTTAGTCTCGGGGAGAAAACCGAACAGCGTCGTTTTGTCTCTCGATGATGATCAAAAAGTCGCGGACACTTTCCTAGGTGCCCGTCTCTCTTGGACGAACAAACTGGAACATATAAATATTAATAAAATAAACGTCTCTAAAAAGACGTTTATTTTGAAAATAAAAAAGAAAGACAAAAGAAGGATTCTACAAGCGTACATACAACATATTTACCGTGCCGCTGAAGATATCGAAACGAGGTGTAAGGAGCTGAGGCTTTACATGAACTCGGGATGCGATAACCGTACCGTAAACAGGTGGAGATCGGTACGGTTATCGCATCCCGCGACACTGGAATCCATCGCGATGGATTCCGACCTGAAAAAAAAGGTGAAATCAGATCTGGAGCTCTTTCTAAAATCGAAACAATATTATCATCGGTTAGGCCGTGTTTGGAAACGAAGCTATTTATTATACGGACCTTCGGGTACGGGAAAGTCGAGTTTTATCGCGGCAATTGCGAAGTTTATATCTTACGATGTTTACGATATCGACTTATCAAAAGTCAAAGATGATTCAGATCTAAAATGTTGTTACTGCAAACAACCAGTAGATCTGTTATTGTTGTCGAGGATTTGGATCGTTTCGTTAATTCAAATTCAAATTCAAATCCTAATCCAAATTTATCGGGAATTAGTTTATCCGGTATTTTGAATTTTATGGATGGAATATTGAACTCGTGTTGCGGAGATGAGAAGATAATGATATTTACAATGAACGCTAAGGAGAAAATCGACCAGGCCGTGCTACGGCCTGGTCGAATAGATGTTCATTTATATTTCCCTTTGTGTAATTTTAATTCTTTTAAAACGTTAGCGAATAATTGTTTAGGTTTAAAGGATCATAAGTTATTCTCGCAAGTGGAGGAGATTTTTCTCACTGGCGCGACCATTAGTCCCGCGGAAATGAGTGAGTTGATGATCTCTAACCGCGGGTCGCCAGGTCGCGCGCTACGGTCTGTAATCACCGCGTTACAGATAAACGGTGACGCGCGGCTATCGTCGTCATCCGGGAAAAACGGAGTTCTGTTACCGGATGACGCGTCATCAGTGGCGGAAGATTCGAGTGCGTTTGTGATGGACGGTAATTGTAGTGTTCCTGTGGTGAAAGAGATACAGAAATTGTATGGTTTACTGAGGATGAAAAGTGGTAAAAAAGTTGGGCCGTCGGATCAATTTTCGGGGTCGATTGAACGGTCAAGATGATGCTGATGATGATTAGGGTAGTATATTTTTTATGTTTTTGGTTAGGTATGAAAATAATTTGTGAATTTTTACTATGGTTTATAATTTGATTTGTTTTGGGAAAATGTTACTGGCACCCCAAAGGTATAGTTTTACAGTTACAGTTAATTGTATTTTTGTTAGATATGTTTGGGTGCAAATTGGTATAGAAATGAATATCTTTTGTATATGTAGAATCTTTAATTTTTAATAGGTCATTTATATCTTATGTAAATGTAGATCCTTTTAAAAGGTACTTTTATTTTTGTGTATATAGAAATGAAGTTGAGATGTGATTTTTGTATTATTTTAGGTGTTTTTGTAGGTTGGCAAGTCCATTAATTGGTACAAGAATTGATACCCTAGCAACTCATAATTGTTGTGGCAGCAAAAGAAAAGCTAAATTAATTATTGAAATATTAATCTCATGAATAAGAAAGTTATTAAAGAAAGTAAAAGTATCTTTTTGATATGTTGAGGTCATAAACACTCATAAACATCATAGCCACAACATGTTAAGGTTATTGATTCATAATTACACGAGTGAAGAATTTAATGTAAAAGATTTCCATTTACAATTGACAAATGTGTTAAGCAAGGATGCTTTTCTACCATAATCTTTTCGGAATCCTTTTTCTTACCTTTCGGTTAACGCTAAGATTCTTATTTAAGTTAAAAGTAATTCATCGACCGTATTTTTGTGATCCATCAACAAAATCCATCTGATTTATGTGGTTGTGGTTCATCGAGTATATAATTATGAATTCAAGCTAGATGATCAAAATGTGTAAATGTGTAATGAAGGAATATAAGTTAGTGGTTGATAATGATATACTCCTTCCGTCTCAATTTAATTGTCAGGAGAGAGAAATCACAAAGTTTAATAAAAGTGGGGCCTCTTTAATTTTCAATGCCGAATAGAATATTCTCTTTAGATTCTAGTTTTTCTTAAAAGGGAAGCTGGAGAATCTTTTGAAACATTCAAAACGAAAATATGACAATTAAATTGAGACGGAGGGAGTAGTTGGAAAAGATTATGATAAGAATCTTACAACTAAAACACTGACATAAAATCTTGTGATTGTTAGTTGGACGGTGTAGATGATAGTAGTTGGGCAAGTATTGTAGATTGATAAGGGTATAAGATATAGGTTTGATTTTTCAGGTACAATTTGCCAACTTTTTACAACACAACTTAATAGATAGATACTTAAAAATAGTAGATGGAGATGGTAGGTATGCCCAACCACAAACTAAATAATCAGACCATCTCGCAACAATCAACATCAATTTAAAGGACTGAAAATATATGTTCTCAATACAAATATATTTAATCGGTCAAAAGTTCATAAACCAATGTTAATATATTTGCTGTAAATCTTTTTACCAGGTTATCGCTTTTAATGTAAAAATTAGGCTGAGAAACTTTTGGTAAAAGAACAAGAAAGTTTGTTCTATTTTATATATTAATTAATCGATCAATGATTCAAGTAGATCAGATCAGATAGATGAAAAAAGCAAAATATTGATTAGATGATCACTTTTGTGAATGACGGATCCGCTTAGGTAATATTCCACCCATCTTCAACTAGTGAATATTTGATATATTACCTGTTTATGATTGAAAGATCAAACTTTTTTTTTTATGCCGACAATTAAATTTTATTTAAAACATATGTTCACGGGTCAAGATATAAAAAATCAACCAAGAATTTGTGTCAATTACACTTAAGACATATGTTCACGAGATAAAGTATATATAAGATGGGTCAAGTCAAAATTATTTAAATTAAGGGCCTGTTTGATTTGAGGGTTTATCATGAGTTTTGGGTTAAAAAATTATAATAAAGTGTTTGTTTGTGTTTTTGAGATTTGGGTTTGGAGATGTAATTCTAATATTTGAGGTTGTGTTAAAGACGGGGGTACAGTGAGTTTTGTGACATTAGTAAGATCACATGTTTTTTTCTCATTATCTTTTGCTTTTTATCATCTCAAAATTAATATAAATATATATTAATTTATTTTTTAATATATAACATATTTTAAATATTATTTTCTATCTTTAACTCAAATTAAAATTCAAATCCTAAGCAAATTTAAATCCAAATCAAAACATAATTATAAACCCATCTACAAACCAAATGGGCCTTAAGTTGGTTGATAGCCTATGAAAATGTTCCTCTCATAGTGTTAACAAATGAAAATGGGTATCAAAAATATAAGTTTTACATTTATATGTATGCATTTAATTCTTATGTAATAAAAAATTATATTCATAATTCTTTATTTTTAAATTTACAACTTTTTCAAATATTATCACTACTTATAATTTTATAACTATTAATACCAACATTCATGAAACTCAATTTTTATATACAATAATATAGAAGGTATAGAAATAAAAGATTCTACATTTTTTTATTTATCACTTTTATAAATATGATCTCTAAGTATAAATATTACTGTATTTTTTTTTATTATTATTATTTTTTTTTAATAATTATCTCCCGACGAAAAACACAATTTAAGAAAAGCATAATGGTTCAATATTGTTTTTTCTCTCTTACTTTTTACAATATAACTATTTTACCCTTAACCAAATAATGAATGTTCTTTTTAAAATTTGTAATAATAATATCACGTAAGCGTATTATGATAATCTACATCAAATTTGATTATCTATTTTTAGTAGTTGACAATTAAATTAGGACATCAAAAAAAAAAGAAATGTGGACAATAATATTAGGACGGATGGAGTATCACGTAACTAAGGTGTTGTTTGTTTATTAAGAGGCTGAAGTGCAGATCGATTCGCACATCTAAATCTGAGTGTGTGATTGAAAAATCTGAATCTGATTCCAACTTAATATGAATAAGTGGTTGAAATCGAATCTGGTGATATAAAAGTGTTTGTTTTTTGTAAAATTATTTGAAGGTGTTAAACATTAAGAGGTGTTAAGACACCCTCAACATCTAGTTCGATAAGATGTTTTATCTCTTAGCGACTCTTAATGATAATAAAAAGCCAAACACTCTTGTCTTGACCATCTTATGCCTCTTAATCATGAAAAAACAAACACACTTTTTTGTCTAAACATCGATTACGTCGTGAGTTAGATTAAGATGTTATCGAGGTTTTCGAAAACAACGCACCCTTAGTGATACATTGATGGTACTCGTTATTAAGAAAACTACAATGTAATATTCGACAATTCGGTCCGGTGCAACAAAGCAGGTCGGTTGTGTGTAGAGATCAAATCGGACCAAGGACCGAATATGAAAAAAAGGGTGAACCGAGGATCAGATGAAATATGTTCGATCTTGTATGGTACGATCGGTTTGCAGGTTTATCAGTTAGGTTTCATCCGCGATTGCTCAACCTTAAAAAATAAAAATGTTTTGTTTTCTTTAACATTTATGTAAGTTAATTATCTAATCTTTACAGTTCTCACCCATTAAAACCTGTAAACTAAAGTTTTCAAAGTAGTAATTGATTGATACGGCAAGAAAACATATACTTTTAACTTAAAGTCGACAAAATTATGTATGAACTTTCTTGCCGGCAAAATGTGAAACAATGTCATCTTGTAAAGGACTCAGTAACATTAGTTGACACTAACTTGTTGATCATCAATCTAGAATTTATCATCTCTTTGACTAAAATATACTGAAAATATGGCATTGTCATCAAACCAAGTTGGATTTTCACTATAAAAAGTCAAGTACAGCATGATTTACGTTCTAAAAAGTTGAATAACGTGGTCATTAGTTTTTATGATTCTAGGTCGACAGTTGATTTATGTGTCACGGGTCGAGCTGGTTTGTTCTTCGTCTTGTGTGCTACTCATATGTCAAATAGTGTGGGCAAAATTAATATTAATATATATTTACCGTACGAGCAGGGTCGTCTTGTAAATTTCGGTGGCCCGTTGCTAACCAAAGAGAGCCCCATTAAACTTGAGACTCATTATGTGTAAAATATATATGAGAAGTGCGTTAGGTTATCGTCGACAAATGACGATGATGGCTTCATCTGATGGCATCCTTTCTGCTCTCCAAGATGGCGCTGCGTATGAGTGCTTGCCAAAAAAACAACACATCAATTGAGTTAGAAGCTAATAATTTTTGTTTATAAATATAAAAGACACTAAGATAGTATTATAAAACTAATAATCACATACTTTTATTGAAAAACTTAACCCTGCATGATGGTTAAATTATTTGTTAAATTGTCCCCTAAGCAAAAGTTTACTTCATAATTTATAATCAAAATCACACGATGTGAACGCATGCTCCGTAAAGTCTTCAGATGCTTTAAAGCCAAGCCGCAACCCTACAATTTGATGGATCACATAAATAAACATCCATAATATACTATATTCTTTTAAATAAAAATGTTATCTTTTTTGTTTGTAGTTGGCATTAAACTATTAATGGTTTTGGTTAGTATTTTTTATTTTATTTTTTATTTTTTATTTTTTATCCTGAGGTAGAGTTTATATTTTATTGCTAGCTAACATTCAAACAAGTTTTTTAATCAACACAACTTATCTAAACCATGCTATTGTAACCATAAAGTTAATTTAAAAAGTAAAAGTGAATAAATTGACAGGCTTAAACAAAAGAATCGTCTTATAAAGAATTAAGAACATCTAATTAAATCTGATAAAAGAAATATCATTGTTTTCGTAATCTAAAAGGTTGGCTAAACGATAACTTCAATGGTCATACGTGTGTTCGACTTTCACCAGATAATGAATCACCTGTCAATAAAATATTTATGCCAAAACACCTTTAAATAAACAACTAATCACTCTTTTTTTAATATCCGCACAATCACATTCACCATAACTTTCTAATTAAGTAAAATTTAAAAAGAAAACAATGTAGTCTGTGTTAGTTACCTTAGTATTTTATAAAAAAAGTGATTAGTAAGTAGTATATGATGATGTAAAATATAATCTGGGTTAGAATAAACTTTATACGACACAAAGTATTATTATGGGAAAGGCTATACCTATAATTATGTTAAGATGGTGGGTGCATGATTATCCATCAAGTGGTCCTAAAACAACATTAGTTTATATTAACCTAATAATTATAATATTATTATCAGAGGATCTACCTTATAAATACTCGTGCATAAACAATATATATGTGGCTAGGCCTTTTCGTACCATAATTACAGGCATCAAGCATTCATAATAGCTCAAATAGTTTAAAGTTTTTCACTATTTTAAAAACTTATTTAAGAAGATAGCGAATCTGCATGATGATCTGTTGTGCAGTCTTAGATAATAAATTTTATAGCGAGTAAATGTTTTTCGTTTATATGTTTTTAACAATAAATTCGTATTTAATTTTCGGTAAATTCGCATTTTAATTTTTACATTTCTTTTACGATAAATGTACGGATGTCAAAAATTTCATGACGTGTATTTCAACTCTTTAACTATATATAATTGAGGTTATTACAAGTATATAAGTGTTGACTTATATTCTGATGTGAGACTTCATATAGTGTGTTGTTTATATTTTTAAAACTTACTTTTTTAATAGCAATCTCAAACGATTATTAAGTAGTAAGATGAGGTTGTTACAAGTATATAAGTGTTGACTTATATTCTGATGTGAGGCTTCGCTATATTAGCGAGTTTGTTGAACTACACTTTTTAAAACTTCTTTTTTAAGCAGTCACGAATCGTTATTAAGTAGTAAGATAAGATAAGATAAGCATATTTGTGATCGGTTTATTAGAAAAATGTAATTAAATCTATTGGTGCACTGAGAGGAACTCGTTAGACTTTTAATTGAAATATTTGAGCTCGGGATTAGAGGAATCGGGAACTTTAGAAAACTACGGATTGTCCTCGTGGTTTTATGTTGGCCGCCCACATTCACACATTTTTAAATGTATCAAAATTTTAAGGGTAAATTACATAAAATCGTCCTAGGTGGTATATCACCCACCTCACCACACACACAAAATATAAAACACACATCATCGCTCCCGTTTCATTTTTCTCTCTTGGGCAACCCTAGCATGGCCAACCTAAAGCCACCACCACCACACCGCCACCTCCACAACCACACCACCACCCTCAAAACACTCATTCATTCCCTACCCGATCCCAGTCGCGCACCAACCCTCCCTCTCGAAACTCGTACACGCGCCACCTAGCACCACCACAATGCCACCACCGGTCATTTTATTGAGTCAAAAGAAAGGTGGGTTCGAAAACTAACGAGTTTGACTCGTTTTGTTGGTAACTCGTGGTGAGTCACGAGTTGACTCACTATTTTGTTGGGTTTGATGAATAAAACATGGGAAATGATTCTTGATAAGTAAAACGTGTTTACTCTTGTTGGTATCCGGGTTGTGTCGTGTGTTTGTGTCGAGTGTGTCGCGATGACCAGCCGAGGGCTTTGGCTCTCGGTGAGTTGTTTGGTTGATTTATTTCTTGCATTTGATGTTACTTTTCTTGTTATTATTGTTGTTGTTATGGGGTTTGGATGAAAACCAATTTGGTGATAACTTGGTATAATTGGAGGTTGATTTTGGTTCGGTTGTGATGTGTTTTGAATGGGAAAAAGCCACCGAAGGACGTTTGGTTTGTTTGGTGTCGAGAGTTGTGGATGATTCAACTATAGATAACACCTGAAGTTAGAGAAAGAAAACAAATTAGAAAGAAAAGTAAGAAAAAAGTAGAGATATAAACTATGGAATAAAAGAAAGATGGTGCATAGTAAAAAGAGGGTTGGGTTATATTATAGCAAAGGTAGTTAATGTCTGAGCGTTTTTCCTTTTCTTTAAATCACAGTCATGATGATAGATTAGATGGGCAATTACAAGCTTTAATGGGGTTTGTGTAAATATTTGAGGTTATTACAAACATATGTAATTATAAGACTTAGGTCATTACAGTTAATATAAAATTATTACAATGTTGATGTAATTTAAGACATTTAATTTTTTTCTTGACTTTAATTAAGTGTATGGTACAAGCTTCTTTCCATAACAAGTAAGTTTTAAAATCTGAATTTTAAGCCTTGCTATTTAGGGAAGGCTAAATCGTTATAAGGTATTAAGATTTTTGATTTCAATTAACGCTTTTAAAAGCTTTTTACAATAGTTTGAGAAAGCTCAAATTTTTCCTCAAAGCTTTGATCATTAAATGTCGAGTGCATTAAATGCATCAAGTTTTAAAGATTTTTTTTTTTTGAAATGTGAATTTAAATAAAGTCTTCGTGTCGTGGTTTGACGGTGGAGGTCAGGCTACGTTATAAAGGGTCATGCTAGAAAGCTCTCTCGCGAAATGCCTATTTCAAATACCGATGGAAAACCCTCTAATCCGCCGTAAGCACGACAAATTAATAGGGTAAACCTGCCTTTTCCAAGATTTGAACACAGGGTTATCGGTACCAAACCCCTTCATTAAAGGACTACTGAAGGAAAATCGCATTCAAACCCCTTGCAAGATTTGAACTCAAGCCTCCTCCCAAAGCACTGGGGCTAAAGGTGGCCGTAATGTATGCAGTTGGTTTAAAAACTCTTAGGTTGGATTTAATTTATTATAACACGTAATTTATATTGAATTTGACATATGTAAGTTCAAATATTACAATCTAGTTGAACTATTTCTTTTAGCTAAACGATAGTAATTATTTATTTATCGAAACCGTATATCCGTAGGTTTAAACTGTGAACTTGAACAGAAATATTTGTGATTGCGTTTATAGCTCCAAAATAAAATTCGTGGATATAAACAAGTGTCTCACTTATTTGATGGGCTTTTGCATTTTTTCCTACCAGCCCACGGTTTACTATTTTGGAGTTTGCTCTTAGGTCCTTTTGGTTTATTTGGGCTTTGCCACTTTGGGTTTTCAGCTTTTTCTTACAAGCAGGGGCGAGGAAAAAAACCCAGATGACCGAATAAACCGAAAATCAAAATCAAACCTAATTGAAAATAACTGAATCAAATTTGTTAAAACCGAGCTGAACCAAACTATTAATTCAGTTTTGGGATTGGATGTGAGTTTGGCAATCTAAACCGAAAGCAAATTTATATAAAAATATATATATTTTATATATTTGTATATATATGTATATATTTTTTTTATATTTATATATATAAATACAATTAAAGTATTATCTTAATATAAAAAAACACTTTTTATACTTGAAATATTTTTTATTTTTTGCTAAATATCAATGTAATTATTAATTTTTTTAAATATAAATAGTGAAATTTGGGTTATTCGGGTCAACTCAAGAACCGAACCGAATTCAAATTCGGTTTTCGGTTTGGTTCGGTTGAATTCTAGTTCGGTTCGGTTTGATTTTCGAGTTGACAAAAAGGAAATAAACCGAACTAACCGAACCGAACAAACCGATAACCGAACCGGTCAACACCCCTACTTACAAGAATTTTATGTCATGAATTAAATTACAAAATGTTTTAATCTAAAACAAAACTTATAACAACTTATTAACTTTTGCATATAATTCAAAATCAAAAAATTATTAAATGATAGAGGTATACCGTATACATATATCAAACTAGATATGAGAACACATTTTAGCGTCAAGCTCAAAGGACTGACCTTATAGATCGAATATTTGGGTCTAATACTTCACAACATAGTTTATAAAAATTGATATGAAAATGACAATATGCAATACTATGGACGTACCTATGATCGCACTGGACATTATTCATTTTCCTTTTAAGTCTTAATACGGAAGGACATTTGATACGAGCAGCCCAGCTACTACCCATGTCGAGCCCCACAAGGAAGTCCAAGACCCAAGTACCATAGCTAGGCCCAAGAAGAAGATTACAAGGCCTAGTAGATTTGATGAATAAACAAGTCTGTAGTGAAGAAGTCAACCTGCATGTTTGCAACTGCTCCTATTTTTCTTATTTTTGTTACCAGAATTTCCTAGTCAAATTGTTAGTTGATAAGTTC
Source organism: Chrysanthemum lavandulifolium (assembly GCA_022545495.1). Classification (NCBI taxonomy): domain Eukaryota; kingdom Viridiplantae; phylum Streptophyta; class Magnoliopsida; order Asterales; family Asteraceae; genus Chrysanthemum; species Chrysanthemum lavandulifolium. The sequence goes on from CM040243.1 coordinate 45,950,202, forward strand.
CCTTAAACTTAGCTACTAGTTGTTATTTGTTTTGTTATTTAAACCACTTTTGGGTTATGAATAAAGCATGCAAAAAGTTGATCAATTTCATTCAATTTTATTCGTATAATAGCAATTATTGCCCAATTGGGTTGCATCATCTTGGTGCTTTCATTCACGAAACATGCCTCCCCGACGACAACCGCCGCCCACCATGACGACGACACCACCACCAGATAACACCTCCTTAGCGCCAAACTCGATCAATTGATCGTTGCAACAACGACCACTCAACAGTTTCTCCAGAATCACCAACCCCAAAATGATAACGCTTCTCAAATAGCGGCGTTACTCAAAGTCACCAACGATGTGAATACCAAACTCTCATTACAAGCCAACACTACGACGATGCTCATCAATCACATACAGAATCTCACGTCGTCCAAATCACCCACTCAAACGGTGCCCCCATGCCACCACTAATCACAGCATACTCCAAACAGACCACTCAAACGGTGCCTCCTATGCCACCACCGATCACAGCCCAAGTTACCCTACTCCAACAAAACATCCTCTTTTTCCGCAACTCCATGACGTCAACATCTCCATCTACAAACCTACTGCGCTACTTCCGCTTCACCAAAACGACATCGTCCGCCGGATGACTCTTTCCTCCACGAAGCCATGCAACAACGAAAAAGATGGTCTCTGTTTCCGTTGTCCGGAAAAATATACACCGACCCACAAATGTTCTCCACCTCAATTCTTGTTGGTTATGGATTATGGCGATGACGGTGGTCTCGCCATCACCAAAGTTCCGGATGCAACGTGACCACGGACTCCCAATACTATCGTTGTCCGACGCGACTTTTTGGTCTCTCTTGAGCCAAACCTTACGTGTTCTGGATTTATTTCGGAAAACCGGTCTCCGTACTTATTGATTGTGGCGATCACATAACATCATATATCGCGAGTCGCCATGCACTTCAACTTACCTCACGACTATCGTTCAATTCTCCGTTATGGTCGGTAACGCCAAAGTATCGATGTCGTGAGGTTTGTCCCAACGTCGCTTCAACTCAAAAGGCCAATTTTGATCTTCCTTCTACATTATACCGTCGAAGGAGCGGACCTCGTGTTGGGCGTATCTTGGCTCGGTTCATTGGGCAGACTCTTCGCCGATTTTTCTATACCAGAAATCTCTTTCAAACAAAACGGGGTAGACCACACCTTAGTGGGTGAACCGATGTCACACCAAATCTCTTCAAGTTCGGTTTCCTCCATCCTCAGGCATGGTACTGCAGCCTCCCTTCATACCATCACCTATCAACCACCTATGCCTTCCACCGAAGAAACACCAACTCACAAGAACCCAGACATCAACCATCTCCTGTACCTTTTTTCCAACCTTTTCAAGAAACCCACAGGCCTACCACCACCACGAGCGCATGATCACACCATTCCCTTAATAGACAACAGAGCCGTAAACGTGAAACCGTATTGTTATCCACACTACCAGAAACAAGTCATGACTCAATTGATTGAAGAGATGTTGCGTAATGGCATCATACGGCCAAGCCAAAGTGCCTTCTCGTCTCCGGTTCTTTTAGTCAAAAAGAAAGATGGTACGTGGCTGTTTTGTGTCGACTACCGAGCACTCAACACGGCTACCGTAAAGGATCGTTTTCCTATACCAGCGATCGATGAACTCTTAGACGAATTACATGGTGCAACGATTTTTCAAAAATCGACTTAAGTTCGCTACCACCAAATCCGAGTGGCTAAAGAAGATGTCCACAAAACGACCTTCCGAGCGGTGATGGTCACTATGAATTTCTCGTCATGCCATTTGGGCTTACAAACGCACCATCCACTTTTCATTCCGCTATGAGCGACATCTTGGGCCGTCCTCCATAAGTTTGTTTTGGTCTTCTTTGACGATATACTTGTCTACCATTGAAAGAAGACCACTTTAAGCATTTACAACACGTGCTAGAACGCATTGCACAAGCATGCATTCCACGCCAAACCATCCAAGTGCCACTTCGGGGTTCTGCGACTTGCATTCTTAGGCCACATTATTTCAGCACACGGTGTGGAACCCGAGCCAGAGAAAATCGAAGCTATACAATCATGGCCGAAACCGCATTCCATGACCACTCTACGTGCGTTTCTAGGGTTAACGGGTTATTACCGACGCTTTGTCCAAGGTTATGCAAAAGTGGCTAGCCCACTCACCGACATTCTAAGGCAAGAAAAATTTTCTTGGTCGGATGCCGCCCACAACGCATTCCTTCAACTCAAAAGCGACATGGCCAACATGATCACATTAGCTTTACTGAATTTCAAAGAAGCATTCGGTTACCAGCGATGCGTCTGTACGACAATAATAATGGTGTATATCCCAAAAAATAACCCCATTGCTTTCTTTAGCAAAAATTTGTGCCCAACAATGCAAAACCAATCCACTTATACTAAAGAATTGTTCGCAATCACGGAAGCGGTAAAAAATGGCGACAATATTTGTTGGTCACCATTTTTACATCTATACCGACCATCACAGTTTGAAACACATTTTAACACAAGCCATTCGGACTCCGGAGCAACAAAAATGGTTAACAAAACTGATGGGATACGATTTTGAAGTTCCTTTCAAACCAGGCAAGGAGAACATCGTAGCCGACTCATTGAGCCGTATCGAAAACCCGTCTCTTTTCGCCATCTCCTTCCCTCAAGCTACTTGGCTTTCGGAAATAAAAACTTATTTTGCTGAACACAAAGATGGAAAAGAACTGGTGCACTCCATTCAGACCAACAAGTCTTCATTCCCATATCATGAGGTTCGAAATGGTCTAGTTTTCGTCAAAGGTCGGATATTCATTCCACCACTCACTGATATCCGGCAACGGCTGCTGGGGGAATATCACGCCACACCTCTTGGGGGACACGGGGGTATAACAGCAACCATTAAAAGAATATCAGCCGATTTTGCATGGCTGGGACTTAAACGTGATGTTACAAAATTTGTTCGGGAATGCACCATCTGTCAAACAACCAAAGCCGATAATCACAAACCATATGGCCTCATCCAACCCTTGCCGGTTCCTGAAGCTCCTTGGATGGATATTTCAATGGACTTCATTACCAATTTACCAACATCAAAAGGAAAGGTCGCAATTTGGGTAATAGTAGACGGGTTTACAAAGTATGCTCACTTCGCACTTTATCTCCGGCTACACCGCGATGTCATTGGCAAAACTTTTTGAAGGAGATATATCGTTTACATGGCCTTCCTAATACCATCGTTTCGGATCGCGACCGCTATTTTTAAGTCGCTTTTGGAAAGAGTTATTCAAGCAGTGGATACTAAACTATTACATTCCGGTAGCGTACCACCCACAAAGCAGATGGCGGGATCGAGGTCGTTAATCGATGCCTTGAAGCGTATTCTGAGCTTTCATTTTAATGAACCGGCTACCTGGGAACGCTACTTATATTTGGCCAAGTTTTCTTATAACACTTCACACCATAGCACCATCAACATGACACCATTCAAGGCTCTTTATGGTCGAAACGTTACGTCCATCCATAATTATGTTCAAGGCAACTCTACCACACACTCTATTGCTCAGACCTTATTGGAACATGCTAGAGTCATTGACCTTCTCAAGGCGGCAATCTCAAAGTCACAAGAGCGTATGATCAAGCAAGCTAATAAGAAAAGGAAAGACAAAGAGTTTGCTGTTGGCGATATGGTATACTTGAAACTACAATCATACCGCCAAAAAATCGGTAGTTGCTAGACGTTATAGGAAGCTATCAAAACATTACTTTGGCCCATTCAAGGTACTCGAGAAAGTGGGGACAGTCGCCTATCGTTTAGAGTTGCCAGTCGGGTCTCGTATTCACCCAGTTTTCCATGTTTCCTTGTTGAAGCGAAGTTACGAAACCACGGCACCTGTGGAAGCAATCGATTGGCAGGATCATGGTATGGCCGACTATCTGCCAAAAGCTATCCTTCAAACTCGTGTTAATGCTGCAGGAACGGAGGAATTATTGGTTCAATGGAGTCTAAATCACTAGAGGAAGCTACCTGGGAAACACGCGCAACTATGCGTATTGATTATCCATTTTAATCTCGACAATGAGGACATTGTCGGTTCTTGAGACGAGGTGTTGATCTGAGCAGCCCAACTACTACCCATGTCGAGCCCCACAAGGAAGTCCAAGACCCAGTACCATAGCTAGGCCTAAGAGGAAGATTACAAGGCCTAGTAGATTTGATGAATAAACAAGTCACGTAGTGAAGAAGTCAACTGCATGTTTGCAATCGCTCCTATTTTCTTATTTTGTTACCGTAATTTCCTAGTCAAATTGCTAGTTGATAAGTTCCTTAAACTTAGCTACTAGTTGTTATTTGTTTTGTTATTTAAACCACTTTTGGGTTATGAATAAAGCATGCAAAAGTTGATCAATTTCATTCAATTTTATTCGTATAATAGCAGCTTAATTATTGCCCAATTAGGTTGCATCAACATTCTTTTCTAGTTTTAGCTTAAGATAAAGCATAATAATCGTGCAAAAATGTAGTGATTGGTAGCTTTTTAACACTCGTTTTTTAGTCTGTCATTATGACAGACGGTTTTCAGTAAGAGCATCCGCAATATCAATTTAAAGAAAGATTTTTTACTATTGTAATAAGTTATTCAAATGACTTGTTTCATTGTGTTAATAGTTTTGAAAAAAAACTTTTTACAAAACCACTTGTAGAAATTCAAGTGTTTGAAGTTGTTGTCTAAATGCTTTTGCATTTATTAAACTTTCATTTTACTCCCAACATTAAAGATGCAAAGGTTATTGCAAAAGCTTTTTGCATTGAAGTGGTAAGTTTTGTAAAAGCTTTTTATCCGAACCGTTGTATTAAATACATCAAGTTTTTTTATGAGTTCATGCATTGCTCATGCTCTAACATTAGAGCATGTTAGAGCATCCACAATGGGTCTACCCTTTAAAAGACTTGAAGAATTAATGGCAATTATGATAAATGTGTTATGACTTGATGCATTTATTATATCTTTGCAAGTAAAAGTTTTTTGCTTCAAACCGCTTGACATCTACTAAGTTTTTTGTTTCAAGTCATTTTAAAAGTAATTTCATGCAATGCTAAAAACCTTATGGAAAAAGCTTTTTCAAATAGTAAAAAGTTTTTTATCAAATGCTCCATTACAAATACTCTAGTAAAAAAGAAAAAATGACCAAATGAGATAAAGATATTATTTTAGAGAAATTTATTTTGATAGTGTAACTCTTTTTTCTTTTCTACTTTGAGTGTGCTTGGTTAAGGTTATTTTTCAATTTATGCGCTTATATAATTTCGACTTATGTTTCATAGGTTTATTTGTTAGATTTTCAGAAAAAAATTACGTGCTTATTTCATATTAAGCTTATATCTTATAAAATTTTAAAACAAATTAAAATAAATACTCTGTAAGTTTTATAATTATAAGTATATATTAAAACTGGAAAAGAACGACGCCGTTTTGTAGCACTGTAGCTACAGACAGCATTTCTGATCTTCACATCTGCAGACACGGGTGGGCCGATCTACATAGCCTTTGCTCTGATGCGGCCGGGTGGTCAGACCTGCTACATAAAAAAAAAAAAAAGTGTGTGTGTGTGTGTGGGGGAGGGTTATAGTCGAAAAAAAAAAAAAAAAAAAAAAAGATTATATTCCTATTTATTAGTGCACAATAACGCCATTAAAAATTCATTTGAAAATATATATATATATATATATATATATATATATATATATTATATTACTATTTATTAATGCACAATCACCCGGTTAAAAAATTACCCCACGCAACGCATGGACCAACGCCAGTCTCGTATAAACCAAACACGGTTAATTATTACTTATGGTTCCAACAAGGGTGTTCATGGTTTGGTTTTCGGATTTGTACGTTAAATGACCGGGTTTATTGGTTTGAAATTTTTAAAATCGAAATTAAAACAAAAACAAACTAATTATAGAATGGATAAAATGAAACCGACCAAACTATTTGCCATATTAAAATTCGGTTTGGTTTTAGTTAAAACCAATCAAACAAAATTCAAGTAAATATCACAATATAATCTAGAAACAAAATTAAAAAAATTCGATTTGATTTTATTTACTTTCGATCTGATTTATTTTTTACTAGTAGTTTGTTCGGTGTCAAACCAAACTCACCTCTAGGTTTTAAGAGTGTTAAGTGTCCGTCTTGTTACCGTTGGACCGTTATGATGTTTAAAGGAGAATAAATGTCGACCACACAAAACAAAGAAATTGGAGACTTTCAAGACTTGTATTACGTGTTTGACTTTAAACAAATAGATATAGATTAGTACCCCTAACCCTAATCTACAAGAACCACCATGGAAGCCATATCCACCACCGTCCCTTCCATCAACCTCCCCAAACGCCACCCCAAAACCACCTTCCACCACCACCTCAAACCACCCCTCCTCCACCAACGTCCACCACAAAACAACCAACTTCACTCTCATCCACTAAAGTAGAGTATTAGTGCTAATAGCTTTTAAAAGTCTTAACTCCAGCTTTTTATAACTCTTAGATCCTTAACAGTTGAGTATTTTTGTTTTTAGCTTAATATTAGCTTTTCAGCTTTTAAACAGCTTCTTCTAGCTTAAAATCAAAATTAAAAAAACATTTTCAATTAACTTTTGCTTAACTTAGCTTATTTTAATGATTGGTAAAAAGAAAAGTTGAAAAAAATAAAAATAAAAAGGGAGTTTCAGGGTGAGCCAGGCTCGAAACCTGGACCTCTCCTTTATACCAAACAAAACATCACCATTTGCGCCCTTTGGACTTATATAAGGGTTTGTGTCCATTTAAGCTTCCAGTTTCTGTGGAAAACTAGAAGGGGGGTTGAATAGTTTTGCCCATTTTAAGTTAGTTTCAAAAACTTTAGATTCGATCTTATGTGAATTCGTATGGATGGATAGAAAGTATAAAGCAATAAGTAATGTAAGCAATGAAAGCAAGTAAAGTAAATGATATAAATGACACAACTGATTTATAGTGGTTCGGCTAAAAGGACACATTCCTTGCCCTACTCCACTCCCCGAGTCACCTACTCGTGAGTTCAAGCACTATGTCAACAAACTCCTTCAAATTGGCGGAGAAGCCTTCACAACGTCGCTTACACTTTTTCCAGTACAAAGCTAAATACCGAGTCCTTAACACGGAGGACCAAACCAACACAACTATAACACAACAACTATGTGAAATATGAAATACAAGATCTTGCTACCGAAATCTTGTGGAGGAACAAATCAATCAAGGAACCCTTGCTTGGATGACTTGTAGTAACTCGTGATTTCGCCTTTGAGAATGACCTATATGAGAATCACAACAAAGGAAAGAAGAACTACTATATAGATCAAAAGATCTGAGATTAGAAGAGAGAAATAGTATATGAGAGAGTTTGTAAGAAGAGAGGTAAGTTACAATGAAGAAATGGCTCACTGTTTATAGGAAAAAAATCACTACTGTTTTCCGGATCCCACGGATCCACACATGAGGATCCGTCCGATTATCTGGGGATCCGTGAGGACGCCTCCTATTTGGGTTATGGGTCATGGATCATGGGTCATAGACTTTGGATCATGGGTATCCAAATAGATATAATGTATCTAGAAGATGCAATGCATCTAGTTAATGAGTCATGGGTTAGCTCTATGGGTTATGGATATGCTCCATGGGTATGGGTCATGGGTATGGTTTTTACCCATCCTAATAAACAATTATACAAAATGAACTATTACAACAATTTATGTTAAATGATTATATATGTAAATGCTTTACAAAAATAACATGTATACTTATAATTCTACTTATGATAACTTTATATTTGTTATCAATAAAACACAAAGAGATCGCTAAATATTAATACATGTTTTTACGATTTATTTGTATTAACAATCTCCCCCTTTTTGTTGATGACAGAACATAATGTTATGATGAGTAAAACTTAAGATTAGATGTATGTTTTGAAAGCATAAGTTTTACTTCTTCTCCCCCTTTTTGTCGAAACAAAAAGTGAACCTAACGAAGAAATAACATGTGGAAAAAAAATAGTATAATCTACAAAGCACTAACTCCCCCTTGACGGTAGCTCCCCCTAAAACAGGGCTTCAAGTGAGAAAATATAATACCTACAAAGAAAAAGTTAGTAGTAACATGCAATATAATCTTGTATTTGACGAGAAACAAGATGGAGAGCCAAGATATGTAAGCAAAGCCTTGTAATAAAAAGACAAAGTGTAGTGGTATATAGGCCACATACAAACATGTAAAAAACTAAGAAAAATGTTTATTCTTTAAAATGACTCAAAAGAGAAAAATAGAGAAAATAGTAATGTCATTCCTTTCATGCTTGCATAAGGTTAATTATGGAAGTTTTGGTGAGTGATGATGTTGATGCGATCAAGGATGTGGTTAAGTATGAATCGCATCTTGTCCCTAATTTCTATTACAAGTTCCCTAGGGGATTGGCAATGTTCACAATGTAAATGATGTGGGTATTGTGTGTGGATGGTTTCCGGGTAAGTTTGATTTGTGGAGGGCGGAATATGTGGTAGAAAAGTTGGGAAATATGGATCAAAGTCCATTATGTTGGTAAGTGGTGGAATATATGAACCTAGATGTTGTTGTAAAGTAATGGGAGCTAAAGGTGGTGAAGTTGCAAGATCTTTTTAAAGTATGTTTGGAGATGTTGGTGGTGTTAAAAAGACTAGTTCTTTTGGGTTGGAAGTTTGTTGAGGTGATGTAGGTGGTGGACTAGACACGTGTAGTGGGAATGTTTTTGGAGTCTTAAGGAGTTCCGATAGGGTGATCTTGGGTGGAGACTTGAAGGTGATGGTGGTGATGTGCTTGTTGGAGATGATGGATGTGCTACTATGGAATCATTTGTGGTGAATGAGTAGTTGGTGATAGACTTTTTGACAATGGTTTGGCTAAACAACAAGGTCGGATGCTAATCCGTACAATTTTTCTAGATTTGGGTTGTGGCACAACGAAAGGTGGTGGGATAAAGTTTTGGATTTCTTGAAGAGGATTGTTTACACTAGGTGATTCATCAATGTTGAATGACATGATGATGATTGTTTGTGGGGTTGAGAGTGATGGATATGCAAGCATTTTGGGAACCTTATTTAGAGAGAGAATAGTGCATTGTAATGAATGCTAGACCCAAAATGTGGACTAAAATCTAATGATTAGATATGAATTTAAGGCATGTGATCATGAGAACACAAGCATTTAGTAACATACCCATAAGTGAAAGAGGTAAAATGATGAAAATATGAAGGTTTATAGCCAAAGTGAGAAAAGTAGAAGAGAATTTCACCATCCCACGGTTCCCACGGATCCGTTCATTGAGGAACCGCCCAGTTAATCTTTGGGATCGTAGTCTTGGTGACTCGAGCAACTCAAAATTTTCCTTTTGGAAACATTTGTGCCTAGTGTGCCTATATTCAAACCATTTTGAGTTGCGGTTATCTCGACTCCTAAAAAGAAAAGAAAATAAACTAGAAGTGAAAAAACATATTATTATGTGAGAAAACCCGAGTGCTCCTTAATTCATTGTTGCTTAAAGGAATGTACCCGAAAACACATATTAGTTATGTGTTCCCTTTAGCATTCAAAAGACATGAGATGCAATGAAAACTTGTTTTTACTTTGTATTAATAATGAAAAAGGTTTGTCATAGACGTGAGAATAGCGTTGGAAAAATGATACGGGGAGAAGTATTCTTTTAGAAAACATTTTGAAACGTTTCTTGAAAACAAAAAGTTGTCGTTAGTTTTGAAGGGGTACAAGACAATATATTTTGAGTTTTGAAAATCCCCATATTGTTTATGAGTTGTGTGTGAAATAGAGATCCTAGACTCAGAAATTAAGGAAGGCTAATGTTTACATACCTTGTAGAGTTGAGAAACAAATTACGACGATTGTTCCATGAGACCGAGACCAAGACGAAGCAAGTTGAATTGTTCCCGCTTCAAATGTTTGGTGAGGACGTCGGCTATGTTATCTTTGGATGCTACCTTCTCAATAGAAATGTTCCCCTTTTGAACATTGTCTCTCAAGAAGTGATGCCGGATCTCTATATGCTTGGTGCGAGAGTGTAACACCGGATTCTTGCTTAAATCAACAGCACCTTTGTTGTCGCATAAAATGGCTATGTCACTTAGATGAATGTCGTAGTCAACTAATGCTTGTTTCATCTATAGTGCTTGTTGGCATGCTTTGCCGGTGGAGGCATATTCGGCTTCGGTTGTTGATATGTCTAATGCCATTTGCTTCTTCGAAAACCAAGATATTAAACAACATCCCATAAAGGTACATACACCGCTTGTACTCTTACGGTCAACATAATCACCGGCATGGTTAGAATCCGCATATACAATAGTTTCTACCCCCGTCCCTTAGGATACCATAATCCAAATTGAGTTGTACCCTAATGTATCTAAATATTCTTTTGACCGCTTCTAGATGTGATGTTTTAGAGTCTTCTTGAAACCTAGCACATAGACAAACACTAAACATGATATCCGGCCGACTAGCCGTAAGATAGAGAAGACTACCAATCATGCCACGATATTTTGTGTTATCAACGGATTCACCGTCTTTATATTTTGTTAGTTTAGTATCGGATGACATTGGTGTTCTTATGGGTTTTGACTCTTCTAAACCAAATTTCTTTAACATTTCTTTTATGTATTTGGATTGATTAAAGAAGATACAATCTTTTAGTTATTTGATTTGTAGACCGAGAAAGAAACTTAGTTCTCCCATCATACTCATTTCAAACTCATCATGCATGATTTTTTAGAAATCATCACACATTTCTTGAAAACTCAATCCGAATATAATATCGTCCACGTATATTTGCAAAATAATTATATGTGATTCCTTTTTCTTAGTGAAAGTGTATTATCAACTAACCTCATGGTGTAGTTGTTTTTTATTAAAAATGATTTGAGTCTATCATACCAAGCTTTTGGGGCTTGTTTAAGACCGTAAAGAGTTTTCTTTAATTTATATACGTGTTTAGGTTTTTTGAAGTCGATAAAGCCCGGAGGTTGAGCTACATAAACTTCTTCATTAATAAAGCCATTTAGAAAAGCACTTTTAACATTCATTTGAAAAAGCTTAAGATCATTAGCATAAGCATAAGCAAGAAGTATTCTTATAGACTATAATCTAGCCACGGGAGCAAAGGTCTCATCAAAGTCTATGCCTTATTGTTGATTATACCCTTGCGCAACGAGTCAAGCTTTGTTTCTAGACACTACACCGTTTGCATCTAACTTGTTTTTATATACCCATTTAGTTCCTATTATGGTTTGGTTATTAGGTAGAGGGACAAGTGTCCAAACATCGTTAGAAACAAATTGATTTAACTCTTCTTGCATAGCCATTACACAACTTTCATCTTTTATGGCTTCTTGTGTATTTTTAGGTTCTATGGTTGAGACAAAACAAAATAAACTACTTTGGTTTTGGACTTGAGATCTTAAGGTTCTTTCATTTAACTTTCCTATGACCTTATCTACGGGGTGATCTTTAGTCTCTTTAATATTTATGATTTCATTATTTAATGATTCATCTTCTTTGTTTATATTTTCCTTGATTTCTATGGCTTCACTTTCGATTATCTCGTCATCGACAAGAGGTTGGGTAGGTTTAGATGGACTTTCATCAAATTTTATGTTTAATGACACTTCAACTATCATTGTTTATTTATTTAATATAATATAAGCTTTACTATTAGAAGAGTAACCTAAGAAGATACTTTTGGTTGTTTTAGGATCAAATTTAGTTAGGTAATTTTTAGTGTTAAGTAGGAAACATTTGCTCCCAAAGACTCTAAAATGTTCTAACGTAAGCTTTTTGCCTCGAAGTACTAACTCGTATGGAGTTTTACTTAAGAATGGTCTAATTAAGATTCGGTTAAGTATGTACATTGATGTATCAACGACATTGCACCAAAATTTTTGAGGAATAGATTGCTCATTAATCATGGTGCGACTCATTTCCTGTAGGGTTCTGTTTTTCCTTTCTGTAGAAAACTAGAAGGGGGGTTGAATAGTTTACCAATTAAAAACTTTGTTTTGAAACTTATTGAAAGATCAATTGATATTGATCTTGAGTATGTTAATGAAATATGCAAGCAATGTGTAATAAGTAAATAAGGAAAGAGATGATCAAACCACAACAAGTTGTTTATAGTGGTTCGCCTACAAGGACTCTTTTCCTTGCCCTACTCCACTCCCGAGTCTCACACTCGAGAGTTTAACTTCACTAGTCAACAAGCTCCTTTCACCGTGGAGAAAACCTTTACACTTCGCTTACACTATTTCGACACTAAGCTAGATGTCGAGTTCTTTCCAAGGGTACAACTACTCCCACACACGATGTATTTTGAGGACTAAAATACTAACCACTCACACTCACAAGATTATGATGGTTTGATACAACAATGAAGTATGGATCAACACTAGATCATACAACACTAAACAAACAAGACTTCCAACTTCTCGTTGAAGCTTGAATATGACTTGATCTTCTTTGCTACAAAGAGATCACTAATATGATATGAAACCGAGTTAGAAAGGTTAGAGAAGATATATATGAGAGTATGTTAGAAATGGATGATAAACTACTTGGCTTGGCATTGCTATTTATAGCCAAATGGACGAGGCGTCCACGGACGGCGGACCCTTAAAGGGTTCCGCCTGTACCATTTTGGCACCACCGGTCCGACAAACCAAGATATCAAATCTTGCCAAAGTCAACTCTATCTAAGTGAGATTGTGCAAGATATGAAGAGTACAAATCTTCACAATATATCTAATGGAATCTTCCAATGATTTCCATGATGTAATACATGATGTCATATGTTGTATTTCTATTTTTAGAAATATGCAAATGCTTAGGTAGTGTTTGGTTTTAAGAACCTAACACATTCTAAAAACTACTATCATACATAATGATTAGAGTCATATCAAGATGTCACGAATCACAAATGTAAATACTTGAATGATGAATATATTGTTTGAGAAAGCTTGTTTTAATATCTATTAAACTTGACAAGCTTTAAGCTTTTATAAATTAAATTTACTTTTGTCGTTAACAAAACTTAGGCAAAGATCAAAATATAAATAACGTTTAATGACGATATTTGTATTATCATCTCCCCTTTTGTTGGGGACAAAATATAAATTTTATTTTTATAAAAGAAACAAAGTTTGTACAAGAGTTATAAAATATTAGTTTTAGAACTTGAAAAGGAAATGATAATGCAAGTGTATGAAGTTTGACTTTTTATGAAAGTCAAAGAATTCACTAGTTGATGCATGATGTTGACTTTTCGAAAGTCAATTTATGCGCTTTGACTTTTTAAGAAAAGTCAAGTATTATCAATGAGGGTTCTGTTTGACTTTAGAAAGTCAATGTATGCAGCTTGACTTTTCGGAAAAGTCAAATATAAATAATTTCAAAGTTCTATATTTTCTCCCCTTTTGTCTCAACAAAAGAGGATGCTATCTTGAATGTAATGAGCCGAGCTACTATCTCCTCTTGTTCAAAGCTCCCCTAAATTGGGTGCTTTAATGGGAAGATACATGGATTGTGAAAATAAAGCTACAAAAAATTTGTTAGTAATAATGATCATTCACAAGCATTTCCAAACACTATGTAATGACACCAATAATATAATAAACAACATTCATTAGTTAAAATGTTTTCATGAGTAAAGATCATGAAAAGAGAACACAATGATGTGTTTTAGTACAAGAAATAAAAATTATCCTAAGAAAGTAAAAATAAGAAGGACTATTCTAAAACCATCCTAAAGTGATGGTGGATGGGAAAGAGCGTTGAGGCAGCTCGAGGATGTGGTTGAGGATGAACCTCATTTCTTCTTGGAAGTCATGGACCATAACCGGGTCCGTTTACAGTTTGGCCCGTTTGCTCGAAGTTGAGCAACCATGCCTTGGAGGGTAGAATGTTTGGGGAGGTTGTGGTGGTGGAATGGTGGATGTGTTGGTGGTGTTGGGGATGTTTGGAGTGGTCATGATGGATGCAAGCAACGCATTTTGCATTTGCATTGTCTCACTTAAGTGAGAATCCACCATGCCTTTGAATTGGTGAAGGTTGTGGAGTTCCGCTTGAATCTCCTCTCTAGTGGGATTGGCATCCCACATACATTCCTCAATGTCCTCAAGATGAGGGGACATTGATGGGGAAAGTGGATGGTCCCCATACAAAGGACCATGAATGTCTTTGTGAATGGGGTGGAAGAGAAGAGGTTTAGGCCCTAATAGGGCGTTTGGGTCAAGGGATGACCGAGGTGACTCATGAGCAATCCGCTCAATTGTGCCAAATGATGGCAATGGTGGTGGATGATTTGGCCTAGGAGGCAAGTCATCCAAGTCCTCTAGAAAGGATTTGGTGAAGTTGGTGGAGTGGAAAATAACTCCATAGGAACGAGTTGGAGACCTTGGTGGTGAAGGTGGTGAGGTGTTTGGATGTTTGGATGGGTACGGAGGAGGTGAAGTTGGTGTTTTGTAGGTGGTGGAGTGGTGATCACAATGTGTGATTGATTTGGTGTAGCCAAGGTAAGGCTTGTATCATCTCGGATGGGAGATGAGATTGTTAGTGAAGAATACTCGGATGAGGAGCTCATGTTCACGGCAACAAGGCCTAACGCTAATTCTAGCGGTCTTCTTGCAAGGTTTTGGAGAGGATTTTGTCATTTTGACTTGGGTTTTACTTTGCTAGATAATAGTAAGAATGAAGAAGGTGTGAGGATGATCATGGTAAAACCTCTCAATTTATAGAAGTGAAAAATTGTGGAGAAATGTGTTTGATTTGATGTTAAACCATTGAAGAGAGGAGGTTCCTAATGATTTGGAAGTGGGTTGAATGCTAGTCATATCACCCAAGTCAATCCATACAAGAGAGATGGAGTGAAGAAGAAAAGATTTGCAATTAATGTGTTCTAGTGAGTGGAATTTCCTAACATTCAGATTACCCATGGATTTGAAGGTACCAAAAATTTGGTTCCTTCCTTTATACCAAAGGGCTCCTTGGGTGGATTTTTCAAATTTTTGAATTTTGGTGGGAAATGGATTTCTTATATACCTTAGTGAATTATACTAAATCTAATAACATTATAAACTAGGTAAGATTGACTTATAAGTGATGGAAGATAATTTGGAATCACGAAAGAGTCGAAATTCAGAAAATTACCTGGAGGATCCACGACACCAAAAATATACACGGACGGTACCCTAAAAAGGGTGTCGTCTGGTCCGCCTGTACAGGTATGGTGGTACCAAACTACATAAAGGACGGTACCAAAATTATGGTGCCGTCTGATCCGTGGAGTGCAGAAATATGGACAGAGTAAGTTTTTACGTGTCGGGGACATTTCCGAAACCTGAAATTGTTCTCAAAAGTTGTTATACTAAACATTTCTAGTTAGGAAAAGTAAATAACACATGTATAAACATAGTGGAGCGTAGATTTTGAGCAAGGCTTATTGATTTTCACAATATAGTGAAAATGGGTAAAATTTGATAGCATACTTGTGCTATCCCCCTGCAGGAGATTGTTAGCATACACCATTGTTTCAAGTTATATTATCATCCTACATAATAAAAACAACTAAATAGTATCAAACATTGATGATAATGCATTGTTCCAAACACTCCTTATAGTACCCTTATTTGTCCAACTTCTTGTAAATCTTGTTCATCATCCTACCAAGGCACTTGAACAATCCCTTAGTTTGCTTGAATTCTGCTGATTCATTCTCAATCTCGGGAAGAGATGCGTAATACTCATGAGGTGGAAGATGAGAGCTTAGAAGACCATCCTCGGAGCTATTTGATGATGATGATGAAGGAGTTGAAGGTTTAGCTCTCTTGCCTTTAGTCTTAGCAACTCGAGCATCACTCAAAGGTACAAAGATGTGAGGGATGAGTTCATAGTAAAGGTGCATCCCTTTTGGGGTTGGTGGAATTGGTGCGAAGTTTCTATAGAGACGGGTGAGAAGCATCCCGTATGGAAGAGCAACCGATCCTTGAGTTGGAATATCAATCATTCTCCTAGCTATGTAGTAGGCCAAGTTGAATGGTTGTCGGGTGGACAAGTTGTAGAGCATGTGGCAAAGACAAGCGTTTATGTGATCCCTATTTCCTATGGTGCTAATGACGTTTGCTCTAAGTAACTCCTCCCATTTCTTAAATTCGGGCTTAAGTTCATTTAGCTCCATTCCATATGGATCTCGGTCTACCTCTTTTCCTTTCGGGTTACTCGGGTTGTATCGAGTTTTTGGGTTAAAAGGTGTTCACGGATGACATCCTTATCCGCCAAACGGGTTAGATAGGGAGAAGTTCGATCGTTGATTGCATCAAGAGCGGTGAGTGACCACTTATCCGTAGACACAAGTTCCTCGGTTAGAATTCCTAGTACTTTAGCAAATTCGCTTAAGGTGATGGTGTAGTCATTTTGGTTGATTCTAAAGCTAAGACAAAATTCATCATCGTCTTCATCACTAAACCCGGTCACACTAGCATAGAATTCTAACACAAACCTAGGACAAATTGGTTCATCAATGTCAAGAAGACAATCGAATTGAATGGCGGCTAGTTCTTCACGAAGATTGGTATGTTCAAGGAAGGATGGGTGAATGGTTCTACCTCATGGAAATACCTTGATTCTAGACCCTAAATATTTCTATTTGTTCCTTGGTAAGTCCTTTGGTTTTGTGGTGTTTGGGAATGTAGTTAAGGTATCTTTGTGATCATAGAATCTTGCGGCTACCATGGTTATTCCCAAGGACAAGAATTAATATGTTAAAATGAAAATAAATTTTAACGTTTTGGTTCTAGTGTGTGCCTATATGAAAACAATTTGGAGTTGCGGTTATCTCGACTCATTTTATGCACAAAATGGTTTTAGTGGGGTGTTTGGCAAATACCATGAGATAACCCAAATGCTTCTAATTTAATGTGGCTCATTTGAATATACCCGGGAGTGCATATTAGTTATGCAATACCTTTAGTATTCAAGAGCATGCAAGTGATGAAAATTTTTAACATTTCTATTTGTATTAGCAATGAAAAATGTTTTCCTACAAGTGAGAAGCTTTTCAAAACTTTTGACATGGGGTATTTGGTTGTTTGAATAAGGCCTTATATTCATTATCTATCAATTAGTGGGAAACATGATTTTTTTATGCAATATGATAATGTAGTACCTAATTTTAATGACTAGTTATGCACTTTGCCAATTGAATTCATATTTGGTATAAAAGCATACATAAAACCCCATGCAATGATTTGTGATAGTTTTGTGCATAAATAAGAATCCTAGACTCAGAATTAAGAGATGAAATGGAGTTAGGATACTTACAATGATGTTATCTTCAGTGATTAGTGAGTGGGAAGGTGTCAATAATGAGCTTGGTTTAAGTTTTACACGTTTTGGTAAAGTGGGTTGTGAGGAAGAGGATGTTATGTATATAGCGCTTTGTTCAGAGACACCACTAACCGACGGCACCAAATATTTGGTTTCGTCCGTGTTGTCGTTTAGTCCGTACTACGATGAGTGATACAAGGCAAAATTGTTTTGGTTTGACTATTCTAATGTTTTAGGCTATGTTTATCTTACATGTTTGGTTCCATTAACCCTAAACCAAGTCTAAGAAGATTAAAAGGTTCTCGTTTAAGAGGTTTAGTTAAGATGTCGGCAATGTTGTCTTGAGGATACTTTCTCGATTGAAATGTTACCTTTTGAACATTGTCGCCAAGAAAGTGATGACGGATTTCAATGTGTTTTGTACGAGCATGTTGAGCGGGATTCTTCTTGAGATCGATGGCTCCTTTGTTGTCGCAAAGTATCACAATGTCGTTGAGATGAATTCGTAGTCTCTGAGAGCTTGCTTCATCTAAAGAGCTTGTTGACATGCTTTTCGGTTGAGACGTGCTCGGCTTGATGAGTAGAGATGGCTAAAGCCGTTTGCTTCTTTGCAAACCATGAGGTGAGACAATGTCCAACAAAAGTGCAAATACCACTTGTACTTTTTCTATCGACATAATCACCGGCATGATCCGAGTCGGCATACACTATGATTTCTATACCCGTTCCTTTGGGATACCATAATCCTAAACACGTTGGTCCCTTAATATATCTAAAAATCCTTTTTAATGCTTCTAAGTGTGATGCCTTTGGGTTTTCTTGAAAGCGAGCACATAGACAAACACTAAACATAATGTCGGGTCTACTAGCCGTAAGATAGAGTAGCTACCAATCATTCCTCTATATTTAGTGTTATCTACGGATTCACCTTCTTCGTCCTTGGTGAGTTTAGTGTCCGAGGACATGGGTGTTTTAGTTGGTTTGGAATCTTCAAGACCAAATTTCTTAAGCATGTCTTTTATATATTTAGATTGGTTAAAGAAAATACCATCTTCTAGTTGTTTAATTTGAAGTCCTAGAAAGAAGTTTAACTCACCCATCATACTCATTTCAAACTCGTCATGCATGATTTTAGAGAAATCATCACATAGTACTTGACAAGTTGATCCGAATATAATGTCATCAACGATATTTGAACAATAATAATTTGTGATTCCTTTTCTTGGTAAAAGAGTATTATCTACTAATCCCATAGTATATTTGTTATCAATAAGAAAAGTCTTAAGACGGTCGTACCAAGCTTTAGGTACTTGTTTAAGGCCGTATAATGCTTTCTTGAGTTTGAAGACATGATGTGGTTTCTCAAAGTCGGTAAAACCGGGAGGTTGAGCAACATACACTTCTTCGTTAATAAACCCATTAAGAAAAGCACTTTTAACATCCATTTGAAATAATTTAAAGTCATAAGCACATGCATAGGCAAGTAGTATTCTAATAGATTCTAGTCTAGCTACATGAGCATAAGTTTCATCATAATCAATACCTTCTTGTTGATTATAGCCTTGTGCAACAAGTCTAGCTTTGTTTATAGATACTATACCATTTTCATCCATTTTATTTCGAAAAACCCATTTCGTTCCAATTATGGTTTGATCTTTAGGTTTTGGAACTAATTTCCAAACATCATTTCTAACGAATTGGTTTAACTCTTCTTGCATGGCAATTACCCATGATTCATCTTTTATTGCTTCATTTATGTTTTTCGGTTCAATGGTGGATACAAAACAAAAATAATTACTTTGATTTTGGGCTTGTGATCTTAAGGTTCTTTGATTAAGTTGTCCTATGACTTTTTCCAAAGGATGACTTTTAGATTCTTTGATGTTTATAATTTGCTTATTTAATGGTTCATCTCCCTTGTTATCATTAATTTGACTTTCTATTATTTGACTTTCAACTAAGTCATCATCTACCAAAGGTGATGTCTTAGAGGGAGGTGGACTTTCGTCAAATGTTATGTTTAACGATTCCTCGACTATCATTGTTTCTTTATTTAGAACAATGTAAGCTTTACTAGTATGAGAGTAACCAAGAAATACACCTTCATAAGACTTTGGGTCAAACTTGGTGAGATAATCCTTAGTATTAAGAATAAAGCATTTACAACCAAAGACTCTAAAATATCCTAATGTTGGCCTTTTACCTTTATAAAGTTCATATGGTGTTTTGTTTAGGAAAGGACGTATTAAGACTCTATTTAAAATATATGTAGAAGTGTCAATCATGTTACACCAAAACTTTTGAGGAATGTTTTGTTCATTAAGCATTGTTCTACTCATTTCTTGAATTGTTCTATTTTTACGTTCTACTACTCCATTTGATTGAGGTGTTCGTGGAGCGGAAAAGTTATGTGTTATACCATTTGTATCACAAAAGTTTCCAAATTGAGTTTCGTTGTCAAATTCACGACCATGATCCGTTCGGATCGACACAATTTTGACACCTAGAATATTTTGAATTTTCTTGCTAAGTATTTCAAATTTATCAAAAGCTTCATTTTTGGTTTTCAAAAATAACGTACAAGTAAACCTTGAGTAATCATCTACTATGACCAAAGTGTATAAGTTGCCTCCATAGCTTCTTATAGCGGATGGTCCAAACAAGTCCATATGTAATAATTCTAGACACTTAGATGTAGACACCATATTTTTAGATTTGTGACTACTATGTGTTTGTTTACCAATTTTGCAAGCGTCGCAAAAGTGTTGGTCATATTTTAGTTTTGGTAAATTCCTAACCAACTCTTTTGAAGATAGGTTTTGTATAAGTCTCATATTAGCGTGACCTAGCGCCTATGCCAAAGAGATGAGCTATCATCTAATGTTGTTAAGCAAAGTTTGTCATTATATGTTTTATCTATTTTCATGACGATATGTTATTTTTCCTAACTCCTTTAGCTATGGTGATACCATCTTTTAGTATTTTACTACCATTTTCATCAAATAGCACTTTATACTTTTTATCACATAGTTGGCTAATACTAAGTAGATTAAATCCTAACCTATCCACATGAGCAACATTTTCAATAGTTAGGAGTTATGAGCAATCGTACCTTTGCCGATGATTTTGCTTTTGAGATTGCTACCGAAGTGACATTACCTCCGTCATACTCTTGGTATGATGAGAAGAGACTTTGTTGCCCGTCATGTGTCGTGAGCATCCACTATCTTTTATCCATTCATCGTTCCAATCCAACTTTCAAGCATACCTCATTTGACTCATGTGCCATTAGAGCGATCTCTTCCTTGCTTGATTCTTCATCGCCTTCACTATCACTCCAAGCACCACTTACAAAAGCTCGTTGAGTTTTGCTTTTAGGTGGCTTGGGACATTCTCCTATGAGATGACTTGCATCACCACATCTAAAACACTTTCTTTCACCCTTACTCTTCTTATCATCCCGATCTTTTCGAATGGCTTCTTTCTTCTCGAGGTTGTCTTACAAACTTTCCTCTTCTTCTAAAGAACTTCTTGAAATCTCTAACGGCCATGGCATACTCCTCATCTTCACTACTGGAACAAGATTCATCATCATCGCTGATTCGCCTTTGCTTTTAGAGCAACGGATTTGATCTTCTCCTTTCTTCCTTTGATGATCTCCGAATCTTTCTCCATTACCATTTCGTGAACTTTGAGGTTGCCAATTAGCTCGTCTAGTGACATTATTGAGAGATATTTTGATTCTTCAATAGCGGTCACTTTAGCTCTCCATTTGGGATGGAGTGCTCTAAGAAATTTCGACAAAGTTCTTACTACTAAAAGTTTCATCAAGTGCTTTAAGTGATGTAATTATAGTGTTAAAACGAGCAAAGCCACAATCAATGGTTTCATCTTGTGGATAACAAATTGTTCATATTGTTGAACAAGAAGTTCAATTTTGTTATCCTTGACTTGTGAATTACCTTGATGTGTAACAATTAAAGATTCCCAAATATCTTTGCCGGTTTCACACATAAAAATTCTTTCATATTCTTTTCTAGGTAAAGCATTATAAAGCATCATTTTAGCTTCATTATTTTTAGCAACTAATTTCTTTTGTTCATCAACGGAAATATCCTTTGTTGTAGAACTAAAATCTCCTTTAACAATAATAAACCAAAGATCTATATCTTTTGATTTTACATATGTTTCAAAACGGTTTTTCCAATAGATAAATCGATTGGTTTCAAAGAGTGGTGGTCTTTGCATAGATTGCCCTTCTTTAAAGTTTTCGAATCCATGGATCGTTTCAAGTTTATAAAATACAAGTTATTTTAGAAATTCTTGAGCAACGAGGCTCGTACCAATTGTAAAAACTAGAAGGGGGTTGAATAGTTTACCAATTAAAACTTTGTTTGAAACTTATTGAAAGATCAATTGATATTGATCTTGAGTATGTTAATGAAATATGCAAGCAATGTGTAATAAGTAAATAAGGAAAGAGATGATCAAACCACAACAAGTTGTTTATAGTGGTTCGCCTACAAGGACTCTTTTTCCTTGCCTACTCCACTCCCGAGTCTCACACTCGAGTTTAACTTCACTAGTCAACAAGCTCCTTTCACCGTGGAGAAAACCTTTACACTTAGCTTACACTATTTCCGACACTAAGCTAGATGTCGAGTTCTTTCCAAGGGTACAACTACTCCCACACACGATGTATTTTGAGGACTAAAATACTAACCACTCACACTCACAAGATTATGATGGTTTGATACAACAATGAAGTATGGATCAACACTAGATCATACAACACTAAACAAACAAGACTTCCAACTTCTCGTTGAAGCTTGAATATGACTTGATCTTCTTTGCTACAAAGAGATCACTAATATGATATGAAACCGAGTTAGAAAGGTTGAGAGAAGATATATGAGAGTATGTTAGAAAGGGATGATAAACTACTTGGCTTGGCATTGCTATTTATAGCCAAATGGACAGAGGCGTCCACGGACGGCGGACCCTTAAAGGGTTCCGCCTGTACCATTTGGTACCAATGGTCCGACGGCCAAGATATCAAATCTTGCCAAAGTCAACTCTATCTAAGTGAGATTGTGCAAGATATGAAGAGTACAAATCTTCACAAAATATCTAATGGAATCTTTCAATGATTTCCATGATGTAATACATGATGTCATATGTTGTATTTCTATTTTAGAAATATGCAAATGCTTAGGTAGTGTTTGGTTTAAGAACCTAACACATTCTAAAACTACTATCATACATAATGATTAGAGTCATATCAAGATGTCACTAATCACAAATGTAAATGCTTGAATGATGAATATATTGTTTGAGAAAGCTTGTTTTAATATCTATCAGTGTTGCAAAACAAGGCCTACAAGGCCGATTAATCACCGATTAGGTGCTACTGGGCCACCAACCTTGCCGATTTGTGTAACTGGGTCAAACAAATCGGTCAACAATGGTCAATGGCGGTCAACGACTATTAACGGTGGTCAAACTTCCCGAAAACTTGCAAATCTTGTAGGAAATACCTAAAACTTGTCTTGAACAAGTTAAATCAATTATATTTGATGTTTACATATGTTACAAGATGATTTTCAAGGAAAGTCTTGTCTAGAATACCTAAATCTCGCCGAAAATACTCAAAACTTGCCGAAAATGCCAATCCGATTAATCACCGAGTAATCCCGCCTCGACCGATTACAAGCTACAGGGGGGTCGACCGCCCGACTACCGATTCACGATTTTTGCAACCTTGATATCTATTAAACTTGACAAGCTTTAAGCTTTTATAAATTAAATTTACTTTTGTCGTTAACAAAACTTAGGCAAAGATCAAAAATATAAATAACGTTTAATGACGATATTTGTATTAACACTTTCAACTACCCCATTCGATTGTGGAGTGCGAGGAGCCGAGAAATTGTGAGTAATACCATTAGCGTCACAAAAAGCTCCAAATTGCACTTCATTATCAAATTCCATACCATGATCGGTTCTAATCGCCACTATAAAGCTTCTTAATTGTCTTTGGATTTTCTTACTTAATATTTCAAAGTAATCGAACGTTTCAGTTTTATTCTTTAAAAATTTAGTGCATGTGTACCTAGAGTAATCATCCACTATGACCAAAGTATAGTAGTTACCTCCATAACTTTGAATAGCGGATGGACCAAATAAATCCATGTGAAGTAGTTCTAGACACTTAGTAGTAGAGACCATATTTTTAGCTTTGTGACTAGCATGAACTTGCTTTCCTACGTTACAAGCATCACAAAAATGATGTTCGTATTTTAATTTTTGGTAGATCTCTTACTAGTTCTTTGGATGATAGCGATTGAAGAAGTCGCATATTGGCGTGACCCAATCTTCGATGCCATAAGGTCGAAGTATCATCAATAGAAGTAAGACAAAGTTTGTCTTTAGGTTCATTACCGATTTTAATGACATAGACTTCATGTTTTCTAATGTCTCTTCCTATAGTAATACCGTTTTTCAATATTTTACTACCGATTTCACTAAAAAGTACGTTACACTTTTTATCTCATATTTGTCCTATACTTAGAAGGTTGAAGTTTAGGTTTTCACGTGACACACATCGTTAATGGTTAAAGATTTGTGAGAAATTGCACCTTACCGATGATTTTGCTCTTCTATTTCCAAATACCACATTCCTCCATCAAGGATTCATATGTGGAAAAATTCTTTGTTACCGGTCATGTGCCTCGTGCACCCGCTATCCTTGATCCATTCATCCTGATCTAGCCAACCTTAAGACACCTAAAAACAAGAACTCAAAAGTTTGGTCCCCATTTGCTTTATGAGTCCATTAGTGGTATACATTTCATTCGTATTAGGCAGATATATGGAAAAGGTGAGAATCGATTCCATGGTGTAAAGTTTTGAAAAGGATAGCCGTTTTGTACATTAGGATTCCATCCCATTTGATGGTTGTTACTTCTCGAATAAACATTATTAGGTATCCTTATAAATGTGTTTGGTTTTGAAAGTGATGGACCTTTGTTTCTCATAAAATTTTGATTTTGTCTTAGTGGAGGTGGTTGTCTAACAATTTATGTGGGTTGGTTTCTTTTTGTTAACGATAACAAAGTCGGTTCTAGATGAAGTAGCTACGTTATTTCTACTGTTTGCTGTTACAGACCCACGGATCCCTTGTTTTATACTAGACGGTTCCCTTTTCAAGGTGTAACACCCCCAATTTCATGATATGCAGCGAAATTCAAACTGGGAGTTACTCGATGGCACAACAATCATTAACAGTTAATGATAGTTGTTTGGTTCTATCAATGAATGAACAAGTCGTGTATTTTTTAGAGGCATGTAGCATGACGTTGCTATACGGCTATCTGGCGGTAACTCGGTATTAATTACCTGAAGTTATGATATGCCCATGTGGGATTCTGTAGGAATATGTGAATAACATAACATAATTGATATTGCCATTAATATATGATTTCATGAGGTCACACACAATAATGCGAGATTTCAGTTTTATGAAATAGTGAATTTAATAAATTGTATGTTCCTTCACAAACGAATTTGCAACGTACTCAAAAGATCTTACTTACATCGGAAAAAAAAAAACAAAAAACTTGAGGATTGGAAATTGCACATGGTTTCGTTCAAAAAAAAAGGAAATTGCACATGGTGCTCCTGAACAAACACAATTTTATAACTCGTACTTCTTTTGTGGGAACATGGTGCTCTTGTACAAACACAACTTTATTTCTTCTTTCGTATGGTTCAAGTGTCCATCTTGTACTCTTGTTACCGTTGGACCGTTATTAAAATAAGAAATTAAATTTTTTACGAGTAGATTTTAAAGAGAGAATGAATACATGTCCACCACACAAAACAAAGAAAATAAAAATACATTGTAGACTTTCAAGACTTGTATTACATGTTTGACTTTAAACAAGTAGATATAGATTAGTAGCAACCAAACCCCCTCACCTTATCTCCAAGAACCACCATGGACGCCATATCAACCACCGTCCCCTCCATCAACCTCCCTAAACGCCACCCCAAAACCACCCTCCACCACCACCTCAAACCACCCCTCCTCCACCACTTCACCACCACCACAAAACAACCATCTTCACTCTCATCCACCAAACCCACAACCACAACCCACCACCACATCTCCACCCCACCCCACCACCAACCACCCTCCACACCACCCCTCAAAACCCTTCACCACCCCACCACAGGCTACGCAGCAGCCCTGCTAGACCATGCAATATGCACCAACTCACTGGAAATGGTTCATAAGGATGTGAAGAAGGTGCTTAAGTGGTTGAAGTCTAATGAGATGTTGAAGAGTGTGATGGGTGATGCAAGTGTGGGAGAAGGTGTTAAGGGGATGGTGATTAAGGAGGTGGTGGAGAAAGGGAAGATGAGGAAGCAAGTGGTGGCCCTTGTGAAGATGCTCGTGGCGAAAAATAAGTCCGGGATGGTTGTGGGTGTCATGGAGGAGTTTGAGAGGATTTATTGGGAGTTGAATAATAGTAAAAGGGCCGTAGTGCAGATATAGGTTGTGGGTTCAAGTCTCGTTTATTTGTCGAAATGTTTTATGTGTGCATAAGTGGAATACTTGTGTACGATAATGTGTTATCGCGCGACTTTGTTAATGGATTAACAAACATTGTCTAAGTTTAAGGGTGGGTTGTTTGATCAAGATTTGATAGTTTTGTATAAGTGAATATATATCTTGTGTATGATTTGGTTGATCATGATTATACTATTGACAATATTGTTGTGCTTTGTGTTGTTTTTTATGGTTTCAAAGTTGAAATTACTAATCTTATTGATCATGTATTGAAACAATGTATGTGTGCATAGCGAACCTTGGCTTTTGTTTCTGATAGTGCACCAAGAAAACATGAAATGGTTTGGGTGACAAGGATCGGTGTTTACGCTTTAAACAGCTTGAGATTGTTTGCAGGCGATGTAGTATTAGCATCGGTCTAAAAACAATAGATCAATAGTTACTCGACTATTCCTAATCATTTGCACTCTATGGTTGTTTATTACATGGTGGAAGTAATTGGTGTTACTGTTTTCTAGCAGATAAATAGAAGTACAGGATGAACAAACAATAATTTGGGTTCAGCAATTCCTTAAGCAAAATGACATGTTTGGTTATAGCAAGGAAAGGTGTTGCTACTTATGACGGCTTCAATGGTGTATTTTTAGTTACTGCTCTAATCAAACTTAAATTAAATCAACAATAAAAATGATGTATAGGCTAGCTGTTTATACATATCAAGGTTAATACGTATATGTATATGAGAAAGTTTGTTATCTTTGTCGAAGAAAAAGTATAAGAGAGAACAAAAAAAGTATGACTGGGTGCACATTTTTTTCTAACTATATTATAAGGAAAAATAAAATAAAAATGTAGTTTCAGTTTAAGTTTAAGCCACTACTACAAACACAATTTAATTGAACCGGATGCATTTACAAAAAATCGTATTTTTGACTAAAATTAGCTTATGAACCAAAATTTCATGGGTACAACCAATGTTGCAAAAATCGGCCGAATCGACTGATTAATCGTTAATCAGTCATATAGCTTGTTGATTTTTGAAAATCTGTGAAAAAATGGGCCTAGGAAAAAAATGGCCAGAAATCGGCCGAATCGGTTGAATCGTCTAAATCGGCCAAATCATTCAACTTTAAAAAAAATTATAATTTAAATTCTACTTAATTTGGGGATCGTTTATTTCGCTTATAACGCATGAACGACTTCATAATCGAATCGGTTCTTATTAAAGGTTGGAAATATAGTAGATTTTAATCGCTTAATATCTTTAGTTGTTCTTCGTAAATACCTAAAACTTCACTGAAATCGCCATGATTAATCACCAATTAATCTCGCTTAACCATTAATTCTTTGCAGGATGGTCGACCGTCGGACTAAAAGAAAATTCACATTTTTGCAACATTGGCTAAAAGAAAACCCTTACTTTAACTAGGCTATTTCATCGGTAAAACTTTCTTGGCCCTTTTTCTCTTGGCATATTTTCCCACCAGACGACTCGCTCTGCTCTGACTCACTGACTCGCTCCATCCTGTGTCGACCAGACTCACCTCGACTGCTAGCTTCGTACGCGGTAAGCAACTTAGGGTTGTTGATAATTGATTCATTTTTTTAAAAACCTACTTGATTAGTGTTATTACAGAAAGATTTTTTAAACAAGGTTTGTGTATGCATATTAAGGGCATTTTAACAAACAGTTGGTGTGCGTTATAATAAGCAGATCTTTTTGTCAATGATTTTAAATACTACTTTTTTCTCGACGATAAATGAATATGAAAATGAGGTATATATAGCCAAGGAAGAATAACTGATGAGTGGCACCTTAAGTTAGTGACTTTTAGGGGGTGTTTTTTTCGGCTTATATGGCTTATTTGGTTTTCGGCTTATGTTTCATAACCTCACTTTTTTTTTTTGGCTTATTTTCAAACTTTTCGCTTATATAGCTTATATTATATAAGTTTATTAATAAACTTATATAAGCCGAAAAGTTTCAAAATATGCCACAAAAAGTGAGCTTATGAGAAACATAAGCCCAAAACCAAATAAGCCATAAGCAGGCTATATAAGGCGAAACAAACTATACTATAAATCACTTCCATAATGTGTTTCGAGCTTTAAGTTGCATATTATGGCTTGGTAGTTTGTTTGATTATATATTTGTCATACATACCAGATGCTTGAGATGAAGTTTCAGACCTAAGTAAGATGATGAAGGGCTCTCGAATCTCAAAGAATATCCATCGTCTCATTTGTACCACACGCTATTACTCCACCAGCAGCAGCTCTGCTGTCGACCCCTTTACCGCCCACCCATCCCACCACCATCTCTCAAATATCGAGTCCAAATCCCAGCTCCTCAAATCCTACACTGTAACTCCACCAATCAAACCTTGGCCCCAAAAACTCTGGCCAAAACGCCTCGCCTCAATCATCACCCGCCAACAAAACCTCGACCTCGCCTTACAAATCTTCGACCACGCAGGTAAGTACCACCCGGGTTTTGAACATAATTACGAGACATACCATTCTATAATCCATAAGCTCTCTCGTGCTCGTGCTTTTGAACCGGTTGAGACCCTTCTTTCCCAGTTGCAGAAATCTGGTATCAAATGTGGTGAGAATCTTTTTATCGATGTGTTGCGTAATTACGGACTTGCTAGCCGGCCTAAAGACGCGTTACGTATCTTTTTAAAGATTGAGGACTTTGGTGTCACGAAATCAGTACGGTCTTTGAACACGCTTCTAAACATTTTGATTCAGAACAGAAAGTATAAGCTGGTGCATGCTTTGTTTAAATGTAGCCGAGAAAAGTTTAATATCATACCAAATGTGTTTACTTGTAACATTCTTTTGAAAGCGTTTTGTAAGAACGGTGATATAGAGGGTGCACTGAAGGTTTTGGATGAAATGCCGTCAATGGGTATGGTGCCGAATGTCGTGAGTTATACTACTATATTAGGAGCTTATGTTTATATAGGAGATATGACGAGTGCGAAAAAAATGTTTAATCAAATTCTCGATAGAGGGTGGATACCTGACGCAACGACTTACACAATTTTAATGGACGGGTTTTGCAAGCAAGGGAAATTGATCGAGGCTGTTAAAGTGATGGATGAAATGGAGGAAAATAAAGTTGACCCGAATGATGTTACTTATGGGGTTATGATTGAAGCCTTTTGTAAAGAGAAGAAGACTGGTGAAGCATTGAATTTGCTAGACGATATGTTTGAGAAGAAATATCTACCTACTTCTGCTCTTTGTTGTCGATTAATTGATGTTTTGTGTGAAGATGGCAAGGTTGAGGATGCTTGTGAATTATGGAAGAAGTTGTTAAGGAAGAATTGTACTCCTGACAATGCGGTATCAAGTACACTTATACATTGGCTGTGTAAAAAAGGGAAGATATGGGAAGCTAGGAAGCTGTTTGATGAGTTTGAGAGAAGTTCGCTTCCTAGTGTTTTAACGTATAATACACTGATTGCCGGTATGTGTGAGATGGGGGAGTTGTGTGAGGCTGGTAGGTTGTGGGATGATATGGTGACGAAGGGATGTTTTCCCAATGCATTCACGTATAACATGTTAATCAAAGGGTTTTGTAAAGGTGGAAATGCAAAGGAAGGGGTTAAGATTTTGGAAGAGATGTTGGATAAGCGGTGTTTGCCTAATAAAAGTACTTACTCTATACTACTTACGGCGCTATGTGAGTTGGGGGATGAAGCGGAAGTTTTGAAGGTACTTAATATGGCTAGGTCAAGTGGAAAAGTAATTGATGCAGATGTTTGGCAAGTTCTAGTAACCAAGTTTGGTAGAAATTTTAGTAAGAAGGCAGAAGCCATTGTGGATTCAATATTGGTCAAGTCTACTCCTTAAGTGTCAAGTCTACATGGTTATATTATCTACATTTACGAGTTTTTCCATACAAAAGGCTGTTGTCCCTTTGAGGGCATTATGGGAAATAGTATACTTTATTGCTTTTTCTTGCTTGTTATTTTGTTGATTGTTCTTTTTCGATCTTTTTTAGAATGCCTCGTTAGATTGGGAAATACATAATGGTGTTTTTAGTTTTGAACATCGTGATCGTTGGCACGGTCACTGATATGTTAAATTCAAAGCGCATAACCTTAAATGATATCAGTCTTTGATGCATCTGCGTATTGGTTTTAAGTTTGGGGCGTGCTTTTCGACACAAATGGGCTTTTAAATGGTTACCAAAAATTTCACTGCATACTGGATTCAATTCCACGGTAAAAAGCGATCGTGCCTTTGTAGAAGAGCTTATTATTTGGCTAGTATTACAGGAGTCAGTTGGTGGATGTTCACAGATAGAGTCCGAGACTCTGATCAGGAGAATGAGGTAAGCATGTGGGTCAATTTTTATCGTCCTGCAGAAATCCCGTGGAAAGATCTGTGCCTACAACTGTTGTTTCTGTTATTCAAGCTATCATCTATGTCATATGGCCTGGCTATTCTAACAGGTGCCGTATTTCTCTGGGTTGGGTCCTCTGTAGCTTTGCCTGTTATTGTAGTATATGATTATTAAACTTTTCTTCACTTTGCTCACAGTGTATCTGATGTAGGAATATTAGTTAATTCAGGATTCGAACAGTAGAGCTTGAGATCCACACGGGTGATCATTTCCTGAACACACTAGATGGTGTTAATGTGTTATTGTACATTTTCATTTTTGAACATTTAGTTGACTGGTTATTACGTCAAATAGCCTTCTGTAGATTATTTGCTATTACTGGATGTGTATTCGCTAGCAATTAACCTTCTAATGTATTTTGATTGATGCTAGTATATTATATTTTCATTTTTGAACAAGTTAATTTACTGGTGTTTACTGTAATTTTTTTGGGTAAAGGGTGTTTACTGTAATTGCATTGAACTTTAAACCAACTGCAACCTAACATTAAGCATATTGAGGCACTCCATTGTTGAACTCTATTATTGGTATTTCATACCTATCGACCATGTCTTTCAATACCTCAAGACTCAGAGAAGACCTTTGTTCATCCTTCAAGTAATCAGTCTTAATTTGATCGATCCTTCTTGTAAGTGGTCTGAGTGCGATTTCAATCTGGGAAGAGAGACATGAACGTGCAGTCAACCCTCATTAACCGGCTTTTGCATAATCTCTCATTTTTAGTTTGGTTGTTTTGTTCTGTTGTGGTTCATCATTTGGGTCTAGTGTTGCAGCATTACAGTGTCAAAAACTCATGTCTTCTAATCGGCGTCAATTTTTGGTACGTTGACTAGAGATCCAATGTAGCGCGCATGTTTGAATGGTAACCAAAGATCCATGTCTTCAAACGAGGCGTGCCACACTTTTTTCCTCCAACTCCTAATTGCTCAAAAAGCCGCGAAACAGACCCTTTGAAGTAACCGTTGGTTTTAAAAAGTAAAGAACAGAAACTTTTGGTTCTTTGAAACCGATAAAAATCGAAACAAACCATTAAAGTTAAAAAGAAATATATTATTTATTTATTAACTTAAAGGGTGCATAATCTAATGTGATGAGTTTACAATGTTGTTAGGCTACAATTTGTTATGTTAATTTTGTAATGTTTCACTTATGACTTATTTTGGTTTTGGGCTTACATTTTATGGCTTATTTTGAAAATTTTCGGCCTATATAAGCTTATTATGACATAATAAACTTACATAAGTCGGAAAGTTTCAAAATAAGTCACGGAAAGCAAGCTTATTATAAGCCCAAAATCAAATAAGTGATAAGCCGGCTATATAAGGCTAAACAAACACACTTAAAATATGTTTAGTTAGGAATCTAGGATAACCAGCAGACTTTTCACTCTTTATTTCCATTAAGCTGTTTTTTTTTTTTTTTATCCATAATCTGTTATGAACAAACTGAAACAAATCCACGCACACACTCTCCGCAACGGCACAGATTTCACCAAATTCCTAATCACAAAACTACTCGAAATCCCAAACATAACTTATGCACACCAACTGTTCGACCTTATTCCTCAACCAAATGTCTTCCTATACAACAAACTCATACAAGCTTATTCAACCCATGGCCCATATCACCAATGTTTTACACTCTTTACCCAAATGTGCATCAAGGGTATTGCACCTAATCAGCATTCTTTCACTTCCCTTTTCGCGGTTTCTGCCGCGGTTAACTCTGCGCGAAATGGGATGATGTTTCATGCTAGGTTGGTTAAGTCGGGGTACGAGACGGACGTGTACGCGGGTACTGCGTTGGTGGACATGTATGCGAAAGTGGGCTTGGTGAGTTTTGCGCGAAAAGTTTTTGATAAGATGGTGGTTAGAGATTTGCCGACTTGGAATGCGCTTGTGGCGGGGTATGCGAGGAATGGGGATATGGAAGGGGCGATGGAGGTGTTTGAGGGGATGGGGGTGAGGAATGTGGTGTCGTGGACTGCGGTGATATCTGGGTACTCGCAGAATGGGAAGTATGGGGAGGCGTTAAAGGTGTTTTTGGAAATGGAGAAAGTGAGAGGTGTGCGGCCGAATGAAGTGACGATAGCGAGTGTGCTGCCGGCTTGTGCGAGTGTTGGAGCGTTGGAAGTGGGACAGAGGATTGAAAAGTATGCGAGGGCGCGAGGGTACTTTAAGAATTTGTTTGTGTGTAATGCGTTGTTGGAGATGTATGCTAAATGTGGTCGGATTGATATGGCTATGGAGATATTTGATGAGATTGGTGCGAGGAGGAACTTGTGCTCTTGGAATACTATGATCATGGGTTTGGCTGTACATGGAAAATCTAAAGAAGCTCTTCAGCTTTTCGACCAAATGCTGGTAGCATTTTATTTCTCAATATTCAGTCCCATGATATTGCTACGCATCGTTAAGATTAAGTATAAGATAGCGAAAACATATGCAACCAAATTACTCCGATAGGTGTTACTAAAATTTAAAAACTCTAGAAATTTTCATTATGTCAAATTTTGCTTTTTAAATTCTTTTTTCTTAAATGTCACAGGGAGAAGGCACGCCACCAGACGATGTCACCTTTGTGGGAGCAATCCTTGCTTGCACTCATGGAGGTATGGTTAATAAAGGGCAAGAACTTTTTAAATCAATGGTGAATAGCTTCTCGATCACTCCCAAACTTGAACACTACGGATGCATGGTTGATCTCCTTGGGCGTGCTGGGGAACTACAAGAAGCCTACAATCTCATACAAACTATGCCAATGAAACCCGACTCAGTAGTTTGGGGAACTCTGCTAGGTGCATGCAGTTTCCATAACAACGTTGAGTTTGCGGAGATAGCAGCCGAACATCTCTACAAGTTAGAGCCTTGGAACCCGGGTAATTATGTAATTTTGTCTAATATATATGCCAATACCGGACGAAGGGATGGTGTTGCAAAGCTAAGGAAGATTATGAAGAGTTCTCAAATCACAAAGGCAGCAGGGTATAGCTTCATTTTGGAAGGAAGTGAAGTTTATAAGTTTATTGTAGATGATAGATCACATCCAAGATCCAATGATATTTATTGGATTTTGGACGAAGTTTCTATAAAGATGAAGAAGCAGCATGAAGATTCAACTATTTTTGACACACTGGATATTTTGTAGCTCTAAAGATGCAACATTTTTACATTATTTTCTAGCCGTAACAGAGAATTGTTTTACAGAAATTTTTACACACACAATCTAACTTTAGACTAGCTTCAGGCTCCATCAAACATACTAGTAGCACAGCCTATAGACATACCTAAAAGGGTAGTAAAATACTCATTACATATCATGTACGTGTGCTTTCTATGATTCTATCCTACGCTGTCTTCACTTTTGTCGTCCATTTTCTACTCCTTGCCACGATTTTAAGCAGTTCATCAATAAGGATGACAGGTGCTGAAACCAAGATGACCAAAACCCATTCTTTCAAACCTAACGGGACGATACCAAACACATCTGATAGAAAAGGAACATATAGAATCAGACAATGCAGGCCAAAAGAAAAGGCCATGGCAACAAGAAGGTAAGGGTTTCTCCAAGGTGGCATTGTTAACAAA